>OZ021727.1:47372486-48587486 GCA_963978545.1 Linyphia triangularis | reverse complement strand
AGACTTTTTAGTGTCAAAAACACACTCACTTATGTTCTGTCCAAATTTTGTTGATGAGCTAATACTATTCTTGTCATACATGTCTAGTTAAAAAAAAATATGTGTGTTTTAAAGAAATACATTGGCAGATGTGGCCGAAAAACACAAATATCTTCTTAGGGGGAAAAAAATCTGATGATGCCTTTTAAGATTTATGAAGGATTTGCGATGAAAATGTGTGCCAGAACTAACATAAAAACTTTTAAAAATCAACAATATTTTAAAATATACTCTCAACTAGTAAAATTCATCAGAAAATATGGTTTTATGCAAAAATATTTTAAGAGAAACCTCTCGAAGTTAAGGGTTTAATAATATCTCAATTAAAATAGTTCTTCTAAAATGGATCTGGTCAATTTCGGACACAAACGCCTTTAGTATTTTAAGAATTAGGTAAATTAAAGAATTTAATACTATCGCTTTTTGTTATTTTTAATTTGAACTTTATTAGAGTTAAAAATTCCTGTCGTGAATTGACCATATGGAAGAAATCAAACAACTGTATAATGTTGTATCGTACCAGGAGTCGTTTATTTGCATTAAGGGTAGGTAGCTTTCCAAATGTGTATAAGCGTCTTAATAAAGCCATTATTCGGTTACCATGGTGTCTGGCAATAAAAATATGTAAAAAAAAAAAAAAAAAAAAACCAGAAAATACCCAGGAAATTAGCAGTTTTTTAAATAGTTGGTATTTATTGAAGAAGTTCAATTAAATAACGAAATTTAATTTTTAAATTTATTTTTAAGTTAAATAACTATAAAATGAAATTTCACAAGAGCAAGAAATCACATTTCTATCAATAACTAATAACTTTAGAAAATGTGTTTACGCGTTATTTTTAGTGTAATAAATTTAATAAAACTTAGTTTTAGTTTTTAATCAGTTACATTTACATCGTTGTAAGAGTAAGGAATGGAATATATCAGGGAAATATCAGAGAAATTCAGATTTCTTTCTCTTCGGACACATTGAACGTTTACCGACACTTCTAACGATCAACCATACCGACAAACAGATGGACGGAAAGGAATTCGCAAATGATCCGATTTCTATATCAGTGTCTTCCAGCAAATCATCCAGTGACTCATGTTTCGGTTTCAGTCTATCTGCTGTGTAGGTGGAGATGATGCTTCCTTGGAAGGTGTAAACGAACACGAGGCATGTAACGAACCATACTCCCTCAAGACACCGAAAACTGGATGAGAATGAGATGTGCTGAAGAAACCATCTCTTTTTAGATCCAAATTCTGAAATATATAATCATTTTTCAAGCCATAAATAGGATACCCACCACATGATATCGTAAATAAATTTATTATTGTAATTAACGAGACTTTATTTTAGAGGCTAATTCAATAAGTATTTGGAAAGAATATTAATTAAAATGATTGATAAACAAATTTACCTTCAAACCGTTTACATTTTTTCTTATGAATTGTAATTCAAATCCCGTTGCGAAAATGAATGATAAAAACCTGATACAAAAAGATTATGTTTTTTTTTAATAGATTTGAACATTATAATATTAATCATTTAAAGAAAATAGTCAATGTCCCCTTCACCTTCCTTCACCATAGCTTTGTATAAATTACCTCAGAAAATATAATTTACTTACCATTGCCAATCAGCGAAGTATGAAATATCCAAAGATATCTAAGAAATACTTCTATTTTTTCCTTTTTGAATTCTGCTGGCAGAACTGAATATATCAGCAACGCAACTCCAGATGCGATGAGTGCGCTCAGTAACAATATCAACCAAACCTGATACAAAATAGTTTAGAGTACATATTTTATAGTGATAAAATGAAAGTAATGAGTAATTAAAACGAAACATCAAATTACTTGGGTTCGAGCGTTTACTTGTTTAAAACTGTGAGAAACCCAGGTTCTTTTGACCAAGTGTGTTACTATTTTGGTGGCTAACAGCCTGAAATACTGCCTTTAGAATATGTATAAAAATATAAATATTTGTATTGAAAGGTAGTAACTTTTTTTACAAAGAAGTGTTCCTTTCCCCAGGGAATTTTATTTACAAAAAAAAAAAGTTTGAAGCAAAACATTTGACAGTAAAATTAGTCACTTTAGAAAAGGACAACTTCCAAAGTTTCTAAAGTTTACCTGTAAATGCTATTTTTTGTTTCTCTTTATTTGCCGTTTAATTGGCGTGAACAAGGGAAAATAATAAGCAAATGATATGCATTTGAATATAAGTCTGCTTTTGTTCTAACAGAACACAAAATCATGAAACAGATTAGTGACAAAAAAATCTAAATACATTGAATAAGATGGCTTCAATTTATTTTTTTCGAATTGGTAACAAACATATGTATGCCACCATTGTAAGTTTAATAGTTTAACCAAAGAAATAAAAGCCTTACAAAAGGAGAGTATATTCCGAATACTAAGAAGGGGTCTTTGTGAGTTGAAACTAAGTTAGTTGCAATGACAAGCTGAGAGAAGTATAGTGGAGCGTGGTATTCAACGACTTTGGATTTTGCTTCATCCAGAAAATATGGACCCGATAAGTCCGTCTCCTGTAAAATATAGCACAATACAGTTTTAGCTTAAAGGTGGCTGGATAAAAAGAAAATTTCCAAGACCTTAGAATCTTGGTAGAGTGAAGGATATTATTATTTTACTTTTGATTCAAAGAGCGAATGGGCTACTTCTGAAAATACGGCTATAATACTTATTGCCCACATACGTATTTGTTAAGAAATTAGACATTATTCTTTTAGTAGGATGTGCTATAATAGAAGACAACCAACCCGAGTTTACTGAATATGCTGTAGGATGGTTCCTTCCGCCGAAAAGACATACTTCCAAGCAAATCACAACTTATATGGTAATATTGTTAACTTGCTCACATTGTTTTGTATTAAACTTAAATATAAGTTAATAAAAAAAGAAGTGCTTTTAAGTTTAAATTTTAATTAATATTTTATTTTTCTTACCACGGGTATTACAAGAGTTTTAACTAATCGACCACACATCGTTCCGATCAGCCAATCAGGGCGTAGTAAAACCGTTCCACTAATCGTTGTAGGGTATTCAGTGATCTCAGGGTAGGTTGTCTTCTTGTATAATACATTAATATAACAAGTTATAGTCCGAGAGGCAACTGCAATTTTTGGACCTCATTGAACATCATTCTGAATTTTTTATAGAAATTGGAGAAAAGTGAATAGATTATGAATCCACTGGTCTGCCGTGGCAAAAAATGGCCGAAACTGATCAAAAATTGCTCTGGGAATGAGTTGAGCTGAAATCCGATTGCCAAATATGTCGTAACTTGTCAAAAAGAGAACAAACTTTTTCGTCTGGCAACCCACTGCATTTTGATTTTCAACGAGAAAAAGCGCAAACGATTTCTGATCTCTGCCTCGGAAAACTTGTATCTTTTAAAAGTAAGCCAAATTGGCGATATTAGTTACACCATCTAGGACTTAATGTTTATTGCCAACTTGGCTCCCTTTTAATAGATACAAGTAGACCGTCGCCAGATATCGGAATCGTCTGCAACCTTCTTAATTGAAAATTAAAGAGTGATGGTTACCAAATAAAAAATATGCTCATTATTTGGCAAGTTATGGCGCATTTGGCAATTGGATTTAATTCAACTTATTAAAAGTCGATTTTTGACCAGTTTAGGCCATTTTTGCCACAGCAGTCCAGTGGATTCGTAATCTACTCACTTTTCTCCAATTTCTATACAAAATTCAGAATGATGTTCGATGGGGTCCAAAAATTGCAGTCGCCTCTCAGTCTATTACGGATGTGTTACTTTTATTCAATATATATGTGCATTGATGGACATTCATGACGAAATTAATGTGTTATTATTAAAGTATTAACAAAAAGAAATGCATTTCAGAAGTTCAGATTCTTTCGACAATGACAGTAGATAAAGCCCTTTTATTGAGAAAAGATTGTAGGAAAAATATAAATTTAAACTTATTAACAAGAAATGATCTTTTAAAATATTATTAATTCATGAAATTATTAACTAATCAAATGTAGATTTTACAGAAACTCTTTGTTTCTATATTGTATGTACTTTGATAATAGATTTTACATAGATTTCACATATTTCTTTGTAAAAAGTGCAGACCATGCTTGAATATTTCTTATACTTAAAATATAAATTGATGGAGTGTAACCTTAAATGTCTTAAGTGTTCGCAAATAAAACTTTGTAAAATGCAGTTTTCGTGTATATGGAATATAGGTGATATTTCAATAAATGATAAATGAAAAGAATATAAAAACTGCGCAATATTAAAAAAAAAGTTTTAATTATAATAATTTCATATAAACTTACATTATCTATCATCGCTCTAATCATCCCCGTCCACTTATTGTCGCTTCCCAAAGAACCATAAATTTCTCCAAATTGAAGATCATAGCTTGAAAGATAGTTGGAAGTGAATGATACTGTAGCCAATAAGAAATAAATGTGCAAATATAATGTTTCGTGGGAATATATATTATTTTATAATTGCAAAATCAAGATATATATATTATGTAGAATAAGTAGCTTAATAAATGTGAAAATAAAGAATTTGTTGAGTTATGAGTTTTAAAGGAATTGTTGATGCACGTTCTGCTACTGTCATCCAAATGAATTTCTCTATAAAAGAACTAAACTTACTCAAAAATATTTGCACTTCTCATAGATCTGTAAAGGTCTATAACGACCCCTTGAACTTGTGAAATTTGTTCATTTTCATACTGAAACATTACCCATGGATTCCACTGCAATTGTAAAAAATTTTTATTTTTCTAAATAAATAAAAAATTTATAAAGATAGTATAATAAAAAAGAAAACACTCAAAGTAAATATAAAAGATAATATTTAAAGAATGAATAACAATTAAACAACTAGGAGTGTGGAACATCGCACAACTTTCAATTACACTATAATACTGACGTGGATTTGTGTCATTTACCGTTTTTGTATTTTCATAATTCATTTAGCAAAATTGGCCAGTTTGGCTATATTTTTTTAAGTAATTCTTGAATGGATATTTCTTATATGTAAAAATTAAAGAAGAAGAAAACCTTAGCCAAAATGATGATTTTGGCTATATACTTTTCGATAATGCTTATATTATCCTTTCTTGTAAGTGAAACTGAGGAGAGAAGAAAAACGATCATTGATGAGGTATGCTCTAGGAAAGAGAACTCTGTGTTAAAAGGTATTAGTTTTTCAACTTTTTACGCCATTAAAGTATTTTTTCTGGAATTTTGGAGGTGGGGATGTTGAAAACACCTTAAAAGGCATTACCACAGCGATTTTTAACAAAATCGTTAAAACGTTTATCAGCAATTATTGAAAAACATGATTTTTTCAATGGCAGCTGCCTTATGCGCAAACGCGATTTTGACCGTCACCAACCCGCACACCAAATTTGAATATCCAAGGTCATTTGATCGGGAGTTATGCTGACCACGTACACACAAACACATATACATCCAGAAAGAAAATTTTTCTGTATCACTTTTTTGAAATCAGGATGTTCCAAAACGTGGAGAAATGCAAAAAAATAAAAATTTGAACGAATACTATTCTTTCATTACCCTATGTATATATATGGTTAATCGAGAGTCAAAAGTATTTTAAAAACTTCATATACAACAACGATGAAATAAAAGAGTTTGCGTTATCCTTAGGTATTCCACGTGTTTCATTTTCAGCGAAGGAAGAATGAAATTCAGCCAACCAATAAACACGTGATTAAAAACGATTGTGATTAAACATGAATCGCATTTAAGGAAAACTTCAAGTGGATTTTTTTTTTTTTTTTTTTTGAGGCGTGTCAAAAAGTTAAACCTTTCGAATGTTTCGATGTGTTTCTTAAACTCGAAATTTATTTACAGAAATCACTTAAATATGCGTTGGGTATATCAGTACGAGAAAGAAGAACAAAAATATGTGATTAAATAAGTTTTAAAGAGATAAAATATCAAAAGTATATAATAAACAGATAATGCCACATTGTGTATAACATACAAAATCTCAAACAAATCTTTATCCGTTGCAGTATTAAGTTTCAGATCATTAAAGAATATTTAAGTATGCTTTTATTAATTCGACATTATTTGATTAAGTGTCAAAAGTTTAAAAAAATAAATTTTATTTATTGTAAATATACTTGTTTTTAAAAATATACTTTTATGAATTCTAATTTTGTAGCGTTTTTACTAATCATAGTTAAATATAGAAAAATTTATATGAATATAAACTTATCTCTCTCTCTCTTTTTTTTTTTTTTTTTTTTTTTTTAAGTTGAAAAACTTCATGCATGAACATATTAAAACATTAAATTAAACATACCAAAACAAGTGTCGAGGCTCATCTATTCAATATACACGAAAAATAATTTTTTATCACAGAAAACATTACTTGAAAATTATAAGTATAAAATAAAAGCTGACATTTTTATTTATTATATACAATTTAACTAAAATATTTACCGGAGTAATTGTTATCCGAAGTTTCTTCATAACTTTCTTAAAATAAATTTGAAACCCACTACCAAACCTTTTTACTTGAAGAATAAGGGTTTCATTCTCACGATTTCAAAATTGAAACATTTGATCTTTTACTAATTGTTTCATAATTGCTCTAAAAATGTTATGATATGCAGATCTAACGTGACTCTGCACATTTTCAAGAAGTAACTTATAAATCAATATTGACTAGGATAAAATGGATAAGTGGACAAAAAATTGGATAAGTGGGATAATGTAATTTTCGTTCCCATCATTTGGAAAATGATAGTTTGGTGTTTGTTCAAGAAGAAATCATTTTATCGGCAGAATGCTTACCATCATTAGCAGTATTTTAGTAATGATCCAAAATAAAGACATGGAAATCGGTTTAGTTTGAAAGATATATATATATACAATGGATTTTGCATTGTAAGATTCATGCAATTTACAGGTTCTGCAGAGTATTTCGATGTTTTGGAAACGAGTGTTCTTAGAATAAATATTATTTTAACAAGATATCATATGATGGCTTGAATATCGCAAGAAAAAAATACAATTTGGACCTTATAGTGACATACATGAAAAAAAAAGATATAAACACTCAAAATTTTCAAACAAAAGAAAAACTAAATCGATCAAAGTTGTTCAGGGAAAGGTATTGTTTTAATTTTATAGTTATGATTTAATATGTGTATTTTTACAATTAAACGGACAAAATTACTTTACAAATGTGATTTTTTATACGATAGTTATTCTATAAATCTGTTGTGTAATTAACCAAAAAAAATTTGAATACATGGTTTATCAGAAAGGAATCTCTAATTTTGAAAAAACGCAACTCTGAAACAGAAACAGGTGGGATGTTGATTAGACAGTAATGGATATTTAAATCACTGGTTACATAACACAGGTCTACAAAAAAATACGTTTTAAGAAATGTTTAGTTTTGATAACAATTATTTTTACATTATTTTCATTACTGATTCCAAATATGAAATTCATTTTTTTCTTATGATATGATTTTCTTTTTTTACGATAGTTATTCTATAAATCTGTTGTGTAATTAACCAAAAAAAATTTGAATACATGGTTTATCAGAAAGGAATCTCTAATTTTGAAAAAACGCAACTCTGAAACAGAGACAGGTGGAATGTTGATTAGACAGTTATGGATTTTTAAATCACTGGTTACATAACACAGGTCTACAAAAAATACTTTTTAAGAAATGTTTAGTTTTGATAACTTATTTTTACATTATTTTCATTACTGATTCCAAATATGAAATGCCTTTTTTTTCTATCACATAAGAATTTTACAAAATGATTTAATATTTTGTAGGAAATATTAGGTAGGAAACTAGGAAATAACTAAAATCAAGATATTTCTACATTTGTGTTGCTATTTTACCACCTTTTTAAATACATACTTAACATTTATACACTAGCTGTGGCATATTTTTATTGATCAATTAGTTTAGGGAAAGTTTACAAATGCTTATTGTAGTGTTTTCTCTTTTTCTCTAAACTTCATTTCCGCTTTCCTTCTTGTGAAGTTGCTAGGTATTTTGTTCGCAATATCCAGTAGTAATCATGGCTATCATGCTAATACTCCACTTTTCTTGATATTCCTTTTCCATTTTTTTTGTATCTTGGTGAAATCTTTCAACTTACTCTTCACTGAAAGCACCTAAAATTTCAGGGATAAAGTATACGGATGCAAATGGAGAAAATAAACTTTTAACTCATATAATAAAATTTTGTAACATATCTTAGATAATAAAATAAATAATAATACTTCGAGTCCATTTGGTTTCCAAGAAAGCTGATTGCCATTTGTTAGAAAGACTATTTTCTTTCGATTCCCTCCATTGTGAGCTCAACGTTTTCATTCTTTAATAATTTACTTTTATATCAGTTCCTAAGAATAGCTTTTCCTACATCTTTAGTATTTTTTTTTATTTTTTTTTTTATTTTTTTAATATGTTTTGCAAATAGTTTTATTCGACATAATTTTATATAAAGCGGGGAAGTTTATATTAGACTTGTCATTTGTGATCAAATTGTACGTTATTTATTTTTTTTATTTTTTTGTGTAATTAGCATCCAAAAAACTATAACATTCAGTAATTATTTTTAAGACAACATTGAAATGATTGATGTGAGTAAATTTGATGATGATTTGCATATGATTGACCCATGAGGCATGCTTTCATTTGGAGAAATTTGTCAATAAACTAAAAGCAAAATTGCAAAAACAGCAAAAATAAAAAAAATAAAAAAACGAATAAATAAATAAATAAATAAATAAATAAATAAATAAATAAATAAATAAATAAATAAATAAATAAATAAATAAATAAATAAATAAATAAATAAATAAATAAATAAATAAATAAATAAATAAATAAATATATAAATAAATAAATAAATGTATTCAAAATCGTGACTTAAAACTCATTGGAAGAATAGATTGGTGAAATAAATTTTAATTTTTAAATCAAAGTTATCATGAATTATTGCATCTAAAAACATATTTAGAAGCAAAGTCTTTTATTCAACAGAAGTTTTATACAACATTTCATACAAACTTTATCAGAAGAGATATTATATCATTGTTATCAAAAACATGTAAATTTACTTTATAAATTTATATACAGGTCACACTCTTTTTTTAACTCGTTGTAATTCACTTAATTTTAAAACTTGAGTTTAATTATTTTTACGACATCGGAAAAAATATTGTAATTTTTCTTGGTTCCCTGTAGATCCTAAATAAAAACTAAAATTATGAAATTTTTTTATTACGTAACTATGAAAATTACTTAACCTTTTATTAATTTCCTACCTTATTTTGAGTATTTTTGCAATTGAGACTGGTGCTTTTTATCTAATAGAAAAATAAATAAACTAACAAACACACAGAAACATCAAGTATTACATTGTTAGTGAGAGAAAAAAAAATCGTAAAAATATATATTGTAACTTTTACTACCTATACGTTAACATAAGATAATGAAAGTATTGCGAAGTATTTTTTTACAATTCGACACATTTGGGAACGAACGGAGTCAAAAAAAGTGGTAAAGAAAAAATGTATGTGCGTCTGCCTGTCCATGGTCAGTAAGGTGGATCGAAAATGGTACTTTTTAATCGAATTTCGGAAAATATGTTAACCTGTACGTATGCAAGTTGCTTTTCATTATTATTTGAAAAATAATAATAATAATAATGAATTCGAAAGTGATATTTTCTGCCGCTCCAATGATCTTGAAATATCAAAGTTTACATAAAAATATGAATATTTCATGTCTTCTATTATCAAAAACTTTTCTGTGATAATGATAAGCCTTGTTGGAAAAAATGTTGTTATTAAAATGTAATATTAATATAAAAAAGAAAAATGGTCATTAATATACATTTTATTTTACCCCAACGAACAAATAAGAGAATTTCATAAGAAAACATACGAAAATGTTGCATAGCAGTATAATTTTAATTGCAAGCAATTTACAAAATTAAAAATAATTACTATTATGTGTTCATCAGTTCAGTGTCACTGTACTAACTTTTAACTGAATAAACTAAACATAAAATAATTATATACATTTACAGTTTAAATTCCTTTTTTGTATTGAATGTCTTCATTTCATTTCTTGAATTAATTCTTACATGTATGAAACCATCTCTGTTGTCTTCTCCACATATACTTCCGGCCGCTTCTGTTATTAATTTTACTTATATCCCGGTAGTCCGAGTGTGACAAGGGATTTTAGAAATGTTGATTCTATGCATGTCTATCATCCATTATACCATGCATCTTATTCAAGTAACTGCTTGATTGAATAGCTCTACAGTATATTGATATATTTCTTCTCAACTTGCTCTTGTCTACAATGCTACATGCGTATTGCATGTTTTGACCAACGTGTTCATCGTTCCTTGTTTTTTCACCTACACTTGACTCCAAAACTTAAAGGAACATCCCACTCTTTGTCAAATAAGTCTTTGATTTCTGAAGTCAATGAAACATTTACTTCAAAATCTTCTGATTGATAGTATTTTTGTCGTTTAGACATAATGTTAGACATAAATAATACTTGTGATGACTTGCGTTTTTCTTAGCATTTAGAGTTTTTGTGTCAACAGTTTCAATAACCATCTTCCATAATGTTTCTTGATCATCTAAAACAGAAATACTTTTGCGAGGAACTTTTCTATCTTTGGTGCAAGAGCACTGCGATAAAGTTGCACATTTACAAGAACAAATGTCGAATAATTGTTTTGGTGCTTTGAATGATTCAACTTTTAACGCATACTTTTTATCAGCTTAAGTGCTCTTGGAATTTTTAGAGTTTCATATAAGAATCATAGTAAGCATATAACATGACTACGATTCTTGTTCTCGTCTCTGTAGGAATTGAAGCTTTATCCCAGATAGTGTGAATTTTATCAACAAATTTAGCTGCAACGTCTGGAAGATTAGGATCCTTAGAAAGCAGTGTTGGATAAAACTAATTTCTGACATGAAGATAATATTTCAATAATTCTTCATATGTTGATAATATACTGTTGCTTAATGCTTGTAGTAGATCGAAAATTGGACATTTTTATGTCAGATCTTGCTTTAAGTTTGCTCTTTAAAGGTTTCATTGTGTTATTAAGAAATGATACACCATAAACATAAGCAAATAAAGCCAAAGTAGAATGAATATAAACAAACCATTTACTTTGTTGTATTGTCACAGTTAAAATATATATATATATATATATATATATATATATATATATATATATATATATATATATATATATATATATATATATATATATTATAACTATATAATATATTTTCTACACGCTTATATGTAATTTATTTGTCCAAATTTAAATTTAAGCTTGTTTTTAATAAACTGAAGGCATTCTAAAGACTCAGATTCTTGTCTAGTTTCGCTTCCCAGTTTTATTGCGTCATTAGTTTTTATAACTTGATTGTGGACCCTGAAAATCTTGTTTCAACATTAAAAGAAAATTATATTATATATATATATATTATATATATATATATATATATATATATATATATATATATATATATATATATATATATATATATATATATATATATATATATATATATATATGCGTAACAGATTCATTGGTATGCCAGCGTGGGCTCGCTTTGCTTGCTGAAAGGTTCATTGCTGCGTAAGCATAAGCTCGCTTCACTCACAAAAAACTAATTGCTACGTAAAACCTTAATATTAGGAGCCCCTTCCCTGTCGAGAAACAATATAAAATTCCCCGTTAATACAATAATAAAACATCCCTTTAAGAACATTATAACACGTGTTTGAGAAAAGCAAACTTAGAAGGCCAAAACAATTTTACGTTGAAACATTCAAAGCTCTAGGTCTATTAGAAGTCGTTTTTTGTGCAAATATTATAAAACAATAAAAAGTAACAAATTAAAATTTTAACATTCTTTTTGTCAAAAATCCAATTAGAAGGCCAAAACTATTTACGTTGAAAATTTCAGAACTGTAGCCCTGTTAGAAATCGTTTTGTAAAATATTTGTTAATTAATTAAAAAAATTAATTTAAAAAGTAAATTAAATTATAAAACTCTGTGTTTTAAAAGTCCAATTAGAAGGGCAAAACTAATTATGTTGAAAATTTCAGAGCTGTAGCCCTATTAGAAATCGTTTGGTAAAATATTTATTAATTAATTAAAAAAATTAATTAAAAGATAACTGAATAAAAATTTTAAATTATGTTTTCCAAAAGCACAATTTTAAGGTCAAAACTACTTATGTTGAAAATTTTAGAACTATAGCCTTAGTAAAATCCTTTTGTAAAATATTTATTAATTAGTTTAAAAATGAATTAAAAAAAAAAAAAAAAAAAAGTTATAATTCTGTTTTTCAAATGTTTAATTAGAAGGCCAAAATCTTATGATGAAAATTTAGAGCTGTAGACCTCTTAGAAATCATTTTCTAAAATATGTGTTAATTAATTAAAAAAATTAATCAAGATTTTAAAATTCTGTTTTTGAAAGCTACAATTATAAGGCTGAAACAACTTATGTTGAAAATTTCAGAGCTGTATCTCTATATAAAGTCCCTTTGTAAAATGTAATGTGTTATGCTTACTTAGCTTTGTAAAAATTTATTAAATTCATGTATGAAAGTTTATTTTAAATAATATGAGCAGCGACCAAATTATTTTCAGGGGGATACACAAAACACCCAAGGGGGTATAAGCCGGTTGTTATTATTATTATTTTTGGTTTAATCCGGATTTTTCAATTTCTCTATCTTAATGAAATTTACTTTGTTATTTTCAAGGGAAGGAATTAAGGGGGGGGGGGGTGAAAGACAAGTGCAATTCCTGGTGGTGCACATGTTACTTTAGTTATTGGATATTCTTAATTATTAAATCAAAAACATACTTTATAATGAATATTTTATTACTCACAATATACAATATAATTATTAAACAATAAAAATAAAATTAATGCATAACATTTAAAATTCTAATGATCTTTATTTTGTGCCAAAAAAATCTGCATTTCCGCATTTTTAAGAAGCATTGTTGGATTGAGTAAATAATCTTATGGAAATAAACTTTATTCAAATAGTACAAACTGAAATTTTTTTTATAAAACATTGATTTTGGCAGATATAACAAACAGCTCATAGTAATAAATAACCAGGTTATCTTAACTGGGTAAGAACTAGACAGAAATTACCGCGCCAGAATACCGCAATCCCCTTGCGTTAATAAATAAAGCAAAATAAAATAACAGCAAGATAAAAAAAAAAATCTTGAAGTTAATATAAAAGATTTCAAAATATAAAAGTGTAATATTTTATTTCTTTCAAGTTAGAGAAATAATGAAAAAAAAAAAAAAAGAAATTAAACACAAAAAGTGTAAGAAATGTTTAATAGAATTCCAAAAATAGATATCAATGTCTTATATCTGATGACTATTAAATAAAAATAAAAATGTTTTCCAAAAGTTCAGAGAACAACATAAAACATTTTCATACAATAAAAGAAATACTTCTTTTATCGAATCTCCAATATTACTAGACTACTGGCACCACCTCGCAATTTCAATACTCATCGCACATGCGTAAGGTGGATACGATTACCACGATGCGGTTTTTTCTGATGAAGTATCGGGCATGAGCAAAAGCAAATGGAAATCGTCTCAAAAGGACCGATGTCGACGGTTTCACTTTGTTTCTATATAATATTGGGAACATCGTGCATATGCAGGGCAGAATTATCACGATGTGAGCTTGCCGATGAAATACCGGGGAAAAGCAAATGGAACTCCTTTCAAACGGCGCATTATCGACGGTTTCAATACGTTTTTATAGTGTCTTAGGAACACCGCGCATGAATCGTGGCACGGTTCTTCGTCCTTGAAGTGTTAGGCAAGTATCATTAAAAAAGATCGTGATGTATCGGTTTTGAGAAAATAATTACACCGGTTTGACGATGTTGATTTCACACCGATTTTTGCCGATGTATCGCCCAAGCCTAGGTGTGAGGACTCGCGCTGCGGAAATTCGTAATTGGTGTATAGATCCCAGTTTTTGGAACTTCGCTCGCAGGAATTAAGGTTCATCGCTGCTCAAAATCGAGCTCGCTTCGTTCGCTGAAAAGTTCATTGACACAAAAACACAAGCTTACTTCACTTGTTGAAAGGTTCATTGCTATGCAAGCATAGGCTCACTTCATTCACTAAAATCTAATTGCTACTTAAAGCCTTAATATTGGGAGCCTCTCCCTTGTCGAGAAAAAAAAAATTCCCCGTTAATACAATAATACAACACCCCTTTAAGATTATTTTAACAGGTGTTTGTGGAAAGCAAAATTAGAGGCCAAAACTACTTATGTTGAAACTTTTTCAGAGTTCTATGCCCATTAGAAGTCGCTTTTTGTGAAAATATTAATTAAAAAAATGAATTAAAAACAAATTAAAATTTTAACATTCTTTTCGTCAAAAGTCCAATTAGGAGGCCAAAACTACTTAGGTTAGTAGTTAGAAAATGCCGATCCTGGGCCAGGGGCGGTGCCGGTGCAGGGATGAGGGATGATGACGTCACCGGAAGGGGGCGTGACCGGATATGACGTCACAGGAAGTGACATCACCGGAAGTCACGTGACCGGAAGTGGAGTTGAGTTGTTCCACTTGCTGCTGTTTTAGTTTCGGTTTCGTTATAAGCTGTTTGTGTATGACGTCACAGTGGGTATGACGTCATAATGTGTTTTATATCAAAGTTTTGAGTGGTGGCAACACTTTTTAGTTTCGGTTTATCTTTCAGACGGAGTTGAGTTGTTCTAGGACTGCTTCTTAGCGAATAAGTTAGAGTGATAGGCTTTTATTGCGTGACGTCACAGCGGGTATGACGGCATAATTTATTTTATATCAAAGTTTTGAGCGGTGGCAACACTTTTTAGTTTCGATTTACCTTTAAGGCGGAGTTGAGTTGTTCTAGGGCTGCTTCTAAGTGAATAAGTTAGAGTGATAGGCTTTTATTGCGTGACGTCACAGTGGGTATGACGTCATTCATGATTTTACAAAACTTGCCATTAAGACGATGGCAGCAATAGGAATATATGCTAAGTTTTAGGCGGTATGGAGTTGAGTTGTTCTAGGGCTACTTCTAAGTGAATAACTTAGAGTGATAGGCTGTTTTACCAGTGACGTCACAGTGTTAATGTAGTGGGGGGGGGGGACGTCACGATTTGCTTTATATCAAAGTTTAAAGAATAGCAACATCTTGTTTCCTGATATAGCTAAGTCACCTTTGATTGGTTGAAATAAAAGCTCGCTTCTGATTGGTTAGAATATGGTACGTGATTTCAAATGCTCTTCTCATTGACTATACAGTTTAGTAAAACAGTTTTCTACTAAGTTTAATGTAATTGCGGCGCCATCTAGTGGTAGGAAAGAATATAAATTACACAGTTTATAAATTTTCATGCTTCACCATTAAAAACTTCAAATACATGCAAAGATAATATATTAACACAAATGCGTAAAGTTTCGGATTGAGTTGATTTTTTTTTTCTATAAGTGCTTAACACATTTAAACTAATGTTGAGAGATATAATCGCAAGATACATTTAAGGAATCAGGTTTAATCAATGTTAGACACATAAAGTCTCATTATTTTCTCAATAACAGTATGAAATGTAAATATAAATTAAAATTTATGAGATAAAAATTTAAACTTTGCAATCTTAACGTGAAAATTTCTTTTACAGAGCTTAACATGTCATTAAAAAGTTTTTTTTTTCTTTTATTGTCATAGTTTTTGAGGGATTGAATACACAACGAAAAGAACTTAAACTAGAATTAATTTTTAATATTCAGCAACTGAAACAATTATTGAAGTTAAAACAATGATTTTACAATTATTTTTAGGTTGAGTTAGTCTGACCCTGTTGAAGGGAATTAGTAGTTGTAGTGTGTTCACACGTGACTTTGCAATACAATATTAGTAATATACATTTCCAAAAAGAAATATTTATCACTTTGAATAGAAAAATTACGATTTTTTTTTTATTTATATAAGTATTATTCTCAATTTTGTAAATTTGAAATGTATTATCCATATTTTATTGAGGAATCTATAATTTTTTTCTTCTTCTTCCAGAATGGTTTAGGAAAAAACCTTTCATTTTAGTTCGAGCAATGTTTTCAAAGAGATGGAAATACATAACTTTTCGATATATCAACATTCAAATACTTTGAAATTGATTCTATTTGTTACAACCGATTATAATTTAAAGCTATACTGTACTATGCGAGCGATATTATATATCTTAGCTACTTACTGTCTATGTTAAAATTTATATTAACAATAAACTTGTTAGAAATTAATATGTCTATGTTAGTTATATTAATCAATATAGTTTTTATTGTACAATGATACTTACTTAAGTTGATGAATGGCAACACAGAACTAGCTGCTAATGCTGAATAGAGATGTGATAACTGATTTTGGATACTCTAATGTCTAAATAAGAGAGAAAAAGTAACATACTTGAACATCTTACATTTAAGAATTCAAAAGTGAACATGAAAATTTACTTTACGAATAAAAATCATGTCTTTAAAATGTCTACGAATATCACTAAATAAGAGAAAAAAAGTAACATACTTAAACTTTTTACGACAAATAACTTTAACATTAACGAAAAAAAATTTACTTTACACATAAAAATCACTTTAAAATGTGTAAAAATATTGCTAAATAAGAGAAAAAAAAAAGTAACTTACTTAAAATTTCTAAGATAAATATTTAACCTTTGCGCGAAAATTCCCTTCATATATAAAAATCACGACTTTAAAATAAAACATGCAAGAGAAAAGTAACGTACTTAAACTTTCTACGACAAATAACTTTAACATTAACGTAAAATTTTACTTTACACATAAAAATCCCGACTTTAAAATATGTAGAAATATCGTTAAATAAAAGAAAAAAATTAACACTCTTAAACTTTATACAACAAATAACTTTGACATTAACGTAAAAATTTTTCTTCACATATAAAAATCATGACTTTAAAATGTGACGTGTAAGAAGAATTAGCATACTTAAAATTTCTACGACAAATAATTTTAACCTTTACGCGAAAATGTACTACATATATAAAAATCATGTCTTTAAAATATCTCTAAATAAAAGAAAAAAAGTAACATACTTAAACTTTCTATGACAAATAACTTTAACATTAACGTAAAATTTACCTTACACATAAAAATCACGACTTTAAATATGACATGTAGGAGAAAAGTATTACATACCTATAATTTCTACGACAAAGAATTCAAACATTACCATTCATGTCTTTAAAATGTATAATGACAACTCTAACTTTTAGAAAAAAGAAACACTAAAAATTTACAAGGCAAAGAATTTAAAATTGAACTTGAAAATTAACTTTACATGTACAATCATACTCTTATATCAACGATAAAGATAAAAAAAAAAAAAAAAAAAAAAAAAGAAGCTCTAAAAATGTATAAGACAAAGAATTTAAATAATACGCGAAAATTTACCTCACGTATAAAAATTATGTCTTTCAAATGTGTAAGAATAACGCTAAATTAGAGAAAAAGAAATATTAAAAATTTATAAGGTAAGGAATTGAAACAATACGCGAAAATTTATTTCACACATAACATTTTTATCTTTAAAATGTGTGAGAATAATGCTAAATTGGAGAAGAAAAAAAAAATAACATACTTAAACTTTCTTCGACAAAAATTTAAACAATACGCGAAATTTTCATACACAATCATTTTCTTAGATTAATGTTAAATAATGGGAAATTTAACGGAATAAAAATTTCAAAGATAAAGAATTTTAACCTTTACACGAAAATTTACTTCACATATAAATATCATGTCTTTAAACTTTAACGTGACAATTTACTTCTCATATACAATTAAACTCTTAGGTTAATGTTAAATAAAAGAAAAAGTAACATACTTAAAAATTTCTAAGATAAGCATAACGTAAAAATTTCGCATCATGTGTTTAAAATGTAACATATAAGAAAAAAAAACCTAACATACTTGAACTTTCTATAGCAAAGAATTTAAGCATTAGCGTAAAATTTTACTTTACATATAAAATTCACGTCTTTAAACGGGATGATAAGCATGTGACGGTAATTAGCCAATTAGGTTAGCGGTAGGTGATACGCCACTTGCCGGCATTTTTAGACCGGAGGATGAGTCACGCTAAAACTTGTTCAAACAGGTCGGGAGACTTGTACAGCAAGAACAACAGCATCGACGCGCAAGCAGCGGGTGATGCTGCGGTGTGTCAGCAGGTCTTCGAGATTATCGTTTTTCTACTTTTCCTTTTTCATAATGAAATGTTTGTGAAAACTTGGAATGAATGAAGTGGATTTCAAAGACACATTAGTAAGTGAAGGTAGAATTCGCATGGACTTTCTTCCAAAAAGTATGATTCACTTGGAGAATTTAAGATCATTTCTACTTGAAAACTTTTCTATTGTCTAAAACATTGAATATTGTTCAAACTCAGTGAGATTATATGCTACAATACGGGTAAAACTTAACAAAATTGTTACATAGAAGAAAAATAGTAAGAGATTTAAAATAAATACTAGTTATAGATACTCCAAGGGAAAAAAAATTCACCTCTACTTTTCAATCTGAAAATCAATGCAAGTTGGAAATTTATGTTACTTCAAGAAAGACTTAGACAATTTACTTTGTAATAATATACGTTAAGGTGTCGTATTAACTCGTGCAATACATGCTGACTGAGGTTTATTTTACTTATCTAAGAAAGGTGAATTGGGGGAAAATATTAAATAAATTGTAGGTATTAAATACATTGTAGATATGCATTTAAGTTTTGAAAATCACCTGCAAGACTTTTAAAACATCTTAAGATAAATTGAAAGAAACTTGCGAATTATATGTAAACTATATAACTTTTTATACTCTGAAAGGAAATCACAAGTAATTTAGTTAACTTTTTTCATGGTAACACTCATATTCAACGACATGTTTTTAAAATTTAACCTTCTTTACATGATAATAGTTATAAATTTTTTCAATCTCAGATGCGATATACTATTATTTCTAACATATATGTTACGAATTGTGTAAAGTTTTTAAAACTATATATGCAAATCACCAATCAGAAACATAAAAATCTAACATCAATCAAACAAGCTAAAATAATAAGATATTTTCCTTAGTGGAAATAGTTAACTACTCATGTGATGAAATATACTTAGAAAATTTAAATACTGAAAAAAGTTTGCTAGGCAAACTTAAAGAATATTTTTTTTTCTTGTGAAAAACTAGCATAAATTTGGAAAATGTAGAGTTTGTTACTACGTAAAATTGAACATCATCTGGACAAACTAAATTATACATGAATTTTTTTTTATTTGATAGGTGCTGACAATATATCATTAATATAGAGATTTTTAACTTCCACCCATAATTTCTAAATAACTTATACATAAATTTCAGAAAAACTGAAACGGAATGTGTTTTACAAGAGGCTTATTTTGTAAGATGAATATTCAATATTAATATAACTGAGCAAAGTTCATTCCGGAAAAAACTTGTAAAAGATACTTATATTTTAAAATAGTTTGAAATATCCTTTTCAATTTATGAATGCTCGCTTTCGAAAGACACAAATAAAACTGATATTACTCATGATAATTAACACATACATAACATTAGTCAAACAAAGTGAAATTTTTATTGCTTGTGACCGATAACTTGTCAGTGAAGCAGAACTTACATAGGAAATTTGTGCAAACTTTTTCAACTTTTAAACCAAGTATCATGTAAAATTATAAATTACGATAGGAAATAGCATACTTCAGAATCGGAACAAGTCTTGTAGTTAAGCTAAATGTATTTCTCAAGGAATTGAAAGCATACCAGAGAAGTCCTTATCATTTCGCATCTTTTCTCATGTTGCAAGAAGACATACTTTGTAAAAGATCGTCTTAGCACTTAACAAAAATCAGTAAAAATAAATATATTTTCTATGGCAAAGATAAAACTTCACAACTTAATTACTTAAATTTAGCTAAGTTGCATATGGTTTATTCGCATAACTCGCATGTGCTTTGAATGTTGAAATATATTTGTCAGTTGAAATCAAACTCATCGAAAATAAATGCTATCTACATTTTCAAGTCGGAAATTACTATTAAATATACTTTACATGTAAGACATTATCATGTTAAAAAGAAAAATCTACAAAAATGTAAATGATAATTTTACTGTTGGTACATAAATGATGAATAATTTATGATTTTATTCTAGGCAAACGTTTTATTGTCTAACAGAGAACTTAAACTTTAGCAGAAAAACGAAAAAATACAATTTTTATATCCTATCATGCTTGCCGAAAATTGAATTTATTAGCTGTTGTAATAGATTTTTATTGTCCAAATTTCTATAGTTCTTCCCAGTGCAATAATATTAAGTTCATGTGTAATGAGTAGGTTTTTTTTTTTGTTGAATCTTATAAATTTAATGAAATTATTATGACCTAAGAGATTGAGTGAGCTGAATAAATCAATGACGTAAATTTAAACAGTGACTTGAACTGATATACATACTATAACTGTAAAGAAGTATGACAAAGTGATAGATGAAGTGAAAATAGAAGTTGAGTGAAATGTGTTGAAAAAAGTTGAAGACGACAAGAAATTCATAAATGAGAATTATCATTGACTTATATTAACTTCGTTTTTCTTGCTTATGACAAGAAAATACACTCTTGTTTATTAAGAACCAACTTGATATCTTATCATAGAATGACAATGATGAAATATCTATACATTAAAAAAAATACCAAACTTAGACATAGCAAATTTCTTGAAATTCATGTATAATGTGAGAAGTTTTACTGGAAATATAGAAGATACAACATTGAAAGATGTGAATGTTTCGAAGTACTTTATCAGAAATAAAAAAAAATAAAAAATGCGCTGAGGTCCGCTATAAAATTTTTTAGGAGAAAGTTTAAACAAAATTTAAAATCAAACATGCTTTTAAGTGGGAACACATATATTAAAACTATAGCACATTTAACAATTTATATTATGTCATCTCAGTTGGTATCAAACTGAATAATATGAAAAACAACCACAAACTGAATAAACATGAAAATTATCAATATATGTGGAAAAGTTTCCTTTTTTCACATATAAAAAAAAAAATAACACATTGACATACGTTAAGATCACGAAACATGCGTAATCATATACCGATAAGAGCAACCAATGTTGCGGGGATATATTCACGTGATGGACAATATCCCATGAATAAAGTGAGTGATTTAATTTCTAATGCTAATTCCAATAGTATTCCACGTAACTTCAACTTTATATGTTACACTATAGATATATTTATTTTTCAAATATATTGACTTTCGAAAAATCATCCTTCAATATAAGAATGATAATAGTAAGAATAAAAGAAAAGATACTAAGCATTGATTTAAAGTGTATTTATTTCAACTTAGCAACAAATCATATGCGTGAAACGAAAATTGCTTCGAACCAAAGTATAACTATCCAATTTCATTGATTCCTACAAGGAAATTTTTCTCATCTAGTAATTGAATTTTTTTTTTCTCGTACGCATTATAAGTGTTGTCCAATCAGGTGTAGAATAGCTGAAGATATCCGACCTCTTTCTAAATATTAATAAGTCACTGTTGAAAAACTTATAAAAATTTCAATTTACACTTAAAGTTTTTATATATATATATATATTTCAAAGAATTTTTTCAAATCAATATGTATATTTAAATACTGAAACTTATTCACTTCAATAAATGTATGTTTAAGTTATAAAACTTGTCGTATGTATTGAAAAATTGTAACTTTTCGTCTTCGTATAAACCGATAACTTATACACTAGTTCTTCATCAATTAATCTTCTAAGTAAATCTTTCAAAGGTAAAAACATACCTATAGCTTTACATTTGTAACAAGTTAAATTGTACATGTTTCTCGTGAAATTAAAATTTTATATGTTTTTCATGAAAATATAAAATTTTGTAACTTTCACATGAAACATGTACAATTTAACTTGTTACAAATGCAAAGCTATATGTATGTTTTTACCTTTGAAAGATTTACTTAGAAGATTAATTGATGAAGAACTAGTGTATAAGTTATCGATTTATACGAAGACGAAAAGTTACAATTTTTCAATACATACGACAAGTTTTATAACTTAAACATACATTTATTGAAGTGAATAAGTTTCAGTATTTAAATATACATATTGATTTGAAAAAATTCTTTGAAATATATATATATATATAAAAAAACTTTAAGTGTAAATTGAAATTTTTATAAGTTTTTCAACAGTGACTTATTAATATTTAGAAAGAGGTCGGATATCTTCAGCTATTCTACACCTGATTGGACAACACTTATAATGTGTACGAGAAAAAAAAAATTCAATTACTAGATGAGAAAAATTTCCTTGTAGGAATCAATGAAATTGGATAGTTATACTTTGGTTCGAAGCAATTTTCGTTTCACGCATATGATTTGTTGCTAAGTTGAAATAAATACACTTTAAAGCAATGCTTAGTATCTTTTCTTTTATTCTTACTATGATCATTCTTATATTGAAGGATGATTTTTCGAAAGTCAATATATTTGAAAAATAAATATATCTATAGTGTAACATATAAAG
This sequence comes from Linyphia triangularis, assembly GCA_963978545.1. Classification (NCBI taxonomy): domain Eukaryota; kingdom Metazoa; phylum Arthropoda; class Arachnida; order Araneae; family Linyphiidae; genus Linyphia; species Linyphia triangularis. Next base: position 48,564,692 of record OZ021727.1, on the reverse strand, counting down.
TTGAAGTTACGTGGAATACTATTGGAATTAGCATTAGAAATTAAATCACTCAATTTATTCATGGGATATTGTCCATCACGTGAATATCTCCCCGCAACATTGGTTGCTCTTATCGGTATATGATTACGCATGTTTCGTGATCTTAACGTATGTCAATGTGTTATTTTTTTTTTATATGTGAAAAAAGGAAACTTTTCCACATATATTGATAATTTTCATGTTTATTCAGTTTGTGGTTGTTTTTCATATAATTCAGTTTGATACCAACTGAGATGACATAATATAAATTGTTAAATGTGCTATAGTTTTAATATATGTGTTCCCACTTAAAAGCATGTTTGATTTTAAATTTTGTTTAAACTTTCTCCTAAAAAATTTTATAGCGGACCTCAGCGCATTTTTTATTTTTTTTTATTTCTGATAAAGTACTTCGAAACATTCACATCTTTCAATGTTGTATCTTCTATATTTCCAGTAAAACTTCTCACATTATACATGAATTTCAAGAAATTTGCTATGTCTAAGTTTGGTATTTTTTTTTTAATGTATAGATATTTCATCATTGTCATTCTATGATAAGATATCAAGTTGGTTCTTAATAAACAAGAGTGTATTTTCTTGTCATAAGCAAGAAAAACGAAGTTAATATAAGTCAATGATAATTCTCATTTATGAATTTCTTGTCGTCTTCAACTTTTTTCAACACATTTCACTCAACTTCTATTTTCACTTCATCTATCACTTTGTCATACTTCTTTACAGTTATAGTATGTATATCAGTTCAAGTCACTGTTTAAATTTACGTCATTGATTTATTCAGTTCACTCAATCTCTTAGGTCATAATAATTTCATTAAATTTATAAGATTCAACAAAAAAAAAAAAAAAAACCTACTCATTACACATGAACTTAATATTATTGCACTGGGAAGAACTATAGAAATTTGGACAATAAAAATCTATTACAACAGCTAATAAATTCAATTTTCGGCAAGCATGATAGGATATAAAAATTGTATTTTTTCGTTTTTCTGCTAAAGTTTAAGTTCTCTGTTAGACAATAAAACGTTTGCCTAGAATAAAATCATAAATTATTCATCATTTATGTACCAACAGTAAAATTATCATTTACATTTTTGTAGATTTTTCTTTTTAACATGATAATGTCTTACATGTAAAGTTTATTTAATAGTAATTTCCGACTTGAAAATGTAGATAGCATTTATTTTCGATGAGTTTGATTTCAACTGACAAATATATTTCAACATTCAAAGCACATGCGAGTTATGCGAATAAACCATATGCAACTTAGCTATATTTAAGTAATTAAGTTGTGAAGTTTTATCTTTGCCATAGAAAATATATTTATTTTTACTGATTTTTGTTAAGTGCTAAGACGATCTTTTACAAAGTATGTCTTCTTGCAACATGAGAAAAGATGCGAAATGATAAGGACTTCTCTGGTATGCTTTCAATTCCTTGAGAAATACATTTAGCTTAACTACAAGACTTGTTCCGATTCTGAAGTATGCTATTTCCTATCGTAATTTATAATTTTACATGATACTTGGTTTAAAAGTTGAAAAAGTTTGCACAAATTTCCTATGTAAGTTCTGCTTCACTGACAAGTTATCGGTCACAAGCAATAAAAATTTCACTTTGTTTGACTAATGTTATGTATGTGTTAATTATCATGAGTAATATCAGTTTTATTTGTGTCTTTCGAAAGCGAGCATTCATAAATTGAAAAGGATATTTCAAACTATTTTAAAATATAAGTATCTTTTACAAGTTTTTCCGGAATGAACTTTGCTCAGTTATATTAATATTGAATATTCATCTTACAAAATAAGCCTCTTGTAAAACACATTCCGTTTCAGTTTTTCTGAAATTTATGTATAAGTTATTTAGAAATTATGGGTGGAAGTTAAAAATCTCTATATTAATGATATATTGTCAGCACCTCTCAAATAAAAAAAAAATTCATGTATAATTTAGTTTGTCCAGATGATGTTCAATTTTACGTAGTAACAAACTCTACATTTTCCAAATTTATGCTAGTTTTTCACAAGAAAAAAAAATATTCTTTAAGTTTGCCTAGCAAACTTTTTTCAGTATTTAAATTTTCTAAGTATATTTCATCACATGAGTAGTTAACTATTTCCACTAAGGAAAATATCTTATTATTTTAGCTTGTTTGATTGATGTTAGATTTTTATGTTTCTGATTGGTGATTTGCATATATAGTTTTAAAAACTTTACACAATTCGTAACATATATGTTAGAAATAATAGTATATCGCATCTGAGATTGAAAAAATTTATAACTATTATCATGTAAAGAAGGTTAAATTTTAAAAACATGTCGTTGAATATGAGTGTTACCATGAAAAAAGTTAACTAAATTACTTGTGATTTCCTTTCAGAGTATAAAAAGTTATATAGTTTACATATAATTCGCAAGTTTCTTTCAATTTATCTTAAGATGTTTTAAAAGTCTTGCAGGTGATTTTCAAAACTTAAATGCATATCTACAATGTATTTAATATCTACAATTTATTTAATATTTTCCCCCAATTCACCTTTCTTAGATAAGTAAAATAAACCTCAGTCAGCATGTATTGCACGAGTTAATACGACACCTTAACGTATATTATTACAAAGTAAATTGTCTAAGTCTTTCTTGAAGTAACATAAATTTCCAACTTGCATTGATTTTCAGATTGAAAAGTAGAGGTGAATTTTTTTTCCCTTGGAGTATCTATAACTAGTATTTATTTTAAATCTCTTACTATTTTTCTTCTATGTAACAATTTTGTTAAGTTTTACCCGTATTGTAGCATATAATCTCACTGAGTTTGAACAATATTCAATGTTTTAGACAATAGAAAAGTTTTCAAGTAGAAATGATCTTAAATTCTCCAAGTGAATCATACTTTTTGGAAGAAAGTCCATGCGAATTCTACCTTCACTTACTAATGTGTCTTTGAAATCCACTTCATTCATTCCAAGTTTTCACAAACATTTCATTATGAAAAAGGAAAAGTAGGAAAACGATAATCTCGAAGACCTGCTGACACACCGCAGCATCACCCGCTGCTTGCGCGTCGATGCTGTTGTTCTTGCTGTACAAGTCTCCCGACCTGTTTGAACAAGTTTTAGCGTGACTCATCCTCCGGTCTAAAAATGCCGGCAAGTGGCGTATCACCTACCGCTAACCTGATTGGCTAATTACCGTCACATGCTTATCATCCCGTTTAAAGACGTGAATTTTATATGTAAAGTAAAATTTTACGCTAATGCTTAAATTCTTTGCTATAGAAAGTTCAAGTATGTTAGGTTTTTTTTTCTTATATGTTACATTTTAAACACATGATGCGAAATTTTTACGTTATGCTTATCTTAGAAATTTTTAAGTATGTTACTTTTTCTTTTATTTAACATTAACCTAAGAGTTTAATTGTATATGAGAAGTAAATTGTCACGTTAAAGTTTAAAGACATGATATTTATATGTGAAGTAAATTTTCGTGTAAAGGTTAAAATTCTTTATCTTTGAAATTTTTATTCCGTTAAATTTCCCATTATTTAACATTAATCTAAGAAAATGATTGTGTATGAAAATTTCGCGTATTGTTTAAATTTTTGTCGAAGAAAGTTTAAGTATGTTATTTTTTTTTCTTCTCCAATTTAGCATTATTCTCACACATTTTAAAGATAAAAATGTTATGTGTGAAATAAATTTTCGCGTATTGTTTCAATTCCTTACCTTATAAATTTTTAATATTTCTTTTTCTCTAATTTAGCGTTATTCTTACACATTTGAAAGACATAATTTTTATACGTGAGGTAAATTTTCGCGTATTATTTAAATTCTTTGTCTTATACATTTTTAGAGCTTCTTTTTTTTTTTTTTTTTTATCTTTATCGTTGATATAAGAGTATGATTGTACATGTAAAGTAATTTTCAAGTTCAATTTTAAATTCTTTGCCTTGTAAATTTTTAGTGTTTCTTTTTTCTAAAAGTTAGAGTTGTCATTATACATTTTAAAGACATGAATGGTAATGTTTGAATTCTTTGTCGTAGAAATTATAGGTATGTAATACTTTTCTCCTACATGTCATATTTAAAGTCGTGATTTTTATGTGTAAGGTAAATTTTACATTAATGTTAAAGTTATTTGTCGTAGAAAGTTTAAGTATGTTACTTTTTTTCTTTTATTTAGAGATATTTTAAAGACATGATTTTTATATATGTAGTACATTTTCGCGTAAAGGTTAAAATTATTTGTCGTAGAAATTTTAAGTATGCTAATTCTTCTTACACGTCACATTTTAAAGTCATGATTTTAATATGTGAAGAAAATTTTTTACGTTAATGTCAAAGTTATTTGTTGTATAAAGTTTAAGAGTGTTAATTTTTTTCTTTTATTTAACGATATTTCTACATATTTTAAAGTCGGGATTTTTATGTGTAAAGTAAAATTTTACGTTAATGTTAAAGTTATTTGTCGTAGAAAGTTTAAGTACGTTACTTTTCTCTTGCATGTTTTATTTTAAAGTCGTGATTTTTATATATGAAGGGAATTTTCGCGCAAAGGTTAAATATTTATCTTAGAAATTTTAAGTAAGTTACTTTTTTTTTCTCTTATTTAGCGATATTTTTACACATTTTAAAGTGATTTTTATGTGTAAAGTAAATTTTTTTTCGTTAATGTTAAAGTTATTTGTCGTAAAGAGTTTAAGTATGTTACTTTTTTTCTCTTATTTAGTGATATTCGTAGACATTTTAAAGACATGATTTTTATTCGTAAAGTAAATTTTCATGTTCACTTTTGAATTCTTAAATGTAAGATGTTCAAGTATGTTACTATTTCTCTCTTATTTAGACATTAGAGTATCCAAAATCAGTTATCACATCTCTATTCAGCATTAGCAGCTAGTTCTGTGTTGCCATTCATCAACTTAAGTAAGTATCATTGTACAATAAAAACTATCTTGATTAATATAACTAACATAGACATATTAATTTCTAACAAGTTTATTGTTAATATAAATTTTAACATAGACAGTAAGTAGCTAAGATATATAATATCGCTCGCATTGTACAGTATAGCTTTAAATTATAATCGGTTGTAACAAATAGAATCAATTTCAAAGTATTTGAATGTTGATATATCGAAAAGTTATGTATTTCCATCTCTTTGAAAACATTGTTCGGACTAAAATGAAAGGTTTTTTCCTAAACCATTCTGGAAGAAGAAGAAAAAAATTATAGATTCCTCAATAAAAAATGGATAATACATTTCAAATTTACAAAATTGAGAATAATACTTATATAAATAAAAAAAAAAATCGTAATTTTTCTATTCAAAGTGATAAATATTTCTTTTTGGAAATGTATATTACTAATATTGTATTGCAAAGTCACGTGTGAACACACTACAACTACTAATTCCCTTCAACAGGGTCAGACTAACTCAACCTAAAAATAATTGTAAAATCATTGTTTTAACTTCCATAATGGGTTTCAGTTGCTGAATATTAAAAATTAATTCTAGTTTAAGTTCTTTTCGTTGTGTATTCAATCCCTCAAAAACTATGACTATAAAAGAAAAAAAAACTTTTTAATGACATGTTAAGCTCTGTAAAAGAAATTTTCACGTTAAGATTGCAAAGTTTAAATTTTTATCTCATAAATTTTAATTTATATTTACATTTCATACTGTTATTGAGAAAATAATGAGACTTTATGTGTCTAACATTGATTAAACCTGATTCCTTAAAAGTATCTTGCGATTATATCTCTCAACATTAGTTTAAATGTGTTAAGCACTTATAGAAAAAAAATCAACTCAATCCGAAACTTTACGCATTTGTGTTAATATATTATCTTTGCATGTATTTGAAGTTTTTAATGGTGAAGCATGAAAAGTTATAAACTGTGTAATTTATATTCTTTCCTACCACTAGATGGCGCCGCAATTACATTAAACTTAGTAGAAAACTGTTTTACTAAACTGTATAGTCAATGAGAAGAGCATTTGAAATCACGTGACATATTCTAACCAATCAGAAGCGAGCTTTTATTTCAACCAATCAAAGGAGACTTAGCTATATCAGGAAACAAGATGTTGCTATTCCTTAAACTTTGATATAAAGCAAATCGTGATGTCCCCCCCCCCCACTGCATTAACACTGTGACGTCACTGGTAAAACAGCCTATCACTCTAAGTTATTCACTTAGAAGTAGCCCTAGAACAACTCAACTCCATACCGCCTAAAACTTAGCATATATTCCTATTGCTGCCATCGTCTTAAAAGTAAGTTTTGTAAAATCATGAATGACGTCATACCCACTGTGACGTCACGCAATAAAAGCCTATCACTCTAACTTATTCACTTAGAAGCAGCCCTAGAACAACTCAACTCCGCCTTAAAGGTAAATCGAAACTAAAAAGTGTTGCCACCGCTCAAAACTTTGATATAAAATAAATTATGCCGTCATACCCGCTGTGACGTCACGCAATAAAAGCCTATCACTCTAACTTATTCGCTAAGAAGCAGTCCTAGAACAACTCAACTCCGTCTGAAAGATAAACCGAAACTAAAAAGTGTTGCCACCACTCAAAACTTTGATATAAAACACATTATGACGTCATACCCACTGTGACGTCATACACAAACAGCTTATAACGAAACCGAAACTAAAACAGCGGCAGGTGGAACAACTCAACTCCACTTCCAGTCACGTGACTTCCGGTGATATCACTTCCTGTGATGTCATATCCGGTCACGCCCCCTTCCCGTGACGTCATCATCCCTCATCCCTGCACCGGCACCGCCCCTGGCCCAGGATCGGCATTTTCTAACTACTTAGGTTGAAAATTTCAGAGCTGTAGCCCTATTTGAAATCGTTTTGTAAAATAAATATTTATTAATTAAAAAATTAATTAAAAAAGAAGTAAATAGAAATTCAAAATTCTTTATTCAAAAGTTCAATTAGAAGGCCACAACTACTTACGTTGAAAATTTCAGAGATGTATAGCCTTATTAGAAATCGTTTTGTAAAATATTTATTAATTAATTAAAAAAGAACTAATTAAAATTTTAATTCTGTTTGTCATAAGCAAAATGGGAAGGACAAATCTACTTATGTTGAAAATTTGAGCTGTATCCGTTTTATAATTATTTTTTAATTAATTAAGTAAATTATTTAAAAATAACTAATTGAAATTTTAACATTCTGATTTTCAACAGTCCAATTAGAAGGCTTAAATTTATTTATGTTGAAAATTTAAGAACTGTATCTCTATTTGAAGTAGTTTTGTAAAAAAAAAAAAATATTAATTAAAAAATTATTTATTAAAATTTTAACATTCGTTTTTTCAGAGGCAAAATTAATAGGCCAAAACTACTTATGTTGAAAATTTAAAAGTTCGACTCCAATTTTAAATAGCTTTCGCTTTCTATAGATCCACAGACTGACAGACAGACAACTTGTTTTATTATAATAGATTAAATTCGTACTGCTGTAAAAAAGAAGCTTCTCTGCTCAATAACTAAGAAGTTCGAACATTGATAGGTTTGATTTTGCCTACATCTGTTATTTACTATTTCTAATTATCCTTGATGTGAACAAAAAATGCTGGGAAAATTAAATAAAAGAAAAAACAACACATGACAAATATTCTGTTTTAATCACTCAATGTTTATCCAAGCAATATAATTTTCATTGTGAAGGTTTTTGCACCTTAATCCTTCGCCCGGTTACCATCTCCAAAATAAAGTAGAGGACAGATATGACTAGCCCTGTTCCTAACACAGTGAATGCGCCCATTAGATCAGACAATTCCAATGGCTGCGTAGTGGATGTGCTGGAGTGTGTGCAGATGTCATAGAAAAGGACGGTTTCTGTCATGTGGCGCCTGTGTAGGGCCCCCTCGTTGAACCTCAGGATCCTGGAAATGTAGTCAGTGTAAGTGCACGGTGGTTATAATTAAACTGCATTGATTTACTAGGGCAAGAATATTTATATAAGTCTAGCGAGGGGGCATAATGATGGGACATTATTTTTAATGAGTTTTGCTGTATCGGTCATTTTGTTAAAAACTGTCTCCATTATTATTATTTTTTTATCTTATTTTTGTTTTAGAAATGCTTGAAATCACAGAAGAATCTAGGGATTTAATTTAAGCAGGGATATAATTTGAGTTCCATCTCCAGATATCTGCTAAATTCCTGTTTTTTACTAAAATAAAGATTAATTTCAACAATAATTTCAACAAAATTATTCTAAAAAGAAATTCTATTACTCGATTAAATTTAAATCTTTAAGCATCGTCTAAACATCTACAATCATTTTTGGTAAAACCGAAACTGTCACCAAAAAGAAGCTTAAGCACACATTATTATCCATGATTATTGTTAAAGCTACATTTTGGCGACAGTTTCGGTTTTGTCAAAATTGGTAAATGTTTTTTGTACTAATTTGTAAATTGACAGTTTTGTAATAATTTGTAAGTACCTGGATTTTAATATAAACGATCTGTATACATTTTTGTGTATGTATACAAAAAGCGTATAAATTTATTTTTACACCCTGTGTGCGCCAATGATTTTTTTTATTTTCCGAGCATTAAATTTTTCAGGGCTTCAACGCCATCATTTCTTAAAGCCAATCTAGATTTTTCTCGAAACCGAGATGGAAGACGGCTACGTACAGAGCCAATTTCAGGAAATACTATATTCTTTATCTACATTCTAGATAATGTTACTTAAACCAACTTTTTCAATGGAAGTGAATCAAAAAGATTATTTTCGAGTGCCGAGGATTAGCAATATCTGAAGTCAGTAGTGTATCTTGAATTTCAGCAATTAGACGTCTGAAGATGACTCAATGACTGGCTAATCCGTATTTTCAGAAAATTGTTATTACCTTTCAAAAGAACTTTTGTTGTTTGTTATTGCACGAAACCTTCTAGAGTCGGCTGTATTCTGCCCTACTAAACATTTTTTGTAAGAGACATTGAAAGCATGTTTGAAGTTTTAATTAGACATGAAAAACACATTTGAATTTCAAAACGCTCATTTGTTTGCATTTGTACTGTTACCAACAATATCGAAGTAACAATACCGCTACTGAAGATACTATCTATCTTGACAAATTAAATATAGACGGCAATAGGACAAAAACAAAATTATCGTGTGTAATTGCAGATTTTTGTGTGCTTAAAGTGTAATAAAATTGTATTCTATACAATCTGCAACAAATAATCTACCAATATAGACACAAAGGTTTTACACATTGGTTCAGTAGATCACCAATTATAGCCGTACATACAGACAAACGTTGTATTTTATATATATATATATATAGGTACTCTCATGAATGGAGTAACAAACCGATATCTACTTGCCCATCATTAAATTTTCCAAGTAAATGCTGTGACATTCCCTTTCTTGTTGCAAGAGCAATAGATGATGCACAGGCCTCTATAGGAGATACTCTTATTTCACATTTTCCTGTCTTCCTGAATCTCTCGCCTATCATATACTTAGAATATACTAAGTCGAACAAATACGCTGCTTTTCCTTCTTCGACTGGATCCAGCCAAGAGGGAACGTCAGTAACAGGCTTCAGTAAATTTCGTTGTATTCTCGTCCAGATCTCCTCTAGATCTGTGTCGACTAGTTTCTGTAAAAAATTATACAAGGGTGCCATAAAAGTGTCGTTTTAAAATGTCAAAATATATGAATGTGTCAAGTTATAATAATGCATTTCCTAGTTGATAAAAATGCGAAAGAGTTCAAATCCTAATTTTCTTGTTACTCTCTTTTTTATATGTTGACGCAATAAAAAATATTTGAGTTGACCTTTTTTTCATATTATTTTTCTTTTTTGTGAAATTTTGAAAGTTTTGGGCCTAGCATCTGCTTTTGGACAGGTTGAAAGACGATTTGTTTCTTTATAAAGTCTTGGACACCTTAGCCCCATCATTGTAAGATATTGTACATTGTTGTAAAACTAACATTTCATTTCAAAATTCAGTCGAAAGTCAATTTTAAAGTATTATTAGAAATTAGGCCAAAGCAACACTTATCAACCTGTTGGGAACTACCAGCAGCCCATGGTCATGAGTAAGATAGTGAGCTTCATGAGGTTCAACAAGCCTAAAATCACTAATTTGATACTGACATAATTAATTTTGTGTGTCTCTTTAAAAAGGAAGTGTCTACTTAATGCAATTACTTTGAGTGTATGATGATTCGTATTCACATTTGTGGACCTATTCAAAGAGGTGATAGACAAAGTGATGAAATAACCAATTAATTTTAATTTGTGACGAAATGGTAACAAGGCAATATTATGGTTTAATTTTCAAGAAAATTTTGTCTGCTCTTCATTTTTTGTCCAAGTAAACGAGTATATAACGTATTTCCCAAGAGGATAGGGTTATTAATCCTTTGTTTGATGGATAACGTCTATAAAATTTTAGTATGAGTACATATGACCAACAACCATTGGGGAATATGAGGCGAGGCATCTTTTGAAATGTTCTCTGGACTGCCAAAATTATCACATCACTTGAGTTTAGGCAGAATATTGCATTTTATATTTCTATTTATATTTGCAAGGTGCTGCACTATGTGTAAGATTCAAGAAAATACAAGTCCCCTTAATATACGGTGTATTAAAGGAAAAAGTCAGGCCTCCTCAATTAGTAAATGAATGGCTGCAAAATGTTGGTCACATTTAAAATTTATAAGCAATTTTGCAGATAAAGGTATTAATCAGATGTGTTTAAGAAATTTAGTAAATAACGCCTATATGGAACAGAAAGCGTAAAATCCTTGCGCGATAAATCAATATTTTTTACACTTCCTGTTTTATTTTTATTCGTTTTCACGGAACCTTTTTTGACTAATAGCATTTTTAGTTTGAATTGGGAATGCAGATTTGGAAACTCACAGAGCCGTTCAAGGAGCTTCTTACTACAATGTAGTATAGAAGATAAACAGACATAATACAAAAATAATAACAATTATAGAGAAAACTTGCAATTTGACAACTATATTTTATTTTTTTATATACATGGGTCCATTTAATTTTATTAAATACTTAGCAAAATATGTGTTAGTGGAAGCTAAATAAACTAATCTTTGCATTTCACTGTAACACAATTAAAAGTAATTACCGACAAACACAGGAGTGGATAAGAGCTCTCAAACGTTCCAATGGCCACTCTTGGATCTGCTATTAAATCTTCTAAAGTTTGGTATTTTGGTACCATTTTTCCGGCAGCGTAAGTCGATATAATGGTTCCTTGATACGTATAAGTAAGAACCAGGCAAGATAATATCCAAATTCCCTGAAGAAGTTTGAAACTTGGAGATTTCCAAATATGTCGTAAAAAGAGTCGACTGTTTGCTCCAAATTCTGAAATAAATCAGTCGTTAAAATGATATGAAATTAGGTGGTTTCTTCACCATAAACATCATGAAATGTACTCTAGTTATATATATATATATAAAAAGTCAGTTTTTACTTTAGTTTTTTTTATAAAAAGAAACCCACACGCAGAGGGCTCCGTACTTGAGAGCTGAACTATTACATATGTATGATTTTATTTCATTAATTTGAATTTTTTATATCAATAGCAAGCGATACATATTTTACATCTGAATAGATTATCGGCAAAAAAAATCATCCTTATCGAAATGCTGTTTATTTTCTAATGAAAGTTTCGATATTGGAAGTAGTTGGTCAATGGTAAAGCCTTTCCAGAAATAATAATCGGTAGTCGATCACAGTCAACTGTCGAGTTTGCAACCAGTGACCTTCGATTAATGTATTTTGGATTTCAAATAAAAGATAATATTGCTATGTGTGTTAGCTATATATAAACATCTTATAGCATTCTATACTCTAATTTTTATATCATTATTATTTTTGTTTTTATAAGGTTGATGTTTACACCATTTAAGTTTTTAAAAATTCACCAAGTTTTCAAAACTTTAAGGTTTAATAGCGATCCCTGCAATTTTTGTTCGGCCATAAAACAATATCAGAGAATTATTTTTAATACCCCACCCTCCTAATAGTCAATATCTAAAAAATTCATTAAAAAATTTGTTTTGCAGATTTTTTATGCTATAAAATGCGACATTAAATAGGCCTACGTATTGTAAGGTTGCTAAGTATGTGTTAGTGAAAAGCAAAAGCTATTTATAAGATCTCCCTATTTAAACTACATTTACTTCAATAGTAAGATTTACATTTTACTTTGTAAAATAGGAAATAAAAATAGTAGGCAACCACTAAGCCTACTGTTGTAAATATAAAAAGCCATTTACAAATAATACCCCTACATATTTTTTCTAAAAAATTGCACTTAAACAGTATCGAATTTTTCACTCAGAAGTTTGCTGAATCTTTCTCAATAAATTTAAGTGCTTTCTTTACTTTACAAAAGAAAATGCGTAGTGTTAATGGTATATTTATATGAAGAATTGTTTTTTTAATAAGATACATAAATGTAATTTTTATATAAATATAACATTAGAATGGCAGTAGCATCAAATGACATGTTATGAAATTGGCATACTCATTCGATTGCTAATCAAATTACTTCTCCACTTTGAAATGGTCAGAAAAAGTTTGTGTAATTTGGTGTGAACAATAAATAAATAAATAAATAAACACACAAATAAAGAAACAAACAAACAAATAAACAAATAAATAAATGAATAAATAAATAAATAAATAAATAAATAAATAAATAAATAAATAAATAAATAAATAAATAAATAAATAAATAAATAAATAAATAAATAAATAAATAAATAAATAAATAAATAAATAAATAAATAAATAAATAAAAAAATAAATAAAAAAATAAATAAATAAATAAATAAATAAAAAAATAAATAAATAAATAAATAAATTTTGTTAATGTCGTCAGAGACTTGTTTTTATATTGTCCTCAAAACGTTGATTAATTTTTTTGGCAGTTGAAAGCTACAACAGACGTTCTGAATGAAATAGATGAAATTAGAGTAGCAAGCACTTTCAATTCAGATGTAGAAGAAAACCGTCTGTGTCATATTCTCAATTTACTCTATGGAAAGGCAAAGTGATAACAAAATTAAATGCGCCCAAATTTAGCGTACATAAAAAAATCCCCCTTTGTATTTCCAAGAGGCAGATTGTAACTATGTTCCATGAAAACATTATTCAAAATTCTCAGAGTAAGGCAGACTAAAATCTCAAAACCTATGAACTTTTCACCGAATTTTACCGATTCTATTTCTATAGTACCGATTAAATTCGCTGTTAAGGAAAACTTTGAATTTGCATTAATTACCTTTCCCCAAAAGGGAAGCTTCAAATATCCAGATAAATCGTAAGAATGCCTCCAATTTCTTCTTTACGTGGTGAGATGGTAGCACAGAATACATAAGACAAGCTGCTCCAGCAGCGAAAAATATCGAAAAAAGTATTAATGACCATACCTGTTAATGAGCATTGAAAACTTACAATACAATTTACATAATAAAACAAATTTTATTTTTTCTTGGAAAAAATTAAGTTATATAGAGCAAAGGTTTTAAACTACGAATATTTGTCGACATTTGGAAAGAGATTTATTGAAGATTGAAACTACATATTGGGTAGTTTTTATCATTAAGTAATCAAACCAAGCATTAAGTTAAATGTTCAAAGTTGGAAATCCTATGAATAAATTTGCATAGGATTTTCTATGAATTGTTCAACTTTTTAAATGCATTTTTTGGAAATCGATGGTAATGAAAAAAGTCTGAGGGCAAAAAAATATACTTCTAAACATGAAAATTTCTTCCATAGAGTGATACAATCAAGACAATTATTTTTTGGGAAAAATTAAGTGCCAGAATTAAAAAAAAAAAAAAAAAAAAAAAAATAAATGTTCACACTCAGAATGTTGCATACTTTTACAGTTAACGCTGCAAGACTAGCACACCACCTTTTTTTTTAAATTAACATCAGATTCGCGGATAGTTCTTGGACATTGAACTATTATAAGGGTTGACCCTTTCAGTGCTAAGGGTATTTAAATTAAGGTTCATTTGGTAGTTTTAATTTTACATAAAAATTTTCAAATAAAGCCTTTAATAGTTAGTAAAACTGACAAAAACCTGATGCTTAATATTACTTCTAAAACCTATTTGAAGTTTTAAAAACATTAGAAAAGAAAAATTAACGGAACTTTTTGGAAACGGATGATAGCGTGGGCAAGTAAAAGTTACGGATTCTAAATCAGTTCTTTAACTCGAATCTTAAACGTTTGAATTTATTTCTTTGAATCTAATATATTTTGATAAAACAAAATAAATTATCGGTAAACTATTCATATTCATCTATACATAAATTCATAACGTTTGAATTTATCTCTTTGAATCTAACATAGTTTGAAAAATCAAAATAAATTCACTGTAAACTACTTACAATCATCTGCATATATTTATTTTAGTTTTATCGTCTAGTAGGTTTATGAATTAAGGGGAGGAGAGTAACAGGTATTCTTAGACAGTTATATAAATGTGTGTTGTTAAAATTGGTATTGAACAACACATTATATACATTTTCGAAATCCTTACAACTATAGCTACCTACTATAGATTTTAAGACTACAACTATAGTGATAAACAAAGTTATCGAAAACGTCCAAATTATCAACAAAATTACTAAACGTTTTATCACAAAGCAAGAATGTATTTTTGAAGTTTACTTTTAAAATTATTTAAATAGATGCATATTTTATTACAGAAATTTTTCGAGTGAGAGGCTTACTTGAATGGAAAATATTCCAAAAACTAGATAAGGATTCTTATTAGCCGGAATCAAACCAGATAAAATCGCTAATTTTGAAAAGTCGAGTGGTACAGCAAATTGCACAGCCTTGGCCCTATCCTCATCCACAAAAATTGGACCTCCAACATCCGTCACCTGCAAGAAGTAATTTTCACAGTTGATATCGATTAGTTATCATTTTCATGTGGAAATTTAATTATTCATGATGAGTGTTGGCTTCCGAGTATATAAACTAGATATAAATTTATTTATAAGATAATTTACAAAACATCAATATATACTCGGGCTGTTTGATTTTGGTTTCTTTAATCAATACTCCTTGCAGCTAGGTCCTTTTCTTACAAAGAGTAAATATCTACATAAAACCTGTTATGATAATGACAATTAACAAACCATTAGAAGCTTTTGTCAGCACCTTTCTTACAAGATCCTTCCGAATCTCCATTGGTAAGATTTCATTGGCTATTCACTTTTATTGGGTTAGGTTATTAAAAATACCATACTCAATAACCTTTTCTGTGTTATTTTCAACCCTCTAGTGCATGATTTTTTCTTAATAATACACCTAGACGTCATTTAACTGGCGTTTACCACAAAAAGTATACTAATAAAAATATTTTTTTAGGTATAAACAATCTTAGTAGGACTGTTATAATTAATTGCATTAAAATATATTAATAATTACTCATTTTACTCCTAAGTTGTGTAGTATATATGCTATTCTATGCACTAGAGTGTTAAACGTATATTTGAGTTTAATCTGCACGAAAAAAATTCATAAATTAAAAGAATTGTTCATCAGGACAGGCGCTTAGTCAGATGCTGAATATGGGAATATGTAAACCCTTCCAAAAAATTTATTTTAGATTATAGAACATACAACTTTAGGGAACTTTTATAAGGATAATTTTTGTTCTTTAAATATATCTTCCATATCTTTTATCTCTACATATATTAAAATACAACTTTGTCTGTATGGTTATAACCCCAGATCTTCTTAACCAATTTGGATAAAGTTTGTGTTTATTGGTAGTTTATTTAGTGCAAATGGTTTTAACTACACTTTAAACATACAAAATACAGTAATTGCGCGTATAAAAATAATTTTTGTCCAATCAATTATTTCCAATCTGAACTTTATATGTTCAGACAAGACAGTTTCTTTGGAAACAAAATACGTTTGGTAACAGTTTCAATGTAAGCAGATGAGGGTTTTGTAATTCAAATTTTAACGTGTTTGTTTGTTTTGCAAAGAAAATCACCATTGCAGAATGTAGCTGACTTTAAAATTCTTCTTGCAATTAGTGTTTCTGAAAACGCAAACAGAAATGCGACTCAAAGAGTCAAAGCGTCATCTTCAGACGTTTTACATTTATCATTCCAAGACACATGTACTTGACTTCAGAATCCATGAGCGATCACCAGCGTTACTCCAGAACGAAATGTGCCCCGAAGTTTAAATTTTGTTTACAAGTTATGACACGTAACAAGAAGGTTTTTGTCAAAATCGCGCTTGCGCACAGGCAACCTATCATTGAAAATGTTGTTTTTCAACCATTACCAAAAAAGTTGATACAAAAAGACGATCTAACGATTTTGTTAAGAATTGTTCTGTTTTTACTTTTTAGGATGTTCTCAATAATTACTTCACTGATCAAAATACCCATAAAAATGCGCTGAGCGTAAAGAGTTGAATTGAATGTCTTTGAAAAACGAAAATTCTCTTTCAGCAACAATCAATATTTTTATATAATCAGACGAAACGGTCGTTTCTCCGCCAACTTTAAAAAAGGCAGAAACTACAGTAAGTATCTATTCTCTGCACAACTTCCAGCGACTATTTTCTAGCTGGCTTACGAAACTTCACATAATTATACAAAAAATACCATAGATTTGTCTCGGTGATATCTTTCAAAGAAAAGAAAAATTGAGTACCTAGGATAAAAGATAACGAAGAAAAAAAATATTGAAATTTCTAAAACGAAATAAAAAAACGAGTTCTAGTCCGATTTTGATGTACAAATTTAAACAAACGTCCAGCCCTAACTAAGCTATAGATCTTCAAACGGATTGAATTATAAAATTATCGGATAATTAATTTCAACTTAAAATCCTACGTTAGTTTGAACTTCATTAAATAATTCTTTCTATTTTTAATTAATTTAAAAGCACTTTTTTCCATTTCATAATTTGGCGACAGATAAAGGCGATCAGCTTGTAATTGAGGTTCATATATACATGCCAAAAGTTGCCAAACAGGTTTGCTATCATTTCGAAGTTAGTTTTTCCGACATGTTAGGCTTAAGTGAGAATGAACGTAAAGTTAAAGTATAGGCGGAAAGAATTGGACTATAATTATATGGCTTATAACATCTTAAAAATTGAAATAATTTAATATTTAAAGAGACAGAATTAAAGAGAAATATTTGTTCTTCAAATTGCATGTGTTATTTGAACTGTATGACAATTTAGAGTGAGTTAACTTTCAAAAACATTTTAATTTCGGGAAATCTCCATTGAAAAATGAAAATAATCATATTTATTGTTGCAAAATACTATGGGCTGAATATAAAGTAGAAATGTGGGGGTTATGCGAGCTGACGACACAGTCAATTCGTTACAGAGGGTCTAAATGAAACACGCATTGCGATTGGCTAATGGAATTTGCAAAAATGTCATTCGTTTTTATAGATGTGTTGATTTTGTTTACTTTCCGTTGTAAAATGAAATCGTAAAATCGTATATCATCAAAATTATAATTTCATAGTGAATTTTAAAATTGTTGTTGAGAAAATATTTTAAATTTTGTCAAATATCAATGGGTTATTATGTGAACCAAAATAATGCTTGGTGTAGTAAAAATAATTTACATTGCAATAATTAGACTGTAAAAAACTTGTGACATTTATTTGTAACAATTTATTAGAACAAACTTTCAATGGGATGAACGCTCTGGCCTTGTATGTTAAAGGTGCCGGATTTGATTCCTGGGTTAGGTGTGGATGTTCGTTGTGATTTTGAATCCACGTTAAGCTGTGGGTCCCGGACTGATTAGTCGTTATTATGCACTAAAATAGGTTGTTGTGCGTACAAACAAACCAATCGAGCTGAAACTTGGCAGACAAGCTCTTTGTCAATGGCAACGTATTTCTTTAAGTTTTGGGAGTTGAGTTGCCTTACAGAAGTTTCTAGTACTCGTTCGTGGTAGATTTTGATGGGTTCTGCCGTCCGCATTCAACCAATTTGTCAATTTTCAAGTAGATTTTGACATGTAAAATATCATTCAACTCAACTTGAAGAATTATGAATATTCATAGTACCAGGTGTACCATAGGTGGTACTACTTCTGGTTTATCAACTTTGAAGATAAATATGGCACGTTGGGTATCGTTGGGCTTGTCTTGAAAAATTATGAATGTTTAAGGTATCAGGTATAGCATAGGTAGTACCACTTTCGGTTAATCAATTTCCAAGATAAATATGGCATGTTGGACTTCTGTTTTGATGAATTATGAATGTTTAAAGTACCAGGTATGCTATTGGTACCACTTCCAGTTTATCAATTTTAAAGATAATTATTGCATGTAAGGTATCGTCGAACTCAGTTTGAAGAATTATGAATATCCCTGGTACCAGGTGCACCATAGGTGATAAATAGAAAAACGATGAAACGGACAAATTCAAAAAAGAGAAGTCGCCGGTGTTTAAAAAAAAGTAATGATATCCCCCAAAAAAACACTTTTGAAAAGTAGAAGAACCACCAACCTCAAAAACACAAAAAAAACTTTCTTACAATAAAAAAACCATAAACATGATGAAAATTTTCAGCCACAAACACGGTGATATAAAAAATGGCCAACCTCTGATTACAACTCTCGGTTGTGACTCGCTTAAGAATGTATGCTTACTTAGTTTATTTTTAAAATTTAAGTTCCTCACCCATAAAAATTTATGCTGTTTGAGGTTGGCGCCCGTCTTAATTACTAACCTTTAAAACCCCCACACAATAAAAACTTTCCAAAATGTATGTATCAAAGAAACAAAAGTTTACCAGAAACACTTCAGTTTCCTACTTAAAAAATTCTTAATAACGATTCAAATGCAAGCGTTAAAGCACAGTTTCTCTATGCTATTTTGAAAATTACACGAACATGAATATTTACACCACTTTGTATTTCCTACCCATCCAAATGAAATCATAAACTCGAATATTCGTGCAAACAGCCATACATTAGTTTAAACGCAAGCATTGTTAATAATCCTATGACGAGCGCCAACCTCAAGCAGCGTGAATTTTTATGGAAGCGGAACTTAAATTTTAAAAATAAACTAAGTAAGCATACATTCTTAAGCGAGTTACAACCGAGAGTTGTAATCAGAGGTTGGCCTTTTTTTTATATCACTGTGTTTGTGGCTGAAAATTTTCATCATGTTTATGATTTTTTTATTGCAAGAAAGTTTTTTGTGTTTTTGAGGTTGGTGGTTCTTTTACTTTTCAAAAGTGCTTTTTTGTGGGATAGTGAAATTCTCTGGTCAAGTGATCGGAATTAAATAAAAAGATGCGCATGTATTGAATCAGTAATAATACAATATTAAAAATTGTAGTTTTAGCTTTTGCACTACATTTATTGATGACATATCACAAAGGATAAATCCAGGGATTAAGCTGTGGGTGATTTTTTTAGCAAAATGCTCGACTTTTCAAAATTCTAAATTTATTAAGTGTAGTTTAGCTCTTTTGCTAAACATTTTGACACAAAATTGGCAAAATCACTATTTTTGTTATTTTTAAGCATTAAACTAAAAACAGCAAATAATCTGAAGGCTGAAAAGCATTTTTCCAATTGATATTTGGTATATAATAGCTTTATATGTAAAATAGTTATAGCTTTTTATTAATGATTTTATAATGAAATTTGTTTTAACGGTGTTAAATTAAACATCAAGAGTGATGGAACTTGTAATCATTTTAACATTTTGCTTAAATGAAAATTGTGATTTTAGATTTTCTGCTAAAGACATTTTCTACCTTAGCTTAAACATTGGTTAAATTCTTATTATATATATTCAAGGTCAATTTTGTCAGCCAAAACTAGAAATTGACATTTGTAGTAGAAATATAGTTGAGTCAAATTTTATTTTATTTTATTACCCGGACCGCAGGACTATAACCAAGGAGGGATTAGGAATTAGAGCTTAGGATCCCGGGGCCAAATGGGGATATTTTTTATACTAATTGTTTCATTCTCCTAGTTTTTCTATTGGTAGCGGAGGATAAAATAATAGTTCACGTATTAGCAATTATCAAAATGCATGTTAGAATTTTGAAATATAGTTTTGCTTTCTCTAAATTGTTTTGGATACTTGTATAAAGAGTGAGGTTGTATTTACATTTTTTTTTTAAATTGAAGTTTCCCTAGGATCGATCCAAAAAGCTTAAATATAGCTTACTTACATTGTTAACCATAGCACCTATCATTCCGGTCCATGTGTTATTCTGTAATGCTCCCCCATATAAAGCTCCACTTTGAACATGATAGCTATTGCATAAATTACATAAAACAATCACTTAATAAAATCATGCATATATTGTAAAATTTTAATTGAATTCAGCAATGATTTTAATAAAAATAAAATCTTGTTACATTGATCAGTTAAATTAAATTATACATTTTATTCGAAGTTTTTTTTTTTTTTTTTTTTTTTTTTTTTTTTTTTAATAAGTGAGGTTGTAAACATTTTATTTATACATGAGGTTGTACACATTTTATTTATACATGAGGTTGTACACATTTTATTTATACATGAGGTTGAACATTGTGCGGCTGTGGTTTGTATTGTGTATAGTTTTTAGAATCAAACTAAATATTATTGTAGTGAAACTTTAGCAACCCTAATCATTTTGAAAAGTAGAATAGTATGGTTACACAATCGCTATTTTTATGTGTATGGTGGGATTAAGTAAGATGCTATCCCAGATGCAATGGTAAATTTTTACGAGAATGGACTAGACTTGCTGGCGCAATTTTGTTAAAGAGTTGGCAGTACAGGGTCAAGAGGTCAGAACTAAATTTACTAACTGATTTGGATTGGGCAGAGGAGAAGATGGGGTAATTCAGTTGCACTTGAGAGAGGACCCTCAAGTGCAATTGGATGACCATTCGGAAATAGGGATTAACTTGCTGCCACTGCTTTTTAGTGAATTGATTTAATAAATATGTTGTTTTTTTTTAAAAACCTTTTAATGATTCTCTTCCTTGTTTCCATGACTCAATTCTAAACGAATCTGTTTAATCACAATATTGACCATATTTTTGATTAATAATAGTTATTGTGGCAATTACGATCCATGACTGTTTGTATCATAGACCAACCAATGGGTTCTAACTAAACACGACAGTTGGTGCCGTGACCAGGATGTGATCTGAACACGCAACTTTTTTATCCTTAAAATAGTTAATAACTTATTCAATAGGTTACAGAATTTGAACAAGCATTACATTTACCATTTATTACCATTCATTAACAAATAATAGAACGGCTTCAATCTGTCTGCACATTCCGAAACAAATTTATTAAACTACCTTCTTCGAATGATACATAGTTAATTAATTTGCTGATAAATAGTACAAAATATTACTTTATGTGAATATTTCAGTGACTTCTATGACAATAGGGCTAATTGAATAATGGTGTATTTTACAATCAACATGTGTCAAATGAAATCAAATTTGAATGTCAAAAAATAGAATTTTGCAACTCAAAAATTCATTTATTGTAAACAAAGTGTACAAATAAAGCAAGTTGACGAACTTATAGAGTATAAACACATAAACAATAGCAAAGAATATTAGTTAAAGGAAGAAGTACTGCTAAACAGCTAAAGCATTCAATACAGGATATCCCAAAAATGCATACACAGATTGAATGATTCATAATGAAAGAATTGAATGAAAGAATGAAAGAATTGAATATGAATATTCATAAAAATTAAGTATTTTAATTACAAAATAATCTAAATATAATGTGCAACTTTTCCTCTTATCGTAGATGTTCAAATTTATTACCGTTCTGGTCAATACACGGCTTATAAAGTTAAGCTATTAATTCACATACTTCAACAAACATTACATTTGGTGTTGTGGAGCATTTTGATCATTACGGCTTTTAATTCGTAAAATGTCGTCAGTTTTCTGACGAAGAGTTAATCTTTAAAGTATCTACACAAGAAAGATCCAATAGCGTCGGATCTGGGGAACAGGGAAAGTATTCTATGGGACCTCTACATCCAAGACATCTCTTTGGAAAATTCTCAACAAGATATGATCTTACATCAAGATGATGGTATGTATGGGGTCCATTCTGTTATAATTATTTTAACAGATAAAATTCCCCATCTTAACCAATGTGCCCCAGAATGCATACAGTGCGCTGCCGTTCTGTGTGTACATTTTGGGAACACTATGTTTTACTTACAAAATAAACTCTCAAAACAAAAGATAAAATATTTATTTGAAAAAAGATAAACTTATTGTCAAAGACTCGCATTATAAAACTTGCAGTTCTCTCACATATATATCCACTAATATCTCAAAAGGAAAATATTAAAAAAATATTTAAATAAAAAATTATTAAAACATCTGCGAAATAATATATATACAATATAAAAAAAAACTAGCTGGAATTCTTCAAGTTTTTTCAAAGTATGAGAGATTCCTCACGTGTTTTTAATTAAATCAGAATTCGCTTTTTCCTAGAAATTTATAAGTTTATTTTAACCCTTTGCACTTGAGGCCTTTTTCGAGCGGAGGTACCAGAAACTCGAAAAGTTTTGCGGCATTTTTGGTTCGGTCCTCTTCATAGAAACTAAACACAGTCATTGCCCTTGCATCGAATTCCCGCATCAAACCTAGTGGTCCTCTCGAGTTGCGGCATCTAATCATGTGGTGCCTGAGAGGGGTCACTCGAGCGCAAAGGGTTAAAATAGTCACTCGATTAATTTCACTTACTCAAAGACACCTTTAATTCGCATTGCGTCGTAGATTTCAATTGCAACACCACGTACCGAAGTATCGTTTCCTTTACCATAAACTACCCACGGATTCCACTGAAAATATAAAACTGTTTAATTAATGCAAATATTAAAATTTATATTTCATATTAGTATACAAGGTGAGACCGAAAAGTAAGGTGACTGATGTCATAAGAATCACTGTATTATATATTTACAGGTAAATACATCACTGTCCTTCAAAGTAGTTTCCGCAGTCTACAATACACTTCTGACAACGTTCATACAAGTTCTTGAAACTTCTGAATAAGTCCTCCTTTGAGACTGTCTTAAGTTCCTTGGTAACAGCAGCTTGAATGTCTGAGATGCTTGAAAATCTTTTTCCCTTCAGAGCCAATTTCAATAGTGGAAAGAGGAAAAAATAATTTTTCCCCTGATGGCAGTAGATTTTTTTCTCTTTCCACGACTGAAATTGGCGCTGAAGGGAAACCGATTTTCAAGCATCTCAGACAGTCAAGGTGCTGTTACCAAGGTACTTAAGACAGTCTCAAAGGAGGACTTTTTCAGAAGTTTCAAGAACTTGTATGAACGTTGTCAGAAGTGTATTGTAGACGGCGAGAACTACTTTGAAGGACAGTGATGTATTTATCTGCATATATATAATACATTGATTATTAGGACATCAGTCACCTTACTTTTCGGTCTCACCTTGTAGAACATTTGGATGATCCAGTCATTCTAGGGTTTAACCTTGCACTTAATTGAAATTATTCCCATTAAGCTGAAAATTTGCTGAGTGACTATTTGATGGCCTGACCAACCTACAAATAGCATTCTCTCTCCATTTGGCTTCCTGGTTTTTCAGGGGCTGACATTCTGGAGCACTTTTATGTACGAATGGGTAGTTGCATTGATATCAAATATTACTCGAATTAAAGATAATCAAATGTGTTTTAATTTCAATTTAAATTAGATATAATCTAGTGACTCAAAAATTAATAAAAGCCTATCAAAAATGAAAAACCATGCACTTTTTCTACTTTTTTGATTTTACAGCTTCCATTTTCAATAAATTATTTACATACTTGATATAAAAGTGTTCAACTATTTTTTAACTTTTATAGATACTTTAATATTTCTTGTGGGGTAAATACATAGTTTCTGGTATATGAGACTTAAAGTGAAACTCTACCTTGTATTGGGAGTGCATTGTCTCACTTTGAATAAACTAGACACATCCATCATTTTCCTCCAATTTTCCCCATTGAAGAGATGATGGTAGTTTCGTAGATGATAACTAATCAGTTGAGTATATATCACAATCCTAAATTGTTTGCCGTTTGTCATTTCTTATTATTTTTCTTGCTGCTTGAATAATAAGGATTTTCTCGTCAGCTTCATTTTGTTCTTTTCTCAGAATACCATTGAGTATACAATATCTTCTTGGAAGTTTCCTTCATACTGACTAGAGTCGATCTTTCAGGTATATAAACAAAACTTCTATGGCCAAAATGTGTATCAAGATGTCTTATCTTACGTATAAATTCTATCAAAAATCCGAGGATAAACCTGGTCTAAAGCAGGTTTTAGACTGGTTCATCATCTGCGCGTTGATGTCACACACAAAAGTAGCTTTTTCCTGCAAAATCGCAAAGTGAAGAAGTAAATATTTTTTTAAATTATCTATCCGAGCTCAAATTTTTGAAAGAATAGTATTGTTTTTCATGATATTTTCTCTACTTTTATTTAAAAATAAAACCAAAAAACGGGAAAGTTCCTCATTAACACTTTCAAAGCACATTTTGACACTTTCTGATCAGTACTTCGAAAACAATATTTTATTTCATCGCATGTTTAAGTTCTTAGGTCATAAAAACCTATAAATTTACAACAATTAAAAAATATATGATTTCAAAGGACGAGCGCAAAAGCGTTAAAATATGCATTATTTTTTGGATTTAGGGCCTTTTAACTTATAACGGTAGATTCTGCATGATACTTTGTTTCTGCAGCTACAAGGTTGTTTACAGCGTTCAATCTATAATAACAAAATAAGCTGTGTGTCTATCAGTCTGTCTGTGGATCTATAGAAACCTAATTAAAATTGGAGTAGAGCTTTGAAATTTTCAACATAAGAAGTTTCGGGACTTCTAATTTTATGTATGTCAAACAGAATGTTAAAATTTTAATTAGTTATTTTTTAATTAATATTTTAATTAATTATTTTTTTACAAGATGACTTCAAATAGAGATACAGCTCTGAAGTTTTCAACATTAGTAGTTTCAGCCTTCTAATTAGACTTTTGAAAAGCAGAATGTTAAATTTTTAATTGGTTATTTTTTAAATAATTTTCTTAATTAATCAACAATTTTTTTACAAAAGAACTTCTAATAGGGTTACAGCTCTGAAATTTTCAACATCTATAATTATAAAACAAGCTGTGTGTCTATCTGTGGCTCTATAGAAACCTACTTAAAAGTGGATTAGAGCTCTGAAATTTTCAGCATAAGTAGTTTTGACTTTCTAATTGTATACATGTCAAACAGAAAGTTAAAATTTTAATTAGTTCTTTTTTAATTAATTTTTATAATCATTTTTTTTTTTTTTTTTTTTTTTTTTTTTTTTTGCAAAGTGAGTTCAGACGGAGATACAGATCTGAAATTTTCAACATATGTAGTTTTCGCCTTCTAATTGGACTTTTGAAAAACAGAATGTTGAAAAGGTTCCAGCTCTGAAATTTTCAATATAAGTAATTTTGGCCTTCTAATTGGACTTTTGAAAAACAGAATTATAATTTTTTTTTTATTTTTTATAAATTAATAAATATTTTACAAAATGATTTCTAATAGGGCTACAGCTCTGAAATTTTCAACACAAGTTGTTGTGTCCTTCTAATTGGAATTTTGAAAAGCAGAACTTTAAAAAAAAATTGTTTCTAAATAACTTTTTTTAACTATAACAAATATTTTACAAAACTATTTCTTGTTGGGCTACAGTTCTGAAATATTTCATACTAGTAGTTTTTGGCCTTTTAATTGGATTTTTGACAAAAAATATGTTATTTTTTTTTTAATTAATATTTTCTCAAAAAGCGACTTCTAATACGGTAGAGCTCTGAAAGTTTCTAAATAAGTAGTTTTGGCCTTCCAATTTTGGCTTTCCACAAACACTTGATAAAATAATCTTAAAGGGGTGTTGTATTATTGTTTTAATGGGGATTTTTTGTTTCTTTATTAAGGCTTTACGTAGCTATGAGATTTCAGCAAGCGAAGCTGGCCTATGTTTGTATAGTGATGAACCTTTCAACGAGTGAAGTAAGCCTGTGCTTATGTGTCAATGAATTTTTCAGCGAACGAAGCGAGTTCGAATTTGCGTAGCGATGAACCTTCCTGCAAACGAAGCGTCAAAAATTAGGACCTATTCACCAATGACGGCTTTCCGCAACGCGAGGCCTCACAGCTAGCTAAAATATTGCCCATGTTAGAAGCACGGGTATTCAGCTAGTTTGGTAACTATTTCTTTTTTTCAAGGATCTCCTCTGAATTGTGCTTGTTTTAACACATTTTGATACGGTGCGGTTATTGATACTTTACAAATGATATTCATGTGTTTCAGATTCTTTTTTGTTTCAGACCCCTTAGAAGAAATTCACCACAGAAAAGGCAACGGACTTTTACATCAAAATATTTACATGATGAACGCAAGGTGGGAGTAGTACAATAATGAAACAAAACAAGACTATTTTTTAAAGCTTTTAGAAAATTTGGGAGAGTATAAGTTTTCCTATAAGCTACGTGAACAATGAGACTATTTTTGAAAAAAATTTCAAACCATCACTTCGTTGTATGCTTTTAGTCTTCAGTGTTGCTGCAGATTTTTCCCCAACTGTATCATTCAACGAGAATTCTTACATATTACACAATTCTCAAAGTCATTATTGTCTTTGTAAACCAGTCTTGTAGCAGAATGTAATCTAGAGGCGTATTCTAACTGGCTTAACAAAATAATAAAAGAGGAAAAGCCTAATACTATCAACAAGCAATCAATAAACAGCCCGGAAAGACACCCTCAGGTCCTTTAAGGAATTACTTTGGAGATACCGCGAATTTTTTAGAGGAGAGTCAGCATTTGTGTCTAAATTGGTGTCATGGTCCTTCAATTCCAAATGAATATGGTTCTCATTTAGTTTCGAACCCTTGATGATCAAAATGAAAGGAGAAAACTTGCATCTCTGAAACGCATGTATATTTTTAACTTTTTATTGCACGAGCAATGTTAAAATATCTATATAAAGCTAAATAAATAGCCGAATAGTTTTATATTAAGTGTGTAAATAATTTATTGAAATTGTAAGCACTGAAATAGACAAAATAGAAAAAATGCACAGTTCTTTAACTTAGATACACTTTTATCAATTTGTGAGTCACCAGATGATAGCCAATTTAATTTTAAATTAAAGCCACTAGCACAAGGAAAATCAAGAGGCTAAGGGGTGAGTCTTAAAATTTTTAGCTCAATGGGAATTTGTGAAAGGTTTGACCTATTTTTTGCGTAAAGTGACTAGGCTAATTTGAAAGGGTCATGATTCGAAGACAGCAAACTAAAAGTGGTAATGATATAATTGAACTACTTTATTCAAAGATACGCGACGATGGTCAGATTTTTTTTCTTTACGAGGCAAATGCCTTGTAAAGTCATTCAGAGTGAACACTTCTTTACAGAATCATTTAACTGATCAGTCAACAATTCATGAAATAATTAATAGATTGAAGGTGTAATGGAGTAAAATCTCTTCAGAGAATTATACATTGATAAACTTAATCCAATGATACAGAAAACTTAATCCAATGATACAGAAAACTCAATTACGAACTATATTTTGTCACATAGATGACTAATATTTACATAAATCTATCCAATTAAAGGTCAAATACTAGTTTAATGTTTTGATTTAATTATAAATATAGGGTTTTTGGATATCAGAGATTATTAGGAGGAGTTAAAATGGAACGATCAAAAGTTTTCCTCGCAATTTTTCATCCATTGGATATTGTAGATTTAAATAGTCCACTTTTTACCAGCGTTTGATGGTAAATTAAATAATAATATCTAACTTTTTCAGTAAATAATCTACAATCTGCATGGTACAGCGGTCCCTGAGGTCAAAATCCGTCGTAAAGATTGGGTTGGTGAAATCGTGTTATTGGTTTCTAGATTTGAAGCACCAAAGTTATTTATTGGATGTCATTCACATTGGTTTTCAATTTTTCCAAATGTGAAGGAAAGAGCAGAATACATATATCCGATTGCACTATAATTTATAGTTTTGCATAATTTCAGTTCAATTAAGTATTATTGCTACTAATAGTATTTATATATATTTGCAATATACTTAATAAAATAATGCATTTACTTATTATTCAATTATCTAATAATTAGAGAAAATTTTAATAAAATATATTTAGATGTGATAATAGTTTCAATCATACTTTTTTTCAACTTATTAGATTGTCAGTTCAATTTAGAAAGTATGCAGTCTTCAAATTCAAATTAATTAGAAAGAAGATAAGAAAAAAAAGTTGTTGTTAATATTCTTAATAGCCTTTGAAGTTTTTGTTTTAGTGTTGTTTCTTCTTATTTTCCCAAATTTCCTCTAAAAAAGTTTTTGATTTAGAATTTACTTTACAATGAATTTTCATATTACATTCTGCAAAAAATTGCTTTTATAATCACTTACCGGTGCTACTCCAACTTGAAGTATTGACTCATCCATATTTATTAAACTAAAAATGGTAGGCAACATATAACAATTACAAAATTATTTTAAACACCAATACATTTTTCCTGCCTGAAATCATCCTTTAAAAAATTTATATGGGTTTTCGAAGTCATTTAAGTTGAATATAAGATGTTTTCCCAATTTCTAAAAAAAATCTTAAAAATTGCTATTTGAAAAAATAATAAAATTGTATACATTCCTAATTACTCATAATTTACTAGAATGGAAATAAAAAGAAATTTCAGTAGCAAATGCCAATACACGCAATTCCATAGTCTGCACGCAATATCATGAGACACTATTTACTGAGATTGATACGGAATCAGAAAATAAATTGATTTTTCTACAACTGTAAATAGAAATTGCATGTGGTATGTAGTAGCCTAGGCATGCAATCACAATTTTATAGAGAATCCCTGTTTACCAAATCAAACAATTTAGTATTTAATGGTATTTACTTATTCAGTCCTGATAGGTAAGATATATCCTAATAATTGTAGAACAAATATGGATTTCAAGATTCAGTATGTTTTTCCAGTCTTCAAATGCATTATATCAACAACTAAGGGCCACTGTGAATTTCAAAAATATTATTTTTGTAAATGCCGTCAATTTTTATTTCTAACTCGAACATGTGAGGAAATAAACTTCTACATTACATTCAGATTTTAAATTGTGATGCAAAACACACAAATATGTATGCATTATATGAAGTTTAAATAGCATTCGATTTTACAAATAATAGAATAGCTGCAATAACTGTATTAAATTTAAAATGATCTTACTTTGTTACTTTTAATTAAATATTGAAATTAATTTAAAAGCAAAAACTAATTTTTTAATGTTTATTAATTGCCTTTTCAGTAATGTATTGTTATGAATTTTTCCGCTGAGGCAATGATGGCACAGTTTTTACAGTATAAAAATATTTATTCACTCTTCAGAAAACTCACAAAATTTATTCACAGGCAACAGTGTAATCGCTCACAAGCTTCAACACAAGCTTTAGCAAAAACAACTTCGAATACAGCGATTATACAAGCTCACTCCAATATGTAAACAAAACGATAAGCTTTGATCGAAATCCAAAGTCAATCTGAAAACTTTCCCGTTCTCCAGTCTTTTATATACAAGCGCGTGAGACATTCGCGAAATTTCCAGCCAATTCGTCGGAAAAGAAACATCTCGAACTTTCTCGATTGCTTTAGGTGTTACCACCTTTTTCTAACCTGTATAATCGCTGTTAAAAAAATAAAATAAGATAAAAATAAATTACAATATAATTTTAAATTAATACGTCACTATTTACACTATATACAGACAATTTGTGCAACAGTATTTATAACATTAAAAATAAATTATCGTTTGTAGAATAAGGAAATAAATACTGCGAATATCCTTCTTTTGTGTCTTTTTTTTTTTTTTTTTACTATTTATATTTATATTAAATAACTGTTGTTTCATACATTTTTTAATATGTGATAATGAAAACTTGAAAGATTAACTTTGTAAGATCTAGTAACATATATATATATATTTTTTTTTACTATTTATATTTATATTAAATAACAATGTTGTTTCATACAGTTTTTAATATGTGATAATGAAAACTTGAAAGATTCCCTTTGTAAGATCTAGTAACATTTTTTTTTTTTTTAATATTTATATTTATATTAAATAACTGTTGTTTCATACATTTTTTAATATGTGATAATGAAAGCTTGAAAGATTCCCTTTGTAAGATCTAGTAACATATTTTTTTTTTTTTTTACTATTTATATTTATATTAAATAACTGTTGTTTCATACATTTTTCAATATGTGATAATGAAAACTTGAAAGATTCCCTTTGTAAAATCTAGTAACATATCTTTTTTTTTTTTTTACTATTTATATTTATATTAAATAACTGTTGTTTCATACATTTTTTAATATGTGATAATGAAAACTTGAAAGATTCCCTTTGTAAGATCTAGTAACATATTTTTTTAATTTTTTTTTTTTAATTATAAGCACTTTTGAGTATGTGGAGATCTATTCTACTGGGATCTATTATGTAGAGATAACAAAGTGATATATACTTCAGCACGAATATTAATAGAAGGGATAAAAATATATTTTCCAAATTGAAGACATTTCTCTACATTTATTCAAAATTCAACGTCTGTCTATATATACGACTGTAACGCATTATCTTCTGAACCAATTTGATTAAAGTTTGTGCTGATAGGTAGATAATTTTCTGCAGATTGTATTGAATGCATTTTTGCTACATTTTAAACACACAAAAAACTGCAATTACAAGCGAAAAGAAATTTTTGTCGTGTTGCGGTTTAGGCTTTATTTATGACAATATAGATAGTTTCTTATGAAACGGAACATTGTTGGCAATAGTACAATGTAAATGAATAAGCGTTTTGAAATTGAAACTTGTTTATTGGCCTCAATGTCTTCTCGTTGGTGTGGTGGGGTCGGAGAGAGGGGCTTACATTAAAACATTTCGATCTCGTATTCTTCTAGATGCCCAAAATTACGAGACGAATTTGGCTGTGTTAAACACTTTATAAGTGGCAGAAATAGACAGTCGTTAGTTCCAAAAAACAAAAACAAAACAAACTTGTTTATCATGACTAATTCAACATTTTTACATGTTTATAATTTCTCTTAAAAGAAAATTATCACTGGGGCGAAATAGAAATTCTAAAAGGCTTCATTTAATAAGATACAACGAAAGTTCTTTTGAAAGATAATAAAAAATTTCTGAAAATCTTTCAGAGAGCCATTGAGTCATCTTCAGACGTCTTACTGCTGAAATCCAAGATACACGTACTTCACATCAGATATTGCTAATCCACGGCACCCAATACTACAAGAATTCTTTAAAATTTGTGAAAAGCCCAACGCTTTAAAAAAAAAAAACTTGCTGACTGTTAATAGTATTGATAAAGTCATTCAGGGTAACTTTGATCCACATTTTCTGTATTTTATTTTACCTCACTTATGTTTTAATAGTATTTTCAGACCAAATGGCATAAAACAGAAGAATAAATCTTAAATTTTTAGACCTAATAGCATAAAATCGAAGAATAAATCCTAATTTATAACTTAATTTACGTAAATTAGTAAATGATGATGATGAAAGCACCAAAAAATAGATAAATAATCCGATGGAAAGTTACCCTGACATTCGGGATAGCTTTGAGCCAGTAGAAATTTCATATAAAATACAATTTTTTATTTAATCTAGGAGTTAATACAACTTTTAACTAGCAAAATTAAGTTTCTAAATAGACATCCTCAGTTGCAGTTCTCAGCATCCCAAAGTTTGGATATTTTAAATAACACCACATATATTAGCATAACATAAATATTGCAAAAAAACAAACAAACTAAAAACTATTTATCATTCAGTTTAAACCTACAAATATTGTGAAAAAACAATTTTCATCAGACGAAACGGTCGTTTCGCCGCCAACCTTAAAAAGGCAGAAACGACAATAAGTATCTATTCTCTGGACAACTTCCAGCGAAAAAGCCGAAATTTATTATTTTCTAGCGCGCTTACGAAACTTCACATAATTATACAAAAAATACCATAGATTCGTCTCGGTGATATTTTATAAAAAAAAATGTGAGTACCTAGGATTAAATATAACAAAGAAAAAAAAATATTGAAATTTCCAAACCGAAATTATAAAACGAGTTCTAGCCCGATTTTGATGTAAAAATTTAGACAAACGTCCAGCCCTAACTAAGCTATAGATCTTTAAACGGATTGAATTATATGATGGGGAATGTTTCAACTTAAAATCCTACGCTGGTTGGAACTTCATTAAATAATTCTTTCTATTTTTAATTAATTTCAACCACTTTTTTTTATTTCATAATTTGGCGAGAGATAAAGGCGATCAGCTTGTAATTGAGGTTCAGATATATATGCCAAAAGTTGCCAAACAGGTTTGCTATCATTTCGAAGTTAGTTTTTCCGACATGTTAGGCTTAGTGAGAATGAACGTAAAGTTAAAGTATAGGCAGAACGAATCGGACTATAACTATATGGCTTATAACATCTTTAAAATTGAAATAATTTAATTTTTGAAGAGACAGATAAAGAGAAATATTTGTTCTTCAAGTTGCATGTTAT
This sequence comes from Linyphia triangularis, assembly GCA_963978545.1. NCBI lineage: Eukaryota > Metazoa > Arthropoda > Arachnida > Araneae > Linyphiidae > Linyphia > Linyphia triangularis. Next base: position 48,531,907 of record OZ021727.1, on the reverse strand, counting down.
TTGAACTGTAAGACAATTTAGAGAGAGTTAACTTTCAAAAACATTTTAATTTCGGGGAATCTCTATTGAAAAATAAAAACAATCACATTTTGTTGCAAGATACTATGGGCTGAATACAAAGTATACATGTGGAGGTTATGCGAGCTGACGTCACAGTCAATTCATTACAGAGGTCTAAAGGAACCACGCATTGCGATTGGCTACAGGAATTTGCAAAAATGTCATTCGTTTTTAAAGATGTGTTGATTTTGTTTACTTTCCGTTGTAAAATGAAATCGTAGAATCAAATATCATCAAAACTGTAATCTCATAGTGAATTTCAAAAATTTTGTTAAGAAAATATTTTAAATTTTGGGTTATTATGTGAACCAAAATAATGCTTGGTATAATAAAAATAATTTATACCGCAATATTTAGGCTGTAAAAAACTTGTAATATTTATTTGTAACAAATTATTAGAATAAATTTTCAGTGGAATGTATGTTAAAGATGCCGGATTTGATTCCTGGGTTAGGTGTGGATGTTCGTTGTGATTCGGAATCCAAGTTAAGCTGTGAGTCCCGGACTGAATAGTCGTTATTTATGCACTAAAATAGGTCTTTGTGCCCTACAAACTAACAAATCGAGCTGAAACTTGGCAGACAGGCTCTTTGTCGATGGCAACGTATTTCTTTAAGTTTTGGGAGTTGAGTTGCCGTACACAAGTTTCTATTAATCGTTCGTGGTCGATTTTGATGTTTACTGCCGTCCGCATTCAAACAATTTGTCAATTTTCAAGTAGATTTTGGCATGTAAGATATCATTGAACTCAACTTGAAAAATTATGAATATTCATGGTACCAGGTGTACCATAGGTGGTACTACTTCTGGTTTATCAATTTTGAAGATAAATATGGCATGTTGGGTGTCGTTGGGTTTGTCTTGAAAAATTATGAATGTTTAAGGTACCAGGTATAGCATAGGTAGTACCACTTCCGGTTTATAAATTTTAAAGATAATTATTTCATGTAAGGTATCGTCGAACTCAGTTTGAAGAATTATGAATATCCCTGGTACCAGGTGTACCATAGGTGATAAATAGAAAAACGATGAAACGGACAAATTCAAAAAAGAGAAGTCGCCAGTGTTTAAAAAAATGTAATGATATCCCCCAAAAAAACACTTTTGAAAAGTAGAAGAACCACCAACCTCAAAAACACAAAAAACTTTCTTACAATAAAAAAATCATAAACATGATGAAAATTTTCAGCCACAAACACGGTGATATAAAAAATGGCCAACCTCTGATTACAACTCTCGGTTGTGACTCGCTTAAGAATGTATGCTTACTTAGTTTATTTTTAAAATTTAATTTCCGATCCCATAAATATTTAAGCTGCTTGAGGTTTGCACCCGTCTTAATTACTAACCTTTAAAACCCCCCACACAATAAAAACTTTCCAAAATTTATGTATCAACCAAACAAAAGCTTGCCACAAGCACTTCAGTTTCCTACTTAAAAAATTCTTAATAACGATTCAAATTCTAGCGTTTGAGCACAGTTTATCTATGCTATTTTGAAAATTACATGAACATGAAGATTTACATCACTTTGTGTTTCCTACCCATCCAAATGAAATCGTAAACTCGAATATTCGTACAAACAGCCATAAATTAGTTTAAACGCAAGCATTGTTAATATTCCTATGACGGGCGCCAACCTCAAACAGCGTAAATTTTTGTGGGAGCGGAACTTAAATTTTAAAAGTAAACTAAGTAAGTTGGTTGGTTGTATTCAGATTATCTGGCGCCGTCAGCAACACGAGGGCTATAATGCGCCGAAACATTTCGTCATTAGACAAGCCAACATACATTTACAAACACCCATGCCAACACGGGACTCGAACCCGCAACCTCGCGGTCTAGAAGCTAGCACGCTAACCACTATACCGTTTGGTCGGCGTAAACTAAGTAAGTATACATTCTTAAGCGAGTCACAACCGAGAGTTGTAATCAGAGGTTAGCCATTTTTTATATCACTGTGTTTGTGGCTGAAAATTTTCATCATGTTTATGATTTTTTTATTGTAAGAAAGTTTTTTTTGTTTTTGAGGTTGGTGGTTCTTCTATTTTTCAATAGTGTTTTTTTTGGGGGATTTCTAATTTACTAAAAAGTAAACTCATTTTATCAATTGAGAATGGAAAAGAGATATAGGAAGTAATAAAACTGATAGGCCTTTTGACTTTGATGCTAGAGTTACAGTGGAACCAGCCCGAAGACACTGCTCCACTAATCGCATCGCACCCGAAGGACGATCATGTAAGGTAAATAAATCAGATTGGCATAATAAAATACAGTAAAAGGGGACGGACGGTTAGGACTAAGAATAATAATAAAAAACGTTAAATACCTCTATTTACAAAACTCGCGCTTTCTTATAAAAATAAGTGTTCAGCTCTGCCAGGATTTGGGCTAGTGTGTTGATACGGAAATCCCTGTGAATTAGATCATTTTTCACGTATCTTGTAGCATTAACCATGTTTCGAAGAATTTTGTTCTGTATGATTTGTAATCTTAGAAAAACTTTGGGGTTGCATTTGACACAAGCAGAGGAGGCATATAAAAAGATTGGCCTGACAGAGCTGAGGTAAATCCTCCTTTTAAAGTTTAATGGAAGGGTGGAGTTCCTGCCAAGAAGTGGCCAGAGTTTTCTTATTACTCCAAACATGTTTTTGGTCACCGCAGTGATGTGGTCTGACCAGCTTAGGTTGTCATTGATGGTGACACCTAGGTATTCTGCCTTGCGGACAATGGGGCTCACCTCGTTGAAGAGAATGACTTCATTACTAGTGATTGGGTTTTTCTTTTTTGTTTCTAGTTTTGGTGCATAGAATTTGAGATTTTCCAGCATTGATGCTAATCTTCCACCTGGCGCAGCAGGATTCAATAGCATGTATTTTAGACTGAAGCTTGTTGAGGGCAGTTTGAGTATTAAGAGATTTTGATACAATGACCGTGTCATCCACGTAAAAAGAGGTTAGACAGTTGCTGTCTTCATGAAATGTGGGAAAATCTGACGTGTGATTATTATTAAGTGTGGGACCAAGGATGCTCCCCTGTGGGACCACGGCCTTTATTTCTCGATGTGAGGAGATGTATTTACCTACTCTGACCCTGAAGGGCCGACCAAACGCTATAGTGGTTAGCATGCTGGCTTCTAGACCGCGAGGTTGCGGGTTCGAGTCCCATGTTAGGCATGGGTGTTTGTAAATGTATGTTAGCTTGTCTAATGATGAATGTTTCGGCGCATTATAGCCCTCGTGTTGCTGACGGCGCCAGATAATCTGAATACAACCAACCAACCTGACCCTGAAGGATCTTTAGTCTAGATAGCTCCATATGAGGTGTAGAATGTCGTTAGGTATGTTTCACGGGATAAGTTTAAAGATAAGCCAAGAGTGGACTGCCCTGCCAAACGCCTTGGTGACATCCAACATGAGGATAGCCGATCTCTCATTGCAATGTTTGGCAGCACCAACATAGTCTAAAATCCTGACCAGTTGCCTGGTGGTGCACCTTCCTTTCATAAATCCAAACTCCTCGTTTGGAATATGAGCATAGAGAGACGCGAAACAATTACAGATAATTCTCTCGAAAACTCTCTTCAGAGCATTAAGCTATGATTTAAGAGTAAGGTCCATGGTTCGTTGATATGTTTTACGGAGTCGGTTTCTGAATCTGATGAGGTCTCTGATATCCGAATAGAGCCTCATATAATTTGGGATATATTTTTTATAAGCAGTGGACGAGGAGTGGGCAGTGTTGTTATCACCATTGAGCTTATAACAGCTGCATCAATGTCATTGGCATGAACCAGGGGTGTGTGTTGGTCGGTTTGAGTGGAGAGGATGTTGTGAAACATATCCAGTCCGTTTTGGAATGGAAGCTGAGTCTGTGTTGACATATTTGGCAACCCTGACCTGATCAGGGAGATGATCAGACTCGAGGTCGTTAATAACCTCTGCATGTGAATTAAGATTGGTATTGGTTGGTTTTTCAAAATTATTTCTTTTATTCAACCATAATTTGCGAATTCCTCCTCCCCCAACATCGAACTTAATTCCAACTCACGTCCCTTTAGGACGAGCAAAGTAATTTTGTTTTGGAAATGGACTGGCACTTCATACAACCTAAACATCATTTAAACGTGGTGAAGAAAAAACGGCAAATCTTCGGGTCTGTTTGGAGAGTCGAGGACAGCGCCCTTCATCATATTCAAATACCTCAGGAAATTACATCCTTTCGTTCCCAAACTATCCCCATGAACGCGCTTTTATTTTTAATTCTTTTAACTTTATCTCGACCTCCTTTTTCTCCCGTTTAATCCTGTTCTCCGCAATAGTATTTAAGAATTCTTTTACGAACCCCTCATCGTATCCCTCACAGTTCAAAATTAGTCCCCTTAAAGCCAAAATCTTGCTACCCATAGGTACTTCTTGACCTAATTCAGTGGCTAACTCTATAAAATCTACTTTTCTACCCTTACCAAGAAACGACATTTTAATAAAATACGATGGCACTTTAATAATATAAACAATGAAAACGAAATATATGTTTTTACTCAAAAAGAGTGTTTAACTAAATACTATCACAACTAACACATGACTCAAACTTCAAGCTTACTGTCCGTCCAATAACAACTTCAAACTGAACGACAGTTATGTATAAAAAATAACCTTAGCACATTAAAATATCAGAAAATAATTAACTATACTTAAAAAGACTACATAAATATGAATGAAACTTTACACCAGTGATCATCCATCGAAAAAAATATATTTAGAACCTTAACAGTAACTTTGCATCGTCTCTCTTATCAAGCAAATTAACTATAAAAAAAAAATACTATACAACGCAATTCAAGTGTTCCCCTCTGTATTACAATTTATGCAGTAACTCTGACCCTCACACGGATAGGAAAGGATTGGGACTTACCCCAATGCGAACATCTATTCTGCGTTTCCACGAAATTCATCGTAAGTCCTGGATTCCTCTAAGTCAGTGGTTCCCAACCTTTTTAGCTGTGCGGACCACCTATTTTGTAAAAAATACTTTGAGCCCCACTAGCTTATAGAATATGTGCGTGCGTGCTGCAGAAAGTATTAAAACATACTATACAAAAAGGATTAAATAACTTTTTATAAATAAAGCAGTTTATTGCATTCACTTTTCTATCACAACTATAAGAAAACTAAAAAACAAGTGATCAAAGTTTAAAAAAGTTAATAGGATATTTTACATTGTCTGTCGCCCATGAGAGAATCAATATCTGAATTAAAACTATATAGTTTTAGCCATGCTGTTGAATTCAAACCTTATTCACTCGTTACACCATCGAAGAATGCAATCGAATAATGCGATTGTTGCTAACAATCAAGTGACTCGATTTTTCTCTACCCTGAATTCACCATAGATTTTCGACCAGTGTCCACACCCCAGTACCACGCTACTCGCGGCCCACTTGTAGGCCGCGTCCTATGGGTTGTAAACCACTGCTCTACGTCCATAATTCGTCATCATACCAGGTATCATCAAACAGGAGTCTTCAATCCGTTCCGATCCACTCTAGTCTCCTATGGTATCCACTTTCCGGAAACGTCGGGTCTTCCAGGTCATTTGTCACCGACAATAATAGGCCTTGCGTCCACGAGGTTGCCTTAGATACACCTCATCCTTACGACTGCTCCACTGTGATAATCCCTTTCCACGGGATTAGGTTTGTTTATGCGTTTATGGTGGTTATGAGGCTGGATTAAAAATACTGTGGTTGAAAACTTAACAATTCGTCTTTATTAATTACCATATCCGTAGACTTCTGTGCGAACTATCTCACAAGTCGAAGACATCTCTCAAGTTCACTTGAAGGTCCATCTCTGTTGCCAGAACCCAGGTCTCTACTCAGAAATACCCTGTTCCTGATCAAACCACTTTTTCCTTGAGGGGGTGATGGGTAGGACCCACAATAACAGTTCAGGCGCTGGAGGGAGTTCAAGATAACTACCCGTAACCTAAGAATCTCACAGTGCAAATTTAGATTTAGCATCCAAAAAAAAACCCGTCTAAATATCGAATTTCATGATTTTTCAAAGAGTGATTAGTAGTTTAAATGGTGACAGATAAAGGACAAATTAATGTTTTAAAGAAAAATTGCTTATTTTGTTCATAAATTCTTTAATAGTCAATATGTTTGATTAATTTCTATTTCAATGTTAATTTGTTAAAAACTAAACATAAATAGCATGCAGATTTTGTGTTAAATAGTTTTTTAGTAATTAGCTGTTTTTTAGTAATTAAAGCAATATTTCCAAATTTTCGAATAGAAACATAAATTTTTTTTCATTAGATTTGTCATGGTTGAACCCCCCCCCCCCCCCTTTTTTTTTTTTTCTTTCCATTTTGATATTCCATTGATTTCCATTTGATTTTCTTTCCATATAATTAAACAAAAATGTAAAGAAAAAAAATACTTTTTGTCTCTTTTCGATATTTTGTCTCTTTAAAGTATTGGGAGAATATAGGTGATAAACTTAACAATTTATATTTTTCAGCAGAAGATTGACTTGCAATTCGACCTGTAGATACTCGTAAAAGGGGAAACTTTAAAACAAAATAAAATAAAAAAACTTTCAAACAATTTTTTCTTATAACACACCACTTTGGCTTTTCGGCGTATATTCAAATAAATTTTTAGATTATTCTGAAGTTTTTTTTTTTTTTTTTTTTTTTTAAGTTTAACCTTAATTATAATCTTCCATGAAGGAATATAATAATCACATAATGATAATAATTAAAGATCAACTTTCAAAAAACATGATTTTAATTAAATGAAATTTTTCTTATGCCAGATTAAGGCATTAAAACAGCAAGGGTACGGAATAATAAGAAAAAAATCATTCGAAATAGTTTCTGTTCTTATACCATACCATTTCTTACATCTTTTGAGTATACACAGGTCAAATTTCAGGTCCTTCTGACAGGTGATTTTATTTTGCCACCAAAATGAAAGTAAAATTTTAATTGCGGACAACCAGCACATTGAAATGTCACAAGAAGTAGGTTTTCATAAATATGCATCGAATTCATATTTTAAAAGGTTCTATACAGTGTTTGAATCAAACTCCTGAATAAGTTGCAAGACTATCGCCTAGCAAGTGAAGCAACTCCATATTAATTTCCGCATTTGTTAAGAAAAATTATGGGCATGGAACATCAAGCAACTTTCAAATACAATATAATATTGGTCTTTGCATTAAAATTTATGGTTTTGTTTACCGTTTTCATATTTTCACTCATAAATAAAAATGGTCAGTTTGGCAATATTTTTGGCAATAATTTTTAGATGCGCCAAAAAAGCGCCAAGATGGCGAAATTGCCGATGTAATTCGATAGACATTACATAGTCATTTCTTGTAGAAAATCAGAAAAATATTAATCGTTGATGGGAAATGCTCAGGAGCAGAGACCTCTGTAATAAAGGAGATCATTTTTCAATTTTGTAAGCAATTTTTATAGCAATTCTAGGGAAATTTCAAAGGCGGGGAGGATTACAATACCTTAAGAGACATTGACACAAAGATTTTAATCAAAATCGTTGCAGTCGTTTTTTAGCAATTGCTGAAAAACATGATTTTTTATGATTTCATCCTTATGCGCAATCACGATTTTGACAAAAACCTTCATGGTAGGTTCTATGGCCAACACTAACTTGCACACAAAATTTGAACATCGTAGGTCAATTTGTTTGGGAGCTATACCGACAACGTACACACAGACGGATATTTTTTCTAGACCACTTTTTTGAAAATCAAGGTGCTCCAAAACTTGGAAAATATATCGAATGCTATATTTTTATTACTTAATACCCAAACCTTAAATCCAAGTACTTTCCATTTTCCATTTAATTTTAGATTAAAAATATCTGTATTCTTATGAAGTTTTGAAACATGCCGTTTCCTCCAGAACTTAAAAATACTATTTCTTAATATTGAGATTTGCCCAATATTAATAAGCAATAGTAAGCCCAATATCAACCAAGACATTCTTGCTCGTAAATGACGTGTTTTTCAACATAAAGAACTAAAATTTAGTTTTGAAATTGAAGTATTCTAAATCGAAACAAAAGATAAATAATATATCCCATTAAAACAAAGTTTTTAATATAAATCCTTTATATGTATTGCCAATTTTGATATTCATTAACACAGCGTCGATTATGTAAACAGCGTGTGCTTGGTGTTTGCTTCGAATTTTGAATGTCCAAAACATTCCTATCAACAAAATTGTCATCGACATCGAATCTATTTGCCAAGTTTCAGCCTGATTGGATGACGGCAAGGGAGTTAATTAGGCATCCACATATTTGCCTCCCATCGACACACACACAAAATCGAAGTTAATATAAAAGATTTAAAAATAGAAGTTCGCATGTAAATTTTAAAATTTAGATTTACATTTCCTTTGTAAACAGCTAAGGAAAAAAAAAAGTTTGCATCAGACACATAAAATAATCGGAAACAATACACTTTTGGTGCAAAAAGCAATATTCTGCGCTTTTGGAACTGAAGACATAGCCATCGTTCGAATTGTTATTATTATTATTATTATTGTTGTTGTTATTGTTGTTTATATTATCAATATCATTATTATTATTTACGTATTATACCATACCAATGCCCTCCATAAAATGTACTTACAACTCGGAAATTTTGTACAAATGTCAACAAGGGCAAGCGTAGATAAAGCAAGCTATTCCGATTTTTATAAATAAACTTTTATGAGTAGAAATGAGGTCAAACGAACAAAATGTGAAATGCAGAAATGTCTTTCGAATTTTAACATTCACATTGTGAAAATTCGTAGCAATTGTAATTGTAAAACAAATTAAAATAGCATTTATTTTAAAATATTAAATACATTTAAATAAACAAATTTAAAAAAAAAAATATTAAAACGACTTTTCATACGAATTAAAAAAGTACTCTCGCCAAGGTTATAAAATTCAAAGTGCTTTTTCTCACATTTTAAATACTTGAAAAGTTACACATTTTCTCTATTCAAAAGCAGTTAAATTAAGACCACAACGCATTGAATTGCAATTGTTACATCAGAGCATGGGGAGACGTTTTGACTCATCATGCTTTTGCTTAGACTTTTGCTTAGAAAAAGGAGGGGTATGGTTTTTATATATTTTTGTAATTACCAGTTACAATTACCATATACATGGTTAATTACTTTGCATCATGAATTTTTATATTGATCTCACAAATAGGGTTTAGGTGCCTCGTTGATGAAACTTCATTTACTCTGTGTTAACTGGAGTTGTTCGGTATAGGGCAGTGAATAAATATTAGATTGCGCTAAAATTTTAAGATATAAACTATGAAAGAGCGTCTGCCTAATTTCCTCTGTCAATTTAAATGAGTTATTGTCAGTATATAAATACAATCCACTAATTGTATTGGTGGTATGTCGCTAAATCATAATTTGATGCTACATCCAATAGTGATAAAGATAATTTAAACTACAAAACATCTGCATCATAAATTAGTTCACTTTCCTGATTTTATTGACAAATATGTCATTGAAGAACTTTTAAAAAGTTTAGTTTGTAAAACTTTTAAAAGGTCTAAATCAAATGCCTTTAAAGGAAATGAGCATAATATGATTCTTCTCATTAATCTTCTCTTAGTTTCCTGAAGTGGAAAATTATTGGCAAATTTATTTCTAATGTTGAACTGAATTTTACGTTCTAGTGCATTTTTTGGCTTTGTTAAGATGGGGAAATTCCGAATAAGATTTTGTGTTGTGAGTTGAATTCTAACTTATTTCTTATTTTTATTTAATTTTAAATATTCATGAACAGATATATGAATATTATATAAACTACCATTTAACAATAATTTTAGGCACAATAAAACTTTAGTCTGCTAATCACTACTAAAATATCTACTAAAGATGAAACTTTTCTGTGCAATGTAATTAAGCGCTGCCTGAACTGCCTTTCTTAACACAAAGTTTCATATGATAGATAATGTCAGACCAATTTTAGTTTCGAAATGTTTACCGTTCGAGCTATACTTTAAAAATTTAACCCTTCTGTAAACAAATTATTAAGTTTTACCTAAAATTCTTTGCAAAGAACAACCTTCGTTAATTCAATTTATAGAATATGTACACTTCAATATTTCTAATAAACTTTTATCATATTTCTTCATATTAAATAATGCAATTCGTATCTTTATATATTCACGAAGTTATTTTTACCAATAAAATTAAACTCTCTCCCTTTTACACATCAAATTAAATTAAAAAGAACTATCAAAAGTTTTTAATGCTATAACTTCTTCTCTTTTTCATAAAACTTTACGAAAAAAATTTCATCTAGTTAAAAATCTATTATGAAAAACTGAATTCATTATTGGTTTTGATAAATATCATCTAAAACACATTTTTTAAGGTTTGATAAGTATTCATTTTTAATATTTTATCCAATGCTTTGTTCATTTTCAATTTTACAAGTCTCTATTAACTAATTAAACTTTCATAATACAGTAAAATAATTCAAATATTATAAGAGCTTGATTAATGTTTTATAAATTTATTAAATTTAGAGCATAACATCAGTTGTAGAAGGAAACTGAAATTCGGAATTTGGATTGCTGCTTCATTAATGCTAATATATTGTGCTTTAGGATTAGAGAATGTTAAAGTGCTTTATTTGTTATTTTTTGAAGAGCTAAAAATGTTTTCGGAATTGTATGTTGTTGTTGTTTTTTTTTGTTTTTTTCACTAACTTCTGTTCATCTACTAAACTGTATAATTGAAGTTATAAAAACAATTGTATTATATGTTAATTTATTTGGAAAACAATCTAGTAAAATAAATATGTTAATATAAATACTATAATTAGAAAATGCATTAATGACTACAGCATATATTTAAGTCCGTTACAGAAAAATTCTTTTAAAAATTAATAATTTCTTATAGAAATATTTTATTCTTTTATAACTACGTGTTAATAAAATTCCGTTGATACAGTCACTGTGTCAGTTTACTTAAAACTAGTTTTTAATTTAATATCGTAGCAAAGAAACACGTGTATCAATTAATATTGAAAGCAATTGTTTACTTTTAACCTTGTTATAGTATAGAATTATCTGAAATAATTCCTTATTTACAAATTCCAAGCGCAAATGATACATCCATCCGGCTATTAAGACACTTTGAAAAAAAAAAAAAATGATTGGGAAGAAAACCATGTTTCAAGTTTATATGGAAATTTTATTCACGCACACTGCACTTTTATTGCACACTATTAATACAATTTTACAAATAAGAACAGTGGTAACCCAATAAAAACAGTGGAACAGAAGTAATAATAGAAAGAAACAAATAAGAGCAGTGGGAGTTATTTATTTACTTCAAAGAGTTTTGATTATAAATATGAAAGTTTTTATGGTATGAGGGTGTATTAACCATGTTTAGATACTTCATTTTTTTAAATGTTGGAAGTACAAAGTCTAGCATCTAAAATATGTGCTTTCTTTTGCAAAAAATCATTTTTTTAATTGATAGAATTTTTGTTATACATTGGAAGAAATAAATCTATTGCAGTGAACCAGATTAAGAGAGTTTAACTCATCCATGCGAAGTAACTGTAAAATATATGAGGATGGCCATTAATTAATATATGTAATACAATGCATATTTTTGTCACTTTATTTATAAAATTCATACACAATTGTATAGTAGTTTCGTTTAGCATTGGCATATTTAGAAAAATTATTCAGAATCAACGTAATATTAAGATCCACTCTCTTGGTGTCTTCACTGGACATACGATCTGGCAACTTAGCTATAATATAATTTTCAACTCTTCTACCAGATTTCCTAATACATCACTAAAACTCGCACAAATGAAATAATCAGTCTTAAATGACACTTTGTCTTTGTATCCATTGTTTTTGTATTTTTTCATGTAGTGTGTTCAGAATTTTCCTTTTTCTGTTAAATTGTTTTGCTGATTCAGAAAACTACTAGTACTTTCAAAAACACTGCTTTTTGAATGTGGTTTCTGAGTGTTTTGTCCTTCGCTTTCTTCTGTTAACTTCCTGAAGAAAAGAATGTGACCCTTAACATAAAAAGGGTGCAATACATTTTATATTGCATAACTACCAAATTTTCCATTTGTAAGCACTACTTTTTGGTTATTTTTTTTTTTTTTTTTTTTGTTTTGTTATGTTAAAAGAATGAGACTGGTTAAAGAAACTTAACAAAGAAATTTTGACCAATAGGTACATTGCTCTTTGGAATTGTCTCATAACTCTCTTAATGTCCATTTGAGCTATTATTTTTCGATGTAGAACTTAGTAAGTTGTCATTAACTCAGTAAATGACAAATCATTTCAAAGGTATTTAAAAAACTTGCTATCGTGTTGCCTCGAGTGAGCAGATGAAAAATAGAAACATAGTTGTTAACACTGAACAAGGGAAACAGCCAAAAAATTCCTTTGAAAATCGGCGAAGTCACCAGATTTTTGTTCTTGTTATTACTATGATTATTTTTCCTTTGTTTGTGAAAAAAAAAACTTAAGCAAGGGTAACTGCCAAAACTATTTGATGATTTTTGACTATTATTTTTTTATTATTACTCTCCCAGCTTGATTAGAGGAAGTACTTTTTGTTTGATTTGATGGATTCGAGTGTCTGTACCCCCAGAAAAGGATCCCGGTACTTTGGAATTTCAGCCAAGCCTACAGAGTAACCGTTTTAATGTATTCACCCAATTATTTTTTATTAATCTCAGTTTGATTAGAGGAAGTGCCTTTTAAATGAATTAATGTTTACGAGAGACTGCCCCACGACCCCTACAAATAATCTCGGGAGTAGAGAATTTTAGCAAGGGTCATGACTGCTTAAAATAGGTCAACGGATTTTGGATATTCACCTTTCGCTCAATTTCATAAAGTGATTTTGAAGCTACAAATTGAACTATTAAAACAGTGTGATTAATAAAACGTAAAATTTATTTATTTTTCAATTAAATTGCATGCTTATTAAAGCTCTGAAAACACGTAATTCAACTTTGAGTTAGAAAACCAGTTTCAGTTTAAAATAAAGTTTTCGTGGTTCTGAGCCAACTCACCTTCTTATCAGTAGCCTGATACCTTAACAACTTTCGGGTGTGTGCAATCTAATCCGAAGAAATTTTAATTTTTCAAAAAAATTATTTATTTTTTTCATTTTTTTAACAACTTCATGATCATTGTGCCATGGGTTAATATTAATTTATCGGAATGAAATTTTGCACACTATAAAAATAGGTCATAAGGAAAAAGATGAAGGGATGAGAGTTAAAATTGGATGAAATTTCATTTTCGACCCCCCCCCTACTGCACATAGAAGATTGTTCAAAGTTCTATTAGAATAATAACAAGTCTTATACTTCCAACTTAAGGCGAAAGTTATTTTGAAAGAAACTAATTTTATATTTAGTGGTTTGTAAAGCTGATAATTCTCTATTTCCCATATAAATCAAGTGATCTTTTTTTTTCTTTGTATGTGTAACTGACTTTTTATTTTTGCTTATTTCTTAGTGTATATTAGTAGGTACATATTTTTATTTATGAATTTTTTTTCTTGGTGTCCTAAGGAGGATTTCTACTTGATAGAAACAAAGAGGATTTGGATTGCAAACCTAAATCCAATACAATATTGATTCATGATATTTTTTGTCGCTCTCAACACAAAGAGCAATATGTGAATCTAACGGTGTTGTCCGTTACGTCATTTTGCGCTTAAAGCGACGATATGATTATTCATTAGGGTGGATCGAAAAAAAAAAATTCAGAATTTCAAATCCGACCTATGGGGGAAAGATGTTCTATGGTATATAGATACATGGAAAAATAATTAAAAAAATTAAATTTTAAGTTCAGTACTGCCACAAGGAAGATGAAGTTTAGGTATTTGAACTTTTTTATAGCAAAAAGTCTAAGTCATTTGAATTTTTTTTTTTAAGAATTTCAAAACCTACCTGTTCCGAAAAGATGTTCTGAGGTACATTAATTAAGGGAAAAATAAAATAAAAATAATAAATTTTATCTTAAGTTCTTGGCAAGGGGGATGAAGTTTTGGTATTTAAGCTTTATAATGGTAAAATGTCAAAGTGATTTTTGTTTAAGTGAAACAGGCCTTTAGTACGTTTAAATGTTTATTGGAATGAGAGGACATATACTAAATGGTTACAGGGAAGAAAAAAAAAGCTTTAGGAACATATTACAGCTTCTTAAGAATTAAATCAAGAAAAATAAAAAAATCTTCGGAATTACAGTAAATGGTAATCACGTTTGGTGTTGAAAACTGTCTTGAGGTTTCATGATTCCAGGCTATTTCTTTTTAACCCATCTCTTCTGTATGATCCGCTTACAGCAGAAAATGCTTCTATGACTATTCGTTCTGTAGCTTGAGTACGACAGGGATACCCCTTGATAGTAGGTAATGCTATAGTATTGCCGTAGAAATGATTGCTGTGTTTACTATTGCTCCTGAAATCATGTCATCACTAAATCGTTCTGTCGCATTCTCCCACTTAATCAAGTTCACATAATCTGTCACACAAGGGTCAAAAGTTGTTATGTTTAAGATACGGATATTAACCGCTAAAAGGGTTTGGGTTGCAGCAGACCGTTTGACTTTGCACAAATTCAAAATTCTTTGAAGAACCGATTCATTTGTGTTATTTCTGTTGTCAGCTAGCATTGATATAAAGATATTTTCAAGAAAGCCCAAACCCCCGTTTAAAAAAATTACTGGATCAATGACTTTCTTCAAATCAATTGAGAAATAACGCGATAAAAAGATTGATTGATACAAATGCGCCTGCACCATAGATTACCGATTGTTTGGTTTTGATCTTGAATCGCATAGGTGCCTAGACTTTTACAATGAATGTAATTAATGTCAATAAAGCTTTGGTTGGACTTCTTCTAAGCCAAATAGAACATGAGAATTCTGTTGGGGGTTGTAAACCACCTAGAGTGGCAAATCTTTCCAGAGTTTCTCTTCAACAGCCCTTCGCTGCTTTGTCCGCAGTGATGGCTTCACAAATTTCCATTAAGCACAGTTGATCAGTACTTCTTTCTTGTTGGTCAGTTTGCATAGATAGGTTGGGCTTACGTGAATGAAACTACAGGTAGTGTCTCGCATACGGTCACTCGTTGGCTTGTAACTGGCACCTTCTAGTGAACGCTTCAGAATCAGTTCCATATTTCGTATAACACCTTCTTTGATACCTGTGTTGACAGACTACCTATCATCGCAACCAACATTGTTGTATCTATGTCATTGTCGACGCATGACCTAGCCGACCAAACGGTACAGTGGTTAGTGTGCTAGCTTATAGACCGTGAAGTTGCGGGTACGAGTCCCGTGTAAGGCATAGGTGTTTGTAAATGTATGTTAGCTTGTCAAATGACGAATGTTTCGGCGCTTTATAGCCCTCGTGTTGTTGACGGCACCAGATAATCGAAAAACAACCAAGTCGACGCATGAACAAAACTTACGATGTGCTTTTCCTGAGATAGCTTACAGTTAATTTTCTAGCTTTGAAAACGCGATATTTGTCGTAGTATGAATTTATTTTTCTCAAAATGCTGTAGTGGTCATTTATTGGTATTAAAACTCGTTTTCAGGTCTCTCCTAACTTACTTGCAACTTATTGACATGCGGAGAAAAGTGTATTTAAATACACTGTGCTTTGCTTCTCTTTTTGAATGCCAATATACGCACCTTATTACGTTTTTCGTACGTAGGAAGCATAATCGTGGGCATATTACAGCCTGACCCCTATATAGGACAAATCATGTCTTTTCTTATCAACGCCACAGTACAGTATTAGTCCAAGTACACAAACAAACAAATGTCACATAGCAACATAGTAATTTAATTTACAAGAACAGCGCTCACCGATTAGGTGTCGAATTCCGTAAGCCGTTGACAACTGCACCATAGGATTGTAGGGCTGATTCAACGGTGATATGGGGGGGGGGAGGAGTTGGGTAAAAAAAGGTTGAAATGTACATTGTACTACTATTATTCAATAATCATCACTTTTTTAGGATTTATATTGTAAAAAACAATTGTTTTTAGTGTAAAATCATTTAACGAAAATTAGGACTTTTTGCATTTTTTTCGAAAATTCAACCCCTTTGTCGCAGTGCAAAATTTTAAAATTAATTTTTTTTATTATTTTTTCCCTAATCTCTATATCATAGAACATCTTTTCCCCATAGGAAGTTTTTGATTAATAATAATTTTTTTTTCTCCATAGAAGAACGATCCACCCTATTATTCATGCTACAACATTCATGAATCTACTCTTACTTATATAGAATCCACTAAACATAACAAAAGAAATTGATATCTACAAGAAAACAACTAGACGTTGTAAAAAAACAATCCGCCAAGTAAAATGGTCCGCTATAAAAAGTCGTGGAATCTAATGTTTACCTCCAAGCGACCGTTTATAATTTTGTTATGTTACTTGTACAAAATGAACTAAATTGGGATTATCGGTAGGAGTCCCCATAGGCAATCAGTATTTTGTTGGCAAGAGTTTTTGTAAAATTAATCTCAATTAAGTGCAATGAGTACAAATAGCTGTATCATATGAAATGAGATTATTCCGAAACAACTCTAGACGACCAAATTCTGATTGTATATGAGGACTTCTCCCAATATTTCCTATTTAGTTCATTGTGTACACAAGTAACTCAAAGAAATAATATACGGTCGCTTTGTCACAAACATTAGATTTCATAACTTTTTCTGGCTGGCCATTTTAATTGGCTTTTTTTTTTTTTTTTTTTTTTTTTCTTTTTTTTTTTTTTACAACGTCTAATTGTTGTTTTTTTTGCGAAATACTATATACATTTTGCCTTAAAAAGTTATCCCTAACTTTTCATTCCATAATTCCTGAAAATATTCAAGTAATACATACAAAAAAAACTTTTTAAAAAAGTTCATCCTTTTCCCCCTCAAAAAAGAAAAAAATTCTTGTGGAAAGTTGTTTCTTTTAATCTGCAGAGAAAATATCCAGTCATCCCGCGGCCTCCCTTCCCCTATCCTTCCCCTCCCCTTCACCTCGAGGATTTCCACTCTATTTTGTTATATCAAACGATTTATTATTATTATTATTATTATTACTAACACAAAATTAAATTAAAGCTACAGAAATTATTAGACAATTATCTCAATCATTGACGGTAACAATTTTGTAAATTCCTTATTTTTCAGCTCAATTGTTTGAAAAATATGCGCAATCAAAGTCTTAATTATCTTAAAACAAATTTATAATTTTAGTGGACCCCGTTAGCAGTTTTGAAATATACTAAAGACAACAAGACATATTTAGGTGGTGTTGCTGCTGATATGTATCAAGCAATGAAAGCTTTATATAATTTTGAGTGAGTATATTAATCAAAACAAGCAATTATTATGCAAATAACAGCACATTCTTTTCTTTTTTGATCATGACTTTTTACTATGATACATATATATATATATATATATAATTTTTGCAATTTTATTATTTTTATTATTTAATTATTTATACAGCAACTAAAATTTTCAGATATCGTCTCGTCTCGTATTGAGTTGTTAATGCTATTCATTGCAGAGCATATGATCCTTTGTTCGAATTGGATCAGCGCACAATGATGTAAATCATCTAACAAAATCAGTGGATTTCTTTCTTATTCATTTAATAACATCCTTTTCGGAAAGATGAAGATTA
This sequence comes from Linyphia triangularis, assembly GCA_963978545.1. NCBI lineage: Eukaryota > Metazoa > Arthropoda > Arachnida > Araneae > Linyphiidae > Linyphia > Linyphia triangularis. The sequence continues at coordinate 48,514,074 of OZ021727.1, read as the reverse complement.
AGTTCATTTGGCTTCCGTTTTTGTCTAATAACTTTTTAAATTCACTCAACAGCAGTTATATCATTTGAGATAACTTTAACAACTATTTTCTTGAATAGACTTAAATATGAATCTTACTCTGTGGGAAACTCATTCCTCTTGAGAATAATGAATTTTTAGCTGCTCGAATCTCTAATTTATAACCGATTCTAAAGTATCAAGATGTCACAAGGCAAATTTATATAATAAAAGTTGTGATTATATTTTACATTTTTTTTTTCCGAAAGCACAATCTCACAATTTTAATAGTATTGTATTTCAATTAATTAATTATGGGGAATTAAACTTTTACATAATACAGATATGATGCAAAGGTGCAGCCTAACAACACTTACGGTAAACGAGATGTGAATGGAACTTGGAATGGAATAATAAGATCTCTTACGATTAATGTAAGTATTGCATATTCACAAAATTTAGTTGTACCTAAATAAATTACCCCTTGCGTAATTCATATTAGGGTATTTGACAACATCAACAATTAATTACCAAATGTGGCTTATATATAGTATTTAACGAAATAATAATAATACAAGCATATTTTACTCCAAATAATTGCACCAATTTTCATAATGGTTTTCTACGAATGATTCGGGAAGATGCCTTCAAAAATGGTTTTCTGAACGCATCGTCACGTTATCAGAAACGCTCGGATAATCTCCTCTGCAAAGTGTGACGTCACTATTATCGAAGTTTGTAAACCAACATCGAAAGTTTAGTTACTTTATGATTAATTATGAACATTGTAGGTGACTTTTCGGAAATATTTAATTAAAGAAGCTTTATTTGAACAACGGAAGACGATTTCGTAAAGGTAAACATTTTAAATGTTCCCAAAATAGGCGCAATGATAGTGGGATTCTTTTTCATACCAAGCCCAGAGTTTTATTATTTAGAGTTAAGAAATGTTAAAACATCAGTGCAATAATAAATAAATCTCACAGTTCTTATAATTAGTAAAACAAGACCTATACACTTTCACAGGTATAATAAATATAAAAACATAAGAATAAAAAAAATAACGTTAAAAATAATTGGTCAAATACTGTAAAACGGTCTAATAATATCGTTAACGAACATATTTTTGACTTTGAAACTTGGGTCTTATTTTGACTTTGAAGATTTGATGATCAATCCCAAAAATGTTGAAATAAACATGGCTTGTATTCATTTTGATTTTTTTTATGGTGTTCCGATTCGTAATAATTTATGTCTAATCTTATAATCTTATTTAAATATTTACAAGGTGGGGAAAAAAAGTAATTATGCATTGGGGTGAATAGGAATTCAATATTATCATAACTCATCCTCTTCTCAAAACAATTTAAAAGCAAACAAAATAGTGTTCAGCTGTTCAATTTTAGTTTCGAATCTACAAAAAAAAAAAAAAAAAATATATATATATATATATATATATATATATATATATATATATATATATATATATATATATATATATATATATATATATATATATATATATATATATATATATATATATATATATATATATATATATATATATATATATATATATATATATATATATATATATATATATATATATATATATATATATATATATATATATATATATATATATATATATATATATATATATATATATATATATATATATATATATATATATATATATATATATATATATATATATATATATATATAATGTTCCAATACTGCATTTGTACCTAAACTTGGTATTGCATAATTAAAACATTTTAATTAATAAAATAAAGTTTTTTTTTTTTACATCAAGGTGATCTTCACAGAAGTTAACAACTGTCTGTAGTGAAAACTTAGTTAATTATCTTCTTGCACGATTTAACTACTTTTTTCGTTTATATGCTTTCCTAGACACATTTATGAACAACTTGTCTTTTAATTGAAATACTTGTACAAGGGAGTACAACACAATACTGGTAAGGCATTTCTTCGAACAAAATCAACAGAAAAGAGAACATTACGGTTACACATTGTCGCTTGAAACTCAGCTATGTGTGGTTGTTTACCATTCGCTATACTGCTTTGCTATTGGTGACGTCTTATAGTCAGATGTGGTTTTTGCACCGTTTGAGTGTCGGAGCTTCTGCTTGCATTTTAAAATACAATTTATGGCGTTTTGTGGAGTTATTTTGAAAAACAAAAAAATACGTGTGTTTTATTTTTTGCTTTATTTAAAACATATTTTGAAATTTTGTCAAATATTCTATTCCATCCATAATTCATAATTAAGTTAATACCCACAGAAAAACTTAAAAAAACTTTTAAAAAAAAGTCATAATTTCCCCCTTAAGAAATCTTTAATGGAAAATGTTTGTTTCATTCTGAAGAGAAGACAACCCTTACCCTCCCCCACCCCACCACGATAATTTCTATTCCAAAAGAAATTTCCTACCTTACACAATCGAAGTTAAAAAATATTATTTAGAAAAAATTGGAACCATGAACTTTATACTAAAAGTTGTATTAAAAGATGCTTAATTTTAACTTGTAATATTTTTTTATTACTGTAAAAGCTAATCTTTTTTTTTTTTTTTTTTTTTCTTCAGGAAACTGATATTGGAGGACCAGTTTCTATTAATGAAGATCGATCTAATGATGTGGAATTTTCAATCCCTTTGGGAATCACCAAAATTAGTATTCTAACAGGAATGGTACCAACCAACAAGCACCCATTTCTCATTTTTGGAATATTTTCAATACCAGTACGGAAAACAATTAATAACTGCATTAGTAACACCTTAAAAAGCTTCTTTTGTTACATTTAAAACAAAAAATGATTAATTCCCCTATTATGATTAATGTATAAGGTTATACCCGCAGCAAAAGTTATCTTTAAATTTTCTCCTTTGACTGGGAGTTTAGAAAAACCGACTTTTACATAATTCTCTATTGCGTGCCATGGAGCTACAATTTTACAATGACACCTCCATTTTTGAATACATCTTATTATAACATATTTTCTACTTATGGCTCATGTCGTATGGAGAGATTAGCATATTTTGAAATAATTGAATGACTCAATATTTAGTTGCCTAAGAATCTCAAGTAACCTTATACCATATATTGCTCTAGAAGCTCCAGAGATTGCTACAAGCAATTATTTTTAGTATCACTAGTCATAGCTATATTTTTTCTTTTCAAAGTACATTTGCTTATATTAAAATGATGCTTGGTTTACCAAAAACCTAGCTTTTAACTGGTTATGAAGTCTGAAAATGAGTCTCATTAACCACATACAAAGTTTGCTTAAAAAACATAATGATTTAGACAGACTGTTAAATACCGCATTTTTACATTTGCAGGATAATACTAAAATAATACTAATAACCTACACATTACCTTATAAAGTAACACAAAAAATAGAAGGAATATCTATCTGACGTAATATATGGGGGGGATGACTCATGGGGATACTGAAATGTGTAATTTCAAAGTTATTCTATTTGTAAGACGTGAAGGCCAGATTTCTCTCTATATAAAAACCAAAGCTCTGTCACTCACTCCTCCGATTACCACACAGCCACAACTCTGAAATATGGGCAATGGCAATTGGCAATGTAATTTGGCATAAATATCAACAAGCAAAACCATAGAAAAAGTAAGCTAAAGTAAATATCTGCCAATGAGTTCTCTTTCCAATTCACTTACCTCGCTTAAACTGGGTACAAATGTCACAAAGAGAAAGCATAAAAAAGAAAGCTTTTTTTTTTTTACCATGATAAACTAATTTTCAGGGGTAGAAACAATGTTAAACAATCCAAAAATAAAACATACCAATTTTCCATAAAGCCAGGATTGCGAAAATTGGTACTAGTGATCACAAAACTGAAAATAGTAAAACAAATCTATCACGATTTAGGGCCCTCTCCCCTTAGATTAGGAAAAGGGTCAAATGTGATAAATGTGGAGTACTTCAATACGGCTGTACGGTATCGAGAGGAAGTCTTAGACCCCATTGTGAAACTGTATACTGCAGCAGTTGGTCCTTCTTTAGTTTTAATGGACGATATAACGCCCGTCTCCATAGAGCTGCCATAGTTGACGACTTTCTGATGGAGAGTGAGGGATTACGCATACTGAGTGGCCGGTTAACTCGCCGAACCTTAATCCAATTGAAAATCTTTGGTATGCCCTCGACCGTGCTGTAAGTAGACGTTTCCCACCTCCAGCCACTCTCAGAGATTTAGAAACTGTCTTTCAGGAGGAATGGCATTTACTGGACTCTGCGGTAATTGATAACCTCGTAACAAGCCTGATCACACACTGTACACTTTCAATGCATGTGAGGAGTACTCACATACCCTATTAATTCCGGTTATTGTTGTTTGTTTTGAATTTAAACATCATTTTGTTAATGGTACAATCATGACGTCATCTTATAATTTATGAATTTTTTTTATTTTTTTTTATCTCATCTCTGTTTGTAATTCTTTGTTTGTTTCATGAATAAACATAGAGTTACTTACTTGCAGCATTTGGTGTCAATCAAAGCAGTACTTGACAAAAAATTTGCATTTTTCCGCTCCGTGCTTAACTTTTGGAAGTGAGTATTTAAAGGATTTTAAAATATATTGAATCATTCATATAAGTAAAATGAATGAGTATCACACAAACACACATTTATCTTAAAAATCTTATTCAATTTGAAAATATTGCTAAATTAATAGTGTAACGCGTGTGGGTATATTACCAACATTTAATATAATTATACTAATTTTAAAAATGCACTTATTATTAGGAAAGATTTCAAATAAATATTTCGACGGAGTTTCTCTTACAGGTTTGGATAACATTGTTTCTAACATTCTTGATCGTCTCCGGTGCCGCGTGCATTATTTTCACTACATTATCTTCTGAAAAAAGACGGAGTTTTGAAATTGTCTCAAAATACATTTGGTCGTTTAACGCAAGCTTCATGGGGCAAAGTAAGCGTTTTTAGTCCTTACTTATTATCTCGTCGACCGCTGGTGAACTTTATTTTGGCATCAAAAGATTCAACCCGCCTGTCCAAGGAACCGTTTTAACTGCCTAAACGAATCTATTTAGCGAACTTTTGTCTCGCCAATGGTCGACGGAATGCAATTGAAATATTATTAGTTATTATTGATTGAAATTCCAGTTTTAAAAGTGTCCTTTGTAAACCTTGAACTTATTTTTATATTTATAAAATTTACATTATTATTTCAAACTATTAAGTTTTTTTAAGTTTGATTTTAAACTGGTTTGGGTTAAAATGCTCTATACGGTCAAAATGTCGCTTTCAATGTGCTTTTCAAAATGTCGCCAAGTTCAAATGTCACCAAACTACGGGTGTGGAAAAATGGATGCCAAATCGAAATATCGCTAAGTAAATAAAGCTTTTTTTAAGGAGATAAAATAGCAAAAATATGTACATAAATATAAAATATGTTAAAAAATACCTTTCGCAACATTTAATTATAGGTAAATTAACAATAAATATTGATATTTTTAAAGATGGAAACAGATTTCAGCTTACCTTAAACTGCATTTTTCATTCCTTTCCGTGATCCAAAGGTTGCCAGAATCTGGGATTAATGCCATATTTTTCGCAAAATCACTACACAAAAAAAGGAGGGGTGGGGGGGGGGGACCGTATAGCCCATTTTATCTCTGGTTTGATCACAAATCATAATGAGCTAAAAAAACAGGCTCAAATTAAATTTTAAATTTTTATGAAGAGGATTTTTACTTCTCAATTGAATAAAAAGATTTGCAGATTACTTAAATTTATAAAATTTTACTTCTTAACTAAATGTATAACACATAATGTAGTTATTATAATTCTACGTGAAATTTTTTTTAATTCATATTATGTAATTATATTCAATACGAAAATCTTAAATGAGTTTTTATTTCAAACTTGTATTTTTTTTTTTTTTTTCAGATTTTGGGAAAAATAATAGATGGTTTATGAGGGACGTTTGGTCATCACACAGTTTTCGATTTATCCAAAGCGTATGGCTCCTTTCTGCCTGTTTTGTTATTATACATACCTACCAAGGAGCTATAAAATCTGCTTTCGTAGCTGATAAATTGAAACCTAAAATAGATACCATAGATAAGCTATTGGAAGACACTTCTATAAGAGTCAGTTCCCTTATAGATAGCTACCAATCAGAACTTTTTAAAGTAAGTTATATTTTATTAACATGTCATGCGCATGTTTTCATGTATAACCATCTACGAATATATGCTTGAATGATCCATTTAAGCAATTTAAAATTCCCGACTATTCTGATCTTTTCTACTCCTTGTTTTACAATTCTGTAGGTTAAATACAGGTGCTTTTTTTTTTTTTTTTTTTTTTTTTTAAAGTAGTCACTTATGTTGCACTGCACTGCCTGATCCAATCTATTAGTAATTTTTTTGTTTTTTGTACTGTAATTTGCAATTAAGAACATGGTTGAGAACGCAAGTAAGTATTTATCTGATTTCCAAAACATTCTTATAATCAGGAAATATCTAATCAAGTATAACTATCACCATTTTGTTTAATTTTTTGAATAAAACCTTTCATTAGAGGAAATATATTTCACTTTACTCGGTTGTTAATAAAATAATGCCATCTATGCACTCAATTTTAACTTCGTACTCAATCATAACCTTCCCTTCTGTAATCTGCCGCCAACCTGTCAGATAGGATAAAAAAGAGGCTAATCTGTATGAGGTCTAAACTTGTTAATGAACAAAAATCGAATTTTGAGATATTTTGTAAACTACTGTAGAAAGATTTTGCCAAAGAAGAAATTAGCATCTGGTGAGAATGAACTTTATCATTCAAGTATATAGGGTCATTCCATATCAAATCAACACAAAAAAGTGACATTTTCAACAAGACCCCTTCAAAATTAAATTAAATTTTGCTCAGTTTTTGAATTTATAGAGAAAAGAAAAATGGCCAATATTGGGTTTAAATATCGTTTGGCTTCTGAAGTACGGAGCTTCAAAACTGGGCCAAATGGTCAAAATTTCGCATTTCTTGCTCTACAAATTTTCTCATAATTTTGTCCCTAATAATCATAAAACATTACTTTTGATGTTTAAATAAAGGGAAATATTTGGATTTTCTTATGATGTATAATTTGCACATATTTTCAAACATTTTCATTTTAAGTTAAAACAATTTGACATTTGACCTTCGATATCGTAAAAAGGGATATTTTTATTGTTTTCAAAAAAATATTTTCCTCTACAAAACCTGTTGGTTTTATTTTGAAACTGCTATGGCAAGTTATTGATGGGCAAGTTATAAATTTAAATGTAAACCATTATCCTTAACTTTCCTTTTTTTTTTGGGTGCGAAGTGACAATTCCCATATTCGTGTTACTTAATGCAAAAGAATGTACAGAGAACTGAATGTAAATTATATAGTTTTTTAAAAGAATTGAATGATAAAAATATAGTTCTTGGATCTTTTATTAAATGTGTGGAAGAGTTACCATATTTTATAATTGGTTTTTCCAAGTTAGCTGATATACGACCAAATAAGTGCCTTGACAGGAGAAGGATTACAGAAGGACACATTAAAAACGTGATATTAATGCTGATAGGATGTCATTCGAATGAATTATACATGGAAATCAAAACTCCATTAGAATTCCTGTTGAATCTGCTTATCTACAATTGTTTGTAATTCTTTTCAAACAATATGTTACCTGTGGGACTGTAACAATTGCCCAAAATTCGAGGGATTTATTACGTGTTATGGTAGATTAATTCTCTGTAGATGCAATTCTCTGTTCTATAGAAGATTATGGTACATTAATTCTCTACAAAAATCTGTTGGTTTCATTCGGCCAATGGAATTCTAAGTAACAAATTTAAATGCAAAACCTTATCTTTGACTTGGCCCACTAATCATCGTAACTTAAGCTGGTAAATGAAGATTCTCATAATCGCGAAACTTAATACAAAAGAATATACTGGGAAGTAAATGCGAATTGTCTAGTTTTCTAATAAACTAAATAGTTATTATTCCAAGTTATAAGTTTTCATTAAAGCTCTAGTCTACTCTTATTTTATGTATCTTCGCCTTCTACGATCTTATAAATATATGAAACAAAAATAAATTTGAACCCTAATTATTGACTAAAAATTCTAATGATCAGTGTCTGGTTATCGTAAATTAATTATTATTATTTTTTTCCTTTAAAACTAATAACAAGAGCATAAATGGAATTTTGAGAATTCTTTTCAAGAGAATGTTAAAAAAAAATCAGAATAATTTGTCTGTACATACAGCCAACTCGAGATTACTCAAAGTCTCATAAGTCGAATATTTGTTTATCCCAAGTTTTCACTAGGCCCCAAGAAAATTTAATATTTTTCAACACTTAAGTTATCTCCATATCTCGAAGTGAACATCACTTAAGTCGAAGTATTTGTGAAAATTTTACTATCATTACAAAAACACAAAAAATCCACAAAATACTAATAAAATCCGACTTTCATTTTTCCTCCTTACATCGTGTTTTACAATTTAACTTGTTACCTGGGATAAACCCGTTTGAATTGACGCATACAAAGAGTAAACGGGCTTTTGCCTTTACATTCCATTCCAGTTTGAAGTGTGAGTCAATGGTATTGGTTTACGTTGGCTTTGAATAATGTTGAAATGCGAGTTGAATACGTTTAGTTTAACTCAAAAGGAAAATTGATCAATGAAACTGAACAAAATCTGCGATGTAAGGAGAAAAACGTTGCTTTAAGCGTACAGAATTCTACCAAATACTCTTTCAGCCATTTTGAAAAACAAAGACGATTTTGAGAAGATATGCATCGAAAATCGTTTCATCGTGTAAATGAGTGAAGGTATGTGCCCTTCCTGGTGTCGAAGCTGCTCTTTTAAAATGGTTTGTGACATATCGAAACCATAATTCCAAAATCCCTCTTTAATGGCGTGATGTTAAAAGAAAAGGCGAAGGACTTTGCCTATTTACAAAAAGTAGAAAGATATATAGCAAGTGCAGGATGGCTAGAAAAGTTTAAAGCAAGACACAATATTATGTCTTGATCCACATGAACAACCAAAAGATGTCTCAGGTGAAATATGCCTTGAAAAGAAAATAACTTCCAAGCTACTTCAAATAACACTCGCAGGCAGCTCGTGGTCGAAAATGTCAGTGCAGCAGGAAACATACGCCTCCCTTCCCCTTCCCAAACACACACACATACTTCACACTTCTCACAATCATCTGTACAATCACACTTGAATGATTTTTTTTTTTTTTTTTTTTTAATTTATCATGATAAAATTGGATTCTTTGCACTTAAAAGTACATAATTAGTACTTTTAGGAGCTAGACCTAAAAGTTGAAATGTTTTAAAAATAAATCAATGGTTAATAATTTATAGCACCTTAATGGAACCAGGTATGAGTCCATCTGGCCAAGAATGAAGAATAATTTGAAGCCTATTCCGCTTGATAATTCTGTACCTGCATGGATGGACTTAGTAGAAGAAGGGAAGATGGTATTTATTATGGAAACCATCTTCTTAAAGTATCTCATTGGACAGAGATTCCAAAAGACTGGAAAATGCGGTCTTAGAATAATTGAAATTGATTTGGGATCTACTAACTTCGCAATTGCATTTAGAAAGGAACTCCGCACAAGCACTACTTACAAAAAATTTAACAAAGTGTAAGTGTTTATCTTTTCCTCTGCACATTTCTCTTAATTCCTAGACTAACTTACAAAAGCCTCAAATCATAAAGTAACAATATAAGGGATAAAAGCTGAAGAGCTTTATTTAAATGAGAAGAAATGTCATTTAACAGAAAAAAAGAAAATATATTTATTTCTTGAAATTTAATTACATATACAGCGTGTCCCCGTATAACCTGGCCGACCTTCATTTTCGACACCATTGGTCCTAGATACATAGTCCCATTGAAGAAAAGTTTAAAATCTTTAAAATATTTTTACTGAATAGTTTTAAAGTTAGGAAAGGCGTTGGTATAAAAATTACCGATTGTAAATTTTCATATGGTCCCCAGTTCCACAGACTCATATTTAGAACAATGTTGCCCATGAAAAAAACATTTCAAAACCACTTTACACCCGTAGCCATTAACATATTTTAAGAACATGAACACAAAATGAAATACAAAGAAAAAGCAATTGCGTTCGGAAAATTATTCTGAAATCAAACGCATGGATCTATTAATATCTGTAGTGAATTGTGGATGCTGAACTCGTTTGCAAGGGATAATAGGTGCTATACTCCCTAAAACTAACAAAAATCTTTCGGCTACGTACGATCAAAGCAAAAATGAAATCTGTCGAGGCAGAACAAATTTAAACTCTTGTGTTGTGCAGGGGTCGCATTCGTTGTAAAATCCCTTAAATTGTCGTTTCTCCTTAAAATTCCTAAAATTAAACTTAAATTTTTCGTTTATCCCTAAAATTTAAGAAATCTCGGAAAAATTGTCCGCTAGTGGTCAAAAAAAGAAGAAAAATTCTAGGAGGGAAAAAAAATTCCCGACCCTTTTGTGTAAATTATCATGTAGTACTGCGGGGTTTGCAGGTTCCTATGTAAATTTTAGTGGCAGGTTAGTGAGTGGTAAGTAGAAAACCTATAACGTAAGTTCACTTCAGAATAAAAGTAGCTGATACCAGATGTATTTAGCTATTTCGTCAATCCTCGTAGTTAAAATGTACACTGCGGAACAGTATGTAAATATGTAATTTCTGTACGGCCAATGTAATCGAAATGGGCAAGGGGCTGCAAGAAAGTATGCAGTTATATTTCCAAACAGTATATATTCATCTAAGGATGCGATTTTAAATGTCGTAAAGCGTTTACGAGAAACGGGTAGCATAGGAAGATGTCCTCGATCCGGAAATTCAAGAATGGTTGTTTCTAACGAAGAAATTTTGGGCTATGCTTTTGCTTTCCCTCAGCCTAGTGTCAAGGACATTAGCGAAGCATGTGGATACTTAAAAACCCATGTGTGGAGAGTCTTAAACCAACACAGTGCACATCCTTATCGCCCACGACTTGTGCAAGAGTTTTGCCCGAGGATGAAAATAGAAGTTTTTTTCTACAATTTCATCATGAACAAGCTAGAATTGGATTCATCATTTGTGAATAACATTCTATTTTCTGTTGAGTGCACGTTTTCAAGAACTGGGGTAGTAAATAAGTAAAACACACACTTTGGGTGCCTGCAAAATCCCCATGTAATCCGACCAAACCGGCATCAAGTGCGATGGTCCGTTAACGTTTGGTGTGGCATACGGAAGGCGTTAGTAAGACCTTTCTTTTTTGCTGATTTATTAACAGGTATAAAGTATACGAACCTATTACAAGGACTTTTATCTGACTTTCTGGATGACCACGTCGTGTTAGCAGATCTTACAAAAATGTGGTTTCAACAGGATGGTGCCCCCCCCCCCCCACACACACATGTCAGCTTCCTGCCGAACAGTACTACACAACATGTTTCAAGACAACATTATTGGTTATAGAGGTCCGGCAGAATGACCTCCTAGATCCACAGATCTAAATCCTTTAGATTTCTTTCTTTCGGGATTTTTGAAAAGCAAGGTCTTTGAAAAAGAATCGACGAGTCTATTAGATTTGCAGAATCGAATTTTTCCGCTGTCAGGTGTATTACGCCTGTAATACTGGAAAATGTTGAAGATGAATTTGAATCACGTGTGCGCTTAGGTATATTAGTCGAAGGAAAACACTTCGAGCAAATGTAATTAAGAAAGAGGTTATTTATCCTTTTCACTTTGTTCATTTCTATCACCTTTTATTTTGTTTGTGTCAACAAAAAGCGCTGTTTTCTGATTATGTTATTATTTAAAATTACTTAATTAAAATTGTTTATAAGTTTGCTTGCTGTTTATTATGTGTTGAACAATTTGTAATTTTTTCTTCAAAGCAGTTTCATTTCTAGTAAAAAATTATAATGTTTAGGCGATGAACAACCACTTGTTTGCTATAGTCAAACCTATTCTAGAATCTCGTTGTTATTCTGATAGGACGATATTTTCTCATTTAAATTTATGTACGGGTCCCCCAAATAGCGTGAAAACTTTAAACTCCAATAACACCGTGGCTATTGGTCGAGCAAATTTCGATTCTTTTTATTTGAAATGTTTTCTTATGAACAATATTTTTCTAAATATTAGTTGGCCGACCAAACTGTATAGTGGTTAGCGTGCTAGCTTCTGGACCGCAAGGTTGCGGGTTCAAGTCATGTGTTAGGCATGGGTGTTTGTAAATGTATGTTGGCTTGTCTAATGACGAATGTTTCGGCGCAATATAGCCCACGTGTTGCTGACGGCGCCAGATGATCTGAAAACAACCAACTAAATATTAGTTGTAGGAACTGGGGACCGTATAAAAATTTACAATTCGTAATTTTTATTCCAAAACCTTTATTGACTTAAAAACAATTCGGTAAAAATATTTTAACGATTTCAAAAAATTCTTCAATTGGGATTATGCATTTAAGACCAACGGTGTCGAAAATAAAGGTCATCCAGGTTATACGGGGACACGTTGTATATTTTATAAAGTTTCAATCAACTTAGATAAATTTCACTGTATAATCAGAAAGTTAATAACTTCAATCAGAATAACTTAATTTTTAATTTCTCAAAAAACCAGGCTCATAAAGTGTTTTGTTCTAAAACCCATTTAACTTTGAACTTTTAAAGTTGAAGAGTTGTGAGTTTGATTTACCACCATGCATTAAAGCCTTTTTCTAATGCACGTGCCCCGAATTTCTTGAGTGTTAAATACCGTATTATAAACCTTTTTAAAGATACTGTCTATTGTATGTTTTGGTTTTTCCAATTTAGGGCTCGTCGCTTCATTGAAGGCAATCTTGCTCATCTTCACTACACGAATGCTTTTCTTTTTCATGACATATGCACCCGTACAAGCCCTGATGCGGATAAGCCTCTTACTATGTCAGACTTAGCTGGGACTTTCTCTGTACTCCTCTCGGGAGTTGGAGTTTCCATAATAGTTTTCTTTGTTGAACTCTTTGTAAATCGAATTTATAAGAAAAAGAAATGATCTATAATAATAAAACAAGCTGTGTGTCTGTCTGTGGATCTATAGAAACCTACTTAAATTGGAATAAAGCTCTGAAATTTTCAGTATAAGTAGTTTTGGCCTTCTAATTGTATACATCATAAATAGAATGTTAAAATTTTAATTAGTTATTTTTTAGTTAATTTTTTTTCACAAAGCAACTTTAAACAGAGATACAGCTCCGAAATTTTCCACATAAGTAGTTTTAGCCTTCTAATTGTAGTTTTAAAAAATAGAATTTTAAAATTTTGATCAGTTTTTTTTAATTAATTTTCTTAATTAATAAACACATTTTTTTACAAAGCGACCTCTAATAGGGCTACAGCTCTGAAATATTCAACATAAGAAGTTTTGGCCTTCTGATTAGACTTTTGGAAAACAGAATTTTAAAGTTTTATTTAGTTTATTTAATTAATTTTTTTAATTTATGTTTTAATTAATTAATAAATATGTTAAAAAACGATTTCTAATAGGGCTACAACTCTGAAAGTTTCAACGTAAGTAGATTTGGCCTTTTAATTGGACTTTTAAAAAACAGAATTTTAAATTTTTATTTTGTTCTTTTTCAATTAATTTTTTAATTAATTAATATATATTTAACAAAGCTATTTCTAATTTTGCTACAGTTCTGAAATTTTCAACATAAGTACTTTTGGCCTTCTAATTGGACTTTTGAAAAAGAGAATTTTAAATTTTTATTTATTTCTTTTTTAATTAATTTATTTAATTAATTAACAAATATTTTACAAAACGAATTCTACTTGGGCTACAGTTTTGAAATTTTCAACACAAGTAGTTATGGCATTCTAATTTGACTATTGATAAAAAGAATGTTAAAATTTTTATTTGTTTTTTAATTAATTTTTTCACGAAAAGTGACTTCTAATAGACTTAGAGCTCTGAAAGTTTCAACATTATTTGATTTGGTCTTCGAATTTTGCTTTCCACAAACAGGGGTTAAAGTAATCTTAAAGGGCGTTGTATTATTGAATTAACGGGGATTTTTTTTTTTGTGTCTCGACAGGCAAAAGGCTTCTAATATTAAGGCTTTACGTAGCAATTTGATATTCGTGAGTGAAGCGAGCTTATGCTTAAGCAGCAATGAACCTTTCAGAGAGCGTATGTTTGCATAACAATGAACCTTTCAACAAGTGAAGTAAGCCTGTGTTTATGTGTCCATGAACTTTTCAGCGAACGAAGCGAACTCTATTTTGCTTAGCGATGAACCTTCCGGCGAGCGAAGCGCCAAAAACTGGGACCTATACACGAATGACAGATTTCCGCAAAGCGAGGCCTCACAGCTAGCTAAAATATTGCGCATGTTAAAACTTCGTAGCGAAGAACGGGTATTCCGCTAGTTTAGAATATAATTGTTTACTTTATGATTCTTCATACATTTATTTTTCTATTTAAAACAAAATTCTGATAAAGTTATGATCTCCAGTAAGTTCTGATAAACTACTTACTACTTCACATTAAATTATAACTCATTTCATTATTTCTTAACATTATTAATTTAATATTGTATTCTTATTATTAAAATTTTTTATTACATATTACAAATTATTATTATTTTCATATTTTAGCTTATGGTATATGTTCATCAACAAGGTCCTTTTAAAATGCAGTCTATAAGAAAGTATTTAAAAAATTCTAAAGTGTGTATTTCATTTACTATATAACTTAAATTTACAAACATATACTTGCGTACGAAAATATGATGCTGCATTAATATAATTTCTCATCAAAAGTGGATATCTCAAATCAGCCTTATTTGTTAAAGATAATTTAAAAAAGAAAATTTCAACTTCAATTGTGTTTTAGTTTAACTCATACTTAAGGACGACCGATTTAATATACATATATTATTATTATTATACATGCAAGTCTGTTATAGATGCTTTGGATTTTCTCAGCAAGACGACGAATTCAGTTTCATTGAAGTAGATGTCTTGAAAATATTGATTCATTCCACCTAAACATAAAGAATCATCGAAAAACGTTTGAATTTTACGTTATAAATTTACAGTTAAAACAAATAGTCTAGTGGCGGCCTGTGATCGAAGATGCTAGTGAAGCCGGAAATATTCGTCCCCCCCCCCCCCCATCACCATCCCCACACCACACATTTTTCACAATCATTCATGAGCGCTAAGTCTTTAATCTTAATAATCTTTAATAATCAAACTCAAATCAAAGTTTCCTTTCAATTTTAATAAAATAAATAAGATGAGAAAGAAAACACTTACTTATTTTTTGAAAACAAAATCAAGAATCAGTCAATGTTGTCGTCATAAAATGGTGCTGTTTTGGCAACACACTCACCTCACCCACGCAGATTCTCATACGCTGAGCCAATCAGCTCATCGAATTCTGAAGGACAGCCGAAGTTAGAAATAATACTTGATTGGCAACATCGCTGTTACATTGCGTAGAGGGAAGGCTTCTATTGCTTTCAATTGGTTACCACGACAACATGGCTGCCCAAAACACGTTCCAAGAAACACGGCTGCTGTGTTCGGAGGAAGATCACTTTGATTGAAGCTGGTTTTTCTCGTGAATTATTCAGGCAAGAAGATTGCCGTTTATCGGATTTTTTTCACTTACCGTTGAAATGGATCTTCATTTTAGAAAATTGTAAAATAAATAATTTTAGTTTTGAACTAATAAATTTAGATGCAGCCCGGCTGTACTGGCTGTAGTGCACGAGCCGCCACTGCTATAGTCAATTGTAGAAAAACAATCAGCGATCAATACCATGTAATGGAGATGAAAGTAATAGTTGAAGCGAATATTTTACATAGCATATTTTTAAGTTCAAATATTTTGACTGAGGAATTATTGTTCCTTATGTGTCCGATGGAATTGATTTCAGCTACTTGCACATTTAAAAAGTACTTGACGAAACAACATCGACACTTTTTGAATTTGAATAAACAATTATCATTATTTTGTATATCCTAATAAACAATTGAGATAGCTATTACTTTTTTTTCCTTTTCATCGGGGTATTTAGTTAGCCCAGGAACGACTGCACTTTTCAAAACGGTCCAAATTTGTCACTTCTGTTTATTAAGAATAATTTTGCAATACAAGGTCATCAAAAAAGAATGCCCTGATGTTAAGACAATATCAAGGGGAAATAAATAACATTTATAGTCTATACACATTGTTTTTGGTCGAAAGCATTAAAAATATTTAAAGTTTCAAACCTGCTTTAGTACGTTTCGGTTTGCAAGCCACTAGTAGCTCAATAGTCATCATAACGATAATCAATCTCCTATTATTTCTTCCAAATAGGTCCGGAGTTAACATTTCCTAGTTCAGAGTTAACGTAATCCAATGAAGCTAATTGTCTGACCTGTAATTTGTTCACTCTACGTGAAGTTCTTGAAGTATCCTCAGAGTTAAAAGCCAAGTGGGTTGTGATTTAGGCTTCGTGGAGATGATGGCATTGAGTCCCTCTGTCTAATCCATGAGTTAGTGAACTTCATATTCAAGGCATCATGCTTAGGGTAGGAGAAATGAAGAGGGGAAAGTTAAAAGAAGTTCTTTCACGAACTTCCTCACAATAATCATGTTAATACGTTTAACGACTTCTGCTTTATACAGTTTCGAAATCAGATAATTCATTTCCAATGAACTTGCATGTTCTTCTAGAAGATCATGATTTTTAATTATCTAATAATAAATATCGTAGGACTTGATGCATTTCAAACTTGCTTACAAAACAACAATAGCTATTAGTATGTATTGTATTTCTAAAAGAACTCCTTGACTAAAACTTAAAATTAATGAGTTTTATGTCTGGTAAAGGTTGCTGAGATAAATGAAGCTTGGATGAAGTAAAGATCTGCTTGAGCTCCGGTGATCTGAGAAATCCTTAGCCAGAAATCCTGCATTTTATGCTTTATAATGCAATGTATAAAATACTTTTTCATTGACTTTTTTTTTAATAAAGTTCAAATGTTGAAGATAAATGTAAATAAAACATTTTTGCGGAATAAATGTCTGGAGATGCTTTTTGTGCTTTGTAATGCAATGTATAAAATACTTATTCAGTGATTAGTTGTTCTCAATAAAGTTCAAATGTTGATGGTAATTATAAATAAATCATATTTGTGGAACAAATGTCTGAAAATGCCATACTTAATTGAGAATAAGCTAGTTCAAAAAATGTCTGTTTTCTAAAAAAATACCTTTTTTAAAGTCCTTTAAATAAACTTGAAAAGATTACATTTAGTAAATACCCTTCAAGGATTCATACATAAATGTTAAATATGTTTTGAAGAGATATGAGGACGTAACTAGACTTTCATTTTTGAGGAGGAGAAGGGGGGTGTGGGCATACAAAATATTTTACTCATACACAAAAATGAAACTAGCATAATTAATTATACCTTCAACTTATGTTGCAAATTTGTAAATATTGCGTATTCAAAGCTTTTGGCAGTTTTCATTTGCTCTGTTTAACAAAAGCCAAAATTTGTTTTGATATGAATTGATTATTGAAATATAAATGATTGTTATATTGGGAATAATACCGATGTCTTACAAATAATTTACTTAAAATATTTTGATATCTTTTTAAATTTTAAGGTGAAATTGCAGCTGCAAGCATTTCTTTTATAATTTTTGTATTTCATGCATGAGTGATTTGTATTTTAGTTTCTAAATTTATGTAATATTTAAAGAGTATTTTTCCCTGTGTATGCTGCAGAATTTTTAATTAAGTTATTAAGTTTATTTACTTGGAATCTCGTAACTCTGTTTTCTTCTTCCCCATCAGTTTCCTTCTTCCCTTTTCTTTCTTACACAGAACTGTAATTGAATATCATCGGTTTTTAAAATTTCACATTTTTCATGCAATTTATTTTTTAATTTACTAATATGATGTCGAACAGAGTAGAAAAGCATTATTTAACTATGAAAATTAATAAGAACTTATGAATAGGAAGTTTTACGTTCCTGCAGTGTTGGCCAAAGTTGTTAAAAGATCTGTCACTTTTTTTGTATTAAATTATTTATAATGGTAATTCAACATACATTAACAAAGTTTCAATTTCAAGAGAGTTGAAAATTTTCACTTGGCTAGATCTACATGAGATTATTTTAATGTGTTCTTTGATATTATTAATCTAATAAAAATATTAAATATTTATAAATTAATTTTTCATTGCATTTGTGGGAGTGATTAGTTATATGGGAGTTAGTTATCTAATTGAGGACCCTCTCCCCCCTCCAATTTTCCCCGTTGTCAAATTGTCACCGTCACTGTAAGCAATCACCGGTCATTATCGCACCCTCATGACTGACCTCTAAATTAGCCCCTGTTTGGATGCAAATCGAAAAAAAGAGAAAGTTTTTTGTATGATCGGTATTAAAATCATTACAAAGTGTTTTTACTGATTTTTTTTTAACTAATTGAAACTCTTCAGTTTATTTGTATTAATCAAGTTTTAATTAATTTCAAATTCGCCATTTCTTGCAAAACAATTGAAAGTTTAAAATCAGTCAGCTGCTGTATGGAAGCTGATTACATGAGTCGTCCATTTTCAAAAGTGCCTAGTTGACAAAATTTTAAAAGTTGAGATTTCAATTGCATTTAGTTGGCAGAACTGAAATACACATTTTAAAATAGTTTTACAGTGTGACAAAAGTTTCTAAATCCTATTTTTTTTTAATTTTTTTTTTTAAAGGACTAAAAATCGAGTACAAATTCAAACCGAGCCTAGTTGCATTTCATTCCATTTTCAAAACTGTCTTGTTGCAAACTCAGTGTTTCAAAACTACCTACCTGCTAGCATCTTAGATAGCGGCTATCACGAAGTAATTTCCAAAACTTGCTAGTTGCAATAAAAAAAAAAAAAAGAGTCCTTCCCACTAGTTGTAAGCTTCCACAAAATTGTTTTTTCGGAAAAACTGGGAGACATTTTCATAGTGCAGACCTATATTTTTACACTTTTTACTAATAATTACTGCTACTTTTAAGGAATCAGATATTTTTGTTCAGTTGTGATGATTGAAAGTTGAGTGATTTCTATGAGATTATGTCTCGTGTTATGTTGTCTTTTCTTGTGATCTTGTGAAAGAAAATGAGTTTAATTATTGCAAATGTTGAAGAAGGGAGAGTTGAAGGTGTTGTGAAAAGTGTAAGTGGAAATAAAAGTAGTTTGTTTTAAACTTTTTAGCATCACATTCAGTCTCATTGTTGTTTTTGATTTACAAAACTGACCAGTTGCATTTACAGTGCCAAAACTAGCTAATTACAAAAGGTCCAATTCCAAAACTAGCTAATTACAAAAAACTTTTCCAAAACTGCCTAGTTGCATATTAAAACAGCTTATTACTGCTTTATACAAAGTAATACCGACCTAAGACCTTGTAAATTGTGTTTCTAATTTATTTACAGATTTTGTAAACATAACAGTCATAAATTAACTCTTGAGTTTAATAAAATACTGGTTTTCCTCGTTTCCTGAAAAGTTGTCCCATAGGCAACTAGACACTTTTGGAAATGGACGACTCATGTATAGTATTTCATTGGATGAAAAAATCTTATGAATTATACACCTATAAAAGGAAATTTTTTTGCTTTTTTTCTACAATGAAGAAAAAGCTTCGCTGAAACCTAATCCTGGTCTAGAAATAGTTCTATTACATTATGTAATTTGGAAAATAGCTTTCAAAAATACATGTTAGAAATAAGTACCGAAGAGAATAAGTTCTTAACGGTATAATATTGACACAACAGAATTATTCAACAAAAGGTATTTAATGAAGTTAATTTTCTGAGCTCTATAAAAATATCGGATCTATAAAAATTTATCTAAAATGATGTGTCTGTCATTTTATTAATTTTAGTCATTTTTATTGTTTTACGATTGTTCTTTATAGATAATGTAAGAACAGCTAAGTAGAACATATTTGTATTACTATTGTTGAAGATATTAGGTCAAGACAGAATTTTTCGAAATCTCTTTAAAATTAAATTCATGGTAAGGCGTAAACAAATTAGTTGGGCTTTGGATTTTAAATAAATCTGTATAACTCTTAATAACTAGGCATACTAAGAATTTTGTTTTGCATACAGAATAAATGGCATGATGAACATAAATTAGTTGAAGAAAAATAATGGTTTATAATGCGTAGTTATAAAAAGTTATACTGATCAATTTAAACTCCGTAGCCCAACTTATTTGTGTACACCCTGCACTACCGACGTAAAGGTTAAAGCAAACAAATTTAGAATGTTCTATTTATAAATTTGAACGAGTTATGATCACAATATAAATATAATACACAAATTGTGATGATAAGTTGGTTCTATATCTAATAGTGTTCAAGGTAATTTAAACTGTCATTCAGCATCATCAATTAGTTTATTTTTCGGATTTTATTGACACATATGTTATTGTAGAATTTTGGAAAGTCTAGTTTGTAGAACTTTTAAAAGATCTAAATCAAATATTTAAAAAAAAAAAAAAAAAAAAAAAAAAAAAAAAGAGTTTATTGTTGTTCTTCTCATCAACCTTCTCTTAGTTTGTCAAAGCGGAAACTTTTTGGCGTATTTATTTCTGATGTTGGGTTGAATTTCACATTCTAGTAAATTTTGGACTTTGTTAAGATGGGGAAATTCCGAATAAGATTTTGTTCTGTGAGTTGAATTCTAATTTCTTTCTGGATTTTTATTTAATTTTAAATATTCATGCACTACTTATATATGTGGAATATAAAAACCATAATTTAACAATGATTTTAGGCATATTAAAACTTTAATCTATCAATAATTGTTTGAAAAACCTCCAAGAATGTAACTTTTCTGTAACATATAATAAAGAGCAGCCTGAACTGCATTTCTTGAAACAAATTCACATACGTGAAATGATGTCAAGCCAATTTTAGTTTTGAAATTTTTGCCTATCGAAATATACTAAATAAAATTAACTCTTCAGTAAGCAAATTATTAAAGTTTACCGAAACCTTTATGCAAAGAATAACCATCGTTTCTGCATTTTGTAGAATATGTAAATTTCGATACTTATATCAAACTTTTGCTATGATTTTTCATATCAAATAATATAATTCGTATCTTTATGTAATTGCCAAGTTACTTTAAAGGTTTAACTTAAACTATCTACATTCTGTTTTTCAAATTAAATTAAAAATAAGTCTGAAATGTTTTTAATGTTAATACTTTTTCTTCTTTTTTATATTATTTTACGAAAATAAAAAATTTATTGTCAAAAATTTAATATGAAAAATTTATTTCAATATTGGTTTTTATAAATATAATCTATAACATATTTTGTAAAGCCTAATAAGTATTAATTTTAAATATTTAATCCATTGCTATGTTCATTTAAAATTTTATAAGTCTCTATTAGCAGATATAAAATGCTAATTAAATACAATTTGAAATTTTCATTTGCTCAGCAATCAACGCCTCAGAAAAAAAATTACTATGAAGCTTGGTTTAAACTTAATGTTTAAGTACAAACACGTCAATTAAAACTTTTCAAAAAGATTAGAGCGAAAATGTACAAGTGATAATTGAAATTAAAGTTAATAGTGTTTTTTAATCGTACGAAATTCTACACTGTTAAAAAAAAAATTCCACCTTGCACCAAAAATTGGATCCTATTTAGCTGCAACTAACATTTGGTGCTTAGTTTTACGATTTAATGGTGCTTACGGTCTGAGGTAGCACCATTAAATCGTGAAACTAAGCACCAAATGTTGGTTGCAGCTAATGGGGACCAATTTTTGTTGCAAAGTGGATCCAAATTTTTAAAGGTGTATTATACAATGAAATAATTAAAATATTAAAAGAACTTGACTAATATTTTATAAATTTATAAAATTTCGAGCATAATATCAGTTGTACAAGGAAATAGAAATATAGAATTTGGATTGTTGCTTCATTATGTTAATTGTGCTTTCAGATTTGATGATTTTACAGTGCTTTATTTATAATTTTTTTAAAGGGCTAAAAATGTTTTGGCTTTTGTACGTTTTTTTTTTACTAAATTGTGTTTTTCTACTAAACTCCATGATTGAAATTATAAAAACAAATGTATTGTCTCTTAATTTATTTGGAAAACAATACAGTCAAATAAAAAAAAAATTGAATGAATTTTATTATAAGAAAATGCCTTAATACCAACAGCACAAATTTATGTCCGTTACAGTACATTTCTTTTCAAAATTCATATTTTCTCTCGCAAATATGTTTTTATTCTTTTATTTTCAATATAATCTCGTTGATACAGTCACTGTGTCAATTTAGTTTAACCTAGTTTTATTTCAATATTCTAATAAAAAAAACAAAAAAAAAAAACATATCAATTAATATTGAACGTAACTATTAACTTTTGACCTTGTTGTAATTTATAATAAGATAAAATAATTACCTCTTTAAAAATCCAAGGCCCAAATCATACTCCTATCCTGCTATTGTGACAATTTAAAGAAAAAAAAGTTATTGGCAAAAAAATTATGTTTCAAGTTTGTATAGAAATTTATTCACGCACACTGCACTTTCATTGCATAATATCAATACAATTTTACAAATAAAACGAATAAGAACAGTGGGAAAGCAATAAGAACAGCGGGAAACAAATATGAATATTGAAAAACAAATGAGAACACTAGGAATTTTTTTTTTTTTTTCGAAGTGTCTTGATTATAAACATATAAATTTTTATGAGAGGAGGGTGTATTAACCATTATTAAATATTTTATTGTTTTAATGTTGGATGTAAAAGTCTAATCCCTCGAAGAAGTGATTTCTCTTGCAAAAATTAGTTTTCTGAAACTGTTAGCAATTTTTACTATATCTTTGTCCCTACCAGGTAAGAGTGTCTTCCCTCATTCATGTGAAGTAACTGCAAAATAAATGAAGACGGCCATTAATAAACATGCTTAATACAATTCATATTTTTGTTACTCTACTTATAAAGTTCATGCAATCTATAAAGTTAGGAAATTAATTCAAAATCAAGGTACTATTAAGAGCCACTATCTTGATGTCCTCACTGAATATATATATATATATATATATATATATATATATATTAAAAAAAGAAAAAAAATACTTTTATCAATTAATATTGAACGTAACTATTAACTTTTGTTTTTAAAAAAAAAATTGAATTTATTAACTATATATATATATATATATATATATATATATATATATATATATATATATATATATATATATATATATATATATATATATATATATATATATATATATATATATATATATATATATATATATATATATATATATATATATATATATATATATATATATATATATATATATATATATATATTTAGTTAATAAATTTAATTTTTTTTTAAAAAACAAAAGTTAATAGTTACGTTCAATATTAATTGATAAAAGTATTTTTTTTTCTTTTTTTAATATATATATATATATATATATATATATATATATAAGAAGAGCCACCAAGCCACACAGGAATCAATTGACGTATTAATAACGTTTTTATTTAAATCATTAAAGGAGACGTTTCCACTAGCATGACCGCAGCCATCGCTTGTACATTTTACTCTGCTTAAAACAAATCACAATCCTTCGGTTCGTTGTCATTCGCGACTCTTGATTAGTGATGCCGTTCAAGAGTTGGAAACTACTACTCACACTCGGGCGTCCTGATGGCCTCACCTCGAGGGCCACTCCATTTCCATTGTACAAAATTGTTCTCCAAAAGTTACTAATGACAAGTCCAATGGATACACCTCTCAAAAAGCATAAAAATCAGTTTTCTTCATCCTCATGGTTTCATAAAGTCCACAACGGTTGTCGTGTGATTTGGTCCTTCGTGTTGTCCAACCCTTTCAACGTCGTAGCGGTGGTTGCTTCTTACAGCTACAATTTTGTACGGGCCAAAATACTTTGGACGCAACTTCAGTCCCTCTCCAAACTGTGTTCGCTGAATCGCCACTAATTCTCCAACTTTAAAAATATGTGGATTTTTCCTTCTTCGGTCGAAGTACTTTCTGTTTTCTTCCTGCATCTTCGCGATGTTTTTCTTTGCTTCGTCCCTCAACTCGTTTCTTTCTTGATTCCTGTTGCTGATGTACTCCTCTTCAAGCAGTTCCTTGATCTTCAAGTCTTCCTTATTTTTCATCCTAACTCCAGTGAGTAACTCAAATGGTGTAAAACCTGTGCTTCGCGAGTTAGCATTGCTTGCGATTCTTTGACTTCTTGGCACAAACTTGCACCATTTGGCTGGATTTGGTTTCTTAACCGTACCATTCTGTATCAGTTTTGTGTCTGGCTTATCTTACTGGAAATCCGGCAAATTTTCCAATACGTTGCTTCTATTTTCTTATTCCAGTTTGCTCTCTTTTGGCGGTACTACTCTGAGATATGATATTACTTTCGCATTTCTAATTCCTAAAATTTGGATACCATTCTCATTTATACTAAAATTAAATTTACTCAAAATCACATTACCAAGAATGAAATCTGATTCCAACCCTTGCATCACATATATTTTAGAATGCACTTTGTACGAGTCGATTGCTATGTTACAAGTAAAATACCCTAACGGTGTTATCATAACATTACTAATACCAACTAGTGCCGTAGCATCTGTCTCAAGTTTGGGTTTTCCTAACATACTATACACCTTTTCACTACACACATTAAGACTCGCAGCAGTGTCCACAACTGCTTCCATTTGTTGATTCATGACTTCTATGCACTTCATATTACCGCTTGGTACTACATTTACGTGAACTACACTATTTACAGATGCATTATTTACAGTTACGCTATTATTTACAGGCTTTACTTCTTTATTTGGGCACTGAAATTACTTGTGGCCCATCACTCCACAGATATAGCATTGAATACTCTCATTTTTAATATCATATCGCTTACATTTTTGTGCATAATCATTTCTAAAATTTATATTATTATTATTGTTAGCATTGTTACTGTAAATTACCCTTTCATTACTATATACATTCCTACCTGGGCTAGGATTATAAGTTGCTGTCGTGCACTTAGATTGAACTGATGTGTTGAATCTTGTATGTTTGTTTTCATACACATTTGTTTTGTTGACATTAGATAACCGAACACTGTCATAGTCATCTAGAAGATCTGTGATTTCTTTCACTGTTTTCACTTTGGGCATCTTGTCCATAAATTGTTCACGAGTTTCTTTTGGTAATTTCCTCCGGATTTGATCCACCACTAATAATTCTTTTAACTTATCAAAAGTCGTGATCTCCAGTCCCAAGATCCATCCATCCAGGTTGCTCGCCAAGACTAAAGTGAAATCCCGCCATGTTGCAGTAGCTTCTTTTTTTTTTGAAAGGCAAAGTTGAAAACTGCTCAGGGGAAAGGTGAAAACGTTGTAAAAGTATTCTTTTGATATGATCGTATTCGTTGGCGACATCATCTCCTTCTCGGGAAATGATATTCACGATCTCCAGTGGTAGCAGACCTAACAGATGTAGAACATAGTTTTCTTTCTGAACACCAGCCCGTGCGATTTGTCGCTCAAATAAATTTAAATACAGCCCCATGTCACTACCTGCTTCAAATGGCTGAATTAATCTTTTAATATCGTACTGTTTTGTTACTTGTCCCGCCGCTGTAGCGTTCGCATGACTCAGAGCTAAGGACTCCGCCTGTAGTTTTTGAAGCTCGAACTCTCTGTTGTTCTCGTTTTCTTGCGCTTCACTTCGTTCCAGTGCAATATTTTCCTAGTAATTACACTCCTAGTAATTTCCTCGTTGTAATCATTACTTTTTGTTTTACTTTTCCACGAAACTACTAGTATTTTCCAAAACATTGCATTATGCATGTATGTGAGTGTTTTGTGCTTTTCTTTCTTTTTTCTATTAGCTTCCGAAGAAAAGATTTTTATTCTTAACATAAAAAGGATATTACATTTTTATATTGAATAAAAAGCAAATTTTCAAAATATAATCACCATTTTTGGGTATAATATGTATTTTTTATTATGTTAAAAGAATGAGCCTTATTAAAAAAAAAAAAAAAAAAAAAAAAAAAAATATCAAAGAAAAATAGACCAAATAGTTTAACTTCTCTTTGGAAATGAGTCATATCTCCACTAATCCTCTGGCGGTCCTCGGAATGAGAGAAATTTTATAGTTGTTTACCCTGCAATAATTTTTTAATTATATTTTTAATTCATTTATATAATTTATTTAAATTATTTTTTACTTTGTTTTAGATTGCTTATAAACTCTCATCCTAATAACCATATTTAAAAAATATTTTATTTTAAATTTTATTCAGAAATTTAAAAATGTTGTGTGTTGCTCGAAAAACTGGGGATCAAATGACGCATATATAAGTGCATGACAGTCAGTCGGTAAATGGCCATTTTAGCTTCTTTTTTTTTTCTATGTAGGACCTATTGAGTTGTCATTAACTCAGTAAATTACAAATAATTTCAAAGGTATTTAAATGACCTTTAATTTCAATACTTAAAATCAAATAAAATTGCAAATGTTAGATTATTAGATAATAAGGAAAAGTTAACACTTATATAAAAAAATCGAGAAATTTAATATTCTACAGGCCTTAAAAATATTTTCAGTGATCCCGTTTTATTTTAAAGAATATAACAACCATCAAGACCCAGGTAAGAATCTTTTAGGTTGCAATTCTAGATGTGGGTCAAGCCTTTCTTGTGGTTTTAATACTTTCATGCCTTTCTTATAATTATGAATTTTCTTCAGTGAGATTCAAAGGGTACCTACTCTAATATAAATAGCATCAATTTATTGTCAGTTGTGGTATCTTGCTAATTTATATAATATATTTTTTTAATTTATACATCATCTTTATATTTTACACTGTAGGAATTTTGTAGAAATACTTTAAAAAATAAATCTATATCTATAATAATAAAACCAGCTATGTATCTGTCTATAGAAACCTATTTAAAATTGGAGTAGAGCTCTGAAATTTTTAATATAGGAAGCTTTGGACCTCTAATTTTACATATATCAAACAGAATGTTAAAATTTTAATTAGTTCTTTTTTAGTTAATTTATTTTTTACAAAGTGACTTCAAATAAGAGATACAGCTCTGAAATTTTGAACAAAAGTAGTTTTAGCCTTCTTATTGGACTTTTAAAAATCAGATTATTAAATTTTCAATTGGTTATTTTTTAATTAGTTTTCTTAATTAATTAAACAAATATTTACTAAACGGCTTTTAATAGGGCTACAACTCTGAAATTTTAACACAAATAGTTTTGGCCTTCTGATTGGACTTTTGACAAACATAATTTAAAATTTTAATTTAGTTTTTTTAATTAATTAAAAAATATTTTACAAAACGATTTCTAATAGGGCTACAGCTCTGAAATTTTCAATGTAAGTAGTTTTGCCTTTCTAATTGAACTTTTGAAAAACAGAATTTTAAATTTTTATTTAGTTCTTTTTTAATTAATTAACAAATATTTTACAAAAACGATTTCTACTTGGGCTGCAGTTCTGAAATTTCAACACAAGTAATTTTGGCATTCTAACTGGACTATTGACAAAAAGAATGTTAAAATTTTAGTTTGTTTTTTGATTATTTTTTTAATTAATATTTTCACAAAAAGCGACTTCTAATAGGCCTAGAGCTCTGAAAGTTTCAACATCGATCTTATGCTTACTCAACAATGAACCTTTCAGAGAGAGAAGTGAGCATATTCTTGCATAGTAATGAACCTTTCAACGAGTGAAGTAAGCCTGTACTTATGTGTCATTGAACTTTTCAGAGAACGAAGCGAGCTCGATTTTGCATAGCGATGAACCTTCCTTCGAGCGAAGTGCCAAAAACTGGGACCTATACACCAATGACGGATTTCCGCAAAGGGAGGCGTCACACCTAGCTAAAATATTGCGCATGTTAAAATTTCGTAGCGAAGCACGGGTATTCTGCTAGTTCACAATAAAATATCGAATTTGGTTGAATTTTATAAAGTCCTTATACATGGCATTGTTATAATAGTATTCTTAATAATTGTTAATTTTGCTTTTAGATGATAACATTTTAAAGTTAATGGACTTTTCAAGATATGAATGGCTTAGCTATACTATGTAAATTAATTGAATACAAAGTTTACCAATTTTACATCCAATTTATAAAAAGTAAATTACTTTTAAAACCATATAAAATATTTTTAAGAAATTTTAAATTTAATTCAGGTATTAACTGTACCACTCTCTAGGAATGCGGCAGTGCTCTGTCTCTAATTCCAATGTCAAAGCAAGTGTATATTATGTTGACCGAGCCTAAGCCAGTTTCTACCCTTCACAGTTCAGCTTCTATTATAGATAGAATCCTGATTTCTTTGATATAGTGTTGTCCCGAGTGAGTAGACAAAAAACAAACACTGAATTGTTAACATTGAACAGGGGAATATGACAAAAAATACTTTGAAAATCACCGAAGTCACCGGAATTACGTTCTTATTATGATTCTTCTTCTTCTGGTTATGAGAAAAACTTTGGTCAGGGTAACAGCCAAAACTATTTGATGATTTTTTAGCATTATTTTTTTATTCTTCTCAGCTTAATTATAGGAAGTGCATTTTGTATTATTTGATGGATACGAGGATACCACAGAAATTCAGAAATGATCCCGACACTTGGGAAATTTAGCCTGGCCTACAGCTAAAACGCTAAAATATATTCAGGTCAATTATCTTTTATTTATCTCAGTTTACTTAGAAGTGCTTTTTGTATGAATTAATGCTTTCGAGGGTCTGTACTCCAGAAATGATCCCGGAAGTTAGGAATATTAGCCCATGTCATGACTGATTAAGACGGGTCAACTGATTTCGGATATTCATCTTTCGTTCAAATTCATGAAGTGACTTTGTATACTTTAAATTGAACTATTAAAACAGTGCAATGAGAAAAAAGTAAAATTTACATATTTTTCAATTAAATTGCATGTTTATCTGTAAACACGCGTTTCAACTTTGAAATAGAAAACCACTTTCAGTGAAAATAAAGTTTTTAATTTGTCTGGTTGGTTTTGAGCCAATGCACCTTCTGATCACTAGCTTGATACCTGAACGACTGCACTCCGAAGATTGTTTAACTTTCTCTTAGAATAATAACTAGAATTATACTTCAAATTTAAAGCAAAAGTAGTTTTTAAACACCTTTTTACATATTTTTTCATATATAAAGCTGGTAATCCTCTATTTCGCATATAAGGCAAGCATTTTTAGCAACTTACTTCATCTTATTACTTATTTATTAGTATATATTTGCATGCTTTTGTACTCAAGTTATAATTAGTAGATACATAAGTGTGAAAACTTTTTTTATGTGGTAGAAAGGGATTCTATTGGATAGAAATGAAAAGGATTTGGTTTGCAAATCTAAATCTCTATACGATTGTTTATCATGATATTTATTGTCACTCTCAATACAAAATGTCGTATGTAAATCTAACAAAGTTGTCGATTACGCCATTTTGCGCTTAAAGCTAAGATATAATTATTCCCGCTAAAACATCCATCAACCATATCTTTTTTTTAAGAACGTAACAAACGCCACAACAAGAATTGATATCTCCTAAAAACAATTAGACGTTGTAATAAAATTCGCCTTGTAAAGTAGTCAGCCAGAAAAAGTTATGAAATCTAATGTTTGCTGTCAAGTGGCCGCATATAATTTCGTTGGGTTACTTGCACACAATGAAGAAAATTGGGATTATTGGGAGGAATCCCCATAGGCAATCAATATTTTGCAGGTTAGAGTTTTTATAAAATTAGTATTAATTCAGAGCAATGGATTCAAAGTAATTCAAGCATATGAAATGAGATTATTCCAAAGTAACTCTAGTGTAGTAATCTAAGAAGTAATCCCAATTTAGTTCATT
Organism: Linyphia triangularis; assembly: GCA_963978545.1. Classification (NCBI taxonomy): domain Eukaryota; kingdom Metazoa; phylum Arthropoda; class Arachnida; order Araneae; family Linyphiidae; genus Linyphia; species Linyphia triangularis. Next base: position 48,484,017 of record OZ021727.1, on the reverse strand, counting down.
GTGTACAGGTACCCAAAGAAATTACACGCGGCCGTTTGTCGGAAAACATTAGATTTCAATACTTTTTCTGGGTGACTATTTTAATTGGCAGGTTATTTTTACAACTTCAAGCTGTTTTTTAGAGAGATAGAAAGTACATTTTGTCTTAAAAAGTATCCTTAACGTTTCATTCTATAATTCATGAAAATATTCCGGTATACCCAGGAAAATACTTAAAAAAAAAAAAAAAAAAAAAAAAAAAAAAAAAAAAAAAACATCCTTCTCCCTGTCAAAATAAACCTTGATCAAAATTGTTTGTTTTAGTCTGGAGAGAAGACACCCAGACCCCCCCCCCCCCTTTTTTTTCCAACCTGAGGATTTCCATTCACGCGTAATTTCCTACCTTCTTACATGTATAAAAATAAGTAAATTAGCATGTTTGAACTTTTGAAATGACACATTTGCTGGTCCCACCTTTTATTATCATTAGGGATTTTTTCAAGGGGAGGGTTTTCTTTTTTATGAATACAAAATTAAATAAAAACTACAGAAATGTTTAAAAAATTTTATCAATCAATTACTGTATCAATTTTGTAAAATTCTTCAGTTTAATTGTTTAAAAAAATATACGCAGTTTAATAGTTCAAATTAACTTTGAATCACTTTTATGATTTTAGTGGAACCCATTAGCAGTTTTGAAAAATACGAATGACAACAAGACATATTTTAGTGGAGTAGCTGCTGAAATGTATCAAGCAATGAAAGCTTTAACTGATTTTGAGTGAGTATATTAAGCAAAACAATTAAAAATTAAGCAATTAACAATTACTTTCTTGACTATGCTTTAAAAATACATGGCAATAAATGTCAAATATTCGTACAAAAAATTTATCTACCGATTAAAAAAAAAAAAATTTAAACTTAATAAATGCATAACAAGTTTAATTATTTCAACTTTTCTCATTACTAATTATTCAAAAACTAAAATTTTCAGATATTTGCTCGTTTTCAGTTATTAATGCGTTCTACTTCAAGGCATATGAACCTTGGTTCAAATTCGATCAACGCATAATAGTGTAAATCGTCTAATAAATCACTGTATTTTGTTCTTCTTTATTTATTAATATTTATGTTGCAATGAAATGTATTTAATCTATTAGGAACTACATCATTTTAGAGAGGATGAAGATTAATTTCTTTTTGCTTCCATTTTTGTTTGATAACTTCTCAAATTCACTCAACTGAAGTTATATTATTTCCGATAACTTTGAAAGTTATTTTCTTGAAAAGACATACATTTGAATCTTACTCTATATAGAATTCATCCCTCTTGAGAATAAGGAATTTTAATTTTCAAGCTGCACGAATCTCAAATGTATTACCGATTCTAAAATGTCACAAGGTTTATCATAGTTGCGATTATATTTTACATTTATTTTTTCCAAAAGCACAATCTTACAATTTTTAATACTACTTTATTAAATTTAATTAATAATAGTGACTGAAACTTTTGCACAATACAGTTATGATGTAAACGTCCAGCCTAACAACACTTTCGGAAAACAAGATGTGAATGGAACATGGAATGGAATGATAGGAACTCTAATGACCAATGTAAGTCCTGCATATTCACAAAACTTAGTTTTATCTTAATAAGTTACCCCTAATATAATTCTTTAATTCATAATTCATTCCCTAATTCATAATTTTACTAATACTGACAGAAAAACTTTTTTTTTTTTTTTTTTTTTTTTTAAAGTCATTCTTCTTTTCCGCAAGAAATCTCTGATAAAAGTTGTTTCATTTATTTTTCAGAGAAGGCGATTCCTCCCCCCCCCCCCTTCCCACTGAGTAAAAAGTATTCCAAACAATATTATTTAGAAATATTTGAAACCAAGAATTTTATATTAAAAAGTTGCATTAAATCATTTTTGATTTTGACATGTAAATGCAGTGATTACCGTACATTAAAAACTAGTCTTTTAATTTTTCAGGAAACTGATATTGTGGGACCGGTTTCTATTAATGAAGAACGATCTTTTGATGTGGAATTTTCAATCCCATTTGGAGTCCTCAAACATTCTATTCTATCAGGAATGGTTTCAACCAACAAGAACCCCTTCCTCATTTTTGGAATATTTTCATTACCAGTACGGAAAAGAATCATTAACTGCATTAGTAACAACTAAAAAAGCTCCTCTCTGATAAGAAAAAAAAAATTAGCCAATGAAGAGAATGGGAACATAATCTTAGGATATTAAAAAAAATCAATTTAGTGCTCTGGAGTTATTTTTAAAATAATAAATTGCAAAAAATATCGCCAAAGTTGGCGAACATGGTGGTTTTAGTAGTGACAATAATAATTGTAATTTTTCAGTTTTTGCTAAAACTGTTGACTTCATGGGCACTCCCACGATTATTTTCAGGGGGGTGCAGACGAGACCCATTTCACTGGGTTCTTGACAACTTTTCATCGTTCATATATGACAACATCAATTACTTAACTTTTTTTTTTTTTTCTTTTTTTTTTCTTTTTAATCATTTATAATTTTCACTCATTTTAATCATAATCATTTACATTTTAATTGCTTAAAAACTAATTTTTTTAAATTAAAAATTTTAAGAATAAAAGTCACAGAATGAATTTCTTGCAATCAGTTCAAATGCTGAACCAAAATTATACACCAAAATTACATTTAAAGAGTGGAATAAAATTGGAAAATTTTAGCTTTAAATTTATATTGTTTGCAATTTGTAGAACATATTTGCATGGATAAGCATTGAAAATTCTAAAATAGTGCTTTTTATTTCGGAAATTTCATAATTAAAGCTTACCTCTATTTTCCTAAATAATTTCTTTCTTCCTTGGTCTTTTGAAATTTCATGCAAAATATATGTGTGGAAACGAGGTTAAACAAAAGAGAAATAAGCTTGGGGTGTGAATTGGAATCCTGGTGTATGATTGTCCGAATCGGGGAAATCCGTGGTACAAATTAATTTTTAATGTTCACTGTTGCTCTATTTTATGAAATAATGAAATCTATTCATGTTAAGTCAGCATTACAATGTTAAGTCATCATATCATTAAACAGGAGGCACAACAACTAGTTCTCAACCATTCACGTTGCATCTGTACGCTGGTAAAATATGCAAAAAGGCACAAAATATTAGTGTTTTTTTTTCTGCAATGAAAGAAACATGTGCACACAAAAATAAAACAAAAACCTTTGTCATTTTACGAAATACTCAACGGAAATCTAAAATAGCATTCAGTATTTCAATCATTTCCAAACGCAATCAATTTCCAGGAATTTAACACGGGAACTAATTCAGACCTACCGCCCTTTAGCTTCCAACCGAAATTTTCAAATTGTGGAAGCTGATTTTTTCCTCATATATTTTCTAATAAATCCCATGTCGCCGAAAAAGAAAAGCCGATTCCTTCACTCAGCAAAAAAAATCAATTCCAGAAAAAGTAAAACTATGCCAAATATAAAAAATAATACCACAAAACTAGAGTGAACGTTTACATTTGATAGATTCGTTTTCTTTATTCAACAACGGAAAACGGAATTAAAACTGTTATCCTTTAATGACTATTGTTGTAAAATGAAATTGATTGTAAAACTGTTATCCTTTAATGACACTTTTTCGCTAACCATTCTCATGACAATCCTCAATGGAACAAAAATCTTGTTAAATAAGCACACATCTGAATTTTTTGTTAAACTCAATTGGTCCCCATTCGCATACACTTTTCCAATTTCACTCTATTCAAATCAGTATTTTTTGACTTACAGAAGGTACATTTACAATTTGTAGCCATGAAGACTGACAGACAGATACTTTTTGATGGAGTTTTTTTACAGGTTTGGATAACATTGTTTCTAACGTTATTGCTAGTCTCCGGAGCAGCGAGCGTTATTTTCATTACATTATCTTCTGAAAAAAGACGGAACTTTGAAATTTATTCAAAGTATATTTGGACGTTTCAAGCAAGCTTGTTGGGGCAAGGTAAGTATTTTGGGTCCTTACGTATTATCTAGTCGATCGCTGGTGGACTATATTTTAGCAACAAAAAGTTCGAACCCCTTGGCCTTTTTAAACCAGAGTCAGGGCCTTGCCATGGAAAAGCCTCAATATAAGTGGGGGGGGGGGGGCGTGTTTTAACGGATTAAATTAATCTATTTGGCGAACTTTTTGTCTCGCCAACGGTCGACGAAATAATAGTAAGTACTCTATTTAGTTACTATTGTTTGAGATACAAGGTTTAAAGGTGTAATTAAAAATCTTGAGCTTAAATTTATAATTTTACATTATTCTTTAAAAACTATTTAGTTTTTAAAAACTTTGATTTTAATCTGGATTGATCACAATTCATAATGAGATCAAAAGCAGGCATAAATTAAATTTTAAATTCTTATGAAGACAATTTTCCCTTGTCAACTAAACATATTTTGTGAATAGAATTGTTTTTGAGAAATGAAATTTTTATGCAAGCTTAATTCTGTATGTTAATCGAAAATTTTGTGTGAATAATTTGAAATTTATGAATTTGAGTTGAATTGTTTTTTAATGAAAGCCATTCTTTTGAAGAAAGTCTTCCGGATTATTGTAATTTATTATATTCTACTTCTTAACTTCATGATATGTATGACATATTATTTAGTTAATTATAATTATACGTGACATATTCTTTATTCATATTAAAATTCAATACAAATAACTTAAATTAGTTTTTAATTTAAATTATATTTTTTCAGACTTTGGAAGTAATAATAGATGGTATATGAGACACGTTTGGTCGTCACTCAGTTTTCAATTTATCCAAAGCATCTGGTACATTACTGCCTGTTTGGTTCTTATACACACCTACCAAGGAGCTATATTATCTGCTTTCGCAGCTGATAAATTGAAACCTAAAATAGATACTGTAGAGCAGTTATTGGAAGACACTTCTGTAGGAGTCAGTATACGTAAAGATAGCTATACATCACAATATTTTGAAGTAAGTTATATTGATTATTATGTCATGCACAGATTTCCATGTATAACAATCTACGAATATATGCTTGAATGATCCATTTAAGCAATTTGAAATTGCCGACTTTTCTGCTCTTTTCTACTCATTATTTTACATTCTGTGCACTTGATACGGTTTTTTTAAGTAGTTTTTAAGTTACTATTGTACTGTCTGTTGCAATCTAGTAAATGTTTTGTTGTTAATTGCTGTTTAGAAGTTCAAGAACATGATTGGGAAGGCCTGTAGATATTTATCTGATTCCCAGAACATTCTGCAAATCAAGTGATATCTAATAAAGTATAGATATCACCATCTTGTTTAATTTTTTGAATAAAATCTTTCATTATATGAATTATGCTTCTCTTTATTCAGCTGTTAAAAAAGTAATGCTATCTATGCACTCAATTTTAATTTCGTACGATATCATTAATTTTCATTACAATCCAACACACAAAAGTGTATTAAAGGAATCTGCAGCCTACCTATCAGACAAGATAAACTGAGCCTATTTCTTTGAGGTCTAAACTTGTCAACGGCAAAAAAAATTATTTTGAGATATTTTGTAAATTACTATAGAGAGATTTTTCCCAAAGAAAAAATTAGCATCTGGAGAGACTGAATTTCATTATTCAAGTAAATATTAACTAATTACATGGCCCTGAGTTGCGGATACCCACCGTTGTGTATAGATCCCGGATTTTATCGCATTGCAAACCAGACTCATTTCGCTCGCTGAAAAGTTCATTGCCAACCAAGAACAAGCTCACTTCATCGGTGAAAGGTTTATTGCTGCGAAAGCATAGGCTCGTTTTGTTCGCTAAAAGGTTAATTGCTATGAAAAACGTTAATATGAAAAATCTCGTCTTATTACATACGAAAATGTTCTCCATTAATGCAACAATAGCCCCCCCCCCCCCTTCCCCTTCAGTGATTCTTTTTCAAATCCTTACCTTCCTTCGTAATTTCACAGTTTAACACCTATTGAAAATCACTTTAAAACTACACTTTAGTAACTTCATTAATGAAAACAAAATATAAATATATTAACATTAAAAAAAGTATTTTTTTAAATTTATGATATTATTTTGATGGTAAAAATCAAAATTAGAAATTCAAAACTACTTATGTTTAAAATGTCAAAGTTATACACTTAAAAAAAAATCTGGAAAAAATAAGAACGAAATCTATAAATCATGAAATGAAAAAATAAAAAAAGCTTAATGTGGACCTATGAAAAAAAAAAAATCGTAAACTACCACTGTACCATTTCATGTCTCCGACACCTCGAAAGAAGTTGGAAAGTATTAAAATAGTATATTAAAAAAAAAAAAAAAACTAACTAAAATTTTAACATTTTCATTGCAGTAATCAAAATTAGAATGCCAAAGCTACATATGCTGTAAATTTCAAAGTCCTACAACTATTAGAAATCGCTTTGTAAGAAAACTTTAAAGATTAAAAAAAATAATAATAATAATGACTCATACTTTAACATTCTGTTTGTCAAATGCACAATTAAAAGGCCAAATTACTTAAGTTTAAAATGTCAAAGTTCAATACATATTGAAGCCACAAGGATAGAGACACAGATAGATACAAAATAAGACACTCTTTATTTTATAATTATAGATAGGAAAAATACTTAAAAAGTAATACTCTCATAAGAATAGAGCCACATACTACAAATACACAGACCCTATATTCTATTATTAAAGATTGGATAAATACTAAATTTTTTTTCCCAATTTATCATTTTTGATGTTATTTTGAATGTTATGTCTCTTTCGCAATATTGACAAGCTAGGCAACAATTTTAGCAACAAAAATGGTTGTAAATGTTTAGTTTTGTATAAAAATGTTGACTTTGTACTCAACAGATAAATCGGCACAGCCGTCTTACAAGTTCAATGCAGTAATAATGCCAAGCACAAAATAAGAACAAATAACTTTCCATTTATATTAATAGAAGCAAAAATCTCGATTTTTGAGCTACATAGCCTTGCATATCAATGAGTATTTGCTTCAACCCTATCAATCCCTAATTACATGCACCTTTTAGTAAAATCGATTCAGTATATTAAAACGTACGATTTCTAGATTATAGGATAACAGCACAATTGGACAGGCATCGAGATTTATGAAATGTTTTTAATCATCTTATATTGTTAAGCTGATAATCAAATAACATGGAGGTCAATTTTTTAGACAATAATAATACTTTCAACATCTGATTCCAAAATGTAAAATGGAACTAAATAATTAACTTCATCCAACAATAACAATTACACTAAAATGACTCTAGTATTTTGGTTTTAATATTAATCCATTTAATGTATTATAAGCTAGAAACTTTTGACTTAAGGAAAGTTGTGCCCTCTCTGTACGAATAATGTTAATTTGACTTATTTCATGTACCTTTTTTCTCAGAAAGTCATTGACATAGAATTTTAATTGTAATTCGTTTATTTTTTTTATAAATGAATTATCGTGAAAGTTACTCAAACTGTTTTCAATAACTTAACTCAAATTTGTTAAATATTACATTTTTTTTCCACAAAATAAGTCAGAACAAAAGTATTTAAAAAATCAACAAAATGCAAAAAAGGAATGTGTAATACAGATATTACGCACATAGTTCATATAGTTGTTGAGAAAAAGGTACATGAGCATTTAAGCAATGAAAAATTAAGTTTTGAGAAAAACGCATTTTAAAGAAAACTTGACTTACACTAATAGTTCTTACTTTTTTTTTTTTTCAAAAATCTATTAAAAATACTTTTAATTGAGATATTATTACAAATGAGGTATTATTTTACAGGGAGCAATCTAAATTATAATAAATAACAATAGTAAACTAAATATATATATATATATATATATATATATATATATATATATATATATATATATATATATATATATATATAAATTTTAGTGTAATAACTCCCTTTATCTTTTGCGTATTTTGGAATAATAATTGAATTCTATATGTTGTATAAATTAAGTGATGTACAAAACTTTTTGAGATTCTTGTGCAAATAACTATTTATATTAAATATTTTTTACTGGGATACAATTCCCTGTAGCCTCTAATGCTTTCTTAAAACATATTTGAGAAATTTCACAAACACTGAAAAGTTGATATTTCTTTAAAATAAAACAATGGTTGATAATTTTTAGCACCTCAATGGAACCAGGTATGAGCCCATCTGGACTAGGATGAAGAACAATTTGATTATTTTTTCGCATCATGAATCTGTACCTGCATGGATGGACTTAGTAGAAGAAGGAAAGTTGGTATTTATTAGTGACGCCAACTACTTAAAGTATCTGGTCGGGCAGAGATTCCTAAAGACTGGAAAATGTGCTCTTAGGATATCTGAAATTGATTTGGGATCTACTAACTACGCACTTGCATTTAGAAAGGACCTCCGTACAAGCACTACTTACAAAAAATTTAACAAAGTGTAAGTGTTTACCTTTTCCTCTGAACATTTCTCTTTATACCTAGATAAACTAACAAAAAGCCTTAAAGAATGTTTTTTTTTGTTTTTTTTTACTAAACCAAAACTAACTGATGATTCCTTCCCGACCCTTTAGAAATACTGAAACTCGTATTAAATCATAAATTAACAATATGAGTGATTCAATATGTAGAACTTTGTTTAGATCAGAAGAAACTTCGTTTGAAATAATAACAATAATAAAAAAAAACATCATTTGACAGAAAAAAAAAGAAAGAAAAATATTCATTTCTTGAAAATAAAAAAATACCGATATATTTTATAAAATTTCAATCGACCAAAATAAATTTCACTGTATATTCAAAAAGTTAATTACTCCAGAATAATTAAATGTTTTAATTAATCAAAAAACCAAGTTCATTAATTGTGTTGCTTTAACACCCATTTAACTTTGAACATTTAAATTTTGATAGTTTTGAGTTTTCTTTACTACCATGCAAAAAAGCCTTTTTCTACTGAATGTGCCGAAGTTCTTGAGTGTTGATTAGCATATTATAATACGGAAATCATCAAATTGAAACAAATGTTAAAATTGCAAAAAATTAATTAGATTTGGAAAATGTATATATTGCAGATTTACATACACCGAGTAACCATACATCATAATTAAAAACAACAGTACGTAGCACAATTAAAAGTAACAGTGCGTAGCTCAATTAAAAGTAAAAATTAAATCATTATTTGTATTGAAAAATTTTAATGATATTGGCTTATTGTATGTTTTTCCATTATAGGGTCCGTCGCTTCATTGAGGGCAATCTTGCTCATCTTCCCTTCAGTAATTCCTTTCTATTTCATGATATATGCACCAGCATTAGCTCTAATGAAAACAAGCCTCTAAATATGTCAGACTTAGCTTCAACTTTCGTTGTACTCCTCACTGGAATTGTAGTTTCAATAATAGTTTTCTTTGTTGAACTATTTGTAAATCACATTGATACGAAAAAGGAATGAATTAGAATATAATTGTTCACTTTATGATTCTTCATACATTTATTTTCTGATAAAAAAAAAAATTCTGACCGAAATATGATTTTCTTTAAATTCTGGTTAAAAAAAACTAACTGCTTCCCGTTATTACTTTTTTCAATCTTAAAACTCTTATTTTAATGTAAATTAAAAAAAAAAAGTAGAAAGGGACGTTTTAGCTGTGGTATGTGTTCGTCTACAAGGTCATTTTTTTTACTAAGCAGTTTATAAGAAAGTATTTAAAAAATCCTAAAGCTCGTATTTCATATACAGTATCACTTAAGTTTACAAACATATAAATACGTATGAAAATATGATGTTGCACAAAGGTAATTTCTCATCAAAAGTGGATATCGCAAATAAGCCTTATTTATTAAGGATTAATGTAAAAAGAAATATGTAACATCAATCGTGTATAAGTTTAACACATAGTTAAGGTCAACCGATTTATTGTGCACATATATTTTTATTATATATGTAAGTTATATATGCTGTGATGCTTTTAATTTTTTAGCAAAAAGACGAATTCGGTTACATTGAAGTAGATGTCTTGAAAACGTTGATTTATTCTACCTAATCATATGGAATCATCGAAAATCACGTTGCTTTTGCGTTATATTGTTGCAGTTAAAACAATATTTTGTTAGAAAAAATTTACTTGGTCAATATACTGTAAGGTAGACTGCAGTAATAGTCACAGCAATTATCTTAACAGCTTATTTTTAAACTAAAATATTTCGTATGAGAAATTATTGTCTGATGGAATCTGACGAATTTCATTTCAGAGACTTTCATTTTTAAGAAATACTTGGCTAAATAACATGGACACTTTTGGAATTTGAATAACAATTACCATTATTTGCCCGATCGTAATTAGCAATTGAGATAGCTTTTCCTTTCATTCCTTTTTTTTTTTTTTTTATCAGTGTGATCAGTTAGTCCAGGACCGACTGCACTTTTCGAAATGATCCAAATTTGTCACTACTACTTATTAAGAATAATTTTGCAATACAATGTTATAAAAAAAAAAAAAATGCCCAGAAGTAAGTCACGAGGAATAAACAACATCTGTAGTCTATATACAATGTTTTTGAACGGAAGTATTGAAAAATATCTTAAGTTTCTTATGTGCTTTAGTGCATTTCTATTTGCACGCCACCAGTCATTCTATAGTCGTCGAAAAGATAATCAATCTTTTAACTATTTCGTAATTAATCATTGCACTGTACAATTTATCAATAAAATGAAGATTTCTCTGCTTGTAATTTTTCTTGATTTTATTTTGAAGAAAGAAAATAGTACAACACATTTATGACAGAAATTAATTAACTAAGCATTTTAAAATTCCATTTATTCATTATGGGTTTTAAAATGCAATTTATGCTGATTCTCTATCCTTGACAGCCCCGTACTGGGTACTTTGAAAGGACGGTGGACAAAAGGGGATGAGGGCGCTTTCATTATAAATAATCGTATGCCGTCGCATAAACATATTTTAGTCTCTCCATAAGCAAAACTTTTTTTTTTAATAAAATAATGATATTCTGCTTAACAGCCCTTTCTGTTTAACTGCTGATTTATAGTCTGAATTAACTATACCTGATTATATTTTTCCATTCCTATCTTCTTGTATTATGCATGCAGAAGAAAAAACCTATTACACTAACAACAGCAATTAACAAAAAATAGTTTGGGAATTTATAAATTTTTTATCAGGACTCTAAATGATTTTTCATAAACATCAATCTACATAATAAACAAAAAAGTTGTTGGTAAAGTCCTTTATTAATGAAACGAGTAGTTGTCATTTTTCCAGGATAATAATTCCACCAAATTTCCAATTAAAATAAAATATGCATTTCACAGAAACACTTAAAAGTTAAAACAAACTTAAGGGGGTAGGTGTACAAAACTGATAAAAAAAATCGATTTGCCAATTTTCGTACTTTATAACTCTATAAACATTTCTGCATTCGGTAGTGATTACGTTTTTATTTAAGCTACAATAGAAGTATTTTATTTATTTTTTACGTATTTTTTATCATGCATTATTGTTTATTAGCATTTCTTGGTAAACATCCACTTGCAGGAGAGAGCTCACAAATCAGGAGGCAGATTTTCAAGTTCCCAGACATGGTTGATATTCATACTTTCCATCTCTTTATCCATCGCTTTCTGCCACAAACGTTGATCATTAATAGGAAAAGATTTAAAACCATCAAAACACAGAGTTTCTTGTTGTCAAAGTAGAGCTCCAAATATCTCAGGAAGTGGATAACGCATATATAGAGGAAACATGACACCACTCAAAATCATCGATGCGTTATCAATTACAAGATCTTTATTTAAGGCATTCCAAAAAGCGAGTGATAAGAAACTGAGGCAAGTTGATACCTGTTTAGCCAACCTAGCTGACAATAAAGCTGCTGTCAATTTAGTGCAAAACGAACTGTGGTGGAACGGTCCACCTTGGCTTAGACTACCACCTGACCATTGGCCAAATCTTCATCGTCCAATTTTAGATTCGGAACTTTGTTCTGAAGAATTGGAACTTCGTTCCAGTGTGCATGTGGCAGTTACCCAACCGAAGGAATCTCTTGTCGACATAGAACGATTCAGCAGTCTTAAAAAACTTTTGAGAGTAACCGCATGGATTTTTCGATTCGTGAACAATGTTAAGAACTTAAATAAATCATTGAGCTTGTATCTTACTGCAGATGAGATACAAAATGCTGAATATTTTTGGATCAAATACGTTCAAACCGAATTCTATTCTGCTGAAATATCAGCTTTAAGAAGTAACAAGCAACTTCAGAATAACTCGGAAATAAAGAGTTTAGTGCCTTATTTGGATCAAGACTCTTTGTTACGAATTACTGGATGGTTGCTCGAAGCAGATTTATGCTTTGGTGAAAAGCATCCTGTAATTCTTCCTCGACGCTGTAAATTTACCGAGTTACTTGTGACTAGAGTACATGAAGAAATAGGTCATTGTGGTGTATCTGCAACTTTGACTCAACTTCGAAAACATTATTGGGTACCTAAAATCCGTCAATTAGTTAAAACGGTCATTCGCAACTGTCTCATTTGCAAAAAATATAATGCCAAACCAGCTGATCAACTGAGTGGTCAGTTGCCACGAGATAGAATTTCCCGATCTCCTCCTTTTCAAATCGTAGGTGTTGATTTTACAGGTGCAATCCTTGTGAAGAACAGTAAAGATACTCAAAAATCTTACGTCGCTTTGTTTACGTGTGCTGTAACACGAGCCGTTCATTTGGAACTAGTATCGGACATGTCCACAAAGTGTTTTTTACTTGCTTTTCGAAGGTTCCTTGCACGAAGAAGTAATTGCCAAGTGATTTACTCCGACAATGCTCGTACATTTAAAGCGGCTCAAAGAGAGTTAACGTATTTCACTAACATCTTGAAAGACAGCAAGTTACAAAATTTCGTCGCAGACAAAGGTATCCGCTGGAAATTCATAGTTGAACGTGCCCCTTGGTGGGGTGGCTTCTACGAACGCCTTGTTAAGACTGTAAAGGAACCACTGCGTAAAATACTTGGCAAGGCACTTGTGACATTTGAAGAACTTTCAACGATTCTCTCAGAGGTTGAAGTCATCGTCAACAATCGACCTCTAACCTATGTAGAGAATGACCCAGGGGAGCCAGAACCTCTCACGCCGGCTCACTTTCTCGAATTAGGTTATGGTGATTCCAAATACCCTGTACATTTCATCGAACTGATTGACTCTACAGCGGCCAAGCAATCATACCAAAGGAGAAAGACTTACCAGACACTCCTTTTGAAACAAATTTGGAGACGCTGGAAAGAACAGTATTTACTCCAGTTAAAGACTGTTAATAACTTTAAATCCCCATCTCTTCGTAAAAACTTGCAATTAAATGATGTGGTGATTGTTGAAGGGAATGTTAAGTCAAAATTATTGTGGGAACTTGGGGTAATCAAAGAGATATATATTGGAAGAGACAATAATGTTAGATCTTGTTTAGTTAAAACTTCTAAAGGTCTCTTCAGAAAACCAATCCAATTGCTTTATCCTTTAGAAATTACATGATGTTCTTAAACTAATTTGTTCTTATTTTTCACATTTATGTTAATGAAGAGTACATTATTAATTAATTTTAAATTTTATTTGTTGCAAGATCTTTAAATATGTATCTTAATTGTTTACTTTCATTTGATTGTTTATTTCATTGCTTTGATTTGCATTATATGTTTAATTGGGTGAACATTCTGTTCACCGGTGGGGTGTGTGGCGAATATTGGCGAGAAGCTTGGCGAGAGGGGGAGATTGTTCGCCGCTCGATGAGCAGGTTTCTTATCACTCGCTTTTTGGAATGCCTTAAATAAAGATCTTGTAATTGATAACGGATCGATGATTTTGAGTGGTGTCATGTTTCCTCTATAGCATAAGTTGATTTCTTAACTACTCAGATTTTCTTATTTCATCATCCGATTCTTCACGTGTATTTTCCTGGACATCCTCTGAGTTAACTTAATTTTTAGCGAGCTCCAGACTTTCTACGATGTATTTTTTCGTGTTTATTTTTCCTTTTCCTCTTCATCGAAAATTACATTTCTCGAAATTATTATGAGCTTTGTATCAGGATCAAACAATATATATCCGATATCCCATTGAAGAAACTTCTATATTTTTGCACATAGAGGTAAGAAATTTGGTAGATAGAAGCTTTAGTATACCGAGATTGTAGAGAGAAACTTTAAAATTCGATTAAAAGTAGCTTTTATTAAAATTTAATGAAATTAAAAAAATTCTTAGAACAGCAAAGATATTTTTTTTTGTTCCACCAGAATAAAAACAAAATAATGTGCTCTTTTTATTTTTCTGATGACTTTTATGTATCATATTCGTTATATTTGTTTGTCCGATAAGCGGTTCGAATATTATTGCAGTATTTCCATACATCTATTGTCAATCGGTACCGTAAACAAGTTTTGATCATGCTTGGTTTGCAAAAGTAATAGCACGTAATGATTATGGATGCATGATGTAAATATAGCTGCGAATATTATTGAAATTGACAGAAAACTTTCAAATCATTTCGAAATTTGTTGATTTTTCTTTCCATGTAAATATTTATTAATATCTTTTACTTTTTTTTTTACCCTGAATATCGGATTCTTTCATTTGATTGTGTTTATTCATATAGTGTTTTTGCCTTGAGTATCAAGTTCCATATATATTATTTAGTCTAGTTTTGAATGGAATTTTTGTATTATATATGTTTTACTATTTACACCATACTATTTTACAAATTATACCAGAAACGTAGTATTTCAATTGCAATTTTATTTCAGTGGTGTTTTATTTTGGTCGTGATAATGAAGTTGATTAGGGAGCATCAGGTTACTTTTTCTCTCTGTGTACCAAAATTTGTGTGAAGAATACAAGACTTTATAGATTCCTTATGTAGCATAGGATATTTCTTTGATGCGATATTTTTGGTGTTTTTTTTTTTAATCGGATAAATATGGTTATTGGCAGAGGGTTTTGTTTTAAGTTATATTTTAATTTTATTTATTTTTTTATTTTTTATATTTTAACGTAATTTTGTTATTACTTATGGTTTCATTATGTTTTATTTACCATACCGTGTTTTTGATTTTGGCAATTTTTCTGATGGAAATGAAACAATTGAAAAATTTCTTATACTTCATCTGCTCCAATTTTCTTAAATGTAAACTTATGTCTTTCAATGGGTCCCCAGCAGCGCTGGACCACACTGCTAGTAGTGTATAAAGATAATACGTTTAGAGTTATCATCAAGTTTCTTTCGATGCACGGGTGGAACTGATATACAGGCACAGTATCCAAAAGCACGAAAATGCTTTAAAATAGGATCTTTTCCATATTTTGAAGAGTACGGTGTACAGTTTTCAATAGAACTATTTGACGTTGGATTTTTCAAAGAAGCCGCTGTAAGAACCGCTTGATCCCAAAATGTCTTTGTTAAATTTTAATCAACAATAATAGCCCTTGGTTTATCAAGAAGTATTCTGTTGGCTCTTTCAGCTCCTCCATTTAAATAAAGTGTATATGGAGGAGATGGATCAATCACAACTCCGGTATCTCTAGTAAATTCTACAAAGTCACTAGTAAAATATTCTTTGGCGTTATCACTTCGTATCCTCTTAATTGTAGGATTATCTTTCGTAAAAACTTTCAATTCTTGTGAAGCTTCACTTTAATTTTTTTACAAACGTATTTCAGTAAAATGTGAACAATTATCGGTGAGAGTCATAAAGTAGGATTCACCAGAAAAAGTTTTTGAATCAATTGGACCACAGACATCAGAATAGACAGTAACCGTGAAACTAGATTCTCTTTTTCTTGCTCCTATTATTATTAATGTTGCACATTGTATCCAAATATCACAAAACGAAGTCTGTGTAGGTAATTTCATATCTTTCAACATTTTATCACTAAGATGAAAAAAATCGAAGTTTTTAAAAAAGCTTGTCAAATAAACAACAGTAGATAAGAAAACCCAGTTTAAAAATATTCAAGTCGCTTCATGATGTGAATAGTCAGATAAATGTAGATGAATATAAACTTGTTATCGACCAAAATAAATTGGATACAGAACACATAAAAACCCGTGATTTATATAAGCGAATTGAATATTTTACTCAAAATTAAACTGGTTTTTCTTAACTACTGTGCTTTATTTGAAAAGTATTTTTAAAAACTTCGATTTCTTTTATATTTTTATGAAAAAATCAAAATTTCAAGGTTTTTAAAGTGCCTTCAAATATCAGCTCAAATAATTAAAAGTTTGATGTATTGTTTTTAACACTTTAAATTAATATTTGAGCATAGTGATATTTATGTTTCTATACAAAATCTCTTATTTTATTATGCATTTTTCATGAAAAAATGACAATTTTCAAGGGAATTTTGGATTCCTAAGTAATTGCTTCACATAATTCATGTTTTACATACTTGTTTCGAGTACCTTGTAGAAATTATTACGCAGGGTGACATTTCTATTTTTGTATTTTAAATATTTTTTCTAAAATTTTTGATTTTATGCATATTTTATGAACTATTTCAATTTTAGGGACAATTGAGAAACCCTAAAATATTTTTCCATGAAATTTATATTTTAGGTATTGGTTTAGACCTCAAATGACCACTAAAAACATAGCACTGAAATGAATTTCGAAAAAATGGTATTTTCGATTAACCCTACTACACGTATTACAGAGAAATTTTATATAAAGTACCATTCTCTTAATTTAGTATTAAATTAGATATTATCTCCTGCATATGAAAATTAAAAAAATTTACGGTATTATGTTTGCATTTTACTTTATTCAATGTTTTCTTCAATTTTTTATTATTTTTATTTTCTTCAATAAGTTTAATACTATTAAGTTCACATGCATATTGACTTTATTTGAAATCATGCATCATTTGAAAAAATAACACAATATTGGAAAATTCACTCTGATCATAAATCTCAAACAAGATAAAACTTATTTATCTATCTTCAATATTAAAATATATATTAAATAAATAATTCCTTACGATTAGAATTACGAACTTTTATTTAAAAAATGAACTTTTTTAACTGAAAAAATTAATGCGATATTTTAAAACTATAAAAATCTTATCTCTTTAATGTAGCCTAAGAGCCAGAGCACAATTTTCTTTTTTCTTTTTTTTTTTAAATGTCGTTCACAAATCAGAAAAATAAACTTATGCCATCAAAGAGTTCCAGCATATCCACTATGCACAAGAAAGTGAATAACGGTATCCGAAAATATTCACTTATAGTACGTAAACTCTCTCATCACTAAAGGTCCTGTGATCTATTATGGAGTCGGTCTTTACGTTTTAAAACGACTATAAGAACCTTACAGGTTGTAAGCTATTACATCCTTGGCAATCAAATAGCAAAACTCAGAGTATTTTGAACCTCTCCCATCTTAACTCCTATTCTGAATAACTAAACCAAACTTAACTGAGGGGCTATTTATCCAACGACCTTTATAATTTCTTGAACAAAGAAAGTACTGGACATTTTGAACATGAAAACTTGCGAATATTCTCAAAGATTTCCCTTCAACTGGAGGAATCAATTAATATTAACGAATGATGGAAGTAAATGCAAGCTAAAGTCGCCCCTATTGAGAAATCGCAGATGATTCATCGATCGGTGATCCACCCACCTCAGAATTAAGCTTTTCTCTTTTCTTCTGCAAAAACTGAGCTTTGCCGTTGTATGTTCGTGGAAAGGAAAGTTATTTATTTTTCAAAGTAACTACAAAATAACAAAAGTTAATGAAACTAAATAGCTAGTTAAATTATAAAGATATTTTGGAATAAGATTAGCTTGTTTAGTTACAAGTTACTGAAAGAAGTAACAATAGTCACTTAACAAGTTTAAATGGTATACGTTATTTTGCTGTCTTTTCGCAAGAAGAAACATGTTTCTTTTGTTGACTTAGAGGTTCCAAATTCACATCATGCACAAATAGCAGGGGGACACGTCCCACTGTTCCCCCAGGGCCAGCACGGGTCTGTATGTGATATCCAGATTTTATGTAATCATAGAAAGTTGAATAAAAACCAGGAATTTGATGTAATGATAATTTTTAAAATGTCATGTCTGAAAGAGATATCCATATCTCGAACAATTCACCTGCAATGGATTCCCTCACATGTAGATGTCCATGGCAATGAAGTAGCCGATTGCCTAGCAAAGGAAGGCTCCAAGGCCCTAGCACCCTTCCCCGTCTGGACTTTCCCGGAGGCCTATTCGATCAAGAAAAACAGGGCTAAATTGAAATGGATAATCCCTCCGGCAAATGATTCCCCCAGTACAGGAGAAAAAGTCCTGGAGGTTCTCTTGGCCTCACCTGTGACCGAAAGGATCAGACGGCTTTGTCCAGATTCGCCAGCGGACATCTAAAGACCCTTACTTTTCATGGAAAACTCAAGGTTTTTCCAATTTACGGAAAATATGCTACAGAAATGACCTCCCCAGACCACATTTTGGACTGCCTTCAGCTTTCTTGGGAAGATCTGGCCAAGGAGCCCTTGAGAGTTTTGAACTTTTTGCGTGTTTTTAACCTCATGGAATTTGTCTAGCTGTCGCTAGCTTGGAGATTTGTATAAAAAAAAAAAAAAAATGTTATGTACTAGTATTTATACATAACAACTGGGTTGCTATATTAAAAAAATTACAAATAATCATTAAGAGGGAAAATAACAAAGATAAATGTTGAGTACTTCCAAATTTACGACTATTTAATTCAAGTATTCAATTTAGGTCCTAGATAGTTTGTACTTGAATATAAGTAAAATCATTGTAGGAAAACATCTTCTAGGCATTAAATAATGATAGTCACCCATTAGGGAGAAAAAAAAAGCTAGAACGACCCTTATAATTAAATATTACCAACGTAAAACTTAACGCAAACACATTTAAGCTGTTCTATTTATGCGTTTAAATGAATCATGGTCTCTATACAAATATTTTCCTCAAATGGTATTGATGGTAAATCGCTAAAATATTATTTAATGCTATATCTAATGTGTTCAAGATAATTTAAACTTCCCCATCAGCACAATAAATTAGTTAACTTTCCAGATTTTATGGACACATATATCGTTATAGACCTTTTAAAAGTCTAAATCAAATCCACTAAAAGGAAATGAGTTTAATGCGATTCTTCTAATCAATCTCTTCGTTTGTCAAAGATGAACAATTATTGACATTCTTATTGCTAATGTAAGGCCGAATTTCCCATTCAAGTACAGATTTTAGCTTTGTCAAGATGGGGAAATTTCGCATAAGATTTTGTATTGTGAGTAGAAATCTAACTTATTTCTTATTTAATATTAAATATTCATGCACATATATATGTGTATTATAAAAACTATAATTTACCAATAATTTTAGGAATATTAAAACTTTAGTCTATCAATAATTGTGCAAAAAAATTTCTAAGAATGAACTATTTTGTGAAATATAATTAAGTGCTACCTGAACTGCCTTGCTTAACATAAAGTCGCATATGTAAGATATCAGGCCAATTTTAGTTTGGAAATTTTATCGTTCGAAATATACTCTAAAAATTTAACCCTTCTGTAAAAAAATAATTAAATCTTACTTAAACCTCTTTGCAAAGAATAACAGTATTTTCTGCAATTTGTAGAATATGTGCATTTTGTAATTTCTAACAAACTTTTGTGATGTTTTTCATAACTAATAATGCAATTAATATCTTTAGATATCCGTGAAATTACTTTCGATGCTAAAATTGAACTATCTATATTTTATACACCTAATTTAAATAAAATGGTCTCAAAATTTTTTAATTGTTACCACGCTTTCTTCTTTTTTATTTTTTATAAAGTTTTACGAAAAAAGGTTCATCTAGTTAAAAGACGATTGTGAAAAATTGATTTCAATATTGGATTCGACAAAACATTTATATAAATTTTTTATAGTACGCATTCATTATAAATATTAATTCTAACGTTTTATTTGTACGTTTCAAATTTTATCTATATCTATTAACAGATACAAAATTTTAATTAAATAAAATCTGAAATATTCTTATGCTCAGCATTCAACGCTTGGAACGCAGGAAAAAATTTACTACGATGCATGCGTTAATTAAAACTTCATAAAAAAAATTGCAGAAATTCAAATGATAGTTAAAATTAGATCTAACAATGTTTTTACAAAACGTATGAGCTTCTATAATACAATGGAATAATTAAAAATTAAAAAAAAAATTAATATTTTATAAAATTTAGTACATAACATCAGTTGAAGAGAAACTGAAATTTAGAATTTATATTGTTGCTTCAATACGTTAATATATTGTGCTTTAGGATTAGAAGATTTTGCAGTGCTTTATCTATAATTTTTAAAGGACTAAAAATGTTTTCGCAATTTTATATTTTTTTTACAACTTCTATTTTTCTACTTAACAGTAATAATTGAAATTATAAAACAATTGTATTGTCTCTTAATTTATTTGGAAATAGTACAGCAAAATAAAAATGTTGAAATAAATGTTATAATAAGAAAATGCTTTAATAACTACAACATAAATTTACGTCCGTTACAGAATTTTTTTTTTTTTAATTCATATTTTCTCATACAAATACGTTTTTATTTATTTAAATACGTCTTAATGAAATCCAAAGATACAGTCAATTGTGTTAGTTTAGTTAAACCTGGTTTAATATCAATATCGTAGCAAAATATTACACGTATATCAATAAATATTGAACGTTATAGTTTACTTTTGATCTTGTTACAAATACTCCTTATTTACAAATGCCAAGCACAAATTATACATACGTCTAACTATTTGATACTTTAAAAGAAAAAGTTGTTGGCAAGGAAATCATGTCCAAGTTAGTATGCAAATTTTGTTTACATACATTGCACTTTCATTTTATATCAACGCGATATTGCGGTTATTTGTAAACAAATAAGAACAGTAGGATTATTTACTTGTTTTGAAGAGTTTTGATTATAAATATACAAGTATTTACTGACGAAAGAAGTGACCATGTTTAAAGATTTTATTTTTTGATATTTGAAGTACAAAATCTTGCCCCTAAAATAAAAACAATTACTATTCTAAATCAGCATTTTCATTATACGTTGTAAAAACAAAAGCATGCATTGAACCACGGTAAGAAAGGTTTCACTAATTCATGTTAAATAACTGTAAAATATACGAGAATGGCCAATAATACACATATGTAATTCATTATATATTTCTATCACTATACTTATTAATTCCATACACAATTATATGGTAGTTTCGTTTAACATTGACAAGAATTCAAAACCAAAGTTATATTAAGAGTCATTCTCTTGATGCTTTTACGCCGACCAAACGGTATAGTGGTTAGCGTGCTGGCTTCTAGACCGCGAGGTTGCGGGTTCGAGTCCCGTGTTAGGCATGGGTGTTTGTAAATGTATGTTGGTTTGTCAAATGACGAAATGTTTCGGCGCATTCTAGCTCTCGTGTTGCTGACGGCGCCAGATAATCTGAAAACAACCAACCAACCAACTTGATGCTTTTACTAGACATAGGATCCGGCAACTAAGCGACAATATCGTTTTCAACTCTATTGGCATGTTTTTTAATATCTCATTAATCACTGGCACAAATGAAATAATGTAACGTAAGCATTTCGTCCTTTGCATTTCTATTCACTGTTTTTATAATTTTTATGTAATGCTACACTGTTTTCTTGCTTCATAAAATTTTTTGAAGCTCCATGAAACTATTACTAGTTTTAAAAAAAACAAAAAAAAACTGCTTTTTGCATGGAGTTTGTGCATGTTTTGTACTTATCTTTCTTCTTCTTACTTTCCAAAGTCTTTATCAAAGGTGTAAAAAATTTCTGTAGATTCTACTGTAAAAGTTTTGGTAAAAATACATTTTTTATATTTTTAATTCTGTTAAAAATGAGAATCTGTTTCTTTTCCTTTTCATTTTATTAGAACATAAATGCCACAACAGACCAAACATTTTCTTAGAAGTGTAAAAAACACATCTAAGAAAATTTTTGCTTGCAAATCTAGGTGTAGCTTAAAGCTTTACTGTGGTTAATCCTTTTATGCCTATCCTATAATTGTAGGTTTTCTTCAGTGAGATTCAAAGGGTACTTACCCCGGATATAAATAATATAGATATATTGTCAGTTATGGTATCTTGCAATTTAATTTATATATTTTTTAGTTTATATATCTTCTTTATATTTTACATTGCAGGATTTTCGTAGTAATATTTTAAAATAATAAATACATATTCACAATAAAACATCTAATCATTAATTTGGTTGAATTTTATTAAGTCCTTTCACATGGTACTGTTAAATTAATATTGGTATATTTTTAAAAATATTTTATATTGCTTTTAAAAGAAAATATATATATATATATTTAATTTTAATCAATTTTTTCAGAATATGAACGATTTGGCTATACTGTGTTAATTAATAGAATTCAAAGTTTACCCATTGTACATCCGCTATATAAAGTAAAATACTTTTAAAACCCTATAAAATATTTTTAAGAAACTTTAATTTGGGTATTAACTCGATCACTATATACTTAGCATTTAAAAGTCATACCTAAAGTTTCATTTCATTACTCATAGAGATGTTCAGGTATTACCGAGGGAAAAAAAAATTAAAAACAAGTTACTCTTCTCCACATCAAGAAATCTTAGATGAAAGTTGTCTGTTTTTGTATGGAGAGAAGACCCCTCCCCCATCATCCCGCGAATTTCCTTTTCTCAAGGCATTTCATACCTTCTTACATTTATAAAAATTATTAAAATTTGTGAGCTTAGACTTTCGATATGACACGTGGGCTCTTTGTTACATTTAGGTGTTTTAGGTGGAGAGGAAAAGAGGGAGGGGGGGGGAGAGAGAAGGTCTTGGGTTTGTTATTTTTTTTACACACCAGATTAAATGCGTAATTAAATTAAAACTACAGAAACTTTTAAAAAATTATCACCTGTTTTTCAAATTTTTTGTCTTTCAGTTCAATTGCTTACAAAAATATACGCAGTCTATTATCTTTTCAATCTCATTTATGATTTTAGTGGTCCCCATTAGCAGATTTGAAATATACGAGTGACAACAAAACATATTTCAGTGGTGTTGCTGCTGAAATGTATCAAGCACTGACAGCTTCAACTGATTTTGAGTGAGTATTTTAAGAAAAACAAATAATTGTTAAGCAATTAAAATTAATTAGTTACTCGACAATGACTTTTCAATACGTCATCATAACAAAGGTCAAATAATGATACATAAAATGTATCTATCGGTAGCAAGAAGTTTTAAAGCTAGTAAATGCATAAAAAGTTTGATTATTGGAATTTTTCTTTTTTCGTGTTGAGTTGTTAATGCTCTCCATTACAAACATCTGGTCCTTGTTTCGAGTTCAATCAACGCATAGCAGAATATATTGTGTTGAAATCACTTTTCTGTTCTTATCCATTTAATAATATATTTTGCTGCAATCAAGTACATATAATCTATTGGTAACTTCTTCCGTTTTGAGAGGACGAGGATCAATTTCGTTTGGCTCCCATTTTTGCCAAATAAGCTCTTAAATTCACTCAACAATAGTTACACCATTTCAGATAACTTTCAAAACTATTTTCTTGTAAAATTTAAATCTTTAACCTACTCCATGTGAAACATCCCTTTTGCGTATAATGAATTCTAAGCTTCAATTTGCATAAATCTCAAAATGTTAACCTATTCTTAAATATCAAATTATCACAAGTCAAAAGTTTAAAATAATTGTGATTACAATCTACATTTATTTTTTTCCAAAAACGCAATCTTATTATTTTAATAACACTATATTTAAATTAATTAATGATGGCTAATTAAAAGTTTTGCACAATACAGATATGATGTAAACGTCCAGCCTAAAAACACTTTTGGAAAACAAGATGCGAATGGCACTTGGAATGGAATGCTGGGATCCGTTATGATCAATGTAAGTCTGCATATTCACAAAACAGCTTTAAGAAAGAAGTTAAAAAATTTTATTCACACTGGAACAATTGCAACCATAAATTTGACATGAATAAGTTGCATCAAAATATGCTTAATTTTAACTTGTAAAATCTGTAATTACTGCACATAAAAAACTGGTATTTTTTTTTTCAGGAAACTGATATTGCAGGACCGTTTTCAATTAATGAAGAACGATCTATTGATGTGGAATTTTCAATCCCTTTGGGATTCGCCAAACTTGGTATTCTGTCAGGAATGGTACCAACCAACAAGCACCCTTTTCTCATTTTTGGAATATTTTCATTACCAGTACGGAAAATAATCAAAAACTTTATTATTACCTCTTTAAAAAGCTCCTTTTGTTTTCATTTTAAAGCAATATGATTAATATACAAGTTGACATCCTCAGCAAAAGTTACCTGTAAATTTTCTCGCACTATCACTGGGATTTAGAAAAATGGTTCCTAAAAAAATTGTGGATTGTGTGCCATTAGTGCAATGTCACCTCCATTTTTTTGCTTAATATATTTTATAATTATATCGAGTATAGAATTGCAACTTATTTTCTATTTATTTATGATCTGCGTATTACCTTAAAAAGTAAAAAAAAAAAAATACAATAAATACCTATCCAGGATGGCACACACATATAAACATAGACACATTAATTGCTACGAAAATGAGGAATTGGCTGTTTAATTTCAAAATTATTTTGTTTGTAAGAAGTGAAGGCAGACTTCTCTACGTATAAAAGTCAAAGCTTTCACTGACTGACTCATACCTAATTCTCCCAGTTTCCATATATCCACAACTCAGAAATTAGATGCAAATGATAATAAGGATAAACATAGAAAAAGTAATCTATTCCAATCTGAATTAACTAATTTTAAGGGTTCAAAAAAGAATTAAATGTTTTAAATATGGAATATTTCAATGTTTAATTTCCCAATAGTCACAGCTCATTTCGGATAAATATTGTTTTATAGTAAACCATTCTGTGATATCCAACTTTACAGGGCTCCAAAAAGATTCAACGTTCCAAACGAGGAATATTCAAATGCATCACTTCAAATGTCAGCACAACTCCGAAATTCGGTACAAATAACAACAATACCATAGAAAAAGTAAGCTAAAGTACATACCAAGGTTCCCCTTCAATGCAGTCATCACTCAAATTTGGTACAAATGCCAACAAAGGAAAGCATTAAAAAAAAAGCTTTTTTTTTTTATCTTGATAAACTAATTTTCAGAGGCTAAAACAGTATCAAATATTCGACATATTAAATATACAAATTTCCCATAAAATAAATACACTGAAAGTTGGTACAAATGACCACTAACCTGAATATAGTAAAACAAATCTATCATGATTTAGAATCATCGTCCTTTAGATTAGGAAAAGGGACAAACGTGATAAATCTGGAATATCTCGATGCTCTATTTCCTTTTCAGCCAGCATGCCGAAAAATAGTAAGCATTTTTCAAAATACATAATAAACAAATCTATTGTATTTGCTAAAATGTACATGCACTGATTTATAAATTGAGCCTTGCAAATTTCTTAAAAAAGAAAGGATACAGCTAATGTTTCTATATGTAAAAGGTAAATAAGTTTATTAAAAAAAATTTATATAAAGAAATTATCAGCTAAAGAAGTTATAATCTGATAGCATAAAAAAAGTAGATTAAATTTAGAAAATTTCATTTATAAAGTCCTATATGAACTAGTTCACTTCAGATTTAAAAATAAGTTAACCTATGGAGGGAACAGCTTCATCATAAAAGAAAAAAAAAAACTCGCCAATTTTGTCTCGGAATTATTTTTAAAATAAAAAGTTACAAAAAAAAAAATTTCAAAATTGGTGACATTTGTGGACGAATTGGTGACATCAATTGTTGTAATTTTTAAGTGTTTGCCAAGAATGTTGAGTTTTCAGAAAAAATATTTTAAATAAATTAAACAAATTCATTGAAAATAAAAATATTTTTTGAATACTGGAAAAAAAAATTATATATTTATAATTACTGTTGTATATTTTTCTTCGCTCATCATTTTCATGGCAATAATTTTTTACTGTTGCATTTACATAATACATGAGCTAAAATTTTAATTTCCAAGCGCAGATCTAAATTTTTGTTGATCCCCATCCCATACACCTATTCAGCTTCGAGATTGTTACATTTTTGGATTCAGCATGTGATATTTGTCTGAAATACGTCGATTTTATGGATGATTACCATACTCTGATAAATGAAGTTTCACAAAAAATTATACACATTTCTTTTCCTACCATGATAGTAAAAAAAAAATACAACTTTATATGCATTGACAACTTTTATGTGTAATTGCAACTTATTTAAGCATTTTTTTTTACCTCAGACAGAATTTTCGAAGTATTTGACTAATACTAAGAAAACAGTGCCAGTGACTAACTTTTCTTTTCCTTAAGGGGGTGCGGTACCGAAAATAAAAAAAACTTTATTTATGTACATTTTTACGTCAAAAATTTATTTTATGTATGAGATACTATTTATATATCTTTGAGAAAATGTTTTTTTAAATATTGTGTTTTGTTATTTAAAAAAAATTTAAAAACCAAGAAAAATCCATAATAATTGATGTTTGCGTATTTTGATATAAGTCAAGAAAATATATAAAAAATTTCAAAGTGAAAGCTTTCTGTAATACATAATTATATAAAGAAAATTTTGTCTTCACAGAATTTTGATAGGGGAACTAAAAAAAATTTAAAAAATTCTCAAAGTTAAAATATTGAAATTTTTGCTTTTTTTTATGTTATCTTTTACTCTAAAAATTATATTTTAAAACAGAATTAAAAAAATAAAATTCTGTGAAGACAAAATATTTAAAACTATATAAATTAAATTCTCCAAAAATTTGAAAAGCCAATTGTTAATGGTTCTGGAGATATATCGATTTGAATATGCAACATGTGTGAAAAACACTAGTGCTCGAAAAACGCACTTTAAGCAGACGCCTCAAGGTGTTACGCCCATTAGTGATGTTTAAATCACAGGTAATTTTGTGGCGTTCTAATCACCGGAGATATAAGATAAAAACATCATTCTCTTCAAGACTGTATGAACTATTTTTTAAAATCAGAAAAAAAAAATTGGGATTTTTGAAGAAATTTCGGTACCATACCCCCTTAAAACTTTATTACATGCGTTGTCATCGACCATGTCTACCTACCAAGTTTTAATTTAATTGGATGAAGGACAATGGAATAATTAGCTCTTCAAAGATTTTGACGCTCCCCTAACATTCAAAATAGAAGTTAATATCACCGATTTAAAAACTTGTTGTAACAATTATATAAGTAAACACATTGAGTTTCTCTCACGCATTGGTCTTAGAAATCTTATTCAAATTGGAAAATGTCGTTAAATTAATAGTCAAGCGCGCGTGTGTTTATTAGATTTTAATTGAATATAATTCTAGTAAATACATCACTCTTATGATCAGGAAAAATTTAAAACAAATATTTCAAAAGAGTATTTTTACAGGTTTGGATAACATTGTTTCTAACAATATTGGTCGTCTCCGGGGCCGCGTGCATTATTTTCACTACATTATCTTCTGAAAAAAGAGGGAGATTTGAAATCTTTTCAAAATATATTTGGACGTTTCAAGCAAGCATGTTGGGGCAAAGTAAGTTTTTTGGGGAGTCTTTACGTATTATATCGTCGACCGCTGGTGAAATTTTTTGGCAATAAAAAGTTTGAACCGCCTGACCTCCACGAACCAGCATCAGGGCTTACTTTGGAGTAGCTCAGTTGCAGGGGACAGTTTTGACGGACTAAAGGAATCTATTTGGCGAAATTTTAATCTTGCCAACGGTCGACGGAATAATACGTAAGTACTCTATTTATTATTATTGATTAAAATGCTAGTCCTTAAAGTGTCATTTACAAGTCTTTAAATAATTTTACATTCTTAAATTTACATTATTTATGAAAAACTATTTAGATTTTTTATCTGTGATTTTAATTTGACTGCATCCCAATTCACAATGACCTCACAAAGCAGGCTTGAATTACATTTTCTATTCTTGTGAAATTGCTTTTCCCTTGTCAATTGATTTTTTTTTTTTTTTTTTTTTTTTTTTTTTTTACGTTTAAATGTGTTTTTTGGAAATGAAATTTTCATACCAGTTTAATTCTGTATGTAAAAGGAAAATGTTGTGAGAATGAATTTGAATTGTGTTTTTTAATGAAAATCATACTCTTGGATTAAGTTTTCTAGATCATTGTAATGCATTGTATTTTGCTTTTTTTTTTTTTTTTTTTTTTTTTTTTTTTTTTAAAGATACGGACAAAAAAAATTACCAAAATTTTCTATTTAACGGGAAAATGCAAAGGATGCTCAATTATTTTGAACAAAATTCTAGAACTGTCTAAATACAACATTTATAAATTACATTTGCTGTTTTTTTTTTTTTTAATGTTTAATATGGTTTCATACCGTATTAGATCAATCGCTCCAAATCAAAACATATAAGGAAATTTTTTAAAGACGCTCGTAGAACTATATGATTAACTACATAATGTGTGTTACATGTTATGTAGTTAATTAATTCTACGTGTAAATTAAATTCTCAATTCATACAGTATAGTTAAACATAATGTGAATAACTTAAATGAGTTTTTATGTTAAACTTATATTTTTCAGACTTCGGAAAGAATACTAGATGGTATATGAGGCACGTTTGGTCATCACCCAGTTTTCAATTTCTTCAAAGCGTCTGGTTCCTTATTGCCTGTTTTATTCTTATACACACCTACCAAGGAGCTATAAAATCCGCTTTCACAGCTGATAAATTGAAACCTAAAATAGATACTGTTGAAAAGTTACTGGAAGAGACTTCTATAGCAATCAGCTCACTTATAGATGGTTACCCATCAGAATTTTTTAAAGTAAGTTATATTTTATTAACATGTCCCATTCACATTTCTATGTACAACCATCTACTAATATATGATTGAGTGATGCGTTTAAGTAATCTGAAATTTCCGACTTTTGTGCTCTTTTTTTAGTCATTGTTTTACAATTCTGTACAGTTCAAACAGATTTTCAAAAAAGTATTCTTGTTGCACTGTAATCTCTTTCAAACTAGGGGTGTTTTTTAAATTATTGTAGTTTACAAGTTCAAGAAGGAAGCATCTGTTATTGTTTATCTGATTTCCAGAACATTTCCCAAATCAAGTTATTTCTAATTTAGTATAACTATTATTATTTTGCTCCACTTTCTGAATAAAACATTCCATTAGATGAAGTATGCTTCCCTTTATTCGTTTTAGTAAATAATGCTATCTATGCAATCAATTTGAATTTCTTACTCAATCATTACCTTCTCTTACAATTAAACACACAAAAGTGTACTCATAAAATCAGCAACTTTTTTATCTGATAGGCTAATATGAGCTTATCTGTTTAAGGTCGAAAATTGACAATAGCCAATTATCAAAGTTGAAAATATTTTGTAAATTACTGTAGAAGGATTTTAACAAAGAAAATATTAGCGTCTGGTACTTTCTCATT
This sequence comes from Linyphia triangularis, assembly GCA_963978545.1. NCBI lineage: Eukaryota > Metazoa > Arthropoda > Arachnida > Araneae > Linyphiidae > Linyphia > Linyphia triangularis. The sequence goes on along the minus strand of OZ021727.1, from coordinate 48,454,384 downwards.
CAAGTAATATATTAATAGTATAATACTTACACAAATCTCACCAATTTATCGTTTTTGACATTATTTTGAATATCATGTTTCTTTCGCAAAGCTTGCAAATATTAATTTTAGTTAAGCGTGTTGACCTTGTAGACAACTAATGAATGAGCACAGCTTTCTTACAAGTTTAACGTTGTATTAGTTCCAAAACAAAGCAAGAAAAATAACCTTCAATGACGGAAATACTCTATTAATAGCAGCAAAAATCTCTATTTATGAGCTTCCAGACCCTTGTACATAAATGAGTATTTGTTTCAGCACTATCAACCCCTATTTGTATGCACTTCTTCTTAAAATCGATTAAGTATTTCCAGACTTACGATTTCTAGAATACAGAATAGCACGACGACAGAACCACAGCATCGAGATTTTCTTTTAAAAAAATTTAATTAGCATTGTAATAGAAAGCTGATATACATAAGACATGGAGGTCTATTTTTTAGACAAAATGCCTTCAACGTCTGCGGGATAAAAATACGAAATGTAAAAGAGCAAACTAATTTACATAAAGCGGTAGTATTTTGGTTTAATATACTTCAATTCTATTAGATATCTTGCCTTAACTTTCTAATGTACGTTTATTAGCAAATTCATCTAATCCAATCTTGTTTATAGATAATGCAATGTAGAAAACTTCACGAGCTTATTGTGTCAATGGTTACTTATAATAAATACATTTAATTGGGGTATTATTCTCTGTGACCTCTTATGCTTTCATAAAAGAAATTTGATAAATTTTAAAAGAGTTTATATTTCTTAAAAATAATTCAATGGTTAATAATTTTTAGCACCTCAATGGAACCAAGTATGAACCCATCTGGTCTAGAATGAAACACAACTTGAAGCCTGTTCCTCTTGATGATTCTGTACCTGCATGGATGGACTTAATAGAAGAAGGAAAGATGGTATATATTAGAGAAACGATCTACTTGAAGTATCTCATTGGGCAAAGATTCCTTAAGACTGGAAAATGCGGTCTTAGGATAACTGAAATTGATTTGGGATCTACTAACTTCGCAATTGCATTTAGGAAGGAACTCCGCACAAGCACTATTTACAAAAAATTTAACAGAGTGTAAGTGTTTATCTCTTCCTCTGAACATTTCTTTTAATACCTAGTTAAACTTATAAAACCTTACAGGATGGTATTTTTATAAAAACGCCAAAACTAAATCGTATTTCCTTTCCCGGTCTTCTAGAAATACTCAAATTCGTAATAAATTGTAAATTATGTATGTAACAATGTATGTGGTTGAAGCTTTAGAACTTTATTTCAATAGATGAAATGAAACGTCATTTGAAAAAAGAAAATCAGAAAAAATCTTCTTTTCAGGGAAATTAAAATACATGTGTATATTTTAAAATTTTACCAACCTAAATAAATGTCACCGTAAATTCATAAATTATTAGTATCAATCAGAGCAACTTAGTTTTTTTTTTTTTAATTAATTGAAAAGTCAAGCTCATGAATTGTGGTAAAACTCATTAAACTTTCAAACATTTAAATGTTTGCTACTATGCGATAAGGCCATTTTCTACTTCACGTGCCTTTCCATGTGTGCTTATTGTTTTAGGGTATATATTATATTTAGGGTATGTGGGCTAGAAAGTTTTAAGGAGCTTATGGCGCGCATTGAAAAATGAGGAATATAACAAACACTTTCAATTAATATAACTGAAATATTTATTAAACATTCAATTTTCTTTAAATATTGTGTAAATGAACATTAGTTCTGACATGCATATATAAAAAGATTTAAAAAAAAAAATATTTCCAATTCCACAGAATCTTACAAAATACCATTTTTCTCTCATGTCAATTCCATATATCCTCTACTCCCCGACCAAACGGTATAGTGGTTAGCGTGCTAGCTTCTAGACCGCGAGGTTGCGGGTTCGAGTCCCGTGTAAGGCATGGGTGTTTGTAAATGTATGTTGGCTTGTCAAATGACGAATGTGTCGGCGCATTATAGCCCTCGTGTTGCTGACGGTGCCAGATAATCTGAAAACAATCAACCAACCATCCTCTACACTTGCCACTTTCATTGTAACTGTAAAAAAAAAAAAAAAAATTGAAACTGAAACATTCCTCTAAGAAGATAATTCGTAACAATAACAATGTAATAATTTCCATATAATGTGAGCAGACATAAATGAAAAAATGCATCGTTACAGAGTGAGTGAATCGATCAGTCAGTGATAAGCGTGATTCTTAAAATAAATAATAAAACTTAAGCAAATATTAAAATCTATATATTTAATAGGCAATACGTTTTTTGGGGTTAGTCCGTCCGCCTAAACTGCTCAACCAATTTCAATGATCAAGGTGTCATTTTAAAGGAAATAAGCTGTAGATTTGCCAAAACGTGCGAAAATAATTTATTAACACTTTATTAATTAGTTAAATTTCAATATTTTTCATCATTAAGCTACTACAAAGCCTCAATGATTTTGAATATATGATTGGCAACATCCTTACGTATGTAAACAACAAACCGGCTGCTCGGGGGTTCAACCAGCCAACCAACCGTTGCTAATTTTAAAGCTATCCTTACGTATGTAAACAACAAACCCGTTGCTAATTTTAAAGCTCTTTTTAAACTCTTTGTTTCAAAGTTGATTTTTTCTGTTTTTCTGAAGCATTTTTGTATTAGAGTAATTATTATTTTGAAGTATTTCTATCCAGAAAATGCTTCGCGTTGGACTTCGTTCTCTAACGGGGCGACTTATCAGAATACATAAAAAATATTAGGACTTCAATGTAAGGGCATAGCTAATGAAGTTTTAAGTCAGAATGTTGGCGGATAGTATATTTAACTTTCTATTATGAAACTTGCAATTTGGGTGTTTTCTCCATTAGGCCTTACATTAAATTTATAAAAATTTGGTTAAATTTTTTATGGCTATCAAACCTATTCGAGCGCAGCAAGATGTTTTAACCACAAATTCGAGCTGCAAAGCCGCTCAATCCGATCCCAGCGAGGCGTTTGGGGGTTGGCGAGCGTTAGCGAGCAGGGGGCGAAGCCCCCTAGTCTATATATTTAATAGGCAATACGTTTTTTGGGGTTAATCCGTCCGCCTAAACTGCTCAACCAATTTCAATGATCAAGGTGTCATTTTAAAGGAAATAAGCTGTAGATTTCCCAAAACGTGCCAAAATAATTTATTAATACTTTATTAATTAGTTAAATTTCAATATTTTTCATCATTAAGCTACTACAAAGCCACAATGATTTTGAATATATGATTGGCAACATCCTTACGTATGTAAACAACAAACCGGCTGATCGGGTATTCAACCAACCGTTGCTAATTTTAAAGCTATCCTTACGTATGTAAACAACAAACACGTTGCTAATTTTAAAGCTATTTTTAAACTCTTCGTTTCAAAGTTGATTTTTTCTGTTTTTCTGAAGCATTTTTGTATTAGAGTAATTATTATTTTGAAGTATTTCTATCCAGAAAATGCTTCGCGTTGGACGCCGTTCTCTAACGGGGCGACTTATCAGAATAAATAAAAGATATTGGGACTTCAATGTAAGGGCATAGATAATGAAGTTTTAAGTCAGAATGTTGGCGGATAGTATATTTAACTTTCTATTATGAAACTTGCAATTTGGGTGCTCTCTATTAGGTCTTACATTAAATTTATAAAAATTTGGTTAAACTTTTTATGGCTGGAAAACCTATTCGAGAGCAGCAAGCTGTTTTAACCACAAATTCGAGCGGCAAAGCCGCTCAATCCGAGCACAGCGAGGCATTTGGGGGTTGGCGAGCGTTAGAGAGCAGGGGGCAAAGCCCCCTAGTTGTAAAGGATTTATTTGTTTTGAAAAATGTACATGATGCAGATGTACATACATTTAACACCATGTAAGCCCATTTCACAAATTAAATATAACAGTAAAGGTAGCTGCTATAAAATAGGTAGTTATATCTTTATTTTGATTATATCTTTTTTAATGATACTCTCTTATTGCATGATTTTATTTTTCCTTTTTAGGGTTCGACGCTTCATTGAGGGCAATCTTGCTCATCTTCTCTTCACGAATTCCTATCTTTTTCATGACATATGCACCAGTATTAGCCCTAAAGTAAATAAGCCTCTAAATATGTCAGACTTAGCTGGGACTTTCGTTGTACTCCTCACTGGAATTGCAATTTCAATAATGATTTTCTTTGTTGAATTGTTTGTAAATCACATTTATGAAAAAAAGGGAATGATTTAGAATATAATTTGCCATTCTATGATTCTTCGTAAATTTATTTGTCTGATAAAAACAACAACTTATTACTTCCCGTCAAGTTATTACTTATTTAATTCTTAAAATTAGTATTGAAATGTAAATGAGAAAAGGAGGTAATAATTTATAATAAAAGTTTTAGTCAGTGATATGTGTTTATTAAGAGGGTCTCTTTTGTTATTTTTCAGTTCATAAGAAAGTATTTAAGAAAATTGTAATTCATTTTCAATATTACTTCGTTCGTATTTCATCTACAATATCACTTAAGTTTGCAAATATACATATGAAAATTACCTATGAAAATACAAATGAAATATAATTACTTATGAAAATATGATGGGGCACCGAGAAAATTTCTCGTTTTAAGTCATGGTATCAAATAAGCCTCATATTCTAAGGATAGGTTGAAAAAGAAATATTCAACTTCATTCATGTTTTTATTTAACACATATTTAAAGCCGACCGGCTGTATTTAATATGCACAAGTACATATATTTTTATTATACATGTAAGCTTGTTTTATATGCCGTGATGCTTTTAATTTTAGCAAAAAACTAATTTAGCTTCATTAAGGTAGATATCTTCAAAACATTGATTTATTCCACCAAACCATTTAGAATCATTGAAATACGTTTGCTTTATAATGTTACTGTTAAAACATTAGTCAATAATATAAATTATTTACATTGCTGATACAATGTAATGAGGATGGTAGTAATAGTCATTGCGATTCTTTTAAATAGTTTATTTTAAGCTCAAATATTTTGCTTGAGAAGTTATTGTCTGATAGAGTCTGATGGATTCGATTTCAAAGACATGTTTCACATTTACTAAGTTCGTAACAAAATAAAATTGACACTTTTTGAATTTAAATAAATATTATTCTTTAGTCTAGCCTGATTAACATTCGAGACAACTATTACTTTTCTTTCTTTTTTTTAACACGATAATCAGTTTTAGTCCGAGAGTCGACTGCAAGTTTAGATACCTCATCGAATATCATTCTGATTTTTTTAGCGAATGTTGAGAAATGTTAGTATATCATGAATATACTGGTCTTCGGGATAAAAATGGCCGAAACTATTCAAAAATCGACTTTGAATTCAAAAAAACTAAATTCGAATGCCAAATATATCACAATGATGAGTCATATAATATATTTGGCATATACATTTATATATCATATAAATTAGCGTTTTAAATTCAAACATATTTATCATGCATAATTAAAACTTTTAATGTGTCTATAATGCGTCTTAAAATAAAATCTTCATAAGGGCGGAATACAGCCGATTTAAAAACGCTTCGTGTATACTACATCTGTACCAAAAAAAAAAAAAACTTGCTGATAACTGAAGTGTTGCCTCATTCACTGTAGGGCTATTGATGAACGACTCTTTACTAAAGAAACTCTCTTACTAAAAGAAAATGCGACCGGTGTAGCAACTCTGGAAAGATTCTCAGCCTAGACGTTTATTGTCAATAAACTGTAGGAGTTGCAATGCCTCAGATTGCTCTAATTTGGTACGAATATAGTATAAACTTTTGGATCAGAATCCACACAAGAGTTGAAAGTTTTACAGAAACCCTTCTGTGGAAAAAGTTGGTTTATGCAATATTGTCTAGAATGTAGATTTAAAAAATATTGTATTTCCTGAAATCGACTCTGCCCTTAACCGACTGCCTTATTTATTGGCTCGAAGAAATGATGATGTTGAAACTCTTAACAATTCAACTCTCAGAAAGTAAGAAAATCATTGCCGTTACAGGGTCTCATTAAAAATTTATATACTTTTGTATACTCACAAAAAATGTACAGATAATTTATTTAAAATACCCAGTACATACAAATTATTTCTTTTTCCAATTTTGACAAAACCGAAACTGTCGCCATAATGCAACTTTAGTGGTAATTATTATTAATAGTGTGCTAAAGCTTCTTTTTAACAACTGTTTTGATGTTAGGGAAAATAGTCCAAACCTTTCAGAAAGTATTATGTGTTGGTTCATACTGAAATCCTTTATAGAACAGTCACGAGTATTGTCTTTTATTTTTACGGTGTTTATTTTGTAATAATTATTCAGGGTGACCATCGTGAAAGATACTCCACATTCAAAGAGGAGCTGCGTTGTAGATTTGGACAATTCCCGCATTTTTTAAAAACGAATGAAATTGATTTATATATTTTTAAAGAACTTCTTTCTGATTCTAAATATTTCAATAAAAGTTCTTTACAAAAATTAGTTATTTAAATATTAAGAAAAGAAAATGCGCAAAAAACCCTCAAATTGCGATCCGCTCAAAACGGGCCGATTTTGAGTATGACGTCAAATGTCTCGAAAGGTTCGGTGACGTAATCCCTTCGCTCCGTTTGTTATAATGAGGTTTCTGCCACAAAGTGTCAGCTATATACTCTGTGGTTTCTACTTAGTAGTTGCCGTTTCTCAAATAATTTTGATCGCCTATTTTGTAGGTATTTGTTTTTTATTTAATTGCAAAAATGAAACCTGGTTTTATAAGAGGCCAATCGGACAATTTGCCAAAAATTGACTCGACAATGATGGATGTCTATTTCAGCAAGAATATGGATTTTGTAACAGCGGAAACCCGTGGCTTAAAAGCCAATAGGCAAGATTCCCTGCTTTAATTAACTTGAATGGTTTGGTTGTGCTTGGAATAAAAAGTTTGGTGGGAAAATATCGGTATTTTTTCGTTAAAGGAGGCCGTTGTCAACATCCAAGTCCGGTTCGGATTCTGTGCCGAGGTAATTTTTGCCAAAAAATGGCTGCCCCGCAATTTTTTTAATGACAAGTGAACACAATTTTTACGAAATGTTTTATGTAAACAATTCTTGGCGCAAAATCAGTACCGAACTTTCAATTTTAACCCCCTTTTATTTGCACTTGATGTTTGCAAAAATTTAGAATAGCTTTCCTAACAAATAGCTTGTTTTAAACTTAAAAGGCAAACATTCTTTAATTTTCCTAATATAAAAATTATCATAAATGTAACTTATTTCAAAATGATCTTTACAAACATAACGTATAATCTTTGTCGACAGTGGCATATACTTTTCAATGTCCCTCCTCATCGCTTGGCACCACTTTTTTCGAGTATTTTTATTCCGTGGTACGTAAATGAAAATTTTGTCAGGAGTTGTTATGGTTGTGCTTTTGTACATTAGCACGATACAATATTTGTAAAAAATGTTAGACATTTTAAGAAAAAATCAATCAATCAAGTATTTGAAATTTCCATGATAACAACGTTTTAACAGCCGCAACCGCCACGTGACCTATGGAGATATTTAGGAAACAATGGCGTCACAATAGAGTCGTAAAAAAAAGGTCCGTTTTCCCGCAAAAAAAATCTGACAGGCAAACTTAAAATGCAAATTTAAAAAAAAAAAAAAAAAAAAAGCGTGGAGAATAGAAATTTTTGTGTTAATGGTCATTTCAAGACATTTAGAATCAAATAAAAATTTTAAAAAAATTCGGGAACTGTCCATTTCAAATGATAGATTCCAAACTTTTGTTTTGAAAATAATTTATCGCTTCTTTTATGCTTGCCACCCTGTATTGTAACCTGAAATATCACATTCAAAGACCTATTATGCCACAACGGGTACCCAGCAACGCGGATCCATGCAGCTAGTTTCTTTAATAAACTAATGTCAAAAAGGCATTTTGTTTTTAAGAATTAAAATATGGAAACATATATATTTTAATTGTGGAACCAAAATGTTCTTATATAAAGAAACTTGAAACTCATCTTTAAAAAAAGTAATGCACGTGAAAATAATTGAAATTTTACCATAGCATTCATTTGTTAAGTTTCTAATTAAACACTTCACGGGTCACAGCTGATGATATGAGAACGGAATTGAGACACCACATGCTAGAGCTATTACTTGATTTTAATATAAACAATTAAGTACTACACAGACAGCAACTTGATACAATAAAATAAAATTTACAAGAAAAATTAATATCCATTCCACCGTAGTAAAAAAAAAATATATATATATATAATTAATTTAATAAAAAAAAATTTATTCAGTTACAAATATTAGTTCAAAATAAAAACTAAAGAATGCCATTCAGAAAAGTGCAGGTTGAAGAAAGATCTCTTATACATCGTCCATCATCGATAGCTCCAATGCACCAGCATCCGATACTGCAGTTGATTTATTGCTGTAAAAGTATGAAAGAAATGGTTTATCTTCATTAGACAAACCGTACTTCATATACATTGATCTCAGTGCCGGAAACATCAACGCTGCAAGAATTGAAATAACGATTAGAATGTTGGCGACGAAGGTCGGAAAGGAACCTTCACTTCCATAAGATACATAACATTCTTCTCGCTCTTGGGCGTCTAACCTCCTCTTCTGCCTTCCTTGAGCGATCCCTGGATCTACATTTTCTATGAAGTCCAAGATGTTACACAGGTCAGCCATGCAATCTTCTGCCATGTTGTACAGTTCTTCGAGATTGTTGCATCCTCTACGGTGATTGGTATCGCTGTTTTCTTCACTGGTTGTAGTTTTCGGGTGATCGATACTACAATGAAATGATTTATTTACTGTTTAGAATATTTTATTTACTTTTAGGAATGTTTTATATACTTTTTTTTAATGTTTTTTTATGTTTTTGTCTTATGAAAACATTCTCACATGCATTTTGTATATCATTGCAACACTGTAGGCGAAAGTTGTCAAATTTAAAGATTTCGTGACCTTTTGTGTGCCATTTTGACACTAGTCGGAATTTTGTAATTGTTTTTCTGAATCGTCAAATAATTCGAAACAAGGCGAATTGCGAATCAGTTTATGAAATAAAACGCACAAACAAAAAACCAACAATACCTCACGAAATTGTCTATTCATTTGTCAATTTATGATTAAAAGAAGCCATTTTCACTTCTCCAAGCAGATACTAAGAACCCTATTAAAAATATAAAAGGTAGTCGTCTATAGGTCAAATCCTGGAAAAGTAGCTTTTATCTGTTATCTATTTCCCTCAATTCAACTTATAGAAAGAGAAAAAAATTAACCTGTGCGTTATTCAAGGCGTTAATTTTGGCAGGTCATAGACAACCCATCTGTAAACTTATTAGAGTTTACAGCAGGGTTGTCTATGGCCTGCCATCTACCAAACCGATACTTAATGCGAATAAACAGATGAAGACACACAAAAAAAACTGTTCCTCGCATATTTCATTCAACTGGATCTATATTGTACATATAAAACAAGAGGAACTGCATGTTTTTAATAATTGCAAAAATTTAACCGAAAGGCAATCAAGGTAAAAAGTTAAGCCTCCCATGACACCCATAAAAATTAAGACATCGCTGATTCGACAATTTTTAAATAAATGTCTGTGAATATAGATATGTGTAGAAAAAGGTCATGTAAAGGCTTCCGTGCTTAGCGTTTGGTTGCAGAGAACTCGGGTATAATTATTCGCAATTGGGAATTTTTTTTAGACGAAAACTTATGATATTGTGACTTCAACAGATCATATGAACTAACTATACGCACATACAAAACTAGGGGTGTGGAACATCGCACAACTTTCAATTACACTATAATATTGGTCAGTGCATCAAAATGTATCGTTTTCATATGTTCTCTCATTTAAATAAAAATGATCAGTTCGGCGATATTTTTGGCGATGTTCTTCGATAGACATTGCATTGTCCTTTCTTGTAAGTGAATCGGGAAAAAATACATCGATGATGGGCGGTGCTCAAGGGCAGGGAACTCTGTGTTAAAGGCACTCCTTTTTCAACTTTTACAGCTCTTATCGTATTTCTACTGGAATTTCGGAAGAGGGGATGTTTAGGACTCCTTCAAAGGCATTACCACAGCAATTTTGATCAAAATCGTTAGAGCCCTTTTTTAATCAATCATTAAAAAACGGTATTTTTTCAATGGCAGCTATCTTATGCGCATGCACGATTTGACGAAAACCTTAATGGTAGGTCTCATGGTCACCCCTAACCACCAAATTTGAACTTCCCATATCAATTTGTTCGGGAGTTATGCTGATCACAGACACACATACGCACAGACAGACATCGAAATTTTTACTTTCAACCCATATTGAATGAAAGTATAGCATTCGGTCAAAAAAACATTTGGATTTGATTTTTTTTTTCCCCATGTCTCCACGTTTTGGAATATCCTGATTTCCAAAAAGTGATCTAGAAAAGTTGTATGTCTGTGTGTCTCTCTGGGTGTGTGCACGTGGTCAGCATAACTCCCGAACAAATTGACCTACGATTTTCAAATTTTGTGTGGGGGTAGATGGTGGCCATGGAACCTACCATTAAGGTTTTCGTAAAAATGCACATAAGGAAGCTACCATTGAAAAAAATTATGTTTTTCACTGATTGCTAAGTAACGGCTCTAACGATTTTGATAAAAATCGATGTGCTAATTCCTCTTAAGGTGTTCTAAACATCCCCATCTACGAAATTTCCAGAAAATTCTTTAATGACGTAAAAAGTTGAAAAACGAATGCCTTCAACACAGTTTCTTTGTTTGAACATAGCTTATCAACGGTCGCTTTCCCCCCCCCCCTCCTCTTCTCAGTTTCACTTATAAGAAAGGATAATATAAGAGTTATCGAAAAGTATATGGTATATCCCCAAAATTCAAATTTTGGCGATTTTTTTTTTTTTTTTTTTTTTAAAGGCCAATATTATAATTATCGCAAAAAATATCGCCAAACTGACCATTTTTTCTAAGCGAATAGAAAATTTCTTTAATGACGTAAAAAGTTGAAAAACGAATGCCTTCAACACAGTTTCTTTGTTTGAACATAGCTTATCAACGATCGCTTTCCCCCCCCCCTCCTCTTCTCAGTTTCACTTATAAGAAAGGATAATATAAGAGTTATCGAAAAGTATATCGTATATCCCCAAAATTCCCATTTTGGCGATTTTTTTTTTTTTTAAAGGCCAATATTACAATTATCGCAAAAAATATCGCCAAACTGACCATTTTTTCTAAGCGAATAGAAAATTTCTTTAATGACGTAAAAAGTTGAAAAACGAATGCCTTCAACACAGTTTCTTTGTTTGAACATAGCTTATCAACGATCGCTTTCCCCCCCCCCCCCTCCTCTTCTCAGTTTCACTTATAAGAAAGGATAATATAAGAGTTATCGAAAAGTATATCGTATATCCCCAAAATTCCCATTTTGGCGATTTTTTTTTTTTTTAAAGGCCAATATTACAATTATCGCAAAAAATATCGCCAAACTGACCATTTTTTCTAAGCGAATGGGCAAATATAAAAGATGTAAATGTAGCAAATTAACATAAGTAATATGGTGTAATTGAAAGTTGTGCGATGGTCCACGCCCCTAGTTTACTTCCAATTACCCATAAGTATAGTATTTGGTTTTGTCATTTTTTTATATTTTTTTTGTGCATTTCTCCACGTTTTGGAACACCCTGATTCCAAAAAAGTGATCTAGAAAAAATGTGTGTCTGTGTGGTGTGTTTGTGGCATAACACCAGAACAAACTGAGCTACGATATTCAAATTTGGGGTGCGTGTTGGTGATGACACAGGGACCTACCAATTAGGTTTTCGTCAAAATCACGCATAAGCATCAGATAGCTACCATTGAAAATATCATGTTTTTCAGTAATTGCTAAAAAACGGCTAACGATTTTGTTCAAAATCACTGTGGCAGTGTCTCTTAAGGTTTTCTAAACGATCCCCACCTCCAAAATTCCCGTAAAGATGGTTTAAAGGCGTAAAAAGATAAAAAAAAACAAATGCTTTCAACACAGTAATCTCTTTCCATGAGCATACCTCATCAACGATCGTATTTTCTCTCCCCTGTTTCAGTTATAAGAAAAGATTATTTAAAATTTATCGGAAAGTACATCGCCCAAAATCATCAATTTAACGAAGTGTTTTGTTTTTTTTTTTGTTTTTTTTTTCCGAAGACCCATACAAGATTTATTGCAAAAACTTTCGCCAAACTGGCCACTTTTGTTAAATGAATGATAAAAAATTAAAAACAGTAAATGACACAAATCCACGTCAGTATTATAGTGTAATTGAAAGTTGGGCGATGTTCCACACCCCTAGTTGAAATCATGATGTTCCAAAACGTAAAGAAATGCAATGTTCCAAAACGTAAAGAAATGCAATGTTCCAAAACGTAGAGTAACAATTTTTTAAATTTTTTACCGAATATTATGCTTTCATTATCCTATGAAGGCATGTGGGTGATTGAAAGTAAAAAAAAAAAACCTAGGGGTGTGGAACCTCGCACAACTTTTAATTACACTATATTACTGATGTGGATTTGTATTATTTATCGTTTTAATATTTTCATCGTTTGCTTAGAAAAAAATTACCAGTTTGACGATAATTCTTATATGGGTCTTAAAAAAAAAAAAAATTCCTCCAAAATGGAGTTTTTAGCGATGTACTTTTTGAAAATTCCTATATTATCCTTTGTTTTAAGTGAAACTGAGGAGAGGAGAAAAACGGTCGTTGATGAGCAGTGTTCAAGCTGTGTTGAAGGCATTCGTTTTTCAACTTTTTGCGCCATTAAAGCATTTTTACGGGAATATCGGAGGCGGGGATGTTTAATACACCTTAAGAGGCATTAGCGCAGCGATTTTTATCAAAAATTCGTTAGAGCCGTTTTTCAGCAATCATTGAAAAACATGATTTTTTCAATGGCAGCTACCTTATGTGCATGCGCGATTTTGACAAAAACCTTAATGGTAGGTCCTTGGGCCATCACCGACCTACTCACCAAATTTGAACATCGTAGGTCAATTTGTTCGGGAGTTATGCTGACCACGTGCACACAGACACACACACACATTTTTTCTAGATCACTTTTTGGAGATTAGAATGTTCCAAAACGTAGAGAAATGCACACACAAAAAATCGATTTTTTTTTTTTTTTTTTTTTTCTTTTTTTTTTTTTTTTTTTTGACTGAATCCTATACTTTCATTACTCTATGTATTACATATGGATAATTGAAAGTAATTCTAAAGGGGCGCTCTAGAAATTATTTTATAGATAAGCGAAAAAACTGGAAATAGTTATATACACAACTAGTAGCAAAAGTAATAATTTTTCAACATGTTAAAATGCTTATTTGACGAGTGCTTTAGTTCGAGTCAAATAAAATAATTTACCGCGTTTAAAAAGCTATTTTCGCACCTGTTACATATCTTCGTATATAAATTAATGTTGGCAATTCCTGTCAATGAATCTCTTCTAAAAACATATCATTTCTATACCAAAACTATATAAAGGGCCCAGCTAGAATGGATGTTAGAGTATCGAGCTCATGATCAAGGGATTGTGGGTTTGGTCCTCGACGGCCGCCAAAGATCGGTGTGTACCTAATGGGGAATGGTGCACATTAAGAGGAAGTCCTAGTAAGAATCATTCCCTATACTCGCTATGTTACAATCTTCTAGCCCAGTGCATTTAGAAACTACTTTGAAGAAAACCTTGAAATTTGGTGAGTAGGTACGAAAATGATCGCCTAATCAAATGACACGAATTAAAAAAACTCGAAAATAGCGACTAATGTATTTTATTTTATATTTGAAATCCTTATGTCAATGCATATACAACCGCTCCACCTGGTTTTGTCTTTTGCTATTTTAATTTTATTTTATAATAAATAGACATTAAATGAAAAGAATTCATGTCATTTCATTACGTGATCCTTTTCGTATAGAGTACGAACGAATTTTTGTATATTTGTCAATATTTCGTAGTGTTAATTTTGTAAATAGTAAAAATGTATGTACATTTCGCATAAGGCAGTGCAATAGTTCGTCGTTAAGTTGGTTTCCCGGCAATATGGGTGTTATCGCTTGATAACGAGTTTTACAGAGGTAACTCTGGGAAGCGAGTTTTAAGGAGCAGGGCATTTAACATTATGGTAATGGCAATCTCGCCAATTTGGCGAGATAGAGCCAAGTTGGCGATGGTTTTGGCAACTAATTTTTGTCGCCAAACTTGGCGACCATTTGGCGACATTTTCGGTCCCCATGTACATGTATAGGACTTTTCGACTACGATCTGGAAAGTTCTCCAAATATATATCTCTAGAAGTTTCACGTATGTTCTTCTCCCCTATAAAAGCTCAGTAAAGCGGGTGATGGAGTTAGTTGACTGATTTTGAGTCACTGAGTAGTAGTTGATTTTGAGTCACTGAGTTAGTTGTTGGCCGAGTCCGTTAGTTGACTGGAATTACTGAATCTCAGTGAACATTCCGAGTAGTTCTACAGCGAACTGTATTGCATTGTCTTTTGCGGCGATTTAGCAGTTGCGTTGTCAAGTTTTTAATTGCTGTTTTGTGCTCTATTGTTGTGAAAAGAGCTGTATTGTGTCTACTAGAACGAGAAGTTCTGGAGCTGTAAGAGAACCTGTGAAGAATTATATTGGAATAAATTTCTGCAAGTTTTGATCTGCTTTGGCTTCAAATCTTTCGAACCCATCCAATGCAACAATATTGATCAAAATAAATATCGATACTATATCTTTGCATAGAAAAAAAATATCGATAAAATATCGATAAATCGATACATATATTTTATTTTTATTTTTTATTTATTTGATGTTAATTTTTGCCAGAAACGAAGTTTTTCGGGGCTAATTTCTACTTTTCATGAATTCATGCCAAAATTGTTTTAATAAATAAATTATAAAAATTGTTTGAATAAGTAAATTATATTATCCATCAGAATAAATAAAATACATTTGGATGTCAATGCATAAATTCACATTTATTTTTAAAGAAGAAATTTTGAAAGGTAGTTTACCGCATATTTTTCTGATAAAGATGTTTTTAATATTTAAAATTAGATGCAAATTCCATGCACACGTTGGCAACAGAAACGTCGCTATGTTAATGACTAGTAATAAATGATCTTATCTTTCCATTACATTATGTGTTCTTTTTGGTTAGGTAGCCATTTTAACTGTCTCTCAGCCAAGTCCAAACTTCAGTTTTGAAGTTTTTGAAAAAGGAATAAAGAATAAAGAAAATCGAAAAAACACATGGAACTTCAAAACGATTATCAAAAAACTAAAAATGTTTGAAAATATTGATAGATCGGTGACTTGTATCGATATTTTTATTATCGATATTTAAAAAAAAATATCGATATAAATATCGTGGTATCTATATATCGCCGACCTCTATTTTCGTAACTACTCACCAAATTTCGAGGTTTTCTGCAAATTAGTTTCTAAATGCACTGGGCTAGAAGATTGTATCATAGCGAGCATAGGGACTGATCCTTACTATACTATACTCCAACTTAACTTGACATCACTAGACGAGATAGATCTTCCCCGTGCTCATAGGCAACTAATCCATTTTAGCAGAGTGAAGACATAATTCTCGTCAAACCTTATAGCCTTTTGTTCTGTACAGGGTTGTGGTTTGGCGAGCATTATGCTTTCACGCCGCCAAAATGGATAAACTGCCAAAATAAATGGATACTGGATTTAGTATAGGACTTCCTCTTAAATCTGTCGTGGCCTCAATATTCTCTCGTTGATGTTGTGGGTTCGGTGAGAGGAGTTTACACTAGAAGATTTCGATCTCATACTCTTCTAGTTGCTCAAAATTACGCGACGTATATGCTGTGTTAAGCACTTTATAGGTGACAGAAAGACAGTCGGAACTTCCCAACCAAACTATACAAAATTTGAGGACGAGACTTGTGGCAAGGTAACTTTATCGTACTAGTGCGATAAAGTTATTTTTCTGCACTACTCGAGATAAAGTGTTATTTTCGTCACGATTTCTGATTAAGAAAAGCTTAATTCCTTGCATATTGAAAAACATATTTTTCAACTTTCTTAACGTTAGCACCACCACATAGTTTCTAAATAACGAAAAAGAAATTGTTGAGAACCAAAGCATTTAAAATAATGTTCTTTGATACATTAAAATATTCGTTCTCGTTTATAAATAAGTCGTTGTTTTGGTTAAAATTTTAAGTCCTGTACGCTGTACGGATTCTGTGCTAAGGGGATTTTCACTAAAAAATCGCAACCCCTCCATTTTTAATGACAAGTGAACTGTCTATGGTTGCCATAATTTGGCATGGTTTTATGTAAACAGTTCTTAGCGTAGAATCCATACTGAACTTGGAATTTTAACCGTTGTTTTACCTTTAACTACTTTTAAATATTACTTTAATATATGTTCGACAAAGCCAGTTATTAAGAATTTTTTTTCTATTTTTTCAATTAAATTTTTTTTTTGATTTCTTCATAATCTCTCATTCAATTGGAGAAAGACTATTACATTTACAAATTTTAACTTAAAAACTACTCGAAATATATCGTGTAGTGTATACTTTTATGAAACATTGTAAAAAAATTGTAGCATTACATACCTCTCGTCATCAAGCAGCCTGTACTTGATCACTTCTTTCTGAATAAGGTTCATCACTTCAAACATAGGTCTATTTAGATCAGGTTCGAAGAAGGCCCACTTAGATAATTCCGAATAAAACGTATTTACAGCGCATTCTGCAATCACCAAAGGTATTTTGATCTTTACCACCTGTCGCTGTTTTGTCATGGTCAATCTTGAAGAACTCTTCAGTAAGCATCTTTCATCATTGAACAGCTTAGTCACTTTGTTCAAAATGACGTCCATGACTAGAAACACAGGCCGCTTAAGACCACAATCAAGAAGGACCTTCTTAGATGATTCAGTCTGAAAGATATTCATCGCGCATTTGGCCGTCTCCAAAGAGATTTCGATGTTAACCACCTCTCGTTGTCCTGTCTTGGTTGAATCCAAAGAGTTCTCCAGTGTGCATCTTTCGGTATCGAAAAATTCGCACTTGGCCACTTCGTCCAAAATAAGGTCAGTGACTAGAAACACAGGTCTCTTAAGACTACTATCAATGAGGTCCCCCTTTAATGATTCTGAATAACAAATTTTTACCATACATTTGGCAATCTCCAAAGGAATCTCGATCTTTACTACCTTTCCCTGACGAGTCTCCGTTGAACTTGAAAAGTCCTCCAATATGTTCCAGTCGTCCCCTAACAGCTCGTACTTGGCTACTTCAACCAAAATAAGGTTCATGACTGTAAACACTGGTTGCCTAAGACAACGATCGAGGAGGACCCCCTTAGAAGCTTCCGAATAAATTATATTTACCGCGCATTCAGC
Source organism: Linyphia triangularis (assembly GCA_963978545.1). Classification (NCBI taxonomy): domain Eukaryota; kingdom Metazoa; phylum Arthropoda; class Arachnida; order Araneae; family Linyphiidae; genus Linyphia; species Linyphia triangularis. Next base: position 48,436,894 of record OZ021727.1, on the reverse strand, counting down.
AATCTCGAAAGGTATCTCAATATTTACCACCTGTAGCTGTCTTGTCCTGTTCGAACTCGAAGAATCCTCCTGTGAGCAATGATCCACAAGTTGATCAGGCAAGCTACATCGTTCCATATTGGCAATAGTATCTTGCAAGCTGACTGGTGGTTCTATGTGATAAGTATCTAGCAAGCTAGTTCGTTTACTGTCGCTATTATCATAGACTGCCTCTCCTAATGATTTAGGTCCATCAGTCCACTCACATTCATCTTCAACGCAATTGGAACCAGTGGAGCTACAACTATCATAATAAACTTCTTGGATATTTTGTTCATCACTTGATTCGAAACCTTTTTTTATTTTTCGAACCATTTCTGGAGTATTGGTACATTTCTTTTCATCGTCGCCAATAGATAAACTGTAGGTAGATTCCTCATTTTCAGAGGTCGTCAGATTGCTTTCTCGCTCATTCTTGATTACTGTTGCAAAGTTATTCGAAGTGTCTCCAACATTAAGTTTGGGCACGTACTGACAGACTCTTCGTTTAGGTTTCCTTTGCCGAAGGTTCCTGGATTTGAGAGGGGTTTTTCTTACTACTACAGCATTCTTAGTTTCCGTATTATTTCCAAATTCTAATACGTTTTGATTGCTTATAAAGTGATTCATTGGATCCATCTTCAATATCTACATTCAATAGAAGGCAATCAGGCTGGAGAGTTTGAAATTTTTTAGAAATATGTTATATTATGATGAAGTAAAATATTGTAGAATTTAGTCAATCTCCACTAAGTAGTACCAAAAAGATTACATAAAAATTACATTCGATGCGTTATTTACTAACATATACACATGGTAATAATCAAGGTAAGAGGTCTCGGATAGGAGAGAAAATTATTCATCAAACACTTGTTGAATGGAAAATATAAGTAGGCTAAAATTTAAAGCTTCTAGTTAAATGGAAATAGAAAGTTTTTACCCATAATACATTAGTGCAAAATTTTCTTATACATTATTCAGATGTTGCTACACATCATGGTTCTTTTGACGAACTCCTTTGTATCAGAGGTAAAATACACACTGAAAAAGCACTACACTTGAAACTTTTCATTTGAAAATTAGTAGACACGATTTCGATCGACAAACAGTTAATGCCTAATGTCGGGCTGTTACTGGAAATGTTATGGGTTTCGGTTAAAATTCCAAGTCTGGTACGCCAAGGTGATTTTCACTAAAAAATGGCAGCCTCACCATTTTTTTTTTAATTACAAGTGAATTGCCTATGGTTGCCATAATTTGGCGCCGTTTTATGTAAACAATTCTTGGCACAGAATCCGTACCTGACTTTGAATTTTAACCAAAAATATACTTCTATTACGCTAAGAGTATTTTATATTAGTAATTAAAGTAAAATCCTAGTATACGTAACACGCTTGGCGCGATTTGTCGGCAACTTTGATGAAATGACGCATTGACGCTTGTCGCCAAACTGTTGCCTACGCCAAAATAACGTTTTTACGATTGTCGCCAAGAATTTTGGTATGCAAAAACATAGAAAGACCATGAAAAAAATCATATAAATCATTGCCAATGTCACCAAATCCGCATCGTGTTACGTATACTAGGATTAAGCCTAATTAAAGTATACCTGTAAATTTAGAATCTTACCAATTTTGAAACTGGTTTCTCTTGTTGATATACTGAAACAACGCAATATTTTTTTTAATTGGATATTTCAGTTTTTTTCATTACTTCAGCACGTGATGACAGATACGTGAAAATTTAGTCGTTGAATAAGATTGAAGTTAAACCACTGTTCAACTAGATTGCGTGCATTTATAATATAGACCGACGATTTATATTGTGAAATAATGTAACTTGCAACGGATAACACAATGGACAATCCGCGCATTTTTTTATTCAATTCTAAATGTTTCAAAAAAAAACATAAACGCAAAAATTTCAATTCTCCATTTTTTTTTTTTTTTTTTTTTTTTATAATTTTTAATTTTCATGACATCACTTCATCCGAAATACCTCCGTAGACATTTACTAAGTAAAAACCTCACAATACTCGAGGGGCGTGTTTACTAACAAAGCAACTCGAGAAATCAATTCAACGCCATCGGTCTCATAGATTGTCACCTACCGTAGTTTATTCATGACTACATCGCAATCAATTGCTATAAGTTGGGTTGAAAAAGAAATGCGCGTTTTGATTGGAAAATGGAAGGTAAAAATTCGCATTTATTTTTAAGTGATTTGTGCTGAGTATGCCCTAATATGTTTCCAGTGAAAACTGGAGAGCTTATTTATTGTAATCCTCACTATACCATTATCCTTTCTATATTAATTAGGATATGAAAATTGAGAATATGGACAGACATTTATTTTAAAAACATTTATTTAAAGGACATTTTTCGATCTATGCGTTGATGAATGGGTTGATGGTGTTTTGAGATTTTATCTTTTTTTGCTCGTTGTACTTAATTGAATAATTTAACATATAAGTTATCTTGGTTTGGCAATATGCAATCTAAGCAATATTCTTACACCAAAAATCGAAATGAAAAAATTGGTATTTGAGTGTAAAATGGCTGAGCATACAGTTTGGAATTGCATTCCATGTCCGAAATTAGAAATAAAGGATAAATTGTTTTCGGAAAAGGTGAGCAAATATAATGTTTTAAATTATAAAAAATATGGATTTACATTTTTTTTTTATAATTTGTTAATTTAAATCCTAAAATCAATTTTAGACTCAAATATTAGGTCAGAATGTGTTATACGCTCCCCCCCCCCCCCTTCTCCACACTTTTTTTTGCGATTTTGCGCCAAGTATGGTATATATGGTTCCATTGCAACTTGGCATCCATTTTAGCAAGTCTGTAGTTCAATTCACTAGTAGTGTCAATTCAACTTGGCGGCATTTTGCAAAGTCGCCAAGAGGAATGGGATGGGGGGGGGGGATATAACGCATTTTTATAAAAAAGTATTTTATTTTAAAATTCTAACGATTGTCTTTCATTTACCAATCTATATTTGATTTATTCGGAATTCTCAAAAGAGTACAGCGATGTTGGATTTCACATCCACGAATTACAAAAGTATATATATTGTAGAAATTTTTTACAAACACATTTCAATGAAAAGATAGAGAAATGAAACCATATTAAAATTATTTTCATTTATGAGCATTGTTATTTTTTGTAGTCTCTTAGTCATTATTATCTTTTGAACTTATCCTTCCCCCTCAGCACTTTTAACACAGACACACTTTTTAAATATAAGTATATATGGATTGTGATAACGCCCAAAATTTTCTCAAACCCTGAAACTAAGCATATATTACATAATGACATTTAAAATCTGGTAGGACTTCCAACTCCGGTGCAGATTCTGAGCCAAGAATTTTCTGCATGAAACCACCCCAAATTATTGCCAAGGAGAACTACACAAATTTGGATGAATAAACTTTTGACTCGCCAAGTGCTAAGTTAGCAAGTTAATTTCTCTTATTGGTAAATGTCTCAAACAGGTTAAGTTTAGCAATAAGACATATAGCGAGATCGGGATGCTGATCGCCAAACCGCTAACTTAAAAATAAGCTGCTCGCTCGAGTTCTGTAGTTCCACTTACATCAATATATTTAAGATATATTTACAAGGAATAAATGATTAAATTAAACTAAATATATTAACTAGGGCGTATCGAAAAATAATAATAATTGGAAATTCAAAATTTCAAGTCGACAAAAAGTTTCCACTATGCTTACAAACTTATAGGAATATTTATTATAACTTTGTACAACGGATGTTACATGTCAACACACGCGCGCGACGTCGAGACAGGAACATAGTATCCTCAAGATTCCAATTTGGTCGCTCCAGGAACCCCGGATCGGTACCCAGCGGATAAGGGAACCGGAGTTACCCACCCAAGCTGGGCGCCCCACAGTGGGACGAAACAGCCAAAAGTCACGACATTGGATTAGATAAAAATGTTTCTTTTTATCATACAAAAAACTTAATACACTTATATTATACTTATACTTTCTAGGGGTGTGAGAAATCAGTAACTGATGCAAAAATAAAACATTTCCTTTCAATATGGGACAGTTGAAAAGATGATTATCGTGTGAAGTTAGTTATAATTCTGAGATTTTCTCAAACTGGGTTAGTTGCTTCGGATTATTTTTTAATTATTATCAACTAGCTAAATACCCGTGCTTCGGTACGAAATTTTAACATGTCCAATATTTCAGCCAGCTGTGAGGGAAATCTGCGTTGCGGAAATCTGTCATTCGTGTATAGAACCCAGTTTTTTGTGCTTCTCTCGCAGGAAGGTTCATCGCTAAGCAAAATCGAAATCGCTTCGTTCGCTGAAAAAATCATGGACATATAAACACAGGCTTATTTCACTCGTTAAAAGGTTCATTGCTATGCAAGCATACGTTCGCTTCGCTCGCTGAAAGGTTCATTGCTGCGTAAGCATAAGCTCTCTTCCCTCACTAAAATCTAATTGCTACGTAAAGCATTAATATTGGAAGCCTATCCCTTGTCGAGGGAAAAAAAAAATCCCCGTTAATACAACACTCTTTTAAGATTATTTTAACACGTGTTTGTGGAAAGCAAAATTAGAGGCTGAAATTACTTACGCTGAAACTTTCAAAGCTCTAGGCATATTAGAAGTCGCTTTTTGTGAAAAAATTAATTAAAAAAAATTTAAATTTTAACGTTCTTTTTGTCAGTCTATTTAGAAGGTTAAAACTACTTGTGTTGCAAATTTCAGAAATGTAGCCCATTTACAAATCGTTTTGTAAAATATTTGTTAATTAATTAAAAAAAAAAATGTTAAATTCTGTTTTTCAAAAATCCAATTAGAAGGCCACAACTATTTATGTTGAAAATTTCAAAGCTGTAACCCTATTTGAAATCGTTTTGTAATACATATATTAATTAATTAAAAAAATTAATTAATAATGAACTGAACAAAACTTTAAAATTCTGTTTTTCAAAAGTTCAATTAGAAGGTCAAAACTACTTATGTTGAAAATTTTAGAGCTATAGCCCTATTAGAAATCGTTTTGTAAAATATTAATTAATAAATTAAAAAAATTAATTAAAAATAAACTATATAAAAATTTAAAATTCAGTTCTTCAAAAGTCCAATTATAAAGCCAAAACTACTTATGTTGAAAATTTCTGAGCTGTAGCCTTATTAGATTTCGTTTTGTAACATATTTATTAAGTAATTAAAAAAATTAATTAAAAAAGAACTATTTAAAATTTTAACATTCTGTTTGGGATGCATAAAATTAGAAGACCAAACCTACTTTTGCTGAAAATTTCAGAACTCTACTCTAAGTTTAAGTTGGTTTCTATAGATCCACAGAGCCACAGACAGATAGACAGACCGACACACAGCTTGTTTTATTATTATAGATTACCACTAAACATACAACTTAAAAAATGTGTTTTTTGATGCGGATTTCTTACAAATTACCTAAAACACATTTTTTAAACGCGTTAATCGTTTTTTTTTATATATATATTTTTTTTACAAAATCATCAATTTAAAAAAAGCTCCAAATTGCTCCAGAAAATAAATTTGAACCCTTTTTCCTTTAGCTATTGGCTGAAAGAAATTCATAATAATTACATCCGGCATGATCCGGCTGTGGTCGGTACGCGGTATAGTTTGACAAATAGCTCTGATCTCGAAATATTGAATTACATTCTAATCCAAAGAAAATGCAACTAAACACTACACATGACACGTTATGTAAAATCTAGTGTTATTAATGCGAATACGGACAGTATTCGCATTAATAACACTAGATTGTGGATAGATGTGGAACGTCGCCTAACTTTCAATTACGCTTAATACTGGTCACTATATTTAAATTAACCTTGAATTGTTGTGATTTATCGTTTTCGTTATCGAAAGCAATATTCTTTTCAATTAATATTACATTATACTTTCTTGTAAGAAAAACAGAGGAAAAACAGTCTTTGATGAGCGATGCTCAAGGAAAAAGAACTCTGTGTTAAATGCATTTGTTTCTGAACTTTTTATGCCATTATCGCATTTTTAAGGCAATTTCAGAGGTAGATATGCTTAGAACACCTTAAAAGGCATTACTACAGCAATTTTGATAAAAATCGATAAAGATGTTAAACAATTGCTGAAAACCCTAAATGTTTTAATGGCAGATACCTTTTGCGCATGCGCAATTTTGACGAAAATCTTAATGAAGTCATGGGTCAATCCGTTCGAGAGTTATTCTGACACGTACGGGCACAAATAAATTGTTTCTTAACAGTATGCCCCAATACATCGAAAAATGCAAAAAAAAAGAAGAAAAAAGTAACCGAATGCACCCTATGTTAACATATGGTTAATTGAAAGTAAGAAACTAATCTCTTTCATGCGTTGAAAAAACCATGTGACCTCGAAAATGCGCAGATTTTTTAAAGTTGATTGGTTTGTACGCTCAACGACCAATTTTTATGCACAATAAGAACTAATCAGGTCGAGACCTACATTTTAACATGGATTTCGAACCTTAACGAACATTCATGCCTAACCCGGTATTCGAACCCGGCACTTCGCACCTTTGACATGCGAGGTAAGAGCACTAACCACACAGCTATCAGATGGGCCGGATCCAATCAAGGTTGGTTGGTTGGTTTGTATGCTGAACTGCCTATTTTTATACCCCATGACGGCTAATCAGGCCGGGACCTACAGCTTAACGTGGATGCCAAACTACAACGAACATACATGCCTAACCTGAGATTCGTAAATGGTACCTTGGGCATGCGAGGCCAGAGCGTTAACCACACAGCCATCAGGTGGGCCGGATCCTTTAAGATTTAATCTTGTGAGCAATACAATGCACAAAATACTGATTCACGAAGAAAAAATAATGGAAAGCTTTAGAATACCTCAGAAATTATTAAAAAATTAGGGAAAGTAAAAAAAAATTAGAAATCCTCCAAAGAAGCTCAATAAGCTCAAAATAAAATCATTTGACATGCAAGAGATTTCTTATCTAAAAAAATACATAGGAATTCAACTAAAGAAGATATCTTTCATAATCTCATTATTGGTTCTGACTCACAAATTTATATTTTGAAACCTTGAAGTTCTCAAACTTAACATATTAGCCTTTGTTCCAATTCAAGAAACTTGGAAACCGTTCAAAGTGCCGACCAAACGGTATAGTGGTTAGCGTGCTAGCCTCTAGACCACGAGATAGCGGGTTAGAGTCCCATGTTAGGCATGGGTGTTTGTAAATGTATGTTGGCTTATCTAATGACGAATGTTTCGGAGCATTATAGCCCTCGTGTTGCTAACGGCGCCAGATAATCTGAAAACAACAACAACAACCGTTCAAAGTTACTCATGTTTTGAGTATCGGGAAGAGTTTTCGACAGATATACGGAAACTTCCTGAAGATATTAGTCAACAATCTTTGCAATAAAGTATTTGTGCAGTTAAGAATTACAAAATGTCCTCATTAGTTTAGAGGTTAATTTTGCAAAATTTCGAAGTAACAGACGTAAGCAAATATTTTTTTTCTTTCTATTTTTTGTGGAAATTTTGTTATTCCGATATCATAATCATATTTTACGACCTTGAAAACATAAGGTTACAAAATTGTACTTAGTTTTGATGTTTTTTTCCGAGTTTTATGGACATGTCCACGAAAACACGCCTTTTGTACCATTGTATGCCATGAAGATAGCCAGCATTTCGTGATAGTACGCCTTCCACTCAACTTGTTTAACTTATGAATAGGGGTGACTCTACTGAGTACCAGCACCGCGACTGAAGACTATTGTACTGAGCTCAGCTTGTTTAGCAGAAAGTTTCTTTTTTTTTTTAGAAGAATCCGAGCGACTGTTACCCGCCGTCGGCAAATTGCATCATTGTTGCTCCCACTGGACGCGTTGGTAAAAAGTCCAAGGGAAGCTCCATGATCCGGGTGGTATAACAGCTTTGCTTCAGCCAGAGCAGTCTTGGTCGCCTCGAATGTCTGTTCCATGTCTGGGGTACAAGCTACAGGCTGAGACCCACGCAGATATGATACCGCACCATGCAATGGGGCCTGATGTTTCGCTGCAGCTGGCAAGAATCGCCTGTAGAAATTTATCATTCCAAGAAAGAGTCGCAGCTTTAGAGGGGATTTGGGAAGGGGAAATTTTCATAGGTCCGCTATGCCATCGGATAGCGATCGGGGACTGTTAGCAGACATCTCATCCCAGAAATGTAACCTCCGGTTTGACCTAGACGGTTTTGGATGTATTTACCAACAGTCCATGCTCGGCAAATCGTCGGAAAATGAGACGAAGATGGATCTTGTTCACTGCTTCACATTTGAAATAGACAAGAATGTCGACTATATTGGGAAAGCAGAAATCCAGCCCTTTTAAAATTTCGTCCACAAACCGTTGGAAGGTTTGACCGGCATTGCGTAAACCAAAACCCATGAAAGAGAATTCGAAAAGCGTTGTGATGGCTGTTTTAGGGATGTCTCCTAGATTGACAGGAATTTGTGTAAATGCTTTGATGAGGTCGATGACAGAAAAGATTTTACATCCCTTTATGAAATGCAAAAAAAAAAAAAAAATCAAAAAATCATGTATGTGTCGAACTGGATATCGATCTGGAATAGTTCGAGCATTCAAGGCGCTGTAGTTCCCACAAGGGTTCCACACGTTGGATTTATTGGGTGCAAATTGCAGTGCTGAAGCCCACGGAGACTAGGAATGGCGGGCTATACCCTCCTTGAGCATATAGTCTCGAACTCCCATTGGGCGATCTTGAGTCTATCGGGGGACAGTCAGCGCGGACGACACGAGATGGGTGGACCAGGTGTTATCCGCATGAAATGAGTTCCCACATAACCAGTGTTATCCACTTAATATCTATGTTTCGTCCACATGATCTATTAGATGTACAGGAGATGTAATAGACAACGTTATCCTTGACATCCAATTTTGAAACATCTATTAGATGTTCACGAAAGCATGTCTTTTCGACTTTCCATTTCTATGCATCTAATGGCTGTCTATCAACTCCCGCATTTCGACGTACTACTTCTAGAGATCTAATGGTGGTCTCTCAAATCCAGTCAAGTCGACTTGTGGTATATTGCATGGTAGCCACTCCCCACATAGCCAAAACTCGTCCAATAGATATTTACTTTATATGCTCTTAAAAAAATGGGATATCTACTGGAGCATACGTTTACCGATAATAGACGGCAAATGGATAGTCAAATGTCCGGAAATCGTTGTACTTTATCCATCCATTGTACTTTCACAATGTCTACCGATTAGATTTTCTCTGGACATTGCAGACGAACAAAAGACATTCAGTTATCATCTACAAAATCCAATGGACGACCAATAGATGTTTATTAGATATCCACAAAATCCTGGAAAATCCGGGGAAAAATTGGAAAAATTAAAATAAAAAAAAAATTAAAAAAATTAAACTTTGCACGGGTAACCATATACATTGGTTAAGTCAGGTCATCGCAGACAGCCATGGTCAACTGCAGTGATAAAGTACCTTTTCAAATGGTAAAAATTAATTTGATGAAAAAAGTATGATAAATTATTTATAAAATAAATGTAGAAAACTGTGCACTTTTTTTTTTTTTTTTTTTAATTCATTTCGTGAATCCAAAATAATTTTACTGAATGAATTAATTTCAATATAGATTTTTTTTTTATACTTTTAACGCGTATGCATATAATTTATTTAAAGTGCATTTTAACTTTGAGAATAGAGGTGTTGATAACGATTGTAAAAATAATATTCACTTTACTAAGTTTCTAGTTTCAAATTTGCAAAGCGGAATTCGTGTATAATTAATGCATATAATTGTAATAATTTTAATTAATAAAATATTTTAGCAAATTCCTAAAATGTTCTTTTTAAAATTATCTTTGACAATTAAAAATTGATTAACAGCAAGCATATAATTTTTGTTAAGTTATTTATTTTTAAACACCTACTGAAAAATTTGCATTACTATTTCTCCTCGAAAGATGGCGCCAACTGTATATAAGACTTCAAAAATATATTTACACTAAATTTCGCCAACGAAAAAGCTTTCAGCAAGGTGATTTCACCAAAAATAATTACAGGAAAAATTTAATTAAATCTCATTTGGACAATTTATTGAGATTGGCTGCAATAAATACGACGACAAACAACGACTCTATCATGAAATAAATTGAACGACTTCGACCATCATCGTCTCACAAATTATATCAAATAAAATGGATCTGGATGTACAGTTTAAATACTTTTATTAAAAGTTAGGTCAAGTTGCATTAACACGTTAAAACGAAGAATTTACTTTTTTTTTTTAGACTTTAATTTACTAATAATAAAAATTATTATGTTTTAATTATTTGATAAAAAGAATAAAATAATAATTGTAATTTTATTATGATCAAGAAAAAATCAATATTTTTTTCAGTTTAATAATAATTAAAGATACGTATATTTAATTGTATCCGGAGCACGAAAAGCTCCAACATAAGTGATGCGGATGCTGCTCTAAATGGGGGGGAAATAATGCACAGTTCATTTCTACATTTATTACATAAATTATTTATCATACTTTTATCATTAAAGTAATTATTGCCATTTGAAAAGGTGTTTTACTATATATTTAAATTTAAAACCGTCTTTTAGCAAGGTCGAGTTGGTCTAGCTGGTAAGGCGACGGATTGCAATTGCCGCGGTCCCTGGTTCGTATCCCAGAGGGCGGATTGTACTAATTAGTGCAGTTGAGCTTGGCTGTCTGTGATGACGTGTCGTAGCTGGTATATGGTAATCAGTGCAAACTTTTAAACTTTTTTTTAAAAATTTCCAATTTTTTCCCCGGATTTTCCAGGATTTTATGAATATCTAATAAACATCTATTAGTCGTCCATTGGATTTTGTAGATTCTAAATAAATATCTATTGGTCGTTTACAATATCCAGATATATCTTATTGGTAGACATTGTGGAGGTACAATGGATGATTAATGTACAACGATTTCCAGGACATTTGACGATCCATTAGCCGTCTATTATAGGTAAACGCATGCTCCAGTAGATATCCCATTTTTCTAAGAGCACATCCAATAGATATCTATTGGATGAGTTTGGGCTATGTGGGTTGTTGAATGCCGCTCTGCACGAAAGGTATCCGTTTGGCGACTGAGTTCAGCAAACTCATTCAATATTTCAGTCAATGAGCATAGTTTCACAGCTTGATGCTAGGTGGTATTGTGTGTTCTGCCACGGGGCAAAAGCGTGCAGTCCTGTTTCCCCGTCAACAATTTTATTGCGGTCAGGTAGGAGATTGAAGTATGAAAGGAAATCTGACCCGATCCTGGGAATAGCCATGACGAAACGCCAAGAAAAGCTTTTACGGAAAGAGATGTCCAGAGACAGGGTTATTGATCCATACATCTTAATAGTGGAGTCGTTGGCAGCACTGAGTTCGTAGTAAGATGTAGGTTGTTGCCCATCAGTGACACGTGAACAAGAAAATACGCACACATCGGATCCGGTGCCTAATAAGATACATTTGAAGAGTGATCTATGACGAGTTGGCGACTTCCTACAGAGAGGCAGCTAACCACCGCCACTAATAGCGGCCGTTTGGGGATTTTCAAGAAAAAGCAGGGTGTTCGCAATGCCTAGCTCTATTACCGAATCTACAATGATAAAAACATAGGTTTTCCGAGAACTCACAAATTGGGTCGGGGCTGTTGGTGCGATGACCCGGAGCTGAATTGTCAGTGCAGCGGTTTCGACGGAAAGGGCTTCATGCAACTCGACTTCTTGTTGTTAGAGGAACATTCATTAATGCCGCAACTTCGAATTAACTCCCCCAGTACGATAGCGCAACTTGCACTTCCAGGATTCGATATGCGACCATCACCATTTCCTCGGGTGACAAAGATCTCTGCACCTTCAGAATTGCTTGAACATGCGTGGGCAATCGCTGTATCCACAGAGAACGCAACTGAGGCTCCGTTAACTCCTCGGATTCGGCGGCGAGCGATTTTAAATGACGCAGAAAGTGAGATGGTTTGCGATTGCCGAGTTCATCTCGATCTATAGTAGCTGCCGAATTCGTAGTTCTGTTGATGAGAACATTCTCTGTACATGTTCACACTTAAAATGACCATAAGCGTCTTCTGTAGGTGGTGACGTGATGACCTCCGAAGCATATCTTGGCTCCAAATTAGCCACAACGTAGAGGAACTTTGTGAAATCCTGCGTAATTCCTGGCAGAATAAATTGTCACGTCATGAGGGTTTATTGAGCCAGCAAATCTTGCTGTTGTACGACTCGAGCTTTTAAATCCGCTATTTGCTTTAGGAGATCTTGCTGTTGATGTTCATCCATGTCTACCAGCTATTCGTTTCACCAAATTGGTTTATTTATTATAACTTTGTACAACGAATGTTACATGTCACCCACACGCGTTCGAATCTGCTCTTCCCTCACATTTTTACTCTACGGAACTTCCACTCTGCTTCGGAGCGGGCGGCAACAACTAATTTTATCAGAACCCTAGTAGCAATTTTACCTCGGGCGATGATCGGAATTCCATCCCCAGGTGAATCGCCGATGATTGGCGATTCACCGGAAACTCACCCTAAACTTATCTTTCCCTTGGCAACTAATCCATTTTGTCCCCGTGGCCGGCCATTGGCCGATGTCCGGAAACTGATCGAATTCGAGGAGAAGCCGGCAAGAATTCGTTTGAAGGCCGAGGGAAATTTTGCTCTCAAGAAATATCGAAACGGTCGTAAAGTAGTCATTAAATAATTATAAAGATGTAAGTATCGAATATTAAAAACGACAAGTTAAAATAATGCAAAACTAAAATATTTTCCCAGAGCGCGTAATTCTTATATTGTAGTATTTCTAGTGACATATTAAGAGTACAAATCGAAGATATAACACCATCAAATTACTCACGCCAGAATTGTCTAATTTACTTACCCTGGAATCGAACCATGGATGTGGTCTCCGAAGCGCGGTAACTTGGCCACTGGACTGATATGGTACTAGTGATTCTTGGTATAGCAATTGTATTGTAGTACAAAACTCTGCTATCATACAGACTTTGCAAGAAAATTGACCGACATTTTTTTTTTTTTTATATATATGGGGAATTTTTGGAAAATAACAAATCTTCCATAAATTTGGGAAAATGATACTAATTTATTTATCATAGCAAAAAAATATATATATCCCATATGAAAACATATTTAGTTTTTATATTCTTATACACATAATAAATAGTGTCGCCATCTATTTTGGAAAATTTTAACTAATTGACGTGTACATGTTATATTTTTTGAAATGCAATTTAAGAGTTTACTTAATAATTTTGACATTTAAAAAAATATATTTCATTTTTAATTTTTTTTAAAAAACTATATTTAGTTTGATTAACTTTTTGAAACATATAAACATATTTTTATTTTACTTAAAAGATGTTTAAAAAACGGACCAAAATGAGTTCGGCAAATTATAATGAAAACTATTTAAAAACAAGGACTATATTTTTATTTTATATTGAAATTGAAATGGAGAATTTATTTTTAATTTTAGAAAATTGTTCCTATATTATTTTACACTATAAAAAAATGTATTTATGGATTTTATTGACGTATTAGATAAGCAATATATAATTATGTGGTTTGCATTTTTTCAAAATATATTTTTACATTTAAAAATTTTCGTACACTTATTTTTAAAATATTTTTCACTTATTGCCAAAGTGAAATGTTTAGCAAATTGTATACTTGATTTAAATTTGAAATACATTCAAGGATCGCCTCTAATTCAGTGGAATTGCAAGAAAAAGAAACATAAGTTTTTTTATCGGCTGTCGATGTCGTTCCGATATCTTTCGCCGATCAAAAAACGATAATCCGAAATTTCACCGGCCACCGATATTGGGAAGATATCTTTTCCCGATGAGTTTAGGGTCATCGGCAGACGAGGAAATACGGGTGTGTTTATATATCAGTCTGGGGAATCGCCGATGACTTTGATGAATTCCGATCATTGGCCGACGAAACGCCATGCAGTGATTGCTACTAGGGAATGATTTGCAGAGCAAAATGGTTTATGAGAACGAAACAACTTAAATCTGTTATAAAACTTCCTGAACTTTCTGCATTCAGTAAAAAACTTGCACTTAAATTCTTTGAAAACACAGATTCTCATCTGTACCTGGAACTTCAAAGTATCCCAAGATATGATCCTAAAGTAAACCAAAAAAAAAAAAAAAAAAAAAAAAACACTGGATCCTTTGCCGTTTTACCCAGCTTCATTCTCACGCGCTGAATCCACCTTAATTTAGCTCATCGACTCCACAGGTCGTGCACTTTTCAAATCAACGCTTCCAAGTCCGAAATGATTGAATTGCTCTTGTCTTCTTTTAGCATCCCCCCCCCCCCATCGCCTTTCCTTATTACTTTGGAACTACCACAAAACGCGATTTTATTCTTGCAGAAAATTAAAAATATATATTAATCTTTCTGCCAACATTGGCTTTTTTCCTGCCTCTTTCCGACTTGAACCATTAGATTTTCAGTGCATCTAGAGCACTGATCCCATTTTACTTGTTTTTGTTAACCAACCATCATTAAACTTGATTTATACTGTCAAGTTCTTTCCTAGAGTTTCTCCTGTTTTCTTTTTATTTATTCCTCACCACAATGCCGATTTTATTTATTTTTAAACTGATCGTAATGCCCATGTTTTTAAACTGTGATTTAATTGTAATGCTCTTTTAAATTTTAATTTAATCGTATAATACCGATTTGTTTTATCTTTCTACCAACTGCTTCGTGTACATCATACAAAGTGTCCCTACTGGATCCTTAAAGGATTGAGGTGATCTAGTATACAAATAACAGACACAAAACACCTTGAGGGGAGTTGGTACCCAAATATTCATAAAAACAATCGATTTTGAATTTATTATTGTTTACCAAAATTTAAATTCTCCCCTTTAAAAGGTTACCTCATTTATAAAAATACCTCAGCTAGAAGTATTTTTAATAATTTTTGGAAGACAAATTGGTAACTATTAGTGTAAGTAAAGTTTTCTTTAAAATGCGTTTTTCTTAAAACTACATTTATCATTATTCATGTACCTTTTTATCAGAAACTGAGCAAACTACATTCCTGAAATTTTTACCACATATTCTTTTTACGTATCTATATATATTGAAGTGAGATTTTGTTGTTATTTTAAAAACATTTTTTGTTTTGCCTTTTTTCGCCAAAAAAATCATCTTGTGATTTTTAACAAATTTGAGTGATTTTTACGAAAATTCATTAAAAAAAAAAGTAAATGAATCCCAATCAAAAGCTAACTTCAGTATAATAATAAGTGTGTGATAAATACACAGGAAAAAAAATCAGGCTTCTATGTCAAATACTTTCTGAGAAAAAGGTACATGAAAAATGCCAAATTAACATTTTTTATTTTTGCACGATTTCAAATTTTCTCGAATATGATCAACCCAACTTTTGTTTAAAATTTAGATGCTAAATTTAATTTTAATGTATTACTAAGTCAAGTCCTTAACTTTCATGCACCTCAACAATTCGATAGAGTTTAAAGCAGTTTCACTGCTAGCCTGCTAGGCCCATACTATACTCTCGTTTTTGACCATTTTATGAAGTCATTAGTTGACCACCATAGTATAAAATTTCTGAATTCCAGTCCACAATCGTTATTTATAGCCCTTATAGCAATTTGGGGTAAGCGTCCTTTCATTCTTTTTCTCATTCTTCCTTTCTTTGTTAGTAATTGCATAAAATGAGGATTGACTATGGAGTTCCCACATATATGCACAATAGTATATGTCTAATATTGCTTTCAGAAGATATGATGTCACACTTCAGCTAACAATAATGCGCTTTCCAAACCAGCAAGTACTTTTTTTGTTTTTACTTCTCTTCTGTTGAGTTTTCTGTACTAAGCCTGTGACTGGCACTGATGTAATAAAGGTGGTAAAATCAATTTGTTTGAACGCAATATTATATTCCTCAAACTGCTATAAAATTAAAATGTTCGGATGAATTCCGAAGCACTTTCAGAAATCAGTTAGTTGCCTGTTTTGCCATGATATTTAGCAGAATTCAATTGTATATGGGTTTAAAAATGCGTTTTGGTAAATATTTTCATTCTTTCAACTCACAATCAAGTAATGTCAATAAACAACTCACTCGTGCTTACTTTTCCTGTGATATTTTACTATCCTGAACGTTGCTTATTCATTAATTAATATCAGCAATTTGTTTTATTATTATTATTTTTAATGATAGAATTTTTAATTATCTCCTTTATCTGAAGAGTTTGTTCAATTTTATGAATAATATCCGGGTTTCTTTGTAAGTTGGAGCCATAATTCATTTCTTGTCTTTAGTCAATTCTTTTCTTGTCTTTAGTCAATTCTTTTCTGTTATACATGTACTTTTTGCATTAACAATTGTAGTTTTTTATTTATTTATTTGATAGGTTATTACGATTTTGAGACCTTATATCCTCCCAGATGACATTGTGTATCGATTAAAAAATAGTTTTAATAACGAAATTTCCTTGGGTTTGTCAAACTCTGAAGAATCATCTCTGCCGATGACTGTCACATTCATTACCGAGCATTTTACGGAATGTGGTAAGAGAGTTTTAATATCTACTTTTTAACTCTTAATTCATAAAGTGCATCAGCTTAAATGCTAATCAAAGAGTGCAATAGCCTGTCATGGAGAAGGCTAATGGTGTATCTCAACTGTCATTAAAAAGTTTTAATTAACAACTTACAATAACATTAATGTTGTTCTAGTAAGAGGCTAAGCTAAGTAGAATGTAATGAAATGTCATATTCCTTTGTTTGAATTAGCGGTCATAGTCTTTTGTGACATTCTATTATTTATTTTATATATTATTAAATATATAACCCTTATATATTTCTGTATTAAGTGTTTGGTGGCAAAAAGATTTTTGAATTGTGCAGTTGTTTCTTTTTTGGGGGAGGTAGCATTTAGCAGTTGGCTGATAAAATGTGGCTCTTACAGTCTTGATAGCTGTTGCAAATTTTGATTTCAAGAAGCTATGCATATCCTATTTTAATAAATATTGATGATGATAGTAAAACAACTTTGTATAATATGGATTTTGAAGTTCAAATGATTAAAGATTAAAAGCAGCAAATGTTAGTGTGGTTTTCATTCTTATGTTAATTTTAAACAAACACTTTTAATGCAGAGGGAGAATATGTTGCCATCTGTGTTCATTTCAATCTTGTAACATTGACACTAGTTAGGCTTGAATCTGGAGTTCCACCTGTAGTTCAAAAGAAGAGTTATAACATAGCTGCCGATCTTTTTGACCAACCATATTTAAAGGTCAGTACTTTTCAAGTTATGTTGATTCATATAGAATTTTTAAACATCAAATTTTGGCTTCTAATTGGTATTTCTGTTTAAGGTAATAATACTTTAAAATAATTATTTTTATGAATAACATATGCAAATATGTCATTGTATCTGATTTCTAATACAGTCTGATGGAGTCGTACCAGGTCAAGGAATCCGTTGACACACAAAAAGTCTATGATGAGAAGGGGAGAAGAATAAATTTCCTCCTAAAGGAGACCCAAATAGCCCAGCATGTATCAGCCGAGGCCTGACATCAGGCACGTAGCTAGGGGAAGGGATATGAGGATATATCCATACTCACCCCACCCCGAAATCCCAAAATATCTTTTAACTTTTACAAATTTGGGACGTCTTGTTGCAAGTAAAAGCTTTCCCTCAGAAAAATCAATAGCAGAAAGCAACATATGTGCTTTACTAAACTTTCTGCAAATGTTGTGTGTGGAAGTAATTTAAATTTAGATTTTTTTTCTACTATGAAATTATATGTTATTCAATCGCTTCATATATTTAATTAGTTAACTAACCTAATTACTTAATTAAGGGTATTTTAAGAGTATTTTCAACATTTATTTTATAAATCATTATTATAAATGCTTTCTGAATATGGGTGCTCATATCCCCCCCCCCCCCCTAAAAAAAAAAAATCTTGGCTACGCCCCTGCCTGACATATGCAAATATATTTCAGTTTTGTTAAGATGGTTAGAAAGGAGTGATACCATACAAAAAATATTTCTTTTAATAGCTTATGTTATACTAGCTATCGCGGAAAAAAAAATTATTCCTCCTCAAGTTTATCCTAGTAAATCAGGATGAGATTTTTCTGCCTTTTGGTGAATTTCTGCTTTTTTTTTATAAAATCTCCCCTTTTTTTTGCTTTTTTGTCCCTGTTTCGAAGATCTGCATTTTTTCCGATCCAGATCAGATATTTCAGTGCAAAGTATACTTTTCTCATGTCTGGTCAAAAGATTTTCCCCTTTCCTTACTTCATAAGCACTTGGCGACTGGGATACACTTTGACTGATTGGTTGCAAGGGGCACTGACGTTCTACGATTGATTATTGAAGTCATATGACCTCTTGTTTTGGGGTTCTGTGCATGCAGGCAGATTTATCAAAACAAATTATAATGGAATACAAGGCACTACCATAATCACTCTTTGATGTAAAAACATTTCAATGTTTTCTTGTAAAGTATATAATCAGAAAAAGTTGTTTATTGGCACATTTGCATTTCTTAATTACAGAAATTTGAATTTATTGGAAATGTAGTTAATAAATGTACAAGTGTTGTTGATCCGATCACGCAACAAGATTCTCGGTTACTGATACTTGGCACCACTTTCCTTATAATATAATCCCATCAAAAACTTCTTTGTAAAAAAAGTGCCAAGTTCTTCATACAATGATTATAGCAACAAAAAGTATTGGGATCTAAAGTAGAGCCAAGTTTGAAGTTGTTTTAATTACGGGCAATGAAAATTAGAAAAATTTTCTTCTCAAAGCCAAAATTTCCCTGCATCAGCCTAAATATCTAGCTGCAAAAATATTTGTGGCCTTTTGGCCCTTGCATATTCTGGTTCACTTACGTGTAACGGCCAAGTCACACAAGCATTTTTATAGCTAGACATTTAGGCCTATGCAGGGGAATTTTGACTTAGAGAAGAAAATTTTACTAATTTCAATTGCCCGTAATTTACAACAACTTTAAACTTGGCTCTACTTTTGATCTCAGTACTTTTCACAGCCATAATCCTTGCATGAAGAACTTGGCGCCTTTTTACAGAGGTGTTTTTCTCAGGATTTCACTTCTTTTTTTCAAAGTAATAATTTTAAATTTATTACTTATTTGCACAATATTAACTAATTTTAAAATCTTTAGTGTTTATATTTTTTAAACTTGCAAGAAAACTTCTTAAGATTGAGATGGTTAAGCAAACATGTTGTTTTGGGTACTTACTTATTATACAGTCGACCGTTGACAAACTTTTTGTTGGCGGTCAGCTACGAAAACTATATAATTAGCCTCCTCCTTTATTCTTTTAATAAGTAGTATTTGGTTTTAAGGAAGTTTTAAGAAACGTTCTCAACAACATCCAATTTGCAGAAAATTACACTAGATTTTTCTAAGAAAGTTCAATTTATCGGGCAGCAGTCCATGACATACTCATGCATTCAATATGAATGATGATAATATAAAATTACTTTTTATAAATAGTTTATTCAGATATGCAAAAAAAGTTGACAGGGGAAAAAAATTAGCAGTTTGCTGTAATTTCGTTAGTGATAAAATATCTCTAATGGTCGATTTTATAATGTCAAGTAAATATTTTTTATTTATTTTTCATTATTTTTTTAGAGGCTTTGCAGCATGTAGCGAGGTTATCCTCTATTTATATAGGCTATAAGAGCTACTAGAATACTATAAACTTAGAATACTAGTTTGTATTCTAAGTTTTATAATTCTATCCCCAAAAGAAATGTATTAGAATTGAGATTCAAATTTTTCGAACATTGCACCTTTTAGGGGATTTTGAGGGGGAAATCTTGATTTTTAGATTTTTTCCTTTGTATACATGTTAAACCTTACAAGCATACCAAATTTCATAGTTCTAGTTGTGCAAGGAGTACCTTAGTAATTTGATGATCAGCGAGTGAGTTTCGGCTAGATTTCAAAGTATGTTGTTTTCTGCCGTTTTCAAATTTGATTATCTCTATTACCAATATAACTGGAGACTTGAAACTTAGGGGTCTTACTAAAGTAGCTAACAGCTATCCGTAACAAGAATTTCATCTCTCATTCATGCTGTAATACGCAGATATGAAAGGTAAAAATACTGCTGAGTGGCTTCTGGTTAAAGATAGCTGGCAGTGAACTTGACTGGTGCACTGCCGTGCACCTAGATGCTTCATTTTGATTGAATTGTTCTTTTTCTGGAAAGCATTGTCTAACATTACTAAGTCAAATAAAATGGTTATTAAGCTAAATCTGAGCTTTTTTACAAGCAGCAAAATAAGCATTAGTATTTTATAGTTTTATGCATCATTTAAATTAGCCAATTTTATGAGTAGTTGTGGATGGCCTTTTCCTGATCTTTTTTTATACCTGATATTTGAAAAATACTAGAATACTATGTCTGGAGAACAATACGTGGCACATATTAATTTCTTCCCAAGTATTTGAAATGTAATAATTATATAGTGTGAGAAATTTCCTTGTATCTTTTAAATTGTTAAATCATCCCTTTCACATGCTAGCCGACCAAACGGTATAGTGGTTAGCGTGCTAGCTTCTAGACTGCAAGGTTGCTGGTTCGAGTCCCGTGTTTGTAAATGTATGTTGGTTTGTCAAATGACGAATGTTTCGGCGCATTATAGCTCTCATGTTGCTGACGGCGCCAGATAATCTGAAAACAACCCTTTCACATGCTTTATTTCCTGAATATTTGGATATTGGCCCTTCCATGAGCTTTTTTGGATATTGTCCCTTCTGTATGCTTTTTTGACAAATGTCTAGATTTCCTCCTTTTTACTATCTGATCAATGATTAAACTAATTTTTTTTTTTTTTAAACATCTTTCGCATATAAACTGTGGTACAAATTTTTTGCTTGCAACTTCAGCAGGGTTCCCACGGTCCTTGAAAGTGCTGGAAAGTCCTTGAATTTTTTTTGATGAAATTTGGTCCTTGAAAGTCCTTGAAAAAAGGATAAGGTCCTTGAAAGTCCTTGAATTTTTAAGTGACCAATGACAGTGGTGTAGTGTAAAATAAAAAAGTGCGGGAACGCTATGTTGCATCGTTACAAACTTATATATTTTTTTCTGTGTATTAGGGAAGGGGAAGTAAAAAGGACAACTTTAAATAGTTTGTTAATATTACTATAATAATCTCAAAATAGCTCATGAGTACCTCAAAAAAAAAAATTGAAAAAATTGCGTGTTTCGACTTATTCTTTTATTCAAATAATTTTTTTAAACTATAGTTATATGGATTTTTAAATAATTTGCTTTGCATAACCCATTTTAAAAGATTGTTTAGCACTTTGTAAAGGATTATAACACATTTTCAAACATATTATTGACACAAATTTTTAAACATTTTTTACAATAATTTTCCAAAATGTCAGAGATGCAATGGGTTCGGATAAATTCCTAGATTCTGTAGCTCCTCAAAATAGGTTTTCAAAATGAATGAAAAAGATTGGGATTGTTACAGAAGTTGATTGAAAGTTTTATGGCTTTTCTCCTTCTCAAAAAGAAAATGTAGAGAAGTTCCTTTTGCTTGATAGATCCTTCCTTTCCTTTTCCAAATTTGCTCCATTAATAAAATAATTGGAAAATTCAAATCCATCTGTCGATTTAAAATTTCTTGATAAAATATTAATTTGTGTGCTATCTCAATCATCTCTAATTTTAAGCAGGATATTTCAATGTAGTCTCATTACTTGCCAGATTTGCATGGGCTGTTTTTTTTTATCTTAACCAGTTCGATTTTGTCTTTTCAACATTGGTGACAATAATAGTCAAAAATGGGCATAAATCGGAGGAGAAAGCAAACTGCAAAATATATATGATATGAATAATTTGCCATCAAAATCGCTAGATTTTAAAAAAGATCGGGGAAATTTCCTCCCCTTATTGCCGCCACTGTATGATTTTTTTTTTAAGAACTGCTGCTACATTTTTGGAGTAAATTCTGTAATAACTGTAAACGTAAAACTTTCCCATTCTCAAACCGAAAAGCAATTTAATTTTGTATTTTAAAGTAATACATCTGAATTGCTTTCCTGCTTCTTTGCAGCCCAATTTCGATGTATTATACCCATTTGCAAAACCATTAGCACTTTTATATTAAGGAAAATCAAATATACAGGACGGGCCTTAGAGTAAAATGCTATGTGTGCAAGAATGAGTTTTGGCGCCCCTTACAATGAAAATGGGTATAAAAAACACTCCAAAAATGGTAAGGGTGCTTTATATGGTATGGGTGCAAACTATTAAAATCGTAGAGTTTCCTGCACTAAATAATATTATTTTAAGTCAGCTTTTATTTAGGAACCCGTGGATTCAATTTTTTTTTATAAAACATAAAAATTGTAATAAAATTATTTTCATAAGAATTGAATAAAATACATGTTATTAAAATTACTAATTTTTGCTACGTATTACTTTTTTTAGTAGTCCTCTGCTCTTAGCGCAAGCCTTGGAACCCCTTTTCAACACTGGGTTGTGAAGGGCTGCAATTTGGCTAATGAAGCATTATCAGTACTGCCAAGTTAAAGTGAAACAAAGTTAACAACTGTTCAGTTCTGTCACAACAACGTAGCGGAGTGCTTGAAGCCAGTCTCTTTACTATACATTCAAGCAACATTTTATTTGTTGAACTAAACATATTCAAATTCACAAACATACAAAAGCGAAGTTAATATTAAGGATTTAAAAATCAATACTATTTTGAACATATTTTTCCATGTTCAAACAAGTTATCAGTTTGATTTTCCCAATAACTGGGAATAAAATAAATATTTCCCAATATCTGACAAAATATAAATGCTATAATTCCGTGATCTCAAAACACCTTAAAAGCTAATACAAAATATCAACATTCTGCTCTTACCTATCTGGATTTTTAGCACTAACCAGTTGATTCCGTCAGAACCGCAGGTTTGCTTAACTTTTTTGGATTGTGTCATTTGTTTTTTCCTTTTGAACGAATTCATTTGTTAGGTACGTTGAGAGGTTTACAAATAATTTATTAAATCCGTGATATAAAAATTAAAAAAAAAAAAGTTACATAACTTTTGTAGATAAATCGGTTAGTGTTCCCGTTAAAATTAGAGGAGGGGAAATATTTTTTAAGGAAAGCGCACAAATAACTGTATGTGTTAGGCCAAAGTTTTGTTCTTTAAAAATGTAGATATTTGGCGTGAATTTGTGGGTGGAAGTTTTCGACTGTATATACGACGAACCATACAAATTTGACATCTGGAATTCCTCCACAAATACAGATCATTCATTGAAGAAGATAATTGCTATTGAATGAATCATAGCTAGATGTAAACATATATTATGTCAGTTCATTTCTAATCAAGGAGAAATGGCCATGTGTGGATTGCCTCGCCTCTTTCAAGTGTTTTACAAAAACTAGAATTTGCCTGCTCAGCTCTGAAGTTGTGGATCCCAGACGAAAGCAAATTCCCACGAAATGACTTTTTTGTTTGCTTACTTGGCTTTGAGTTCAGTATCACGTAAAGAGAGGGTGGGGGGGTGGGGGAATTAGATGAGGGAACGTCATTCCGCCTTCTATTAATGTAAAGGATCGCCTTTGCCTCGTGTTTCCACTCCACTACACCCTTGACCACCGATAATCTCCGTTTTGTAATTTTACATCTGATGTAGTATTTAAAATTATGGTGCTTAAATTTTTCTAGAAAGGTCCTTGAATTTTCTTAAAAAGGTCCTTGAAAGTCCTTGAATTTTTTTCTTCAATAAGAGTGGGAACCCTGCTTCAGTCTTTTTGCTTTTTTGCCAATCCAATCCCTGATAAATAAAGGCCTTCTGTTGCAAAAATTGATAGTAAAAAATTACTATTGGTAAAAAAAAAAATGCAGGATAAAAACTTCAGCTACCATGGACACCAACTACACTGAGGCAAAAATATCATTTTGCTCCCCCTCCAAAAATTTGTAAAAATGTGTTTTTCCTGTACAAAATACTGCATATAAAGGACATTTTGTAATGTTCTAAAGGAAAAAAATCCTCAAAAAAATATAAAGTAAGCGCAATATTTGAAGTCACACTGATACTATCCAACCCTCTCCCCTAAATGAGAATTAAGTAAATGTAGCAGGAGTTTTGTGCAATTTGATGAAAATATATGTAAAGTATTGTGTGATATTGAAATAAATAATTTTGTAATGATAAGATTATTGGTATAGACTCTTTTTTCATTAATTATTATCCAGAATTTTTAAAATTTGCTTTGGTCATTTTAATGCTTGCATCATAAAGTATATCTTTTGTGAATTAACTGTTTAGTGCACTTACTTTTTCCCTAAAATGTTTCCGAACTAATTTTATACAAATAACTTTCTACATAAGTTATTATGGAGGTAACTTCAATATATTCAGTAGTACTGAAAAAAGTGGTGTCCGGAAATCTTGGGTCAATCTACAAACTTATTACAAAACTACAAACTTATAACAAAACCAAGTAAAGCATATAGTTTATTAGAATTTTTATAGGAAAAGAACTAAATTTTAATATAAAAATTATATAATATTTACAATTTCAATTACAGTTTAAAAATTTTAGTTTTTTCTAAAAAAATCTTTAAAAACTAAAAGTTTTTGAGATTTTTTTAAGAAAAAAAAATGTATTCCTATATCTTCTAAGCCTTTTAATTCGCTCTTTTATGATTTCTTGTAATACTACAATGCTTAGAATGTGTAATTAAAATGTTATGTTTTGGTAAAGTACTTCTTATTATCAATTATCTGCTATTTATTTATTTTTTTTTAATTATTATTTAGATCTATGAAAAAATTTCAGAATTTGTTAAGATATTTTTCTACGAGTTTCATTTGGATGGAAAGACTATTCCTACAGGTAAATTATTTTTGATCACAAGCAAATGGAACTGCGCCAATATAAAATGTCAGTTAATACACTGAATTTTCAATTGCTGTAATTATTTTAATTACTTTATAGGTTTTTGTACTGATAAGCTCATGAAGCAATTGAACATAGATACTGCCATTATACCATATTTTAACAAAGAACATTCACAACCCTGTCAAAAAGATGTAAAGACTTATTTTGATAATATTCTGTGTAATGAGGCTTACCAGGTAAGTTAAACTTTAGTATTCTTGAGCCGATTTGAATAGTATACATACAGACTAATAAACTTTCCAATTTATATATTAATATGATTGAGATATCATTATACTATAAAACATAATTTTTCATAATCATGTGTAATGCTACATTTTTAATGATAATGTTTTTAAAACCAATAGACTCAATATTGATATTGACTATTAGGTAGTAGTGAGGTTTGTTCAACTGCTTGGTGAGAGTTTTACGGATTTTCTTGCTAACAAAAAGAAATGGTGGGGCAAAAAGAAATAAATTTAATGTTTTTCATTACAAAAAGATATATTAAACAAAAAATATATGTTGTAGCAAAATTCAATACATGTATTTGAAAGATTGCAGGTATAAATTCTGATTTCAATTAAATATTAAATTCTTCATTATCTTCAAGAATAATAAAAAAGTAGTTAAAATAGTAAATGTATGAAGATAAAATATATTCAGTAGATTAGTGTGTTTTTCCAGTATACTTTCAAGTCCTATAGCTGGTTTTTCCTCTTGGATTGCTTGAATTTGAATTTTTGGGTCTGATATTTTATATTTTGTTTAAGCATGTTGCCCTTCTTTTGCCTCGATTACTAAAACATATCAATTAACATTTTAGATGTTGAAAAAGGCCCTTTCTCAAAAATTGTTCTATTCTACTTGTATAGTAATTTTATTTATTAAGAAGCCTGTTTTCTTCCTTTATACCTTTAAAGAGCTCCCCATAAAATAAATAATATAATTGTACTGATCTAAGTGCTTTTATATCTTTATGAAATTGGTGATGCAGGGTTTTTGGTGTTTGTGTAGCAATGAACCTTTTAGCGAATGAAACAAGTCTGGGTTTGTGTAGAACCTTTTAGAGAGCAAAGAGAGATTATGCTTGTCTAGCAACGACCATTTTAAGAAGCACAGTAAACATGTGCTTGCATACCTATAAAATTTTTAGCATTCCAAGCAAACCTGCGCTTGTGCTGCTATGAACCTTTTAGCAAGTGAAGCAAGCCTGGTTCAAAAGCTGTGAACGATACAAAATGACAGGTCTCTGCATAACAGGGGGGCCATACATCAGGGTTCCCACGATTATTGAAAGTCATTAAAAGTACTTAATATTTTTTAACTTCTTTTCAAGGCCTTGAAAGTACTTGAAAAGGCTTAGAGGTTCTTAAAAGTCCTTAATTTTTGCTTTGTGCCCAACTGCACAATTTTTAAAAATACAACTCTGACTTGCTATGCCCGCATGACCACCACTTATCCACACCGTATCGGAATTCTCTGATATATTTGTACTATGCATGCACCAATTTGTAACTTTTTTGATAGAATATACTTTATTAAATTTATTTATAGACATGATGCCTGAAAACAAATTTTCAAAGGTCCTTAAAAACATTATTTAAATCTTAAAAACATTATTTAGGTCCTTAAAATTCAGTGATTTTCATTCTGTGATTTGAGTGGGAACCCTGTACATTTAGTAATTCTATAATACTTAATCTAGAATATAAAAATTAAATTCAGAGTCTCAACTTTTTTTTTTATCTTGGTGATAACCCAAACTCTGTCAACTTCTTTTATTTGTTGGCTTTTCATTAATCTACTGCAACATTTTCTTATCTGTTATATACTTTATTAGTATATATTTCTTGAAGGATTAAACAAAATGTATTTTTCTTAGAAATCACTAGTTCCATTGCACTCACCTTCTGCCTCTGCTCCAAAAGGTATTTTATTTAACATCAAAGGTTCTAACTGTTAGACTGTTCTTTCAGCATCAATTTTCACACTGTCTAATCTGGTTATTCTCATGTTACAGTTGATAAAAGTTCTGCAGAAACACAAAGTGCAATTTTTGATGCGAAATTTCTGGGTAGCGAAAATGTTCGTGGGCTTGAAACTGATTTTGAACTTTGTCATAAAACTCTTACTAAGATGCAGGTTTGTACACAAGATATTTCAAACATGAATTTATTCAATTTTTTTTATAGTGTTTATGTAGCAAATGAAATTCTATTGCCAAGTAGATTTATGTCCTTTTGTAGTGTTGTGTTTTGCATGTTTGAGCAGCTTTCATAGGATACTTATAAATCATACTTTTGTTTTTTATTTCTGATTTCAAATTATTTTGAATTTAGAAATAATTTTATACATCCTGCTTTTATTACTTATTTCAATGGAAAGTTGCATTTTATATTAGAATAAAGTAGGACTTTTATTTAAGGCCTTAAAACTTTACTAGACTTAAGATCCTAATTTGCTTTTAGAATGTATCTTTGATTTTAATTTAAAGCAAAAGCATGAGCATTGACAAAAATAATGATTTTAAAACTTTCTCTTTAGGCTCTTGTTGATGCTGAGCAACCTTTACAAGATGTCATGTTAGAAATTTCGAATACTGGGATCAAAGTTCACGTTAAAGGCTTGGAAGTATTGCACAAAATTTAACATATTAACGCTAATCCGCTCAAGCTAAAGCTCTAACAAATACTTTTAAAGTTATTTTTCAGAATATTCTTATTCAAAAGATCTTTTTGACCACACTAGTGATAGATTTATAAGAAACAGTGAAATTAAAAAACAATAATAATTTTGAAGAATATAAACTCTTATGACATTTGATCTATAATCCGATTAAGTTTTCTGAATGTAACTAATTTACTTAGTAAAAATTTGAACTTGGAAGATATAGAATGCATATCTTACAATATATATATTAAAAAAAAAATTCCAAGAGAAATGTTAAAAAATAAAAGCACATTTTACAATAATTACATTTTAACACATGTGAAACTGTTATTTAAAAAAATGACAAGTATTAGTTTAACTTTTTATTTAATTATTATTTTTTTGGGCCAAGAAAACACTTTTAAGCTTCAAAAATTTAATTTTAAAGACTTAAAATAATTGTTTCAAACAAATCCTCTTAAAATAATATACATGGACTTTTGAAAAATTAAGATTTGAATTACAGAAGTTTTTAAAAGTAAAAAAAAAAGCCTTACAGAACTACTAATTTATTTGAAATTTACTGTGACTTCCCTAAGTAATATACTATTTTTAAATACTGACTAATTCATAAAAATATCCCAACTGACGTGTTACAAAATAAAAATAGCTTTTGTATAATGTTCATTTAGTTATTACACTCTACTAAACACAATATTGCCAGTGACATAATGCCATTTCTTAGTAACTTTTAAATTGTCAAATAATACCTCCATAGAATTGTTTTAAAATCTTTAAAAAATCATCATTATCACCTGTAAAAGTTATATGTAATGTGTGTGTGCTGTGTATTAGGGTGGGCAAAAAATAAAAGTTTAAATGCAGAAAAGTTGTGTTACATCCTCTCTAGTAGCTGTGAAAAATTCTGCCATTGTGCGTTTTAAATTGTAAATTCATATTATGATGGCCATGAATGCCTTTGTAACTGCTGTGTATTGTATGTCTTATGTGAGGTGCACAGTTATTTAATTGTATGTATTTCAATTTTTTTTTCTTTTTAAAGACTGATGTAATTTCATAATTAAATTAATAATGCAAAATGGGCTCATAGTCTGTTGGTTTTCAAGAAAAAGCGATCCCTCTTGAGCAATTAATTTTGTTATTAAAGAAATAATAGAGACTTTTTTGACAGTTATAAACAATTTATAAATGTCTTGTTTTTTATTTCTAGGAAATCTTATATCAGCATCCACTGAATAAGATAACATATATTACTCAAGATTATATAGACTCTAAATGTTTTGGATATGTGTTTGGTGATTGCATGAAGGGTCATAATTTTTTTGGATTTAAGACAGAATGCAAGGTTAGAACTAAAAAATTTATTTCTGTTAAAATATAGTTCATTATACCACTGCCCTTTTGAACAATCTGCTAACAATAAAATATAATAAAATAATATCGAAATTTATAATAAATATTTTATGTATTTTTCAGTCTGCCAAAATTTTGTTGGTTTTGAAAGCTACTTTACAATCGGAACTTACAAGGAAGTTGGAGGAAGAATTAAACATGAAGGTTTAATTAATATATTTTTTCTACATTCATAAGCTTATATTTAATTTATGAATGTTGTCTAAAATATATTTTTTCTATATTTAATTTTTATAAAGTAATTTTTTTTTTTTTTTTTAAATTGCTTAAATGTAACTTTTCCTGGTACTTTATTTTTTGTACAACGTTTTTAGGCTTCACAAGTCTTTATAGAATTGAAAGATTTTCTTAGTTTGGCCTATAAATTAACGGCTTTAGAGAGAGAAATTCCAATTACTTTGGAGAAAAGAGTAAAATTAGTGGAAGATATTTGCTGGTGGCTAGAAGGATGTTGTAATGATGTATTGCCTACTTTAACACAATATGAGGTATTTAGAACGGTGTTTTTATTTCATAATTAATTCTTATTATTATGATAATTAATTCTTATTATTATGATAATTCATTCTTATTTTTATTTTCAATGGTATTACATCATTCATTCAATTTAATTGTCTTATCATTAATTAAATAAAAAATAAGAGTGTTACTATGATTGATCAGTGCATATTTTTTATGTTCAAAAAAAATTCTCTCTCTTTTTTTAATTTTTAATATTTTGTACAATTGAAGCTTAAATGTATTCACCAACTGAACTTAGTTTTTTTTTCTCGTAAAATATATTCACTAACTGAACTTAAGTTCTTTTCTCTCATAAAATGTATTTCCAAATAATGTTTAGTGAAATATGAATTTTATATTGAACAGAAATTACTATCTTTTCTTAAAAATATTTTATAAAAATATACACTTTTATGAGTCACATAAATTAACATACATGTTTTCTATATTTCATTTTATAAAACAAAATAACTTTTTTATTTTAAAGTAGATAGGCTTTTAATTATAATTATATTTCAAGCAGTACAAAACAGATTAATGTATTATTATTTGTTTAAAATTGTAATTTTAATTTTTAGGAATCTGGTTTAAATATCAAAATTCAGGAATTGTACTCTACTGCAGTTGAAATGAAACTTACAGAAATTGAAGAGAAAGAAGAAATACAGAAAAAAATTGCCAAAGCCAATAAGAAACATGTAAGAAGAAAGAAGGTCAGTTGGTATATATTCAATTGCACCCTCTTTTTTTTTTTAACTTTCAGTTTATAGAATTCTGTGCTTTAATGTACTAAGAGATTGTGTTAAGTCATTTTGTGTTATTATTTAAAGTTAAATGTTATTTACATATTGAATAGAAATTACTATATTTTTTATAGTCAATCTACAAATTTCTAATACAATACATAACATCTAATTTTTAGTTACATTTTCCTAAATTAATTGTAAATGGAATTTCAGAGAGTTGAGAAATTACTTTTCTGCTGAATACTGTTATGTATATTGAGACCAATCAAGAAGGTTTTTTACTTTCAATTACTCATATGTTAACATAAGGTAATGAAAGTATTGTTTTCCATCACAATTACTATTATTATTATTTTTCTTTTCATTCCTCCTTTTTTCGGAGCATCCTGACTTAAAAAAGTGGTCTAAAAAAATATCTGTCTGTGTGTACATGGTCAGCATCCAAACAAATTGACTTACAAAGTTAAAATTTTGGCGTGCGAGTTAGTGGTACTTAGGAGACCTGTGAGATCTGGCATTAAGGTTTTCATCAAAATCATGCATACGCATAAGGTCAAAATCATTAAAAAATCTTGTTTTTTAGCAATGGCTGTAATATGGCTCTAGCTTTTTTGATTAAATTTCTGTGCTAATTCTTCTTAAGGTGTTCTAAATATCGCCACCTCTGAAATTCCCATGAAAATGCGATAAAAGCGTAAAAAGTTTTAAAACGAATGCCTTTAACACAGAATCCTCTGCCCTTGAGCATTGCCAAACAACAAATGATTTTTTTCTATTTCATGCACACAAAAAGACAATGTAATGTCTATGGAATAACATCACCAATTTTACCATTTTTTTTTCTTTCTATTTTTTGGCTTATGGAAAAATTATTGTCAAAAATATCCAAAAACTGGCCATTTTTTTTTACACTATGAAAACTTGATCGGAGCTCTAAATTGTAATCATACATAAGTTCACAATACATTTAAAGGATTTATATGATAATATTTACTGTTATGGATTATTTTTTTCTTTTATATAGAAAATAGAATATAAAAGACCACATGATACAAGGAGGAAAAAGTCCTCTTTACATCCTAATGAGTTAAAAGTGAGTATCAAATTTTAATGCTTTTTACTATCTTTAATTTTTTCTTAACTTTATTATTTTTTACTTAAACTTGTTATAAAATTAAATATAACTTGCTTTTACTGTATTGTTATAAATAAAAGGAAAATATTATTTTTTCCCTTTAATTTGTTTCTTCACAAGCAGATAAAAATTGTTGGCCACTTATCAGCAAAGAACTGTGTAAATATTGTAATAATATTGGTCTAACTTTGTCTATAATTTTATTGAATTTAAAAAAAGAAGAAAAAAAAAACACTTGGGATCTAATGAGTTTAGGCATAGAGCTAGTGATCAGAAAGTTGCAGTAGAGTCTTTTCACAGAACACAGTTATGTACAATAATGGGGTCAGATGCACATTAGATCTGTAGTGGCCTCAATATGTTCTCAAGCGGATGAAGTTGACTCAAGTGTTGACGTATCGTTATCTGGTGGAACACTAAATTACGAGATAAAACTATTCTGCCCAAGCGCTAATTCCCCACCTTCAGGCAAGTTGTGTGGCTTACGTAATAACAAACTTACATTTCCTTTTTACTTTTAGGGTATTTAGCAAAAATTGTTCATTTATGTCCCACACGTAACAATTAATTGTGTTACTTATAACTTATAAAGTGTGTTCCTTAAAAATGTTAAGAACTATGTATTTTTGTGTTCTTATAGAAAATTTAGATTGGCGATCAATTACTTAATGAAGTAATGCAAGTTATCTCCAAAAAGTTAAAATTTTTCTTCCACATATGATATAAAATGCTTTATATATATATATATATATATATATATATATATATATATATATATATATATATATATATATATATATATATATATATATATATATATATACATATATATACATATTGTGAAATATAATTGTGTGTGTTTGAATAATTTAGAGATGTGTTTAAAAATTGAGACAGATAAATTTCTTATATAATCTTTGAGTTTAAAAGATTTTCTAACATAAAATTAGTGCTATTAATGAAATACAAAAAACATTGGTTTTGTAATATTTAAAAATGAGATGTTTAATACATAATCATTGATTATACAGAGTTCCCACGGGTCCTTAAAAGTCCTTAAGAACTCCTTAATTTTGGTTTTCATAAGGGCCCTTAAGAACTCCTTATTTTTGATAAATCAGGTCCTTAAAAACCCCTTAATTTCCCCCTAAAACTGTCCGAGATCGCAATTTCCTGCCGGTTCTCGAAACTGCATTAGCGAAATATTAAGTAGAGCAAATCTGTCGCTAAAGCTCAAAATATAGTGATCAGAACACTAAACCCCTCTTCTAAACCAGTTGTTTTTGCCCACTAAGTGGTGTTTAAATGTTAGGCTACATTCCGGAAATGAGCTCTCCTAATAAATTTCTAATCTACGTGTTGGGTTGTCACGTTTTTGAAAAATTGTCATAATCAAAACGTCACCAATTCATTATGGCGGGTGATTAAAAATCCACCAGGAATGAAAAATGGCCGTAATGCTAACCAATGACTGAAAATAATCAAGAAAATACGACACAATATGCAAATTCGCATTTGAAAATGTAAGAGGTAGAAAATGGGAATTTAAGCAAACCAAGTTGCAAGTCTTATCAGAATATTCGTGAAGCAACTAGAGACAAAACAGTAGTGGCTAAATTTAATTTTGTTTTAGCTGTTGCTAAGTTACTACGTCCTTCCCTTAAATTCTTTCAAAATGATAAATTCCTCTTGACTTTTTTTGGAGATGAATTGTAAAAACTCGCCATAAAGTGCATGAACTATTTCCATGTTCTAAAGCAAGATCATAAAACTGACTTAGAGGATTATAATTGTTACTTGTCTACCGACGAAATCAGCATGGGGTTTTTGCTGATAAACTTTTAAAAGAAAAATTGAAGACAAATGATGTAAGTGCAGAGGAAGGTCTCAATTTAAAAAGAGATTGTTGTAGTTTTATTGTAAAAATGTTGCAAACTCTAATGATTAAATCACAATTAAACGATACAATTGTTCATAATTCATCATGTCTAAATCCTACACAAATGGTAAAAGATAGGAGTAAAAACTTAAGTTTTATGCCAGGTGTCTACTGGTCCCGAATGTCACGAAAATATGCGAAAATGGAAAACTGGCTCCGAAAAAGTACAGAAACGTACTTTTACGTACGTAAATTTTGTCCCGAAAATCTATCTCTTCCATGTATGATTCCTTTCGCCGATTGCCGAATTTCCACCCTTTTTTAATTTTCCATATCTTTCCACTTTTTTACAAATTTCAAAGAAAATCAACGTTATTCTACAAGTTTCCCATTGATCTCTCTTGATTGATTCTCTCTTCACACATGGTTCAATATCAAAGTTTTCGGGCTTTTTGACCAAAATTTCAATTGCGTGTGAGATCGATGTAAATGTTCTAACAACCATGAACCTGCATACATTCGGATCTCCTTAAATCACAGATGGAACACATTTTTCTCTTATGTTATAACCTCTATCAGCATATGCTATTGCCTAGAATTACGTTGTTGAGTAGTATTCATTTTCGTCAATTGTTACGCCAATAGAACTGTCATTGTTACTATTGCAGAGATTACACCAGGAAGAAATGGTACAATTCAGCTGTAAATGTGGATTTCAGTTCTTTTTTGATTATACAAATCTGCAATACAATTTTATTGGGCTTGCTTGCAAGTCTGACAACCATGAAGCCGGCGTACCTTCAGACTTCCCCAACTCCGAAGTAATGACCACTTATCTTACAGATTACCGCCAAAGGTGCCGGGTTCGAATTCCGGATTAGGCATGAATGTTCGTTGTGGTTCGGAATCCACTTTAAGTTGTAGGTCCCGGCCTGATTAGCCGTCGTGCATAAAAATGCTGAACGTTACGTTGATGTAAGGGCTGCTATTGCCAATATTTACATTGCTTAGACGATAACTATCGTTGGGATTTACCTTGTTGTGATGTTCATTTTCAGCAAATGTTACACCGATTTAAGTACCAATATTCCGAAGGTTTGTGCATCTATACTTGCTGCTGCCCCTGAGATTTACGTGGTTGTGATAGTCAATTTTGTAGAGTTATATTCAGGGATGACAGTTTTCCTCCTTTTGGAGGATTTCCTCCATTTTGGTTTATATGTAAAATTTTCCTTCTCTTTTTCAGTGATTTGAGGATCTGCATTTTTCTGATCTGAACCAGTTTTTCCTGCAAAAAGTTTACTTTTCCTCATGTTTAAACAAAAGATTTTGCCTCGTAGCTCTCCTTTCCTCTTAAATTACTTCACTAACTCCTAATATTTGAAATGTAATTAGTATATAGTATGAAAAATATCATTGTATCTTTAAAATTATTGAATCATCCTTCCTGATACTTTTTTTGTTGAATTTTTGTATATTCCTTCCGCGAACTTTTTTAACAAATTTTTGGATTTCCTCCTTTTTGCTCTCTGATCACTCTCATCCCTGTATATTGAAATAATCGCCTCCATTGCAGATATTTCCATCCATATATTTAGACGCTAACGCCAGTATTTACGTTGGTGTGATGGTTACTTTTTCAAATTGTTGCTTTAATGTAATTGCTGAGATTTTCGATGATATGGTGGCCGCTATCGCCGATGTTTACGTTGGAGTATTGGTAATTTTAAGCCTTTAATAGTAGCTATTTCTGAGATTTGTAAGGCTGTTTTAGTGTCATTCATCTGGGCTTCCCCTGATGTGATAGCCGTAATGTCCGTGATTAGTACGAGGATCAGTTTTGCCTTTTAATTTGAATCGATGCTGAATTAATAAAATTTTAATTCAATTTTATTTAAGAAATTAGTTCCCATTGACCAACTTTACTGTATATCCGTATTTAAAATTGTAATTTTAATTGCTATTGTATGTACAATAGATTATTTTAGCTTGAAAAACAATGTTACATTTCAGTTATAAATGTAAATTTTTATGCTGTATTGATATAAAAAAAATGCTATGGAAAGCTATTTTTTTATACAATAGAGATTCCAGCATTTTTTAAAAACGAGTGAAATAAGTACATATTTATGAAGAATTTCTTTCTGATTCCAAATATTTAAACAAAAGTTCTTTAAAAAAATTAGTTATTTAAATCATAAGAAAAGAAAATGCTCCAAAACTGATCCAAAACCAGTCCGATCAAAACAGTCAACAAAATTCGTGACGTAAAGAGTCGAGAGGTTTCTGCTAAATAGTTGGCGTTGGTAGACCATTGCCACATTCCTTACAGGTTGGCATGATTTGCGAAAAATTTATAAATATGCCCAGGTAGCACACGGAAGCAGATTCACATGGGCCTACATGGGACCCATGTGAGATAGATGGGCGCTGGTGGGCCCATCTGCCCATCACCAACCCATATGAAAACTATTTGTTCAAATTTATACATTAGAATGCTTGGTTTAAACGTAATACTAGTTGTTTCTATTAATGGTAATATATTCTTTGGTTTAAGAATGAAATAAGAGTTGAAAATAAGTAATTTATATGTTTTCTTTATTGAAAGGGAAATCTATACAGTACGACATGGGTCTATATGGGCAATCCATATGGTTTCAATTGGGCTAACCACTTCCAATCCATTAGCTATTTAAGTTTATACGAAAAATCTTAGTTTAAAAATCCCATGAAGCTTCATTTGCTGTCGATTTAGTTTGAAAATCAAAAAAAAATTACTTAAAATGTAGTTATTAATTTTAATTGCTGATTTCATAAAATAATACTCCGATTTCGCATCTCGAAGTCATGAATTGAAGCGAAATATTTTCGACAACCAGCGGGCTGACCGCCAGCCAGCGAGAAATTATCATCGATGGAAATGACATAGTTATAATATAAAATAAACATGTTTATAACTTGAAAGTCAATGGTAAGTTCAATGTTTTTAGTATCTCTACTGCTATGGTAAAAGTGTAGAATCGTTTACACCATTGATACTGGCAAATTTGTTTTGGCGCTAAGAAGAAATATTTCCAACATGGCAGATACTCAAAAAACGTAAGCAAAGGTAATCGTTTGTTGCCCTGGTTAAGTACTTCTGGGTAAATTCCTGGTTTGTTGGTACAATTTTTAAAATTACATGAGAAGTGGTTTCCGGTCATCGCCTAGTCAAAATGGCGACTGATGCAAATGGCCGTTAAAAGTAAACAACTATTGAAAACATCTATAAAATATGCCATAACAATAAATTATAAAAGATAAGTGTACGTTTGTGGTTTCCAATGTAACAATATTTTCTCAGAAAGCATTACTACATCGCCTACCATTTAGCGCAAAAGCCAATGCAAATGGTACCCTTTTCTACACTTGTACCGCCATCACATCATCCGCTTACAATTGAAACACACTAAGTCAGTATTTTCAGTTTTAGAGTGTTTATCCAGACTAGATAGTTAAATCATCTGCCTACAAAAGTTGCATGTTCACTGAAAATATAAATTTGATCTAAAAAGGTAAAGGTGTTGAAGAAATTTTTTTACATGAAATTAGTTCGCTTTTGAAAAGTAAGGTTTATTGACTTAGTGTGTTTCACTTGTAAGCAGATTATAATCTGTTTTATTCGCTAATCAAATAATCAGATGTCGAAGTCAAGCCTAATTACTGGGTTTTTACCAAAAATTTGTTTAAATGATACCAATGCACATTAAAATATCGTAATTTTTTTTCTGTATAATCCTTGATTAAAATTATAACTGGATTGTATGCAAAAAGTTTTATTTATTTTGGCTTGAAATGAAACGTGGAAATGTAAAAAAAAAAAAAAAACCTGGAAGAGTCAGGGAATTTTGAGTGGCAATCCTGTAATTAATTGGGTGGGAATTGGAGAGATTTCTGAAAATTATTGCTAAGGTCAAAATGAAATTTGTTTGTCACAATTCAACAATTAGAGTTGGCAAAAATTTATGAGCTTTTTTATTTGCCAAATGTCACCTATCCTGATCGTGCTGCAGTCTAGGAAGTAACTCCTATTTGGAAAGATTCTGATGTCATTGTTTACATAAAACCAGTGCCTAGTTAGGCATTTCACTTGCTACTGCTACTAAATTTGTTGGCCTTAATATGCAAAATCTGCACCAAGGCAGTTGTGTTGCTACACAAGTGCAAGATGACTTTATTTTTATGTAGATATTGTTAGAATCATGATTCTTTTTGATTTTTTGTTAATATAGACTCGAGTATGAAGGCTATCTGCTCAAGTGCTCATTTCTGTGCCCATGGTCAGAAGTAGCGGACCAATCACATTGACAACTGCATTTCTGCATTGCACCAGTTCTTCAAGGCATCACCAAAAAAAAAGAAAGCTTGAAATCAAAAGTCTCTTCTATCTGCTCTTCATCTTGTCTCACAGTACTTAATACAAATGGCAGCTGTGTATAGACGTCTCAAGGTGGTTTTCTACATGTATTCTATCATGTTCATTTTTATCTGGACATTACCAAGATGGAGCAATGATTCCAGGGCAAGTGGACCATGTTAGTATTGGCTGGCTATATCATTGAACATCCATAAAAAAAAAAAAAAAAAAAAAAAAAAAGCAAAACTCTGAAGAACGTTAAGGTAAGTCTTAAAATGTATTATAACATTTACGTATATAGTAGTACATTATTTCTCAATTATATACACACTGCTAAAAAAGAAACCATAGCTAATTCAGCTTTTTCTTTGTCCTATCCCTATTCATCACATTGAATTAATCAGAATATGAATAGTTTCATCTCGGAAGAAAAAAATGTGTTGCCCAGTGTAATTTATATAATTTTATTAAAACAATTGTTGGTTGGCTAATGCAAATTTTGTTGACCATCTACTATTCCAATTGAATGTAAAAAATTTCAATTTATGTTAGGTTTGATTGTGCATGTTGATAGTTGAATTAAGAACTAATAACAGATAAGTTAGTCATTATTGTCTTGGTCTATTCCTAGTTTACGTTAAAATATCGCCAAGCCGATTTAGCGCCTTTTTGTAGACAATAAAGTTCAACATTTGGCAATCTTTTTTCTTACCGCGCATGCACAACAGAGATTTTTATGGTAATCTTAATTG
The DNA here is from genome assembly GCA_963978545.1 of Linyphia triangularis. NCBI lineage: Eukaryota > Metazoa > Arthropoda > Arachnida > Araneae > Linyphiidae > Linyphia > Linyphia triangularis. The sequence goes on along the minus strand of OZ021727.1, from coordinate 48,398,266 downwards.
GAATGCATTGGGGGAAGAGAAGATTTTTTGGTGGCCGTTTTGAAAATCGCTCTTGGCAAACGGTGTACCACAGCAACGTTTTGGTTTTGTCGCCAATTTTTCAAAATTCTTCCAACCCATACACTTAAACTAGGAATTTACCATTGCCTTATTTTTAGAGATGTATGTGTAGCAGCCATTATGTTGCAATTTAAAATTGTAAGATCTGAATTTGGCAAGTTTTTCTTAAAAACATTATAGTAGGAAAAACATTTTGTTATTGTAATTTTTCTTGTGATTAACTAGGTACTTCATAAGATCATATTGTGTTGTGTTAAGATTTTCTCTAACTTATTTTTTCTTAAAAAAGTATTTGTACTGTTAAATAAGTTTCTGTATAATTTGTAATATTTACAAATTTGTTACAGTCCAGTTGAAACAATGATTTCAACTTTTTTGTCCAAATTCTCAGTGCTTTAAATATTGCTTAAACATTTAAAAATGAGAAAACGTTTAGTGATTCGAATTAATGCAGAATCATTGTTAGTATATAAAGTAAAATACAGTAAAGCATTGATTATCCGAAACAATTGGGAATGGGGACTGTTTTTTTTTTAGTTGGTTGGTTTCAGATTATCTGGCGCCGTTAGCAACACAAGGGCTATAATGCTCCGAAACATTCGTCATTTGACAAACCAACATACATTTACAAACACCCATGCCTTACACGAGACTCGAGCCCGCAACCTTGCTTTCTAGAAGCTAGCACCCTAACCACTATACCGTTTGGTCGGCGGGTTTTTTGGGTGACCAATCATTTATGAAACAATTTTCTATGTGTGTCATAAGAATAATATGAAATAAACTAAGGTATTCTTCCATTAGATGGATGTCGGATGAAAATCGCCAAATTGTAGCGATAACTGTAACACATTCAAACTTGTAACTTTCCAATTCAGGACAAGGTTTCTATAGCAACCCTTCGAACTAAAGAATAAAAATAAAAGTCCACAAGTTTAAAATATTATTTTTGTGTAAATATTTCAGCTTCACATGTCTCGTATATGACCATACATAAAGTAATAATACTATATTAAGTGGCCTAAAGTTTTGGGAAATGTCAAGTTTTGAATTCGCCGACAGGTTTTGTTGATCGGTATTTGGGTAACTGATGCTCAGTAGTAAACGTTAAATCATTTTATCTAGAAATACTTTTAATATTAATCATGAAAGCTGATTATTTTTAATAATTTTGTACTCAATAATTGCTTGTGAATTGAACAATTGAAATTGTGAAAGTCCCTATAAATTAAAAAGATCATTACATAATTTGTGATGTCTTAATATTTGTACACATACGAAATTTAATGTCTGAAAATTTTCAACCATTGGGTAGATTTTTAACAATCCTTGATATAATAAATGGGTTTTTTTTTTTTGTTTTTTTTTTTAATTTTTATTATTATTATTAAAAAGGTGCATTTAAAAAAATTGTATGTAATCCATAATGTTGCGTTGAAATTCTAAAAAATATCACTAATGGTGAGTAGGGATATGATAAATTGATTGTCATTTAAAAATTATTATTAATTTTGTAAATTATATAAAGTTTTTCTACTAGTGCTCAATTTCAAAAAATGGACTCGAATCCCTTCAACAATAAACAATTATTCAAATGAAGGTAAATGATTGAGGTTCTTAAGTTTTGTAAATGTGTTCCTTATTACACATTCAGTCAACTAATTAGCAAGTTAAAAAGTGGCAACTGCTGCTGCATAATTTGTAAATAAATTACGGTTTACACATTTAAAATATAGTTAAAATGTCAGCCAATCTTAAAATATATCTTTGTTTACTTTCAGTCAAGATGTCATACAGAGATGTCACAACAGCAGACATTTTGAAGAAGATAAACATTAGTGCTTGTGATTGTGTTGAGAAAAATAATAATAAAAGATTATTGAAAGCTTTTAAATAAAGATTAATAAATTGTTTCCCACTCTTGTCTAATTTTTTTAATGTATGTACTATGTATATTGCTTTTTTTTCCAGCAGTTTACCTCATTGGGGATAAAGACAAATTTCACCATGTTAGTGTTTTTTTATAAAAAAAAACACTGTTTTTCTAAAACTTAGCTGATTTGGGGCATTTTTGACAGACTCCTTACTTATATTGTAGTTCCTACTCGTTTTAGATACTGTTAAATGTATGAGATATTTTGACATTTAAGTTGAAGTGCAGAAAAATTAAGTTTTATGCATTAAAAAGTATTGTTAAACAATAAAATATACCTTTAACTGAAAACATTTTATTCTTTTAAAAAATGTACAAGAAATCATATCAAATCTGAATATAATTGTTTTGATTGTAGCATAAGATCTAAATTTGAAAAAATAGTATCCAAAATATAATAAAACAGATAAGATTTTACCAGACTATTAAATATTGTATTTAAGTTGGAATTGAGAAAAAAGTTTTATGCATTAAAAATATTGTTAAGCATAAAAAATATATTGTTAACTATAAACTTATTGTTCTTTTATAAAATGTATAAAAAATAAAAAAAAATCTGGTTTTAATTGTTTTGGTTGTAAGCATTGGATCTAAATATTTAAAATAGCCTCTAAAATAAAACAGATTAATATGGGCGAATCCATGCAGGCCCCACATGAAAAATCTACATGGACTAATATGGACTGCTTATCTGGATCCATATAGAATTTCCATCTTATTCCAGCTAGGGGAGTTGACATGGGCCAATATGGGTTAGTTGTGTGGGCCCATGTGGGAAAACACATATGGGCCCGTATGGAACTCATGTACCCGTTTCTACGCGGGGCCTATATGGGCTGCCCATAGGGGCCCGTATGGTTAACCCACCACTAACCCATGTAGGCCCATATGAGCGTGCTACCTGGGTGGTTTCCGCTGCTGCATTTCAAGCAAAGATGTTTGCGAAGCGGTAAAGTCACATTCAATGCCAACGGAATGAGTCATTTTCTCACCAACTTCTAACAAGGTAATTTTGATCGCAATTAAAAAAAAAAGAAAAAGCACATTGAGCAGAAATTTTTATGTTTATGGCTTTTTCGAAACATTTAGAATTGAATAAAAGAAAAAATTTCAAAATGCGGGAACTGTCCATTGTTTAAAATTAATTGATATTGCAATTTTGTGAAAATTTGAAGTTTTTCCTTGAATACTGTAACTGAAAGGTGGCTGCAGCTGAACTTAAAAAAATAATAATAATAATGTAAACTGCAAATCAGGAAATTGAAAAATTAGACTAACTCCTCCAATCCAACCACATTCGGAGACGGGTTTTTTAAATACATAAATTGATGCGTAATTTTTTTACCAACTTCATTTGATGCATAAAAACAAAAATTACATTATGAAATGTTTTTAAAGTAAATTGTTGATTTCTTCGATTTTTTATTAAATTTCAAATATTCAGAAAACAAAAAGAATGAATATAATAATAGAGTATTTGTTTAATGTTCATCTACTTTGACATGATTTATGGTTTGAATTTATTTAAAAAAAAAATCATTTAGAAAACAGTTTAAAGTGTATGCAGCTTTCACTGTGGGCGTATTTGATACTAGAGTCCTCTTTTCTAACATAATTGCGTAAAGTCGTATCATAAATTTATTTTGAAAGTCCCGAAAAAGTCTAAATGAACCTGCAGAAATTTAGTTGACACCCTGTATGACAACCACGCTTAGTCCTAAGCTAAAAAAGATAGTCGTAGATAAAGTCGCTTATTATATTTTATGTCTTAATAATTTTCTCCCAACGTGATTTACTGTGAAGGTGTAATGTCATTTTTTTCGTGTTTATAAAGGTCCTTAATAAGTATTTGTAGGTCCTTAAAAACTCCTTAATTTTAAGTTTGAAAAAAGAGTAGGAACCCTGTTATATATTATAATAAACTAACTAGCTGCAATCTGAAAATACCATTACCTCACTTCAACAAATGCTTTAAAGAACATCTATGTAAAATCCTTTGTTTGTAACACTTTTCTTCAATTATTTTCCCAAACTATGCTTTTACTCCAAGTGAATTTATTTTATTCCCCTTAAAAAATGTATCTTCCTTTTCAGTTTTATTTATATTTCCAAATAAACTTATATTTATTTGCTTAGGCTTTTATAGAAATTTATGAATGCAAGTCAGAGAAAGCTATTCTTCACATTGTATGATCATGTTATTTTAAGAAGCAAATTGCAGTTATTTCTTAATACGCCATGTTGATGTAGCTGGCCACTCCAGAATTTCAAAAATCTCACCAAGTCACTTAACCTTGGGATAAACTAAGAGGCTTATTTGATATTTTCTGATTTTCGTTCATTATGTATAAGATTTACTTTTTGAATTTGATGATTAAATCATTCCAACTTCTTATTGCCATCTTGGGAAAATATCTAACCTGCAAATGCTTTTACATGTTTAGCAATTACGATGAATCTCATAGTTATGTTTTTGTTTTAGGTAATATTAGTTGTTATAGGTAATTACTATTTTAAAAATTCAATATATATTTTTATCTTCAAATATACATTTTTACCACTGATGTACAAGATATCCATATTCAGTGCTTCAGTGAGTTTTAAATGTGGGTGTGGTTGAGTTTGACTTTTGAATTTCATATTTTTAAAAATGGGCATGCTTTTCTATGTATCTTTTCATTCTAAATACTATTTAGTTATAAAATTTATATTATACTTGATAAAGTTATTTCTAAATAACTGAATTAAGCAAACATTTTTTTTATTTTTATTTAACAGTCGGATAAGAACAAGTCTTTCAAGGTTTATTTATGCTATTTAATATGTTGTTTTAGTTTATATGTTATGTTCATTTGTGCCCAATTATTTCATTTATTAATGACATCTTATTGAAGCATATAAGTAACTTTATTTGATGTTTGTTTTTTGTTAGGTATCTCAAATAATTAAAGAGCATCTAGTATATTTTCAAACTCTTGCTAAAAATAGACAGCATAGAGCTGAAATTCTGAAAGAACAGATTTCTGAGGTAGAAGACATTGACTTTAAAGATGACTTGGTAAGGACTAGAACATATGACTCTAATTAACTATTTTAACTATTTAAATACAAATCACATGAAATATAAATTTCTGTATATGTTTTAAGTGCATTTTAAAATTAAACTTAAAACTTCCAACCATAAAACTATTGGTTTTCGTATACAAATTTAACACATTTTAGTATTTTATATATATTATATCAGTTTTACCAAAAGATTATTTTGTATTGATTCCTTTTATATAGTATTTTATTAATTTAAATAAGTGAAAGCAAGATGAATAATTAAATGTCCAATGCATATTTCTGAAATAATTCATACATCACATTAGGAATGTGAACAAATTCAGATTTCTACTTTACATATATTTTCTATCTATCTAAGGTTTGAAACAGTAACACCCTAAGCCTCTGAATTGGTGTGTGAAATAGACCAGAAAAAATAGTGTAATTTGTACATGTGTTAAATAATTAAGATTCTAAACAACTAAAATATGTCCTTAACATTTATTCCATTAAAAAAAGAGCTTTCTAACTATGTATTTAATTCATCTAATAAGTATTCGATTTTTGTTTGTTCAATATATCCCAATGTCCTACTTCCTATATATCAAAGATGTTAAAAACTGGTAGAAAAATCCCCATTGCTGTTCATAGAGTTAGCTATTACCAATTGATCAGCCAAGTACCAATTTCACATTGCTTTGTTATCTGACCTTTAAAAAAAAAAGTTATTTAATCCCTTGTTTGGATATTATTTTGAATTTCATATTAAAAATAAAGCTTTATTGGGTGGCCCAGGGTGGTTATAATAAAGTTACAGAAAGTTAATATACAGGGTGGTTATAATTAAAGTTACCCTGTTTAGAGCCACGTAGAGTCCGTTCTAATGAGCAGATTTTGATGAAACTTGGTATATACACTATATGGACCATGGCGAAAAGTAATCTGCAATAAAAAAATTGTAGTTCAAATTTTTACCACCAGGTGAAAAAGTGGCGCGTAAAGAACAAAAACCACAAATTAAAAACACAAATTTTTATTTAATTACAGCATATGTTCAACGTGCATTCCATTTACGTCAACCACATGCTCGAAGCGTGTTATAGCATGTTCAACAGTAGCACGAAGGTTTTCTCGATCAATTGCAGCAACATGACGTTGTTATGCTTGCTTTCGTTTCAGGAAGAGTCCCTATGCTCCCTCCATACGCACTATCTTTCAGAAATCCCCACAGCCAGAAATCATAGGGATTTTAGTCTGGAGAACGAGGAGGCCAGGCAGTCAAAAAACTTATTGAAATTACCCGATCATCTCCAAAGTGGGCACGAAGTAGTGCTGTCAGTGGTCGTGCAATGTGAGGTGGTGCACCATCTTGCATAAATACGGTAGTCTCTAAACATTATCGTTCTTGTAGGGCAGGAAGGACTTGCTGCCGAAGAAGCTCGCAGTAGCGGGTTCCCGTAATCGAACACCTTCGAGGGCCACGAAGCTTTCTCCCCTCAAAGAAAGAGGTACCAAGAGTAAATTCAGCCGTAAAATCACACCATACAGTAATGTAATCAGGATGCAGAGACTGTTAATGCACAACATTCAGTTTTGCCACACCCCATATTCGACAGTTCTGAGTATTCACGGCTCCATCTAGTGTAAAATACGCCTCGTCCGACCATAAAATGTTCCAAGGCGATGCATTATCAATGATTATTCTGGCCAAAAAAATTCTACAAAATTGAGTGCGCTTACCAGAGTCAGCAGGTTTCAGTTGTTGCACAACATGGATCTTATATGGATACCATTTTACAATGGATCGAAGAATCTTTTTAACTGTATACCAAGGGATAAATAAATCACGTGACGCCTCTCGAGCACTTGTACAAGAACTTGAACACGCTATAACACGCTTCGAGCATGTGGTTGACGTAAATGGAATGCACATTGAACATATGCTGTAATTAAATAAAAATTTGTGTTTCCAATTTGTGGTTTTTGTTCTTTATGCGCCACTTTTTCACCTGGTGGTCAAAATTTGAACTAAAATTTTTTATTGCAGATTTCTTTTCCCCATTGTCCATATAGTGTATACACCAAGTTTCATCAAAATCTGCTCATTAGAACGGAGTCTACGTGGCTCTAAACAGGGTAACTTTAATTATAACCACCCTGTATATTCTATCCTGAATTCAAAAATACAAAACAATTTTTTCAGTAAGCAAAGTTTCTTGCTTGACCTTTTGGTGGTCTGTCATACATCTAATTTCGCATTCACCTATCTTCAGTTTTTTCTGCAATGCATTAAAATGTATCATTATTTCAGGGTTTTCTTTAAAATTGAAACAACAAACTACATTGCACACTTTTTTTCTTCTACTCACATTCTTACCATTGCCTTCTGATTCACTAAACTGAACAAATGTCATCAATGGATAAATCAGAACTATTATCTTCTGACCAAGAGATATTGAATTCACTCTCTTTGACTCGTTCTCTGAATCCATCATAAAAACCCATTTTGGCATGCAACATTAACTAACAAAAGGCAACCTTTCAGAAAATACAAAAAAAAAAAATAATAATAATAATAATAATTAAGGACTTAAAAAAAATAATAATAGAGCTATAGTTACATCATCTCTTAGCAATATTCAGAAATATCATCTCTTGGCTGATATTTTTGCAAAAATCTAATTTCCAAATATGTTATATGTAAGTAATAACAAATTTGCTTTCAACGAGGCAATTTTCCTTTCATCGTATTTCATGTCTTGTATGCCATACATGCACAAAAAATTTTAATGTACGTTATGAGACATTGACTAAGAATTAGTTAAATTTATTTTAACCACCATAAAAGTAAAGGAAGTAAAATGTTCTGGATTTTCTTTCATTGAAATTTGTACACAAAGGCTGATGTGCATCAAAAGTAAGTTATAGAGCATTTATTTAAATTGCCTATGTGAATAAAAGAAAGGGATGAGTACATAAAGAGTTATTTTAGAAACTGTAATTGGGTCTTTCCACGTTACATGCAGGACATTCAGACTACTATTTAAACTATATTTGCTTGTAGTTCTTTTCCATATGAAGGAAATTTTAGAATTTATGATGATCTGATAATAGCACTTGAGTAGGATGATTTTATAAGCACAAGAATTTTGTCATAAACTTTTTAAATCTCAAATTTTTTAGTTAAACCTGTCTAGTGCAGGACACATTATGTCCTATTTCTGTAGAATAACCCAATTATTAATATATAGATTCAAAATTTCATTGAAAAACATGGTATTTAGCTAAACTATTTATTAATACAGGTTGAAAAAGCATATCAATGGTTGAAATCTTATTGTATTGAAAGTTGCGAAGAAGTGAAAAAGGAAACGGACATTTTAAAGGGAAAAGTAGTATTCCTGATTTCTTCAGAAAATTCTGAAATAAAGAATTCACAGATTAAGGTATGTATTTATTTTCAAGTAAGTGTTGTTTTAAAGTATTTTACCTTTGTTAAAAGAATATTTTTCATAAATTAGTATTTTTTAATCAAAAATGACTTCCAAAGAATTAATGCTTGAATGAAACAACTGTTTTTTTCATTTAATAAACTTCTAAATTGTGGTAGTTTTGTGGACAATTGTTACAACTAAAGTATATCTTTTTTGGCAACTGTGTCATTTGTTTAAGTTTTATCTTTTTCTTTATTACTTTTTAATATTTTTTACAGAACTACAACTGTTGAAAGTAGCCATTAATCAATGCACATATGGCATGATGTATTATTTGTAAAATCTGACAATAACAAATTGTGAGATACAGCTATAAAAAAAAAAAAACTAGCTAGATTAATATTCCAAGGGTCAATAAATAGAAAACTGGTGGCTATTAACTCTATCAACAGAAGAAAAAAAGGCTTTTGATTATTTCTAAAACTATATGGTACGGGAGAGTACCATCCACTTTTTTCTAATACACTGATATGCATTAAGTTCTTTAATTATGAAATTTTCAATGGTAATGCATATCGCTGCCCAGTAACAGAACCTTTTAAAGTAACAGAACTTTAAAAAAATCCAAAAATGAAAAATGTTAAAATCTACACCAAATTCTTACTTTAGGATTCTGTTATGGAATTTGCTGATATGAATGAAAATTATTGACAGTCTAATGTAACAATTACACATATTTATACAGAATCGTACATTTACAAATAAGCCTTGTCAATCCACAAAGTTTTCCATGTTAACCTCACTAGTGAGCAAGTAACTGTAGGGCACAGGTTCATCATGCACCTAGTACATTTACAAAATTTTGAAGAGGTATACCAGATTAGGCAACAAACACTAGTGTCAGCCAAGTGGTTTGATACCATGTACGTGTGATCTTCTTCTTCTTTTTTTTTTTTTTTAACAATTCCCATAAATCTGTGGATGCATTTAGGAGATTTTGAAATTGTGCATTTAATATTCTTATTCTAGGTCATGGATTTTTCTAAGAAGATCTTTATTATTTTTTTTTCGTATCACATTTTAACATTTATACTATTTTTTGTAATCTGGGAAAATTGAGTAAAGAATGCAGTTTTGTTTATGGCAAAAAATGTAAATTGTTCTTTTGCAATAGATCGTTTGTGACAGAATATATTTTATAGGTATCAGATATTAATATAGGACAACAACAGCATCTTAAAACAGTTCAAAGGAAGCCTGATGAGCCAATCTTTGAAACCTTTGATTTAAAAATACCAGACAGAACTAAAGAAAAATCAGAGGTGTGCCTTAATACATAAATATATTGATTTAGTTTTTTCAAAGTCTGTCAGTTTTATTAATAATAATCAAGTTTGTGTGTTAGGTTTTACAGAAAATATGGTCTTCCAAAAGATATTTTTTGACTTCTATCAAGATTAGAAGAGAAGAAGTGGAACAGTTAAATTGTTTCATAAGTGAGCTCTACTTTAAAACTGACAGAGATTGTTATAAGGTATTTTTTTATATAAATATTATCAAAACTTTAATTACGAGGCATTTACTTTAAAACAACATATAATTTTTTTGTTTGGAATGACATTGTTCATTTTATGTATGTTCTTGAATTGATATTCAATTAAATATTTAATTACAAGACATTTACTTTAACACAATTTATATATTTTTTAAAGACAAATATTGTTAATTCTATGAATGTTTTTAAATATACTTCTTCAATTATTGAAGTGATATTGATACATTTAACTTAAAAGTTATAAGATATGTTATTTCCATTTGTTTTAATATTTGCATATTTATACGTATGCAGGAATCCAGTGCTGTTATAACTTCTCGAAAAATTCTTGTAAAAGCTGTGAAGATGCAATTAAAAGAAATTAAGTACATAGAAACTGCTCTTACAGACATGCATATTTTAGAAGATAACTTAATGTGTGCAGTAGGTTTTTTTTATGGTGTGCTTTCTTTTAATTCTTTCTTATGGTTAGTTGGGCAATCATATAAAAATTTGATGAATTTAAAAGTTTTGATATTTATATTGTACAAAATGATGTTTACTAAAGTTTTTTTTATCTTTTAATTGCTTGCATTTGAAAGTATTTTTTTATTAATTATTTACAATGCATTTTTAAAAATGTTTTTAAAATAAAACAGTTTAGAACACAGAGATGACAGTTTTCCTCCTTTTTGAGGATTTCCTCCTTTTTTGGGTTTTTATATAACATTTTTCTTCTCTTTGTCCTTGTTTTGAGGATCCACTTTTTTTTTATCTGAACCAATTTTTCCTGCAAAAAGTATACTTTTCCTCATGTCTACATCAAAGATTTTCCCTCCTAGCTCCCCTTTCCTCACATATTACTTCACTAACTCCTAATATTTGAAATGTAATTATTATATAGTATGAAAAATTTCATTGTATCTTTAAAATTATTGAATCATCCTTCCTGCATACTTTTTTTGTTGAATTTTTGTGTATTCCGTCCGCTAGCTTTTTTAACAAATTTTTGGATTTCCTCCTTTTTGCTCTCTGGTCACTCTCATCCCTGATAACATTCTGAAAATATCATTACTTTTATTTTGAATCATATGTATAAAATACTGGATTACAAGTCTAAATTTCATGGTTTTAATTTCCCACTACTTTATTTACATCTTTAGTTAACATTTATTGCTAATCCATTAAAATCAAATATAAAAATATTTTTTCAATTTTAGCATTTTTTCCTTTATTTTTAGGTACCAAATGTCCTGCAATTCTGTAAAACCTTGTATGAGGACATCTTGAGAAACCATGAAGTTAAAATTAGCCAATTTCAAGCTCTAATTTCTAGAATCCCAGAAGCTTCAAAAATTAATGTGAGATACAGTTGGTGTTAATCTGAAAGAAATCTAACAATAACATACTTTTAGTCTAATTTAAAAATTGTATAGCTTTTTGCCTTTATATATTAAATAGTTGGTTTCCCCTAGGTTTCTGAAATTGATTTATGTAAGGAAGTATATTATGATGCACGAACTATTTTTGGATCGGAGATCAATGGCATACAAGAAATAATTAGTAAACTTGAAGATGAGAAAAATGCTCTGGATTCAAATGTTTGTTCATAACTTTTTTAAAATTTAAATTGCCATTGAATAAACCAGATTTTAGGTTTTTAGTAAGCAAACAAAAATAATTATGGATTTCCTTAAAATATGCATAAAAAAAACTTTAATGATAAACCATAGTATGGTGTGTGTTAACAATTAGTAAAACTAGTTTTGCTACTTTTGTATGTACCTTAAAGGAACTAAATAACCTTGTAATTGTATTTCATTAAACATTTTATTTGAAAAAAATATTTTACACCAAAAGTTGCCCCAACTGTATGATTGTTAAGCAAATAAAAATATGTTAAATTTTTCAAAAAAATTAAACTGAATTTTTATTGCAAATGATAATCAGTCAATCGCTTGAAGTTTAATCGTTTTATGCATCATAGGGATAATGGTCTGAATTTTCACTAATATGTGCTACCCAGCAGTCAGGTTCTGATTTCTTATTTATTTGATATAGTAATGCTAGTAGTATACAAAATTTAAGTGTATTTAAAATATGAACTCAAAAAGGGTTACTATCTCCCCTAAAATTGTTGCAGCCAACCATAGAGACTAGTTGTGATGTGACTAATATTTATTAATAATAGATTTATCCCATCATGAAAACTCATAGTATCATCGAATCAAAAGTGAGGATTTTATACTATTTTAATCAAGCTAAGGATATAAAGTATTTTACTTGAAGTAGGTTGTTTTTTTAATTTAAAAAAAAAAAAAAAAAAATTAATAATTTTGAATTAAATGCTAAATCAAACATTTGTTAAGTTTTTTTATAATTGAATATCTTTACATCTCAATTACACTGAAAACTTATTCTGTAATTAGTTTATCATAATTTATGGAACTTTATGCATGTTGGACACATTTTTTTAACTTTGAATCCTAAATTTTCATGCTAATACTTTTGTATTCAGGTGTACTTTCTTATCACAGAGAGATGCCTCAAACCTCTAATTTAAGCTGTATCCATTTATGCAAGATACTAACAGAATTTCATCACTCTTTCATTTTAATTTATTTTCACTTATTAATATAGGTATCTTCTGTTTGCTCTACAATCTACAGTGAGGTAATAGAGAGGAGGAAAAAAGAATTTGATGTATTGCTAAGGAATTTAGATTTATTAGATAAAGCAAGAATGAATGATTTAGATGATCTGGCAAGTGAATTTAATCTCGTAGCTTTTAATTTTTATGCTAAACAAACTAACATGATTTGTTTTATTATAAGTGATCTACTGCTTAGATTGAAGTTATTTCAAATTATCTATAGACTAAATTGAAGAAAGTGTGTGTATTCTTTTTTCTTAAGAATGTTCCTATACTAGGCTATCAAAGCAAGTAATAAATGTTTAATAGTAAGCTTATATTTCTAATTGATAAGTAATAATAACTTCTTCACTTTAAGTGAAAGTTTAAACTTAAGATTTTGAAATGTATTGTCAAAGTAAGATCTAGGTATAAAGATATTTGAATATACTTACTTTGTTTTAACATTTTAGCAATTTTCAGCTTTCTAGCTTTACAGAAAGTATTGGAATCTTCCATATTTAAAACATGTATGTTCCCCTTTTCAAACTGTTTAAATGGGTAGTTAAAATCATGATAGTTTAGCTTTGAGGGCATGTAAACTCATTTTCATCTTTCTGGCATCAAGGGAAATATGGCATTAGACTATTAAATTTTTATTATGCTTTACCACTTTCCGACTATATCTTGTCGAAAGCTTTTGGAACATATGGATTATCATCCTGGTTTTATGGAAAGAAAGATATTAAGATATTACTCATTTGAAACGTTTATCCTGTTTTGTTACCTTACATTTTAATTCAAATTCCTGATAGCTTTGTTTTAATATGTATGACTTTGGGTTAAAATTTGCCAATTTTCAATGTCTTTGGATTATCTTATGGGAGGTCAAACACTTGGAAATTTCACATTAAACTTATCACACAACATTTAGTGAAAAAAAAATCACCCTCTGTTAAGGTGGATAAATATAATAACTAAAATAATACCAATTCGGAGTATTTTATAAACAAAAATGTTGATAATTTGAAGAGTTTGGTGAAAAACTTGACGACAAAACTTTATACTGAATACCAAGTTCAAAAAATCTGATATCTTTAAATTTAAGGCAAGATGTGAAATTCCCATAGAGGTACTATGGAAACACTCTTTATATGAAATTTTAAAACACTTCCAGTAAGAACTTCTGGTTGAATTTTATATTATCTTTATAATTGTATGGAGACCTTCAACCTAAAATGACTAATTAGTATGAATTATTTAGGCCTAAGTAACTGAAAAATTGAATTTAGTTTGCCATTCCCTGTACTTTTAGTTATTACTTCTTGTTAAATTTTGTTTTGGGAATTCGTCGTGGGAAATTTTAGTTTTGTCTGAAAATGTTTACCTCTGACAGACAGGAAAAGTCTTTGCATAAGTTTTTCTCTACACTAGTGTAACATAAAAGCTAGAATAGGTTAATAAAACAGTACATCTATGACTAATTGCATTTAACCATGTTTTATACAGTATTATCATTATTATTACATTTTTAGTATACAATACAATACTCAAAATCACCATTTTGAATAAAGCTTGTTTTCCTGCTAGAGATAGCTGATCATGACTTAAAAGTGCAACACGCACCAAGCATTCAGTAGGTCTTGGATTTTCTTCCCAAGTTTCACACTTTGCTAACTTAGCTTGTAAAAACGAGTAGAAATAAATTTAATTTAAAACTATATTCTTGATAGTTTTTATTTATTTGCAATCTTTTGACATAGTCTTGATCGTGTTTAATTCTAATACAGAAACATTTTTAATATAACCTACAATAAGATAAATATGATACAATTGCTTAACATTTACAATGTTTAAAGTTTATTTTTCATTGAAATTATTTTAATTCATACATCAAAGATAAATCAGTAAACCATTATAAATTATATGAGAATTAAATGTGTGATCTGTTAACTTGCCTATTGTTTTCTGTTTAAGGTAGGTATTGACTATTTAAAAACTTGCTGCTAGTAAAAATCATCAATATATTTTAGTTTAAAATTTAGGTTACTACAATACTTTATGTGTTGATGTCAATTTTGTTTTTAAATATTAATGGGAAGTTATCTTTTTAATTTGATAACTATTATTGATTTTAATATTTTTGGAGTATTTTCTATAAGTTTCATAAATTTATACACAGTTCCATTATTGTTTACTTTTTATCTTATTTCATATTAGTTTTTTCAAATCGTAGGACACCATGCTTATTTTGAATCTCAAAGAAATATTCCTTGCAAGTATTGTTGTAAGAGAAAAGGAAATAGAATATTTGGAAAAAGAAATGCTTCATGGTGAAGGTTTTATAAGAAAGGTATTCTTCATACGCTTCAAATCACTTAACTTAGTAAATTATTAAAACTTATAGTAATTTGTTTGTGAAATTTTTGTACCTATAAATTTTAACAGGTTTTCTTTTGTTTTTTGTTTAACAAGTTTAAATTAAAAAAAAAAAAAAAAAAAAAAAAAAAAACTTTTCCTGTATTCATTAGACAATGGTCAGCAATAAAACATAAAATGTCAAATGATTGCTGTCAAACGGCTGAATTTCATGCTTTTATGTTACTTTGCACACAATGGACTGAACCTATATTACTGTAAAATTCCCTATAGTCTTCTATCTATTGGTACTTTACATTAATGCCCGTATACTATTATCCTTTTTCAAAGTTGATAACTGAAGTATCTGATGTTGCCCAAGCTAAAATAGTTTTGGCCCTGTCAAACCCTGTTCAAATTTATACAGTCGATTGCAAGTTGTGAGCATCTCCCTTTGTAGTCCCTATCCATGATTTTGCCACCTTAACCACAAAACACTGGAATGAAATTATTTTTTTGATAATTTATATTTGTCCAGATACCTATAGAAAAATAACTGGTCCAAATTTATTTGGTAGATATCAAGTTATGACCATATTCCTATTATCTCCCCTAATCCTTGATTTCTCCACGAAACATCTTTTAAGAAAATTTCAATCCCCATCATCTGCATTAGTCAAGATACCTATAGGAAAAAATATTTTTCATATTGGTTCAGTAGATCTCAAGTTACCTCGTTAATTGTAGGAAAAAAGGATTGAAATGCACTTACTACTTTATTTATTTAATTTAAATTAAAATTTACATTACCTATGTAACTAGTTGGTACAGAAGGCATGTATCTGAACTAAGGTCATTCTTTTATAACTCATTATATTACATAATTAAATTAGCTAAAAAGTAAAATATTCAGGTAGTTTCTGTAAATTTTTTTCAGGGAAATTTAAGAACTTCGTTTTAGTGCTAATAGTTAGGGAAAAGGGGGCCAAATACCCCTTTTAAAAATTTTAGAGGGTTCTATGGAAAAATTCATCTTTTGCAGCTTTACCTCCACTCCCACTTTTGTCGATTTTTAGCACATAATCACTTTTACTGTTTCCGTTACTTATTTTTCTTAAGAAAATATTCAATATGAACTTACAATTTATTAAAAAATTCTGATAATTTCTGATTCTTATTTCTTATAATTTTATCTGTCGGTATGTATTGAGAATTAACCATATACTATAATTAAACATATAATATGGAAATTTTCGTTTATATTTGATGAATCTAAATTATTGATTAAATACAATGAATCAGCAGTATTAAATTAAAGTCTTTTGTGGGGTTTAACTCCTGTAGTAAACTTATGATCGCTTTTGAAATGACTCAGCTACATAAAGGGGTTTAAAGACGCTGAATAGATACACCACATTTAACATGTTTAATTATTGTATGCACCTGTATAGATATTAAATATCTTTTGGTTTTTATCACCATGACATATATCATATTTCACCATTTCATATGACATAAGAATTTTTATTTTTTAGGATTCGAAAATCATTGTAAGAATGAAAGATTTATTTTGTTCTGCTCTTGAATTGGAAAAACGCTATTATGAAAAAATACTCTTAAAGAAAACTACAGAAGATAAGGCGAGTTTTTTTTTAATAATATTATGAGGATTAAATTAATATTTTTATCATGTTTATTAGCCTTGTCATCTATTAAACATGAACAAAATGTTACAAATACTATTATAAGTGTACCACATTTAAAATAGTAGCAATCTCTCCAAGTGAACATTTAAAGCAATAATGGAGAAGTTGCATATTTTTTAAAAATGCTAAAAAGCAATGAATTTTAATAAAGAAAGCAAAGCTGATTCCGAATATGTAAGTTATGTTGCAGTTAAAAATTTATTTAATTAAATATCGAAAGAAAAAAAATCGTAAAAACAGTGGAATCATGACATAATTGAAAAACGTTTCATCGTTAGCTGGTTAGATATGACGTCATAATCCAATGGAAAATGTTATCCTTCATTTTGTTTACCAACGACGACCTAAGAATTTAATAGGCGCTGATATTCGTGGTTAAATCTGAAAGGTATGTACCCATTTTACAAACAGTTTTTCATTTGTCTTTAACTTGATTGAATATGACTTATTTTTATTGTAAGTTTTTATTTTCAATTATCATTGCAGTCGCCAATTTTTTTTACAATATTTTCGGATCTCAAAATTTTACATACTTTTCGAACTATTCGAAACGAAACACATATTTACCAAGAAACTGTATATTCGATTAAAATTCACGTTCAAGAATCTTCATTTTAATCTTGTACAAGTCATTCTTATACAAGTTAATTTGATTCTTGTACAAGAACCAAATGACTTTTTCCTTGTTCATACAATTTTTGGTGCTATTTCGAAAACTTTAAGTCCGTTTTTGAACAATTCTTCACTCCTAAGAAAGTTATAAAAACACTATCTGTATCCAGTAGTATTTTTAAAATCAAATTTTCAAATTGATGGATTCAAATAGTAGAAGTTTCCACATTTTTTACTAATAAGTGAAATGACTGTAACTTGGCATGCTATGTAAACAACTGCCATGAAAATCCAATAAAGTAAAAGAAGAAGTTTGCCATTATTTTCATTATAGCATTTTTTTTTTCTTTGAAAGCATTTTTTTTTTTTCAGTTCAGATTAATTTATATTCTGCTAGAAATTTTACTTTCTTATTTTCAAGAACACTTGTTAACTCTTTGAACAACTTGTACACCTGTTATTCACAAAGTTGGCAACATTTATTACTAAAGAAAATAAAATGGATCGTTTTAACAAATTCTTCCAAATTGTCAAAGCAGAATAGAAACCAAATAGAATTAAATTTTGTTTATGCATTTAATTTAATTGTGTTTGTATATTCCTCTTAAATTAAAACGCTGATCCAATTTTCTTTGACCTACTTTTGAAAATAAGAAAAGTCGGGCTTCGATGTTGGCATACAGCCTGCTAGGACGAATTCGTATTAACTTGAAGAGCTTAAAAAGCTTCTATTTTTTATTATTTTTTCTCCTATTTATTTCATGCCCTGCTGTAGATGTATTTTTATTTTGCATTCGTCTTTAACAAATTACATATACTCAAACTCACAAGCATAGGCAATGCTTTAGTTTCTGGTGAAGTAAATATAGCTTCTGCCATTACATAGTTAATACAATATTTATATTTTATTCGGGATGATTTTAAATAACAAATGGATTATGAGAATTGTAAATTCAAATATTACAGACAAACAATTTTTTACATGTTTTCACAATGCAAAAATTTAAAAAAAAGAGCCAGAAAATAATTCTATTACTGTGAATTTATCAGAAAATGTTAAGTCGAACGAACACCATTGTGGTATTTTTTTTCTTTAGCTCAATCAATTTATATTTTCATAAAAATAAAATGATTCAATACTTTTTTTAAGTATTAGGTTTCATTCAGAATTAATATAAAAAGAAATATAGGAATTAATATTCAAATTTAATTCCAAACTTAAGAACTATTTTTTCTACACATTTTTAAACTGTACGAACACTTTTGGGAACCACTGTATATCGTAGAATTTCAAAATAATTAGGTCACTATATAAAAACAAGAGTAATAGGTGTGCTATTATCACATCAAAATGATCTTCACAAACGTGCCGAGAACTTTTTGTAGCAACATTGTCTCGTTTCATGACTTAACACCACTTCTTGCGGATATCTGCATGTTTAGCAACACTGATAAATAATTTAGCAGTATTGGAAATTGAAGAATTCTTACAAATCGGGATGAGGCAATGTTTGTACACTGAATTTGATGACATAATTTTAAATCAATTAAAAGAATACAAGATTAAAAATTAAAAAAACGCGCTATAGCAATGCGAATAAATTCACGATACTTTCAAAGACCGCATGAAGTCAAAGTCAGATTATGACGTAGGGGGACGTCACAGCTAAGCTAGTCTCATTTTTGCTGCGCTTTTAAAAGTGGGAAATTGAAACGGGTATAACTCGAGAAATATTGAACAGATTTCAAAACTTTTTCTAGTTTTATTTGTCTTTCGTCACTCTTAATAAAAAAAATGTAAAAAAAAAAAAAAAATGCTCAACTTGTCCATTGTAAGTTCACAGTTTGATCTTTTGTTAAAAGTGAAAGGATTAGTAAGTATTACAGAAAGAAAAGTGTTACATCTTGTAATTTCAATTAGAAATACAAAACATATAATTCTGGATATAAATGAATGGCATTTATTAAACAGTGTTAAAAATAATATGTGCTCACTGAATTTAAATTACTTGGATTATTGAAATGATCATTTTGTTATAAATTAAAATCACCTACATAGAAACCTGCTAAAAATTTTTATGATTGAGATATATAGGTACCTACAAAATGAGTAGCCTATATCTAAATAATTCAACACATAATCATTTAATTTGATTTCTTAATATTTATTCTATGATTCTAAGAATAAAAACATGCTATTGATCCCAGGTTGGTTTAATTATTCCATATAGAGTTGTATATGAGACATATCAAAATAATTAACTTGTGTAAAATATGGCATAATTATAATATTTTACACATTTATTACAATCATTATTATTTTTAATTTTTAGGTTCTGCCAATTATATATCCTTTAAAAGATCTGTTTGATGTCTTAGCAAAGCAATTGAAAAAAGAACAACTTATAGAATCTAACAAATCAGTTTCTGACAAAGTAATGAAATATTTCTTGAATTTATAATAATTGTAAATATGAATTTTTTAATAAAATATTTTCTATGTTACTTTATTATTCTAAAGAATATTACTATCTAAAAAGTTTTTAAAATTTAGTTATTAATCTTTAAAATCAATGATCATATTAAAATTTTTTATTGCAAATACAATTGTCAACATTATATGTTTGCATCTTAAGATACACACATATACAATTAACTTTTTTATATAATTCATATGCATTACAACCTGTGTTTAATGTGTAACTTTTTGTTTCCTACTAAAATAATCTTTTTCTTTAAAATTTTCCAAGAAAATACAAATCCATACAACCTTAGAAGAATTCCTGTCAATGGCATTTGATATAAAACAAATGGAATTTGAAATGCCCCTGAATGAGTTAAAACAAGATTTTGAGAAAGTTCTTTTGAATATGATCAAACAAGTTAAAGAAAAGGAAGATCAGCGTATATTGAAACGCAATCGTCATAATAAGGTTAATTTTTTTAATAATTATTTTACTTTTATTTCCACATTTCTTAGTTTTCTCTTGCTATTTAGTGAGTAATTTCATATGTGAACTCAAACCTACATGAACTTTTGTGTATTCATGATTTTTCACATAATCTAATTATAAGTGTTCCATAAGTTTAGGAATAAAACAAAAGCTTGTAGAATTCTTTCTGTGTCTGTTTAACCCTATGATTTTTAGAAATATTAAAGTTTATTCACCACCATCACCAGTTAAGCACTTATAATGAAATTTGATTTGTAACTAGTTTGCAAATGCTCAAAATAGTCTTCATAACTTTTTTTAAAGATTACACATTCCT
Organism: Linyphia triangularis; assembly: GCA_963978545.1. Lineage (NCBI taxonomy): Eukaryota > Metazoa > Arthropoda > Arachnida > Araneae > Linyphiidae > Linyphia > Linyphia triangularis. Next base: position 48,377,682 of record OZ021727.1, on the reverse strand, counting down.
ACAAATTTAGGCCGACCAAACGGTATAGTGGTTAGCTAGCTAGCTTCTAGACCGCAAGGTTGCGGGTTCGAGTCCTGTGTTAGGCATGGGTGTTTGTAAATGTATGTTGGCTTGTCTAATGACGAATGTTTCGGCGCATTATAGCCCTCGTGTTGCTGACGGCGCCAGATAATCTGAATACAACCAACCAACCCTACAAATTTAGAATGCAGCATTTCCAATTTGTTAGCTTAACCCTTTGGGTACATTTGACGGCTGAGATTCGTCATGCACTTGTTTTGCCTGTTAATAATGACGAACCTAATTCGTCATTCAAACTAGTTTGATTGGATAGATTTTAATGTCACAAGAGCCATTATTGGTTAAGTCAAACATCAGTTGGTTTACCTATACTTTAAAAAAAAAAAATTGTTTGGCTGTATTCCTTTAAAGTTCCTTTATTGTTTTGAACCAACCGTTCAAAACGCAAGAATTTTCCCAAATAAATCTGTACCCAAGGGGTTAATGCAATATATATGTATATATTGTGCTATTTAAAAAGTAAATGCAAAGTTTATTTCCAATTTATCTAACAACATACCTAAATAAATGTTTGTAAAAATAGTCCGATTCCCTTAATTTAAAACTTGCAGACAGTAAAATTTGATGTAAAATCAAAAATTAGTTTACCATAAATAGTTGCCAGGAACATTAATTTGATTAATCTTCTTATACTAGATGAATTTTAATATCTTATTGAAATACCTTTTTTCCCTAATTTATACATACTGCACACATTTTTAAACCTACAAATAAATATATGTTATTAAAATGAATAGATTTATTATTCACTGTTATAAGTTTATCACCTAGGCTGTGAAGATTTCAAATTCCTGGAAGGAAATGTTTCTTATTGCCATTAAGCTTCGAAGAGATGAATTGATTCAAGTAATTCCTGCTAAAATTAAGGACTTAAAAGAAGAACAAGCTTCTGTTAATGCAATGCAGGCTGAAGAGATTTCCTATTCAAATGATGAGGTACTTTGGAATTGCATTTGTTATAATCTTTTTGTTATTTTAACTGAACGTTTCGAAACTTTTTTTAGTAAGTTAAAAATCAATAAAATATTTATTTCTTACTTGTTTTGTTCCTTAAAAAGTATGGTTAACTTAAAAAACAATTACATTGAAATTGCAGTTTGGTTGGTTTTGCTCCTAAATTTTATTTAACTGCAGAGAAATAAACAAATATTTTTTATCATGTAATATTTAGTTTTATGTGGAAAGATTGAGTATTAATAATTTAGATCTTATAGTACTTCTTCACTATTTAAACATCATTTTTGTTGTCTTTTATTTATTAAAGCTCATATATTTTATAAAAAATTTAAATATATTTACTGAACAGTTTTATAACAAAAATTAATCAATTTTATTAGATGTTATTTTCCAAGAAAAGGAATGCTTTGTTAAAGTATGCTTGTTAGAAATACTTAAGCTTTTACAAAACTATATGTATTGTAGCCAGGTGCTTGTTACAAAATCTATTTAATTTGGTTTTAAATTACTTTAAAAAAAAATGTATTTGTAAGAATGTATTACAAAATTGTTAAGGGAAAAGAAATAGCTGCATTCTGGAGAAGCATTTTCTCAGATGTCTTAAGAATGAAAATAAAGGATGTTAAGAGGATTATGCAACTGCTTGATGACCCAGAAAGTTTCAGTTTGGAAGAAGAGGTGACCATTTAATTTTTTTACATAACAAACCCAATTCTTCTATTTGCCAATTACTACACAATTTGTTCAGTTCGTAAAACTAGTTATATGTCATATTTTTATTAAGAGCTGCATAATTTAACATTACCTATTTGTGTGTGTTTTGTATTAATTAATATTTTTCATTTTAAGGGACCATCCATAAGGCCACGTGATTAATAAAATTTCTTGTTTTGATACTCAATATCAGCAAAACTGGGGGCTCAGGGCTCATACTAATAGCCTAAAATACGAATTTTCTAAGTGATGTTATATAGAACAACATGGTTTATTTATTTTGCCATTCAACTGAATACCTTAGTAACACTAGGCAGTATTTTTTTTATATGGGAAAAACAGTTGATGGGAAATTACCATAACATTTCAATTTTCACTCAATACGCAGTGGAATATCAAGTACAAATAGTGTAAATTTCTGCTCCATACAAAATTTCTAATGTGCAGGTGTACTTAATGGACATTTTCAATGTGAAATAGTAGGATTCTAACCTCGGCAGACATTTTAGTAAAAGTCATCATACTTTTTTACAGATTTATAATACATCTCCTTTTTATAAATAAAACTGTACTGTTTACATTCAATTTAATAACACTCAACTTCCCAGTAAGAATAAAAATTAATTGGAATCAATCAAGTGAGCAGTTAATAACATATTAAAATACAGGGTCTGAAAATCATAAACAACATAAATTCTGTTAGATGTTGCCATTCAGTTCATCAAAAAACACTTGTCGTAGTAGAGGTATAATTGTTAACACAATTTTGAAAAATATTGTAATTAAATCAATTAATAAAATATTGTTTTGTACTTTTGGAATGTTTTGTCTCAACTAAAGTTGAAATCCTTTTAAAAGACATTGCAACAGTAAAAATCATTCAAGTAGTTTAGGAGGAGTGACTATCACAAAACTACTGTTTGACTATTAATACATATAAAGATGAGTCAAATTCAGATTCTACCCCCCTCCCCACCCTCTAAGCCATCCCTTCCCAAGTGACTTCTAATTTATATTAACTTGACAAATGCCTGATACAATATCTTTTCTATTATACTTTTGGCTTCATCTTTTGACTGCGGGTTACTTTCAATAAAATTTTAAAGTGTCTCAATTGAGTAAAACTTAATTGAGAGAATCGGATAATTGTATCTACTTAAATATGTAATATGTACTTTGATTTGTATAAAACAATAATTCTAGAACATTTAAAAATGTAAATAATCCCAAATAATACTTTAAGTTTCTCAAGAAATATACTAGAAAGTTTATTTAAGTCTATACTTTTTGTTTTGAGTATTTTTTTTAAATAACAGTATTCCCATGAAATGGATATAATTGTAAAGACTTTAAATTTTAGACAAACGAAACAGCTTCATTAGATCTGAAATCTTATCAGGATGATCATTTGGCTGAATTTTTAGAAAAATTAGAAAAGGAAAGCAAAGACGATTACTCAAAGGTTTGTGTAGAATTTTCAACATCTTTGTTATAAATTTTGTTTCAGTAGATTTTCTGTTTTCTTTCAAAATGTGTTGCTTTTCTAAATTAAGTTATCTTTTAAAATTATAATTGGTCTTTGACACTTTCTAAAAACTGTTTTTTTTTGTTGTTTTTTTTTCAAATTTGAGGCATGTAATAGGACCTTCTGTATTAAGTCAATATTCTTATACTATTGGTTTAACCATCTGTAAATTAATTTTTAGTAACCTAACATCAAGAAAATAGTGAATTATTTTTATTATAATTTTTACTCTCACTGGTCAATGAGGTAAAAGCTTTGAACTCCTTATTATTTTACTCATTTTTTAGGGGGGAGGAGGACACAGTGATAGCAGCATAGCATTTCTTTCTATTGTTCTACAGTAAAAGTCCCTTTTTTTTTTGTGCCAAGCAATGTATTTGAGGCCCCAACATTTTTGTACTTCATTAATGGTTGTAGACCCAAATTTATCTCTTTAGAATAAGGATAGTAGGGTCGGTTTCCCAAATTTTAAATATATTCGAAATATTAGCTATTGAGAGTTTATTTTGTCTTGGCAATATCAGATCTCAAAACAAACTTGCTCTAAAATCAGTTATTTTCCAACTGTGTTTCCCACTTTGGTTTGTTGTTTTTCTCACATTCTGTTTTGTTTATCATGAAATAAATATAAACAGGAATCTTATACAGTAAAGTATCTCAAATCCGGAATCGCCTGGACTTCAGCTATTTCGGATTTTAGAACATATTAATCATGCACAAAATCAATGAAATAAAATATATTAATGGAATAAAATAAGAAAAAAACCTAATATAACTTTATGGTTTTGAAAAGCATTTGTTTTAAGGTAAGCTGTTTTAATAGTTTTGACTTTTGATTCAATTTTTCTCTGTTTTTTGAATCCCCATTATTTCCAATTCTGAAATTGTCTCTTTGCTTTAGTCCTTTAATTGCAGTGCCCAATACTTCAACTAACTGTTCCTTGGGAATTTATCCTCAACCTCTTCATTTTCACTGTTGAATACGGACGAATTTCTGTAAAGAAATATATATATATTTTTAAAGATAGAAATGCAGGAAAATGTCTAGTTATTTCTGGATTTTGGAAGTCTGAATTTCGGATTTTGTACTGTAGTTGCATTTTTATTAGTTTTCAACCAAATCATTGAAGAATTTTGTGTCAATATACCAGTATTAAACATTCAAATAACTATTCATTAGTCAATTTATATTTTGTAACTAGTGTGTGTAGTAGTGTACTTTAGGAGTATTTAATCATTTATAGCAATTGGGTTTTCATGTTATATATTTTAATTCTTATTTATCTTAATAAAAAATCTGTCTCAAGAATACTTCCAAAAAGCTACACTTCTTCAAATAATATGATTTATATTAACATTTCATTTTTTAAATATTAGAATTTTATGAATTTATTGAATTTTATATTAATTCTTAATTAAATATGTTTATTATTTTATAGTAAGTAACCAGAATTTTTAAAAAATCTACTTGATAAATGTTTTTGGGATTCATTTTTAGTATTTTAGTACAGTATGATATTTTCAGATTACAACGACTTTGAATAAATCAAAACAAATTCTTAAGAATACTTGTATCAACTCCAGACAGTTTCAATCTGATATTCCTGTTAGTGAAAAATCATTTAGTTCTATTGAAAGCAATATATCATCCCAAGTGAGTTTACATTTATATCCATCATTCTTACAAAAATATCAACAATATCAATTACTTTCCTGTAATATTTGAAAAAGGCATATAAAAATATTTTACAAAATAACAAATACTGCAAATAATAGTAAAAGTAATAAATTTTTAGGAAATAATTTCTATTCAAAATTTAGACTTTTCATCTAAGCTGATTTCGATGCATGGCAAATTCAAATGGAAGTATCAAATTGGCTACAAAATTATTTAGATAAAAATAAATGTAAGATTTTGAATGGGAATAAGTATTTTATCAGGGTATTTAGTATTTCATCAGTTTAGGAACACATTCTATGATTTTAAAGTATTATATCCCCCTTTGTTGTAATTTTTATTGCCTTCCCCTAACAATGCAATTATAGTTTCAATGTTATTTTTATAAAATATTATAACCCACACATTTGTTTGTACATTGATGTCTGATTAGTTCAACAAATAATGATGCATTGATTTTAAATAAAATTTTTATAATATGATTCTTTAATTCTTCTAGTTGGATAATTCAGTTTTGTTATATATTGCTGCTGTGTTTACAATTTTAAAAATTACATATTTAGTTCATATGTTCATCAAAAAATTATTTAAAAGTGTAAAATGTTAAAAAATATGTTGTGTATGAATGAAAAACACTGCTTATTATTATCTAATAAAATAATTATATATTCTTCAGACGTCTTTGTCTCATCCCAAAGTCAAGCAACCACCTGAAAAGGAACCTTTTCAAAAATTGATGAGGTATAAGGACCACTTAAAGTCGCTGGAGCACAAAAGATTAAAACAAGTATAGAAATTATTGTCTTGTTTTATGTAAAAAAAAAAAGAAACTTGATCTAAATCTAATTTAATATTTAATTTGTTATCCTTAACCCATTAAGGACGTTCCGCCCCGAAAACGGCCCTATCACTTAAGGATGGATTTGGCCGGTTTGCTCCAGGCATAGGGGTGTTACGAATAGTCAGTAAAAAACACACACCACACTTTAACTCTTGGAGGGGTGGTGTTGTACTCCATTGTATAAGATTCCCTATTTTCAGTTGACAAAAGGTGTGTGTCCTTTTGAAATGCAGTCATGCATATGAATTTTCCTTCAAGGGTACTTGCAGAGTTTAGTTACCTCTCTCTTCTATGTTTTCTGGGTCAAAGATCATTATTAATGCCAGACTATAAAAAGTATGAGTAATGAACACTTTTGCACCATGCATTGCAAAATCAAAAGCCTTTGATCTACCTGCTGAAAAGAATATTTGATCCTATTTAAAAGCATTATGTACACATGATAAATGCAGAATTGTGGTTCTATTTTAGAAATACATGTGTCATTTCTAATGGTTGTCAATGACTTAGTGCCCTTTTCAAATAGCTATGTTTACCTTCCCCTGTCACACACATAATTCAAAATTTTAAGCGACACTAGGAATTATGATTTCGGTCAAATGATTGGTTGAAAATACCACAATCATTATCAGAATACTCAGTCTTCTTACAAGAAGCTTGAAACCTTTGCCATATTATTGCTATTCTTAACTAGCTATTTTTCTTGCTAGCCAAATTTTTAATTCATATTTTATGATGATTAAACGAAAAAGAGCATTAAATCAAGCAGAAATTGAGGTGATTTAATTTGCATTGAACAGCAGTGGCAGCGAGTTGTTCACTGAAGGCGCTGTCTGGCCATCGGATCCTTCTGCAAATATTTCCTTCATCACAAATGCCGATACAGATGATGACCTTGTGGAAAACGATGATAAAACAGATGAAGAAGATTGTATGAATGTTGAAGATGTAGATTTAGAACAACTGGAAAATGTTGACAGAATGGAGGAATGCAAAGAAACAAATGCTGCAGAAAGTGAAATCAAATTCTCTTGGTCGAAAGATGATGAAAATGAGAAAATTGATGTCACATAATACATAAGTTGCAGTGAAGGACTTAAACAGAATTTACCTGTTGGATCGAGTGCTGAAGATTATTTTAAATTGGTGTTCATAACTGATATGTGTGAAACAATACAGGAAAACTCAAATAAGGTGTGCGGATTTCGTGAAATCCAATTCTGCAAACAAATGGAAGTCAATTAGCGATGCAACAAGAAATGGAAATGGAAGCCTATGACAGATATTCAAGAGTTATGGAACTTTTTAGCTATTGTCTTAGTAATAGAGATTGCTAAATTGCCTCTTTTAAAGGACTATTGGTCTTCAAATCTCGGTAATGAAAAAATAAAGAGAATGAGTAGGGATCGGTGTTTGGAGATATAAGTTTTTGCACTTATCGGATAGAAACTTAGAAGTATCAGTGAATCATCAGTCTTTCTATATGATGCAAAAACTGCCATCCATTTATGCCATCTTTAAAGAAAAACTTTCAAACCCATTTTGAACCTTACCATAATTTATCTATCGATGAAGCAATGGTAAAGTACAAAGGCAGGTTAGGTATTGTTCAGTACCTGCCAAAGAAACCCGTAAAATGAGGCGTTAAAGTGTGGGTGTTATGTTCTTCGTTTCCTGGGTATGTGTATAATTTTGAAGTGTATTGTGGGAAAAAAGATTCATTACCACATAATGTGAATGGTTTAGAATATTGTGTAGTGTAGCATTTGACTAACTATCTAAAAGGAAGTCTCCATATATTCATGGATCGTTTTTATAACAGTGTCATTTTATTGAGAAACTTGTTATCATCTGGACATTATGCAAGTGGAACTGTAAATTCAAATCAAAAATATTTGTCGCTTCACATTATTAAAATTAAATTGAAAGACAGTAGAGCATCAAAAACATTTCAGTGCATTGAAGAACCCAATATTACTTGCACTGTTTAGAAAGACAAAAAAAGAGTTAATTCTTCTTTCCACTGGATATAATGAGAAATTACAGAAGAGTCAAAGGGGCTAGTTGTGCTGTAATGTGTCCTATATCAATCACTACATACAATAAATATATGGTAGGAGTAGATCTCGCCGACCAAAATAAGAAGTACTATGATATTGTAAGAAAATCTCGTAAATGGGGGATTTATATGTTTTGGTTTTTAGTAACTACTACTGCTAATAACTCTTTTATTATCTACATAACTTCAAATCTCCCCTTACAGAAAAGTCCCTGAACTCCTCTCGATTTTAAACTTAATTTAATTGATTCATTGTGCAAAAAAAAGTAGAAAACTCTCCCCAGTTGTGCCTCAAAATATCTTATTGAATTCACTACACAAAAGAATTTAAATTGACGGCAGAAAAAAAAACATGCAGACAGTGTAGTTCTTTGAAGAAAAAGACTACTTCAAATCGAGTAATTGAAAGCTCGTGGATATACGAGGCATGCTAGGTTTGTCTTTGTATTAATTGTTTTAGCCCATTCCACATGGAACATTAAATAAATATTAGAAAATGTAACTGCAGATTAAAAGGTGTTGTATATTTTTCAAATATGTAAGTCATTTCAAAATGGTTGATTTTATCACCATATTATGTGTGTTTCTTGTAGAAATTCTTTTACAGTGTGTCATTAGGATTTATTTTCAGTGAATTAATTACTTAATTACAAAATTTATTAATTGCTAAATGTCATTATACAATAATATTAAAATTTAAAATATTTATATATAGTTTTAAATTGTATTTATGTAAGTTACCATTTAAAAGACAGTGTTTTTTATATGTAAATAAATAAATGATATTTTACTAATTATTGAAAAGTATAAAACTAACTTTAATATTAACTTTGAAGTATTGCTGTGATATATGCTTTAGTTTTTGTATGTACAATTCTGTATTAAGGAATTATTAACTCAATAAGGTTGATTTTATTTAAATTAAAACATAACATTGGATGTATCTGAGCATTATATATTTTAATCAGACATTTTCAGAATATCAGGTGAAATAGGCATATAAAACACACAAATCAACGTGGGTGTGTGGTTTTTTTGTTGTTGTTGTTGTTGTAACAATTAAATAATTCAGCTAACAGATAAAAAATTAAAATACTCATTTACACAATAAATATTAATCTTCGTCTACATTTATCTGGTAGTAAGAAAATAGATTAAACAATTTTAGTAAACATACAAGAGTTATTCTGCAGAAAATCAGAAATTTTATTAAATTAAAAAAAAAAAAAATCTTCAAAAATTTTGATACTTACTATAAAGGGAGATATAACTGAGAGTAATAATACTACTATAATGGATGAGATAAAAAAAATAAGATTTTTTTTTTTTTGTATCTTTTATAAATAATATTAAAAAGTATTGTCCACAGTGTGACATGAGGTATAAAAACCTGTTGAGAATTATTTAATAAAGTTAAATTTTAAATAAGTTATAAAATATAAGTTACGTTACTTTTATAACTGATTAAATATTATACAACTTAAAAAGAGACCAAATGTAAAAATTTTAGTGCACATTTTTAAGTTTCATAGGATTTTCTGAAACAATATTTTGACTGCTTATTTCTGAAAAATTACCTATACAGAAAAGAATATAACTGTGTGAGGTGTCTCCTGTGATGCAGAGCTTTTTTTTTCTTTTCTGTTCTATTATTACAAATGATTAAATTTAAATTTTGAATCCTAAAAAGTTAGATACAAAAAAAAGATATTTTAAAGGAGAAATTTGTCTTATTTAACTTCAATAAAAATTAGTAATAACCCAAAAAGTTAGTTGATACCAGTCATTAAAAAAATGAAAAGACTGGGAAAATCAATATTTGCATCTAATTATATTTATTTAAAAATGAAATTTCCTAATTTCCATCTTCAAAGCATTTTAAATCAAATATACAAAGCAAAAATAAAAAGGTGCCTATAATTTATGTTGTTTTTTGTTTTAAGATGCTTTGCAATATATTAGGCTTTCTAATGTTTTCAGGAATATACATATCAACAAAATTAAAGTGCCATTCTCTTTCAACTGTGGACAACTAGTTTCGCGGATGTGACAAAACAATTTTTTTGCATGTGGTGAATTATCCGTTAGATTTTATTTCATGATGTGTAAAAAACAGTTTTTTCTTCATGTATAACAGATTCCAACAATTATTTAAAATTTTTTAATTCTATTGAGTTTCACGGATGTGACATATCATCTCAACCTTTTTGCGGTCAAGTCCAATAACTTCATAAAACTATTCTTAAATAACTTAGTCTGGTGCTTGTTCTTTGCACCTAAACAAAACTTCTAGTATATTACTACAAACTGCAAGGATTTAATTACAATTGTTTGGATGTCCATGGATATGACCTATTGCTCTGGTTACAGAATAAAAATTAAAATAAAATTAACATAAAATTAAACTTGACTATATGGGTTAGAAATGTTTTCTAGAGCCTAAAAATGTTGTCTAAAGAGTTTTAAGTTTGTTTAATTTATAAATAATTAGCTTGTAAATTAAATAGGTGGTGACGTTCCATGGATGTGACATTTCACTGCTTGGGAGTAAAATTTGAGGAACAATTAAAATATTTTATTGTAATTTGAAATTGCAATTAATTATATTTCTCATTCTAAGTTTGTTTATACCTAAAAAAGTATTTTATTAGTAAAATAATCCCTCGTTATACCGCATATTTGGATATATCGTACTTTTGCTATTTCACCTATTTTTTCAGATTTTTCGATTATATTCTTTTATTTTCCCAAAATGCTTAAACACTTGGATATAATTTTAAAATGTAAATAAAGCTACTCTGTATTTGTTATTTAAGTTATTTTTTTCTATTGTTATGCATACTTTTGCTTCTAAGTTTTTTTTATAAAGTGCATATGGTCATATTTCTTTATTTTTTTTAACATTTAATCATATCGCCCGATATATTGTGCAATCAAATATATCATGCATTTTGCCTGTTGCCCAACATATATATATCGATATTAAACAAATTCCTGATTTTTTATAGAATGACACACGAGTAATCGAAATTTTATTTTTATTTTTTATCTCAATGGGGGAAAAAATACATGACTGAATTTTTTAAAAAGCTATATATTAAATCTAAAAGAGATCAAGAACCGGTATTTTTCCAAGGGAAAAGTGAACACATTCAAAGTGGGGTGTGGAAAGGTCCTTCAGTCTCCATTTGCAGTTCATATCGTTAACAATTCTTAGGTGATAGCTGTCACGCCTTCAGTCACCAGGGGAAAGGATCGCCCTGAACTTCAGGCAGGAATGGGAGAGCAAAAGCGGCCCTAGGTTCATTTTTCAGGGGGGGCCATTTTAAACTTTAAGTTCGTAAAATGTATGCACTATGTAACCTAATTGTAATAAACTAACTGCTGATTAAATGCTTGATTGCAATGATAAGTGTAGAATTTTCTAAATTAGTAATTTTCATTTGATGCAGAATTAAAAAAGTTAATTTAAGCTTGAATTGCTCTCCTGAAAAATAAGAAGAAAAAAAATAAAGAAATTACAAAAAATAAAAATAGTTTATAATTGTTTTACAATCACACTTCTTTATTCTTAGAAAGCCTAAAGAACAAAATCCAATTTCCTCTGCTTTGTTTTGGCAAATCTGTCTATGACACAGCTCACATCAATGTTAATGTCTCTGTGAGTATGCAACAAGCAAAAAGTCCTGCTAACCTTTCTTCCCCCATTCTAGCTCTTATATTAGCCACGTTTTCAAGCTTCGAAGGGTAGAGAAACTTCTTTCAGCAGAGGCAACGCTAACTGGTAGTGTTGCCAAAATTTTAAGTAACGCGTAAATAGTAGGATATACATCTTTGTCACAAGCTCTCATTGCATCTATGGCAGAACTGGGGAGCTTTTCTTCTTTTTTCCATTTCTCTCTCCATAGTGCTAGCTCACTTTCAATCAGAATAACACTCATTTGTGACAGTCCTAAAATTGGTCTTTAATAATTAATTAATCTTTAATAAGTTTTGAAGCTCGTTGCTTTCTGATACTGTTGGCTTTTCCATATCGGGGGTTGGAATTAGTAATCGAAGGCCAAAACAATCCAAATTTTCTTTTGGAAATCTTCCTATTAGGTCTTCAATTACATTATCCAATAAAGGTATGTAAACCGAGATTCTAAAATACTCTTCTGGTATTTGAGTATTGTAGTTCTCACGGTGTTTTTGACGTCTGGCTAGGCGTGGAAGATTCACATCAATTTCAAGCTCCGAACATATATCTTCAACCTCATTGAATAGAATAGAAAAAGATTCCACGCAGTCTTGGCGCTTCTTCTGCAAAACCGATATTGTATCTTCCACAATGGACGCAGCTTTTCGCAAATCGAGATCAGGAGCCTGAAGTTTTCTGCTTAGTGGTAGAGTTTGCTTCAATACATCAATTAATGGTACTAAAGCTGAAACAACTGGACACTGCAAAGTGAGCATAGAAGAGAAGATGCATTAGAGGAAGTGGTTAGGTCCGACCAGTTTGAAATCGATTCAAGCGCTTCAATTATGTAAGGTAGAGCTTCGCGGAATTGAATAACATCATCATGCCTTTCAACCCAGCGTGCCTCACACAGTCCTGAAAGTTGTGTTCCCAAAAATTTACCTAGATCTCGATTTCGTTTTTCTAAACAGTTCTTTAAAACAAGGTTTCTTTTTACAGAACTATTTAAGAATGAAATTGTTGTTTTCATTGTCCCAATACAATTTCTTATACTGGGAACATTGTTGGATTTCGCTAATGAATTGTTTAGCTAGTGATTCAAACAAGGGCATCTGCATGCATGGTTTGCTTCTGATAGGATTTCAGATACAACACCAACGAGCTCCGATGACAAAACGCTGCAGCTATCAGTGCCAATGCCAACACAGTTATTCATATCTAGGGAAAAACTCTTGCACAAATCGAGAACAATTTGTCAAAAGGCGCGACCTGTTAGTTTGTTCTCATTCTTTTCTGTGCCTTTTATAGCAGCATATGCATCAACAAACGACACAAAATCTTCCCGGATAGAGCCTTTAGTGATATAACGTAAAGTTATATCAGCTGTTCTGCATGCGATATGTCTGTCGTTTCATCGAAAATTAAGCTGAAACAGCCAGACTCCCACACCCAACTTAGTATTGTGGCCAATATTTCTTGACCACAGCACTCAATTAACTCATTTTGTGTATTTTTTCCAATATATGTGGCTTTTGCAGATGCATTTTCGAGGTGTTGTTTCAGTGTAGTATCACCTGATGCTGCAATTCGAAATCTCAACAACTCTCGAAAGTTGCCTTCATTGGTGAGACTTTCATTCTGTTGGAGCAAACTGCCATCATCTCTATGTACACGCAGAGGTATATTTTGTCTACCCAAAAATATTATACTTTCAACAATTGGCTGCAGCCTTTCTCTGTTTTCTTTAATTTATTGTAACATTTGCGATACTACTTTATTCATAACAGACTCTTCCAGCGCTGCCAGGTTTGGCGATTTTTCGCCAATTTGGCGATTTTTGAAGGCGTTTGGCGATAGGTTTTGAGGGTTTGGCGATTGGCGATTTTTTGGCGATTTAAAAAAATTATTCTGGCGAATTTCCACCTTTTTTTGGCGATTTTCGGATTTTCCAGTGATTTTCTGGATATTTGCTATTTTTTTATATATATATATATTTTTTTTGTTTTGCTTAAAGCAGACTTAGTCAACCTTCCTTGTAACTGTCTGGTGAATGCAGGCACCTGTTGTCTTGAATTATTGAGGATTGGTTAGAAGATACATTTATTGCACTATCATTAAAATACTTTGGCTTACTTTTTGTTCCTGTTTTGTTTTCAACCATTTACTTTTAAATACTTTGCTGTTTGTAGATTATTAGGCATTAAATATGGTACTTAATTGATATCTATTTTAAGAATTCTGTTGTTCATTTAGAATATGGCCTATTTTTTAATTTTATTTTCATTGGGGAAACAATTTTCTTTGAATTTTGTATGTTGTATTTCTAAATCCTAACTTCGATTTTGTTTGCTTTTGTGTGTGGCGTACGAATCTGAGAAAATGATAACGACAAATTAATCCACTTGCCTAGCTTTATCCATTCGAGCTGAAACTTAGCAGATAGATTTCGATATCGATGCAATGCATTCTATCAAGTTTTAGGGCTGTCACTAAATGGCCTCTTTTACACACGTTTCTATTTGACTTGGAGGAACTAATTAACTCATTTACTGTAATCCAATTGAACTTAATCTAAGTGTTGTAGTGTAAAATAAAAAGAGGTGGAAGAATTCGAAGTGCGTTTCAACTAATCACAAATTGTTTTCTTATTTCGTGCAAAGGATTTTTACTTATTAAGAAACTTGATTCGTATCTAATAATCTAAAGGTGTTCCCAGAAATAAAAAACGAGAGGAAGAAGCAGTCTTCCCACGTAGGTGGCACATGGAACGCGACAAAAAGAAAAAAAAATTGATTAATTATTGTAACTATTATAAGAAGTCAACCGATTCCCCGAAAATCCGTTGACTTCTTATAATAGTTATAATAATTAATTTTTTGCCCAGAAGTCAAAGTCAATGAAACAACTTTAAAAACTTTTTAGCATGTATTATGAAATGAGTATCTTATTTAAAATGATAAAAGTTTAATAAAAAAAAATTAAAAAAATTTAAAATGTCGACATCAAAAATAAAGACTAAAAATTAAAATGTTAGATCAAACACCAGTCATTCATTTTAAGTTACTTGTTTCGTTCACATACCAAACTAATCGGAAATTCTCAAATAATTTACAAAAATGTATCACATATTTTTCACAGCAAAATCTAATACATTAACAAAGAGATACAATAGATTTGAGAAGTTTTTGACTATTGAGAAGTTCTAATTTAAGCCGATCCAATTGAAAAAAAAATGTCATAGGAAATAGTTGTTTATGCAACTAGTGGGGAAAGTAATACTTTTACAAACAAGGTAAAATGCTTATTTGATGAGTGCGACCCAAAATAGAATATCGTAGATCAATCTGTTCGGGAGTTATGCTTACTAGGTCTACGGACGTACACCGACATTGTTCTAGACCACTTTTTTTAACTCAGAGCACATCCCAAAACATGAAGAAAAGCAAAAATCGATTTTTTTTTTTTTTTTACCGAATCCAATACTTTTATTCCCTGTTTTAACAAATGGATCATTGAAATTCATAAAAATAAATTTATCTAGTTCCATGTAAAAGCATAAAATTATTGAAATGCAAAACTGTTCGTGTAACTAAGAAAATATGAAATATTGTTTCAAAATTTTCCATAGCGTGAAGGAGTTCTGTGGTGATCTCAATTTTCAAAATATAAGTAGACCCGACAGGGATTGTGACAGATGTCCGATTATTGATGTAGTAAGAATCTGAACTGTTAAAAAAACAAGTTTAAAATTTTTAACAAATTAAAATTTCCAAACTCATAAGAATTATTAAGAAAACTAATCAAATAATTCTTATTCAAAAACATAAATTCTTATTTTTATATCCAATTAAAGCATTGTAATCAGTCATGTTAACTATGTCAATATTTTTTTTCATTTCTCTCTAAAGTTAATTAACTCTTTTTAGAAATAATTGTGGTTAAAGCTGTACTATTTACATTTTTATCTACCATTTTCTTCATCATTTCCAGGTTCGTTGTATTTTCTTCTATTTATACTGTTTCTTCCCTTGAACAAAATCAAATTGAAAGTAAATAATAATTTGCAATCTTTTATTATTCTTATTGTTAAGTTTTAAATGACAAGCGTAAGCAAATAACCTATGAATATCCAAGAAAAATTTCCAATATTATTTCGAAAGCAACGAATTTTTTTTTTTACGTAATGAATAATACGTGGCAGCCTAAACTGGTGACACACAGGCCTCACTAAAAGGCCGGGCACGGCGCGGATACAAGCCTCCTTTTGATAAATGTCGAAAGGGGAGAAATGAAATCTTAAGGAGGGTGGAATTTGTTCCTGTGTGTCTTCAGCTTAACTTTCCTAAATCCCAGCCCAGTTAACAGTTAATAGATAGAAATGGAAAGGAAAAAAGCCAAACCAGAATCGGTTTCGGCTCAAGATTGGAACAAAAGGGAAAGGAAATGACACTGCACTTTTCATCCCCCCCCCCCCCCACGCCGACAGTGCGACTAGTATTTTAACAAACACAACAGGGTACCCCTTGGTCCTTTGTTCTGTTCGCCGCGATTTGGTTCTGCATGCGAGACAAAAAAAAAAAAAAAAAAAAAAAAGGAAAGAAGAAGGCTGGAGGCTAGAAGCTAAACTGCCCTAAAACGAGATTCTCCACAACCATTTGGTTACGTTAAGTTTGCCCGCCAAGTCGATCTAATTATTTGTCAAGTAGGCGCCGAGGTTTCTTTGTAAGAGAACTCCTGGGGGTCAATAGGGAGGGATAGGAAACCCTAAAAACGGCTGCAAACTAATTGAAATTTGAAACGAACACCACAGTGACGAACACTACCGGGTAGGGGATAAAATAAATTGATCTTGTGTTTTGTCGCCTACTCGTATAGTAATGACCCTTGTTTATTTAATCCATGCCTTGAACTTATCAGATTACTCGAAAAAATGACCTCTCCGTAGTAAAAAAAATACATTCTTTTTTGGGGGAAAAAAAAAAAACCCGCAGATATCCTCATTTTCAAATTACCCTCCAACGTTGAAAAAACCAGGTATTTATCCGCCAATTGGCTTGGCTGGAAAGGCAATACTATTGATAAACACATCTTATTTCTAAGATAATTAGTTTTTTTGGCGAATTATTTTCTCATTTGGCGATTTTTGGCTATATTTTGGCGATTTTCTTGATTTTGAGATCTGGCGATTTTTGGCGATTTTTTAATAGGCTGTTGGCGATTCAGGCTATCTGAGAGTTGGCAGCCCTGGACTCTTCTGGCATTGTATAAGCTTTTACAAAATGTTTACCGGCTTCCACAGACTGCTTATGGTAAACATTGTTTTCTTGTGTCTGAAGACAGCCATCTTTACCAAGAAGTTTTGAAAAAGAGACAACCGCCTTGGTCACAAAGGATTGTAATGACGCTCCTTTGGTGTTGTCATACAAGCGCCTGCAATGAATGCGCCAAGTCATGCAAAGAGTACACAATATTACTTGGGTTTTCGAAAAAGCAAGCCAATGTTTACTCTCTAAGTGGTTTCTACCTAAATATCTTTTAACGTCTTTCCCATTTTTTCTATGGATGGAATAGGGGAAATCAAAGTCCTTTGGAGGTTCTCAATGATTTTTCAAAATATTGAAGTTTGTAAAGTCATCAAGAGATTTTCCAATAAAAAGTCCAACATCATCGAAGTACGAAGAACTTACCAGAGTTTTAGGATCAGACTTGCTAGTTTTTTCAGAATTGGAGTGGCTTTCATCTGCAGGTATTGTAGAAGAATCAAGTATTATTTCGGGATCAACAGATTCACTCTCGTTGGAATTTCTCGACAATTTTTCCAATATTGGAGTTTGTTGGCTGGCAATTTAGTTCATTACTCTAAGAGAAAATGAAAATAAATAGTATTTAATTCGATTGTCACATCAATAAATTATTAGCGATTGTTATTTTATTAAAAAGTTATAAATTTTGGGGCTTTCAATTGTTACACGATTTTAGTAATTTTTTTATCAGCTCTTGTCAAAAATAATAAACACATCACAACCTTTTAAGCATCACTCTTTGCTCTTCACCTTCCCGTATAGTAACTCTTTATCGTTTTCGCCATAGTGAGAAAGGAAATCGACAAATTTCGAAAACAATCGGTAACTGATGCATGTATTAAAAAATGTTCCCAACCCAATACTTTGATCTCATATGAATTTAAAGAGCTTTATTACATGAGAACGATAAAATATTCTATTTAGCACTAAAGTTACACAATATGAAGCGAGGCAAAAATATCACCAAAATATTTGGCAGCACTGCATATACATATAAACATTTATTTTATTTTATTCATTTCAAAATAAAATAAGCAGTAAAATAAAAAGACGTAAAAGTTCTTATTAAAACTCGTAGCATAAGAATAATGTAAATTTTTATAAATTTAAAATTAAACTAGAAATCCAAATTAGTGCAATAAAATATTTTTAGATATTGGCAAAAAAATTACTAAACACATACAAATCAGACTTAACTTTTAAGTTTTAAAAACGTAATGGATAAATATGATTTATGCATAAATTTCGTAAGTATTAAGTATGGAATTTTACTTACATGTATAGAAGCAGATTCGTCGCATTTCTTTTTAGAGAAGTATTTAAAAATGCTCTCATTTTTTCTTTTTGAAGACATATTGTAGATATTTGTCACTAATTACTCGAGGTAAAATTATCACGAAATCTTTAAGCAACGAATAAAAGTGTTGCTAGTTCAACAGATATTTTCACAATAAATGGCCTGTCTAAACTAGTTATAACAATAACACAGTACTGATTCCATGCCCACTTGAAAAAAGTCACACACTAGTCCAGACATCACGTGTTGAAAAATAATTACCCTCGGCACCATGGTTGCTTAGAAGAGCATGGTTGTTCCAAAAAGGGGCAGAGGCCCCCTGGAAAAAGGAAATCGTCGTTTGGGAGGGGGATGGTCACTACTTGAGTACTTGTGTTGTGTGCTGCGTATTGTGTCGTGTGTTGTGTACGTAAATACATTTAAAGCCAGGGTTTTTTCTGAGGGGGGCTATAATTCTTTGTACTGTAAAAAAAAATTTACGTTAGTGAAATTGTGCTTAAAAATCTGTATTTTCACCGTTTTTTAAACTGGAGATTCTCAAAGAATTTTGGGATATTCGAAAGGGCTAGGGAGGAAGAGGGAACCCTTCAGGGGGGGAGGGCATAGCCCCCATGGCCCCCGCCTTGAAGCCGCCAATGTGGGAGAGTCTATTCTAGAAATTTCTTTGCCAAATAAAGCTTGTCTTTAACAATCTTGTCTGAAAACTCCTCTTCAGATCGAAAGGGTTAAATTAATTAAATGTGCATTCTTTATTTTAGTGGTCCTGCAAATCAAATATCAACTATTGATACAACATTATTCTGTGTTCAATTTAAAGAAATACATTGAAAGCAGCTCCTTAACCTTGTCATTGAAAACTGAGATAGTTCCTAACTGTTGAAATGTCTTTATTTTGATTTGATTGCAAAATGTAATTATGATGATTAATTAGTATAACAGGCATTTCATTTAAAATAAATTTTGAAATTTTTGTTGAAATACTAATTGTGTATATATTTCTACAACATTTTAGGCAATTTTTAAAAATATCCATTATACCTTTTTCTGTGAGTTGAATTTATATATATATATATTTTTTTTAATTAATCATACTTATTTTAAAATTTAATTAATATAATATTGAAAGTTTTTGTTTGCATAATATCATATGATATTTTTTTTTATCTGATTTTTGTGTTGTATTTATTTCTTTTGTAGCCTACTTATGCTATATCAAATTGGAATGACATTATAGTACAAGCTTTTCTCATTGAGAAACTTGAAACAGCACAGAAAAACACTGAGGAAAATGTTAGTGACGTAATTTGTCAAGACTTGAACGCCAAGTCTAAGTCCAGAAGTGTAAGTCAATTTTAATTCTTCTTTTCCAGAAATTTACAAGAAGCAAGTATTTTTGTAAAAAGAAACAAGTATTTTTGTAGTTTTGCTAAAATACAAGAGCTTTTTTAATCCAGGAATTGGTTTTCCTTCAGAAATTGTTAAAAATATTTTCTTTTCGTTGTATGACATTAAGTAAAAAATATTAAAAGTAGATAAAAAAATATTCAACATTTAATATTGCATGAATCAAGGTACCCTTTTAAATTTGTCTTTTTATCAGAATACTCATTTCTCCTTTGTGAGGTATAATAAGTGGTCATTATAAAAACTAACATAATAAATACAGGGTTTCCGTGCATATGGAGTCACGAAATGCCATGGAAAGTCGTGAATTTGGACATTGGGTAAATTTTGTCTTGGAAAGTCATGATTTCGTGTAAAAAAATGGGCATAAGTCTTGGAAATACAGTAAAATTCATGGATTTCTAAACATTTTAAATAAAATAACGTAACTGTGACGTCATAAAAGCCATGATCGCTTTTCAACTCATCGAAAATTCATCTATGTTTTTATTTACATTTTAACGAACGAGAAACTGCGGCCAATGAAAACATTTCTGAAATCCAAATTTGGGACATCACACGAGTAACGTCTGGTGAAAAAAAATTTCATTATATGAAAACTGAAATTAAGTTTGATAAGCTTGTGTTTACATTTTTTTGATTTTTTCCCTGTCTTCTTTCTTCTATTTTGCATTGTTTATATCAAAACATTTGATTTTTGATGATATAATTTATTATTATTATTGACTTATTCTTTCTTCAAATACTTCTCTATTATCAAAGATTGATTAGCTTTTTTAACACTGAATTATCAAAGAACGGAAAATTATTTTTTCCTTTTTCTTCTGATTTGGAAGTTACTGAAACAAGGACTTTTTACTTAATTTAAAATAAGACTTTATAAAAAATCATTTTATGGTATGTGCATTGATTTACTTACTATGTTCGTGTTAGTAAAATTCATATAGGTAATTATTATTGTTATTATTTTGTGATTTGATTTCTTAAGTCATGGAAAATTATTTGCTTCAGTCTTGAAAAGTCATGGATTTGTGACATTTTATTTTGGCAGAAACCCTGTAAATAGAAGATTGTGCCTAATATTTATTCAAAATTGTATGAGATCAATCAACAATAAGCTTTAAACTCAGATAATATAAGCTGAAAAGATAATATACGCATTTTAAGCTGATGTTAAGTATTTCCATATTTTTTAAAGTTCATTACTTTATTTAATACACCGTTTTTGAAATATTTTCCATGAATCAAGATGTTGTCTCCAATTTAGATCTTTTACTAAAATGACAACTCTTAGTGCTTAATTATCTATCAATTAACAAAAATTACTTTAGTGTATGATAAATGACTGAAGTGTAGGAAAAGTGAAGTTTAAAAGTATATGCATTTTATCTTAAAAGACATATGTGAAATAAATTTGTGATATTTCATATATCTTTTTGAAGTCACAGTTAGGTGCATTAAACATGTTTTCTTTATTTATTATGCATATGACTAATGAGCAATTATATTTTTATTATTAAATCAACAAATATTGAATTTATTCAGCTTTAATTGATATTGTGCTATTTATACAGTATTGCTGTGTCCACATTTTCTAAAGAAGAATAACTGTCTACCTTCTTTCTTTTCATTCAATTTCTGTAGCAGTGTTTCCCAAACTATGGATTGCAAGTCAGTTTTTGTTGATTTCTGACAAGATTCTGAATGTATCTTTTAAACAGTTTGCAAAAAATGTGATTTGGGGTTAAAATCTTTATCAAGACACATGGTAGCAACACGACAAAAAATCAAAAGCAGCAACCCAAATTACTTCTGCATAATCTATCAAGAGGGAAAGAGCTAGTAAAATTTATGAAACTCTGTGAGGAAAATACAATATTCTGGGCTGTAGAAACAAATTAGTAAAACCTTTGAGCAATGGATTGAGCAAGCTCATGAATTTAGCAGCCATATTTGTCAACTTAAAGACTTAATGAATTAGATTTACACCCAAAAACTATAGGGAGTATTTGTCATTTTTAGTGTATCACAAAATTAAAAAATAGTTTCATGGAAAAACAGCATCAAGAAGACTATCAATATGAGAATTTTAAAACATTTAAAATGTTTATATACGAGAAAAGATAATGTGAATGTTCCAGGGGCGTAGCCAGGATTTTTTTTCCGGGGGGGACTGAGAAATTATAAATGTCAACTTCGGAAACAATGATTATCATTCAATAATTTACAAATCAAAATTAATCAAACTAAAAAACAAATAAACACTTTTTGGGATTGTAATACTTTTAGCACATATAGCATAATTAGTTACTGAAATTTTAAAACTATATGGTAATTAATTTAAGTAAACATATTTCAATAAAAATATATTAATTATTAAAATATTATAATTAAATCAATTTATTATTGGAGTTATAATGTTATTGCCAACAATAACCATTAACATTTGATTAACAAAGTCCCAATCTAACGCTTTAACGTCCCAATCCGCATGCCCAGCGAAATAGGTCAATAGTTTTAAAAAAAAGCTTTATGATCGTAACCATTTATATAAAATAATTTATTTGAATAGTGAAAAATTGTACTTACCTTGAATAGGGTAGAAATAAGAAATTTCTTATATAGAGAATTCTGAAGTGTTTAACAAAGTGGGATCCGAGCAATGTTGAATATGTATACAATGCTGCTCTTGGAGGTTGGAGATGTCTGCTAAGAAAGAGCCGGTTTGTGGCTTTCTGGAACCCCTTGTCACCTATTGTACTAGTGAACCAGAGTCCCTGGGGGGGGGGGAGAGGGATCATGGACTAGACAAGTACAAGATCCCCCCCCCCCTCCCATCCCCAGGACTCTGAAAGCCTTTTGTCGGACGAAAGTCCGCACCAACAAGACTAGACATCGCGTATCACGTCGCCTAGTCATCACACCTGAAGTCTGGAGTGCTACATTCAGGGCAGATTCAATTTAATTCGATTCGTTAATAATTCCAGTGCTTTGTCTGTCCAATTTCAAAAAATTAGAAAATAACGAAAACTTGTGTTAATTTCAAATTTTAATTATCCAAGCATAAATAGATCTATTTCTGACTTTCGAGGTTTGAAAATTTCGGAGGGGGCTGCAGCCCCATCAGCCACCCCCTGGCTACGCGCCTGGAATGTTCCTGGTAGCATAATTAACAAGATTGCAAAACATTGTTATGCTTTGAAAAAAAATTAGTTATTATTTTATTGAAGAAAGGAAAAACTGCCAAGAAAAGAACTGAATTATGCAACCTTTCCAGAGAAACATTATTACTGCTATATTATCGAAAGTTGATGAACAACTTATCGACTTATCCAAAAATACCTTTCTAAAAGTGAATTTTAATCCTAGTAAATTAACACAATTCTACTATTCTGACTAACAAATTTTCCAATTCTTTCTACTGAATCTCCAAAAATATAATTACTTATTCTTACATCTTCATAATTTTATGAAGTTAGATTTTCAGCAATGTTTGGAATCTTTGGAAGACCAAATATCAAAACAAACTGCATTTGTCAAACTCTATGTCTGAATACAACTCGAATTGACCTGGATTTCATTACCATCATCAAACAGCAATTGAAAATGCGTGCATCTTTCAGATAGGTCCTGTTAGAATTTTTTTTATATAATTATATTAATAATAATATTTTTTCTTCACAAAAGTTCTATTTTGGACCATAAAACCTCTTTTGGAAGGAACATATGATGTTCCTCTCTGAAAAAATTCATTGCACCAAGAATGAAGTGGATTGTTATGAATTGGGTTTTTAAAAAGTTGGTTGCAGTGTTTCAAATTTTCAGAACCCCTGTTCTGTGGTTTTGTTTTATTGTTCTATCAGCAATCTTCTGCTTTTACATTTTCAAAGTCTTGATAGAAACATTTACCTAAATATTTCCATTTTAATCATTTAAATGTAATTTAAGAGGTTATAATTTAAATGAAGTTTTTTTATCGGAAATAAATATAATTCGCTATTATAATTTTATTTTATTAGGTATTTCAGCGTGAATTCACATGGGATGAACTTTTACCAGAAGCTTCTAATCTAATACTTGAAGAGAAAAAGTTGTCTCATTTGCTGCAGACTAAAAAAGAAGTATTAAAAGAATTTATTTTGTTTGCTTAGTAACTTTTTTTGCCTTTAAGTAAAAATTGTTATTAATATTTCAGTATTAATCCTAAGTTTTGAGTAATCGACTTTGTAACATAATTTTGACTACAGTTAAATATTTGAAGTGTAAATTTGTGCTTTCTTGTAGTTCGGTGAAAAATTATGAAATGTTGGGAATTCTTTACAAATGTATTTGTACTATTGTTTTAATACAGTTTTAAATTCTTGGATAAAATTGAATAAGTGTGTAAAGTTAGCATCAATAATAAGCTATTACTTTTAAGATCCCTTATAATATAAAATAATTTCTCTAAGCTTAATGGTAAAGTATTAAAATACTTTTATTCGAAATCTGTAAAATGTTATTAATTACAATTACTTTGAACAGATATAATGAGTTGTTCTGTGAAATTGATTAGAAGTTAATACACAATATAATTTTGTTGAATGTATTTTATCTTATAGTCCTTATTTTTTATAATTTTGACAAAAAACAGATCAACATTCCTCTTATTCCATGGAGCAACATTTTCAGTAAAGCTACTCGTTTATGGAATGCACAAATTAATAAGGAGTTATCTGCAAAACAGAATGAAAATATTTTGCTTCAATGGGAAACAAAAATTGATCCTAAAGATGTGAGTTTTTGCAGTTTTGAACTTAAAGAAACAAATTTATTATTATATGCTCTTTTCTCAAGAGCCACTTTAATCAAGATAAATATTGCAAAAAATTAATTGTTTTTTCCTTATAACTGTGATGTAAGTAATCACTCCAATCTCAATTTAATAATAATTAAATCCATGTGTTCAACTGCTATATTATAAACTCTCTAAATATTAAGATCATTTGTTCAAGATGATGCTCTTATTTTATTTATGTGGATTTTACTTTAGGTGGTTTTAGCATCTAATCAATAAATAAATCTTTCTAATTAGTCTGTTATTTTGTCTTTTGTTTTACATAAACCAATAATGTTAATGTATTTTTAATATTTTATAGTACTGTGAGTTTGTTGCTGGATGTAATTATGAAGAAAAAGCTTCCAAACTGGAAGAAGGATTAAAACTGGATCAAGAGAATTTGTTCAGTGAAAGCTTCACTTTTGGCTTACCAAAATCCATGGTACATTTTATTATATCAAATCCAGGTTTATCCAATTTATGTTTAATTGTAATTTTGATGTTGATAAAAGTTTTTTCTCTTTTTAGAATTTGAGTTTTGATTTAACACCGCTTAAAGAAACACTTTCTGCAAAGGTTCCTGAAGAAAGTTTGACACCTGAAAACCCAAAGGTGCTGTTTTCAATGTTATTCTAAATTGTCTTTATTGTGAAATATATGTGGATGGCATTTATTTTTTAATTACGATATGACCCCACTTTGTGAATACCTATCAATGTTTATGGATGTCTTTTGATGCTTTGTAAATCTGACTCGCTTTCCATACTAGAGGGTTTATTGCTCAAACTCAGATTTACTGAGCAATAAACCTGGAATTCTGTTTTCCCTGTTAGTACAACTGCTTCATTTCCGTCCACCCCCTCTTCCTTCGACAAACGGGGGAAAAAAACAATTTCCCTTTTTTTACAACTTCACTCTCCTTCAAGAAGCATTTTTTAAACTTTTTCTCTTTATACCCCGAGAAACAAGCATGGACTGTTTAATAAAATGCTATGAACTGAGAGAATATAGTATTCTAACATTTGACTGGAGTTTTTGGAACTTTAGCTGACAATGTTAAACTGTAAAACACTAATTAAAATGCCAACATTATGGTTGAATACTACATACATTTACTATTTAAAAAATTTCTGAATTGTTGAAATCAATCTCTATTGACAGACAGTTGCACAGACAAACTATTTCTTTTATTATACGTTATACTTAAAATGGTTTACTGATTTAGGAAATTCTATTGTGCTTTTTAAATAATTTGGATATATCTTTGCAGTTTCTGCTCTTTTATTAGGTATTACCAGTTGTCTTTACTCTGTGAGCAAGAATTTCTCCATGAAAGGAAATTAGTTTAAATATCAATTCGAATATTATTTTTGATTGTTATGCTGCACATATATTTAACTCTTATTAAACATTTCCAAAACTTATTTTAAGAACTTTGAAGTGCTTCATTTAATGAAATACATTTTAAGTAATTCATCAGTGGTGAATGTTTAATACTAGCATTCAATCTGTAGTAAAAAATTCTTTCAAGCTGTCACTTTTTATGCAAACAAATTTTTTTTTTTATTTTTTATTATTATAAATCTTTGTTAATTTCTAGTACTGGTAGTAATTGCAAATTATTTTTCTGTTTATAGTTTGATATTCTTTTTTTATTTAGGATACCGCTAATGGATTATTTTGGAATGATATTTTTCAAGATTTTGCCACTGTTATAAAAGACGATAATATTTTAGTTGATATTCTTAAGAAGCAAGACTTGAAGACTCAGTATCAAGTTAGTTTATTTTAATTTTTACAAGTGATCATGATATACAATTGTGTACTGTATGATAGTTATTCACTTAAAAAATATTACATATCCATCTGTATCGAGATTTGTCTTCATAAATGCTTGATACTCAGGTTAAGCTTATTTCAGTACAACTTGCAATATTTATTTATAATGTTTATCAACAAGGGAAATAGAAAAATGGAAGGGAAATTATCAATTTTGAAATTATAAGAGAAGCAGTACAAAATTGTTATAAATTGGTCAATTTAATGGACATGATTTGTCATGTCTTGGACTGTCAAAACCTCAGGGTTGCTTACTTTATCAGTATTTGTCTTGATTTATTTATTTTTATCCATCCCATTTCTCCTTCTTGATGGGCCTCCTTGATGGGAGGAAACGTGGAAACGGCTGGTTGGTGCCTCACCTGTTCTATATTGCAGCTTCTGCCTTGCAAGATGGCATCTTCTTTGATTCAATTGTTGAGATTCAATGATAGAGTTATCCCATCTCCTTTTCAAATCAGGGCAGCTACACCCTAGATATCCCGCCCGTTTGCAGTACCAGCAAGCAACTCTGTGTTTCTGATCCCTCGAACTTGGAAATCCTCTCGGTATATTTCCCATTTTGCTTTCTAGCTCTTGAAGCTAATGTGTAAAAAGTTCATAAGAATCGTCGGTCCATTCCCCACATACAAATCGTTGATATTTTCCAGAAGCTAGCTGCGCAGCTTCCCCTCTCATGGCATACATGAGGGCAGACTTCAGGTTTCTCTTTTGGGATAACCTTACCGCTTGATGCACATCTAGAACACTATCTTGAATAACTTCAATGAAATACTGCAGAGAAAGATCATCTTGCACATCCGTGGGACAATCTAGAAATGCCAGAAATGGTAGTCTCTCTATTATAGTGGCCAATTTCTGAAGAGATTCTCCAGCCTTCTGCCACCTCGTTTTCAGTTTCAGCCTACTATAATCTTTCAGATGTTGTTCACCAAACAACAACTCTAGAGTAGTCAAAGCAGCCAAATCTCCTCTTTTGTACCTTGAAAGTATTTGAAGGATATCAGCAGCTTCATTTCTGAGTGGCACGGGGAGATGGAATGCCTTTGTAGTATGGTCCCATCCATTTGCAGATGCAGTCATTTCAAACTGCGTTTGATAAACATGTCAGGAGGACTTCCCATCAAAAGTGGCCACTTTGATGTTAGAGCGTGGCGCCATAAAGGGGATGGAAGCATTATCCCAATTATGCGACGCAATGGCCACAGCTTCATGAGCTTCCATTTTTCGCAGTCTTTCTTCTACAGCGTCGATGAATTTGTCTTGCTCTCCTTTCACGGTGGAAACCTTTTTTGATAAGTTGTCAAACTTTTTGTTCATCTTCTCAAATTTATCATTAGCCTCCTTCCTGTTTTCTTTTTGTCCTTCTTCTAGCATGGTAAAATTTGAGTCCATCTCGTTCCTCACAGTCACAATACTCTCACTATGTAATACCATCCTTTTTCATTTGGAGGACATCTTCCATATGCTGGATAAATCCGTCCGCATCCTCAGATGTGGTTTCACATTTGTCAGCTAAATTTTTAATGTCCTCAGTAATCACGGCAGAAAGTTCAGCATTTTTCGATTCTTGGAGGGCCTGACCGACTTTTATTTCAAAAAATCATTTCCATCAATTGTTTCATTTGGTCTTCCATCATTCCTTTAGTGGTCAGCATTCAAGATGATCAAACCCTACTTTTGACACCACTGTTGTGAATTTCTTCCAGAAGCATTGATGGCACAATTTTTATTACATAAAAACTTTTATTTATTTTCTCTTCAAAAGCTCACAAAATTTATTCAAAAAACAGTGCAATCACTATCAAGCTTCAAAACTAGCTTCAATAAAAACAACTTCAAACACAGCGATAATTCAGGTGCACCAAAAAAGTAAACAAAGCCCTCGGTATCTTTCAAATCGATGCCTGAAGTTAAACTGATCCCTCAATATCTGCGGTCTTGTATTTTTAGGATCGTGTGAGAACTTTCTTGAAATATCCAGCCAACTGGTCAATAGGCTTGGGTGATGCATCAATACATCGGCAAAAACCGGTGTAAAATTAACATCGTTAAACCGGTGTCCTTATTTTCTCAAAACCGATACATCACGATCTTTTTTGACGATACTTGCCTAGCACTTCGAGAACGAAGAACAGTGCCACGATTCATGCGTGGTGTACCTAAGATACTATAGAAACGTATTGAAACTGTCGACACCGCGCCGTTTGAAATGAGTTCCATTTGCTTTTGCGTGGTACTTCATCAGCAAGCTCACATCGTGATAATCCACACTGCCCTGCATATGCGCAATGTACCCAATATTGTATAGAAACATAGTGAAACCATCGACATCATGCCGTTTGAGACGATTTTCATTTGCTTTTACGCATGCCCGATACTTCATCAGAAAAAAACGCATCGTGGTAATCATATCCACCTTCAGTATGTGCGATGAGTATTGAAATTACAAGGTGGCGCCAGCAGTTTAGGAATATTTTAGATTCGATAAAAGAAGTATTCCTTTTAATGTTTGAACATTATTTATGTTGTTCTCTCAACTCTTGGAAAACGTTTTGATTTATATTTAATAGCTATCAGATATAAGACCTTGATATCTATTTTTGGAATTCTATTGAGCATTTCCTACATTTTTTGTGTTTCATTTTTAATTTTTTATTTTTTATTATTTCTCTAACTTGAAATAAATAAAATACTACACATTTGTATTTTGAAATCTTTTATATTAACTTCAAGATTTTTTTTTTATCTTGCTATTATATTATTTTGCTTTATTTATTAACGCAAAGGGATTGCGGTATTCTGGCGCGGTAATTTTTGTCTAGATCTAACCCAGTTAAGATAATCTGGTTATTTATTAACATGAGCTGTTTGTTATATCTGCCAAAATCAATGTGAACTAGTGCATGGACTAATCACAGTTATTTCTATAATTTGATTGCTTAAATACTTATAAACGATTTTTTTCCCATTTACGTTGAAGGATTTTCTCTTCCGTCACGTAAGTAAATACATGTTTTATAATTTTTTTTTCAGTTTGTACAATTTGAATAAAGTTTATTTCCATAAGATTAATTACTCAATCCAACATTGCTTCTTAAAAATGCGGAAATGCAGATTTTTTTGGCACAAAATAAAAATCATTAGAATTTTAAATGTTATGCATTAATTTTATTTTTATTGTTTAATAGTTATATTGTATATTATAAGTAATAAAATATTCATTATAAAGTATGCTTTTTATTTAATAATTTAAGAATATCCAATAACTAAAGTAACATTTGCACCACCAGGAAGTGCACTTGTTCCCCTCCCCCTTCCCTGGAAAATAACAAAGTAAAATTTCATTAAGATAGAAAAATTGAAAAATCTGGATTAAACCAAAAAATAATAATAATAATAATAACCAGCTTATACCCCCTTGGGTGCTTTGTGTATCCCCCTGAAAATAATTCGGTCGCTGCTCATGTTATTTAAAATAAACTTCCTAAAACTATAAAAAACTCAAATGAATTTAATAAAATTTTACAAAGCTAAGAAAGCATAACTTTCGGCTATAAAGCGTGTTATGAAAACGTTATTTTGTAGTATTTTGTAAGAAAAAATACACACATAGTTAACATTGCGATATATCGTGACATCGTGATGTTTGCTTCCCGATATATCACGATGCAGAAATGTTAACATTGCCCAGGCCTACTGGTCAACTAATAGAAACATCTCAAAATATCCAGCCAACTGGTTTAAGTAATAGAAACATCTCAAAATTTACCGATTGCTCTAGCCACCTTTTTCTAACCTGTATTATCGCTGTTAATAAATAAAATACAATAGAACTTTAATCGAATATTTCCTTATTTACAAGTATATACAGAAAATTTGTGAAACAATATTATCAGAGGATTCCTGCCAATGTCATAATTGGATTACAATGGATAAGTTCTATGGGAGTAAACAATTTCTAAGCATTTAATGATATAAAAAAAAAATCTCCTTTAGCTGAAATAGTGTGTTCTGTGGAGAATGATTCTAATATAAAATATTTAAAAACGTTCTAGAATTTCATTCATGAAAGACTTTTGCCCTGAATAGGCATATATGTCTCATTTTTTTTTTTGGTCAAATATTGTCCTTATTGTATTTAACAGTGAGACAATATATGTGTTCAAATTGCTACAAGGTTATATATTGATTGACTGTTGGGACAAACAATCTTGGTCAACTATATGAGTGAGATATATTGTTCCAGTCATCTGCAGAAATGGGTTATAATGTCCTAGTCGACTATACGATTGAAATAGATTGTCTCTGGATATTTCCATGAAAAATGGAAAAATTTTAAACTCATTTTAATATGTTGACATTAAATTAAACTACTTTCATAGTTAAATTTATACATACAAAAATCATATTGAAAAGTTTAAATCTTTATATACTGACGGGACTTATAAGTCCAGTCATTGTACTGCATTTCACATGGTACTGTACTGATTTAAATGCTTTGAAACCCATAGGGACTTTGAAGTCCACTTCTATGAAGTTTGTTCTTCACCTATTGAATGACAACACAAGATTGCTTCTTTTTGGAAAGATTAATTATTTAAAAGAGTTAGTACAAATTTAAAAAAATTCAGAAAGTAAAGGGTTAAATACCGGAATATTCTAACTATTAGTTCTTCAGATAGCATATGTGAGACTAATGCACCCTCTTTTCCCTGGGGAATTCTGGGAACAATTCAATTGATCTGGGTCATAATGCTTCGTTATGTCAAAATTGTAAAAAAATTCTTTTAATAGTAAGAAACATGCATGTGTTGAAAATAAACAAGTGTTTTTAGTCCATTAAAAAATTGTGTGCTATTTGTATTAAAATTTTATATTGTATTTTGTTCTGCTCAAACTCATAGTGTATAGTATTTTCTCCTTAAATGCTTGAATTCATTTTCATTTTTGTAACTCATTTAAACTCATTCTTTAAATTAGGCTGCAAGAATTCATTCATCATGGAATGATTATTTTATAAAGGCAGTTGAACTGAGAAAAGGAGAACTACAAAAAATAGTTCAAGAACGTACTATGCGTAAAAAATTATCAAAGAGTATTCATGAAAAAGTGCTTGAAGAATCACAAGAAACGGTGCTTTCTTCAATGGTAAATAATTATGTTTTCAATGCATTTTCTAAAAATAAATTACTTGCTTGAAGTGTTGGTACTTAAGTATTTTATTTAAATTTGTATACATTTACTAAAAATCCTCTTTTTTACAGAGTGAACATTCTGAATCCTGGACGGATAAATTCATTGAAGTATTAAATAAACATAAGAATGACCTAATGGATGCTGTATTAGTAAAAGAGTCGGAAATTAATAAAGAGAAAGCTCCAAGTAAACTTGAGTTTGAAGTAAAGACAGAAGATAGCCCGCTTTTAAATGCAGAGGTTTGATTTACCTTATAATCTTCAAATATCAAAGTGTGATATTTTTTCCTTCAGTTTCCTTCGATTATTTTTTGCATCTGACAACATGATATGCCAGGTTTCTTTTAATGAAATGCTGAATTGGAAATAATTAAGAGTGTGTTTTTATAATTTATGTTTCTGATATTTTCTGATTTTGATATGCAATATTAAGGATTGTGTAGAATATTTGAAAGAGGAAGCAATTGGATTATTTACTTCAATTACCCTTTTTAGTTGGATTTGAATATGCAATCATGGAAGTCATTTAAACAAGTAGCTTATGCCAGATCCTTTTTTTCTAGTCACTAAAATATAACTTCAAAATTTAGAAGAAAAAATCATTTTAAAGAGATAATTTGTAAAATATTACAAGTTATTAGTATGTTACAAGAAAAGAAGTTTAATATTAAAACAATGCAACTAATTGTACATTTGTTGACTTTGTGTCTGATGTAAATTAGAGATTAAAATGTTGCCTATCAAAACTAATAAAAACTGCTCGCTATATTAATATTAAAAACTCTACATCTGTTTGGTATTGTTTCAAGTTTTTATGGAGACTTTTCCTGATCCAATGCTTTATTGTTTACTTTTGGTATCCCTTTTTGCTGTATGTATTATAATAATCTAATTTTTGTAGATTCTTATGATGTTCTTACTATTTATTAAAAATTTATTATTTTTTAGCCTAAGAAACTAGTTACACATGCAAAACAAATGTTTACTGTGGCCCTAAATTTACGAAGAGTTGAAATGAAAGCAATGGAAAATGAACTAAAAGAAATTAAAGACTTGGAAGTCCCTCAAGAAGAACTTGTCACTCAAGTAATTTAATCTCTACATATATATAACATCCAACGTCTATCTGTATGTATGTACAGCTATAACTCAAGATCTACTGAACCAATTTGGATAAAATTTGTGTCTATTGGTAGATTATTGAATGCAGATTCTACAGAGTAGACTTTAATTACATAAAGAATGGTAATTACACATAAAAACTCATTTTTGTCGTATTGCCATCTATGCTTTAACCATGTCTAACGAGAAAGTTTCTTCAGAAACAAAACAGTATTAGCAACAGCTTAATATAAACAAATTAGCGTTTTCAAATTGTTTGTGTTTGTTATGCATAATTCAAACTTTTAGTGTGCTTATAATGCCTCTTAAAAAAAACTTCATAAGGGCGGAATACAGCCAATTTTAAAACGCTTCCTGTAGTAAAAAACAATGAAAGTTCTTTTGAAAGGTAATAACATTTTTCTGAAAATGTGGTTCAGCGAGCCATTGGGTCATCATCAGATGTCTTAATGTTGAAATTCAAGATGCATATACTTGACATCTGATATTGCTAATCCTCAGCACATAATACTACAAGGATTAAACTTTGTGAAAAGCCCAACACCTTTAAAAAACGTAACAGTTGTAGTGTAGGGCACTTGGCTTTTTTTTTTCATTTGGCATTCAAAAATCTCCCCTGAATTATGAATTCGATAACTAAAATAAAATTAAAGTATAAATAATAAATGAAATTGAAATATGACTTAAAATAAAATCCATTGCCAGAAACAGCATTTATCCGGGGGGAAAAACGCCAAATAAAATCATGCCAAAGAAATGTTCTATACTACATCTATTACCAAAAACCTTGCTTGGAGAACGATTTTTTCTGAGACAATACACTAAAAGAAATTGTGGCCGCTCTTGCAACTCTGGGAAGATTCTCCACCAAGGTGTTTAATGTCAATAAATTGTAGCAGCTGCAATGCCTCAGATTGCTCTAATTTGGTACTAATATAATACAAACAACTTTTAGCTCAAAATCCACAAAAGAGTTGGAAGTTTTACAGAAACCCTATTGAATTGTGCTCAATTTGCCCGAAGCCTTTTTTGTATCGTATCAGAACAGAGTGAAACATACTGTTGATGGAATATACAATTTTCACATGAACCTTGATGAAACTGGAAAAGGAAGGCTTACAAAATTATGGGTCTAACACTTATATTCAAGGGTTACAGGTAACAGCAAAGAACAAAGATATTGTTGCCAGTATATTCTTAGAACAAAGATATTGTTGCAAGTATATTCATACAGAGAATATGTTGTTGTTTTTTTGTTTTTTTAACATTCTGTTGGTAAAGGAAAAATATTCCTTATGATCTATTAACAAATGTACAATCAGAAGGATTGGTAGCACTTGCTGTCGCTTCTTCTAGAATAGCTGTGACTCTGTTGGATGGTGGACGAACAACATACGCTGTGTTCAAATTGCCTTTAAATATTATTTTAGACTCGATAACAGTTTGCAACATGTCCAAACCTAACAACATTACCAAACTGTTGCAGCAGCAACTTGCTCTTTAATTGTATGATATGAGAGTACTATATCACAAAAAAACAATTAAAACACTTGATTGAACATTGAGGGATATTAGAGACAGCAGTCTTCAAACTCGAAATAATTACATGCTTGACATTATAAATGTTTTGTCCAGTGTTAAAAAGCTTTTGTTCACAATAATAGTATTTAAGTGACATAGCAATCATTTGAACAAATGCAAAAAATATTTGTTTGATGTGCATAACGTCTTCATTTCTATTGAAAAAGTTGGTTTATTCAATATTATCTAATATTATGTTTCCTAAAATTGGCTCTGCACTTAGCCGCTGCCATCTTGGCTTTATAAAAATTATGTTGGCTCGAAAAAATGATGTTGAAGTCCTTAACAATTTAACGCTCAGAAAATAAGACAATCGTTGGTGTATATACAGGGAACACTTTTTGTATATGCATAAAAAAATTATTCAGATCGTTTATTTAAAATTCATAATATTTACAAATTATTCCATTTACCAATTTTAATGAAACAAATCTGTCATAAAAATGCAGCTTTAGCAGTAATTATGGATAACAGTGTGCTTCAGTTCTTTTTTTTTTTTACAACAGTTCTGGTTTTATCAAAAATTATTTGAACCTTTTAAGAAGTATTATTTGTGAGTTCATACTGAATTCATTTACAGAACAGTCACGAGTATTGTCTTTTGTTTTTATGGTGTTTATTTTGTAATAATTATTCAGGGTGGTCAGCATAAAGGAGACCCCTGATTTAAGGAGTCGCAGCATTTCAGATTATTGAACTTAATTTCAATTCCAAACTTCTGTTTCAAAAATAACCTTTTGCTTCATCTATGCTTGCCACCTTATATTATAACTTGAATTGTCGAATTCAAAGACCTATATACCACAATGAACAAAGCAACGCAGCTAGTTTAAATACATAAAATCTTTACTTTTCAACATAGTTAATGATTGGTTAGTAAAAGTTGTTTATATTTATCACATTAATATCCATTTATTTATGTATATATATATATATATATATATATATATATATATATATATATATATATATATATATATATATATACCCTAAATTTTCAATTAAAAAGTAAATCTATAGTCATGTGAGACATATATCTAATTTTTATAATATATATATCTGTATCCCAGAAGAAAAGCGCACTATGTCCACATTTCTTTAAATTGAGGTTTTGGCACCATCTTACATAACACTTTCTGCTCTTTGTAATGGAATGACGCATTATGTCCTAGGTTAAATAATAACCAATTTAGACGTTTTTGAAAAACACTATGTTCTATAATAACCAAAGGGAAAAATGATCATAACTGTAACATTCATTTGGCTCTCCTGCAAAATTTACTTTTTGTGACATAGTGAACTTTTCTTCCAGGGTAAAGATATACATTATAAACATTTGGTAGATAACTTATGTCCATAGATTTGCTTTCTGACCGAAAATTTAGGGCCAATGTCATTGTAATCACCAAATGTTAAAAATTCATGAACATGAACAAATCTGTTCTTAATATTTATTGTTTAAATACATACTTTTATTATACATGGCTTAAACTTCGATGGATTTCAATTGATTCATTTAAAAATGTGGTAATTTATCAAGGTGTTTACAGATTTTACATTCTTGGTATTGTTGCTTTTTATTGTTTTGCAGCTAGTCATTCATGAACATGTGTAATATGTTCAATTTATGTAGACAATTGAGAATATATGAACTGATTTACCTCAATGAAATTGTTTCTAGAAGAAGCTTTTTACTAAAGCAATGGTTACAATGCAACTTGTATATTTTTTTAATGGTTTTTAGATTGTAAAATTGTATAGTTTAAAAGTTTAAACTAAGGCATTTTGTTTGAGTGAATTTTTCAAATGATAAAAATATACTTTATGCAGTTTTTCAAGTCTATTAACATGTGGAGAAAAATCGTCTTGACTGCTGTGGACTGTAAGAAAAATGGAATACAGCTGAAGCAATCAAATGAAAAGGTAATTTGAAAATTATTTTCTTTTAATTTTCTCAATATTTACTCTTAATACTCAATTTGTGCAATTTTTTATATTAAAAAAAAAAAATTAAGGGACGAAAAGAGTCGCTGCATTTTCCAAATTCCTTCGTTGAACACAGTTCTGTCTCGCAGAGAAATAACTATTGGATTTCAAAGTATGAAATTTTCCACATTTGTCGAGAAATGTTTGAGAAATCTGCTGATAAAAAAACTTTAGAGTTTTAGTTATGAACTTCAGTATTTGATTTATTATATCTCAAAGTGAAATAATATTTTTTGTTTGTATCATCCTTTAAGGGGAAAATAGACCTTCATGGAAATCTAATTCTTCGCAAACACAAAGGTATATGTCTTACTAAAACACTAAAACGTTAACCTTTTTTTTTAATATTTTGATGTATTTTTGAAGTTATTAAATATCCAAATTTCAAAAAATTCAGTTTTAAGCTTGTGTATTTGAAATTTAAAAAAAAAAAAAAAAAAAAAAAAAAACCTGGCAATTATCACAAAAATTTAGATTTTTTTTTTTTTAAATAAAATATACCACAACATAGATCAGAGATCAGATTATCAAGATTCAATTTTAAAAAATCAAAACTCGGTTTGTTAAATTAGCGACATGGATGTGACTAAGTTAGTTAAAAAGCGTTTTTTCAATTTGTCTTTTTCTCCTCCCATATTTAAAAGAGAAAATAAAGTGTTACCAAATGTAGTATTTTGAATTTAAATTATGTATTTTTAATGTACCTTCATCCAAATCATCCATTGCCAGTATATTCAGTTTAAGACCTCAATATTGTGGACAAGAATATTTTCATATTGTAGTTTGCTGATGAATTGGAAAGGCTTCTTTTCGTATTTCGACCTTACAGATAGGATTTTCGGTTGAATTAACTTTTGCTGAAGATATTTGCCGATATTTGAGTTATTTCTTTCATTGTGAAATCCTCTCAAACTGTTGTCTTTGGAAATGTCCATTTAGTGTTTAATTATTAGTTTGATATCTTTTTTTATACTTATTCTCGAATGGCAGAAGTGAATTTTACTTAGTGATATGCATTTTGAAACAAAATGCCATATTCTCTTAAAAGTTCTTTTGGTTTGAACCTGTTTTTGCCTTGGCCTATTGATGTATGGGATTGGGTATCTTTTTCTAGTGTACTTTATAATTTCTTAGCTATCATTAACTCGCATACAGATTCGAAGTCATTGGTTTTTCTCAAACTAAAATAACGCTCAAAAGCAGTAGTTAATCTTGAAGAAAATTATATGTATGATTCATTTAGCAATCATTGAACTCAACGAAATTTTAAGACTTTGTTGGAAGTGCTGTTGGTTGAAATTTTCTCCAAATAATGTTTTTGACTTTTTCATAGTCTTGTTATTCGTTTTCCAGTATATAAAGTGAAGATTTTTCGCTGAGAATGTTGATAATTATTTTGGATTTTAATTCCTGAGGAGTATTTTTTGTTGCATAAGAATGTTCTAGTGAATGAAAAAATGCATTAAAATTTTATGGTTTACTTGGAACTAACATACTTCACACTTCGACACTTCATACAAGGTTCTTAATATTTTGTGTTGATGTTTTGATTGTTGTGTCAGTGTTCCTAATATTGTATGGGTTTGTTCCTGAAGTATTTCAAGTTGCAATTTCGAGTTCCTTTTCTAATTGTGCTGGTTTAGTTTTTTCCATTTCCAGATTATTTTTTTTTTAGTTCTATTTTGTTATCTTCTATTGACTTTGCATTTTATTGATGCACTTCTTGTTCCTCGTTAAATGAAAAAATAAAATCTTTAACGAAATCAGATTAATTATTTTCAATTACCCATATGTATACATAGGGTAATGAAACTATAGCATTCGGTCAAAAAAAAAAAAAAAAAATCATTTTTCTACGTTTTGGAGCATCCTGATTTCAAAAAAGTGGTCTAGAAAAAATATCTGTCTGTGGTCAACATAACTCCTGAACAAATTGACTTACGATGTTCAAATTTGGTATGAGGGTTAGTGGTGGCCATGGGAATAACCATTAAAGATTTCTTTAAAATCGTCCATGCACATAAGATTTTGCATTGAAAAATATCAAGTGTTTCAATGATTGCTAAAAAACGGCTCGAACGATTTTGATAAAAAATAGCTGTGCTAATGCCTCTTCAGGTGTTCTAAACATCCACATCTCCGTAATTCCCATAAAAATGCTTTAATGGCGTAAAAAGTTGAAAAACGAATACCTTCAACACAGAGTTTTCTTTGCTTGAGCATACCTCAACAACGATCGTCTTTTCTTCCCCCCTCAGTTTCACTTATAATAAAGGATAATATACGGATTATCGAAAAAAGCATTTTAAAAAATAAACTTTGCCAAAATGGTGATTTTGGCAAAGTTTTTTTTCTTTTAAAGACCCATACAAGAATTGTCTAAAAAAATATTGCCAATTTCCATTTTTTCTAAGTGAATGATGAAAATGTAAAAACGGTAAATGACACAAATTGACATCAGTATTATAATGTAATTGGAAGTTGTTCGATGAACCACACCCCTAGTTTTTTAACAAGTTGTGTCTGTATCAGTTCTGCAAAGTTTAGGATTAAGGCACCTTCCTATACAATTGTGCCAAATTCTTGGGAAACTTTAATAAGATCCCTTCTCTGCATTTTTGACATGTGCTGAATAATAAATGTTAGATCCTATGCTCAATTGTTGCGGCTTTACCGTTGATTATTCTCTTGCTGAGGTCATGCTTGCTGGAACTGACAATACTTTGCTTTTCGGCAATCCAGCGGCTGATTCTTAATCTTTTTCTTTTTGGAGTTTGTCGATTTGGCAATGGGTAATAAAGATTGGTGATGTGTTGAAGAAATTGTTTTTATTCACTGCAATTTGTAACTGTGTTTTGCTGTATATGTGGCATTGAAGTAAGTCTACTAAAAAAAAATTTTTTTTACTCCTTTTGTTATGATGATTGCAATTTGTTGTGCTATGGTTACTGTGAAATGATGAACGAGTTCAGAAACCAGACATGTTGCATGCTTTGGATGCCTTTCAATTTAACTTGAGTAAAATTCGAATTCAAGATCGATAGAGCTACTGCATATTTCGGACAGTATATAGAAGTAGGACTATAAACGTAAGTCAGTATTTGAAAAGTAGGACTGAGGAAGTTTAGCCTTTTAGTTATGGTTAGTTAACGTTGCACTTGGAAAAAAATTGAATCATTTTCTTTTCTCTTACCATATTCATTTGTCTATCTGAAACATAAAATTTTGAATAACTTGATCTATGAGTGGAATCAAATAAGGAAATTTTGAATAAAGTTAATACTGAAATTCCTCAAAACCAATGAAATAGAAAGAGACATTTAAAAAAAATATTTTTTAAATTATGAAAAAAAAAATCGTTATATTAATTTTGGTATCAACTGAATGCTGCAAAGAGACAATTTTAAAAGAGAGTGTGTGTTCTAGTTAATTTGTCATGAATTTTGTAAACAATTTAGTTAAGATATAAAGAGTACTACATATATCTAAAAACATATCATAGGCAAATTTAAAATAGAATAGTTGATCTATTTACATTGTTCGAATTAATATTTATATACTAATCTTCAAGCACTGCTACATACTCCTCAATTTCTACTAAGTGATAAAATATGTAACTTAAAAAAGATGGAAAATATATGTTTTCATTAGAGTTTATTTTAAATGTGATTAGTAGAAGGTTTGCAGCTGTTTAGAATTTTTCATTTCCATCCTGGGTATCATCCAGTAAAGTTGTCATTTTTATTTTTGAGTATTGCTGTAATTTTTTTAACCAATTAAAAAATATTTTATATTGAATGTCTGTTGTCATAA
Source organism: Linyphia triangularis (assembly GCA_963978545.1). Lineage (NCBI taxonomy): Eukaryota > Metazoa > Arthropoda > Arachnida > Araneae > Linyphiidae > Linyphia > Linyphia triangularis. The sequence goes on along the minus strand of OZ021727.1, from coordinate 48,337,786 downwards.
AAGTGGATGCATTTTTAAATACATTGTCATCTAAATTATCATATTAATTACTTTCATTATAAATATACAAAATTAAAAAGTTATATTTATTTCACAATAGGTAAATGTACATTGTACAGTACTGTGTTGTAAGATTTATGTTTACATTTATAGAGACATTCTAAGTCATCTGAACAACTTTTCTTTGCTGCTTCAAAAAACTTAATGAATGAGCTTGATAATAATAAATTCAAAACTAAGGAGGAAAATCTAAATGTTGGGCCATTGGTAATATGTTTACCTTATTTTTAATTTTCTTTCAGGTTACATAAAATCAGCTGATATTATTTGAGTTTAAAAATAGTATGTTAACAATTTGTTTAAACATTAATTTATTAGTTTTTTCTTTAGTGAAGTGTTTAAAAGTAGGTCATGGAAAACATATTATTTATTATCTATTTTTAAATAAGTATTGTTTAAAAAAATTAGTCCTTAAAAAGCGTAAACACTTTTAAAAAGTATGGTTTTAAGAAATGATATTCTTAAAATATTTCATAATCAATTTCCTGAAACTTGTAACAAAAATCATATTTATTGATAATTTTTTTTTAATTATTATATTGTTTTAATATTTTAATGATAAATTAAAAATGCAAGATGTTGTGATAAAATGTTATATCATTGAGAGTTATTTTAGCACATATTCAATTGCCTCTTTTTTCATTGCTTACAGTAGTATTAAAACATATTTGAGTTTTTAATATGAAAACAATTTATTGGTGGAACTCTTAGATTTTTTTCTTGTACTTTCAACTGTTTCATTCTATAATTGCGTAATCTTCTACATTCTATTTATAGGATAAACAAATTAAGCTGCCTTCTTGGGACATGCTTTTTCAAACAACATTTGAAATGGTTATGAAATATCTTGAAAAGATGGAAAAGTTGGGTCGAAAAGAAGCAGTATTTCAAATAGATAATGCTGAAACTTTAGATGTACTTAAATTGTTTACTATATTTTAGGAATTATATATTGCATTGTATAACATTGTAATTCCTAGTGATATATTAAACCAAAGGTCTACATATGTATCAATTTATACCTGAAATTCTGTTAAACTAATTTATGCAGAGTTTTACGTGAACCGTTGAACACATTGACTAAAATGTTACCCCCCCCCCCCTTTTTTTTAGTTTTTGAGGATAATAGAAGAATAACCTTAAGTTATAATTTCAAAATCCTTATAAAAAGGGCTAAAATGTAAAATTAATTTCAATACAAATTTTTAACAAACTTTTGTAACTTTTAAATTACAATGTGGAATTGTTTTGTGATCTTTTACCTTTAGTAAAATGAACTTTAAAAGCTTAAATAAGTTCTTTAGAATACCAAGTATGACTTTAAGGCCTTAACTAAATTGTTCAGGCCGTTAAGTTAGGCCTTAACTAAATTCAGTTGAAAGGTAGTAAAACTTACATTCAGGTAAAAGGTAAAACCCCAACCTTCCTTACCCTGGCTGCACCACTGGAAGAAAAAAAAGGGTGATGAAATGGCTACTAAATTAAAAGTGTCTACTGGCCACTGGCTACTACTTAAAAATTCAAATTTTTAGGGCCAATGGAAAGACAACAGTTTTGACATGCCACAAAGGTTTATTGATTTATTATATTTTAATCTCCAGAATTCAGAAATTTGATTTTAATTTAAGCCAAATATCTACGTAGTTCAACTGAAAGTAGGCTGATTGTGCATCAGAAATTTATTTTTTATATTACACTTATACTGCAACAATGGTTGTTCAAATATTTTATGTTTTAAAGAAGTGTGTAAAAAACTAGATACCACAAAGCTATGTAAAGAATTTTTCCTGTGTGTGTTTAAAATTTAGAGACAATATAAGATTGTAAAAAGCTATACGTTTCGAAAAGCGATTTCTATGTTGCATGCATAATTCCTTTGTGAAGTTTTTTTTTATATTTAGCCTCAAGTTTTAAACTCTCATGAATTAATTTTTTCTACAAAATAATAATAATTGATCAAAGTTATAAAATATTATTTATTAATTATATTAATCTTTTAAGTCCCCTGACATTTGTTTCATATTGTAAACCTAGCATTTTAAATCATTTAAAAATCTAAAATTTTGTGTTACCTTATTTTTCTTTGACTTTGTTCTTATTAAATTAAATTGCATTGTATATTAAATAAATGTTATCCCTATTTAAATTCCAGAATGATTCAGATTTCCTTCATTGGACTGACATTTTTATAGAAGCAGTTGAACAAACAATAAAAGAAATGAATCCAAATCAGATTGATTTGCATGCTCTTCTAGAGCAAGAAATATCAAATCAGGTAAACTAAAATAAGTTTCCACCTAAAATAATCAGAACCTGAAAGTAAAGTTTATTCTAGCTTTTATTGCTTTAGGTTAATTAAAAGTGTATTTTATATTTATAATAAGAATGCTTTGTTACTCTAAACTGTTAGTTCTACTTCCAGTATCCACATCAAAAATTGGAAAAAATTTCTTATTTCATTTAGGTGTTAGGCCATCTGCATTATAAGTTATCGACAAACTTTTTTTTATAAGGAATAAGATAATGTGAAAGGAACTACTCCTAACACATTATTTAATTTGCAAGTGCATTTTATTTTTTATACTACAATGTTGTAAGTAGTTTATAAAAAGGTTTGTATATCACTTTGAGATATTTTCAACATGTGAGATAAGTAATTTTCTTGTAAAACCAGCTACTATTTGAATTTCAAGCAAATTTTCATGAAGGACATTTCTTGGATTCTAAACGATTCAAGACTCTTAGGGGTTCAAAAGTTATAGCAAAAATTTTTTGCAAATGATACACATAATGATAGGTATTAATTACAAACTATAGTTAATAGGATTTTTTTCTAAAATTTTATTTACAATGCATCCAATGAAGTTTCCCTACAAATTTTAGATTCAAAAGTCCTTAAATGCCACATTTCACTTATGTTTCCATTTGAACAGAGACTACTTTTTTTTTCTGTGGATGTAATTTTACTATGGATACCAAATTTTATAAAGATACATTTATTAGAGCAGGTTTTAGAGGACTTTAGTGGTAGTTTAATTATAACCACATGTATCTTAATTATAACCTCAGGTGTACATATGTACTTTCTGGGCTCTATTTGGAAGTGCTGATTCCTTGCTTCAGCCAGTGACCTTGCCTCAGTATAATTTTCTTTGATCAGTTTTCTTCAACTTTTAGACTACAAACTATTAACAGAAATGATCCTTTATAGTTCTTTAAGGCCGTCTAGAATTATTTTATATAATTACTGAAATTATAATTAGCATTTTTTTTTTATTTGTATCTAACTAGATTTAGGAAGTAAATAAGTAAAATATAATTCTAAAGAATTGCATTTCATTGACTTTTCTTTTGTCTATCAAACATAAAATTATAATATATATATATATTATTATTGACCTTTATTAAACTCTCTTTTTCATTTTGTACTGGTGCATTTAGATTTTTCCATTTACATTATTTAATTATTTTTTCTATTTTATTCGTTTTTGCCACATTTAAAGTATATATTTTTAAATAAAAGCAAACAAAACATTAATGGGAAAAATAATTAAAATCTTATTCTATTTTAATTTAGCATTTGCCGTCTTGGGACGAAATATTCTTTATAATGTCAGATTACAGCAAACATGTAATTCAAGGAAAACTTAATTCTGATGCTTCTTGTACTATTGCTGCCAATGATGACTTATCAAACATTAAGTTATTGGTAAATACAACTTTTTATTTTGTCTTCTCTGTAGATCAGAATTTATTCTTATTCAGGGGTCTAATTTTAACAGGATACCTTTGAGTTAAGGGATTTTGCCTTTAATTGTAACCTTTTGAGCTAGTAATCTTTTGGATATTTATTAAAAATATATATGTTAATTACATTACAATCGCATCATTCAAAGTGCATTGGAATTATTTTTTTTTATATTTCAACCCATTTTACATTTAAATATTATAATATCACTACCGTAGGACGAGTCCAATGCTGTTTGTTACTGTATACAATGTATTACAAATTGAGAAAACATTTTCAATTACATAAGTTATATAAAGTGGAGAAGAATGATAAATCAAAACAGAGTAGCAGTTGAAGGTCTTAAGTTTAGAAATGCATGTATAAACTTAAAGTAATAATAATTTATTGAAGTAAAAAATATATCAAAATTTAGTATTTAAAATATATTCCAAGCAAATAGCAACAGCAAGTTTAATTAAAAAAAAATAATAATATTATACAAAAACATGTTACCATGATGGTAATATTAAGTAAAAATATTCTTATCATCTTGGATAAATATAAACAGCTAAACTTAACAAGATCTTTATTGTGAGAAATCTATATTATGAAAATTGTATGATAAATATTTTAATTAAAATAGTACTTTATGCCATTTTAACTCTTTATGCTGATATGTCACTTTTTTTTTTTTTATTACATAAAATGATTTTATGTTTTCTAAATCTTTCATTTGAGTATTTAGTTTTTTGTCATTTGTTTTTAACTTTTAGCATGAATTTCTATGAAAAAAAAAAAAAAAACTGGTTAGTAACAAAACTAATTATAGAAAATTACTTATCTTGTTCAATAAATATTTTTTATGAATGTTTGTATTTTTAAGGTTTCTGGTAATTTGTTTTCATGGGACAATATGATAATTACTGTAATCGAAGAGTTTTTAAAAGAAATTGAAAATACTTCCAAACGGCCTGAATTTGAAGATTCTTCTAATTTGATGAATAAGAATGTTCTGCAATATCCTTCCAATAAAGGAGGAAATAAGTCACAACCAGGATATTTCTTTGGTGAAGGGGTTGATTCTCAAAAAGTATGATATTACTTTTTATTATTTGTTGCAAAAAAACTACTAATACTAATGTGTTGTGCCTTTTTATTTTTTTTATATAAATCTTATACTTATTTGTGATTAAAATATGTGTGTATTAAAGTGTTTTTTTATCCAGGAAGAATATTCTTGGATTGATTTGCTTCCAACTAAAGATGGTGCCAAGAGATATGAAGTTAAAGATAATTTACTAGTAACCAAGACAAAATTGCTTAATCCTGATTCGGTTTATAAACAAGAAAAGGTATGTCATGGAATAATAATACATTTTAAAAAAATTATTTAAAGTGGTTACTTGTTAGTTGAAGGGTCTGAAACGTAAAAACCTTAAATTTCATTGAGAAATTCTTAAAAATACTGAATGATTTATTAAAGTAAAGGCTTTGGCTGGAAATTTACCTTGTAAGTGACTCCTAAGAATAGCTGTATCCCAAAAATATGCATATTTTATTTTTATTGTTTTAGTTTATTCTTTCGTTTTGTCTATAGCTGTTCTTGTTAAAATTGTTTTTTATTTAAATTCATAAAATGAAACTTGTGAAAAAAAATTTATCGTGTTTCCTTACATAAATTTTTCCTTTTGCATTAAATTTAAAAAGCCAGTCATGATTTTTGCTCATCAGAAATGCTTCTGTCTCTGTATTGCCATAACTTTTATTTAAAAATTTTCATTTCTAATTCATAATTTAACTTTTGCCATCTGAATCGCTCTAACAATGTATAAAAGTTGAAACAGAAAGACAAAATTTACTCTTATTTCATTTGAATTTACTTGGCTCTATTTTTTCTTCATGGTTTCTTTATAATGCCTATTCAATCATTGCAATTCGTTTGACTAGTCTCAAGTGTAGACAGAAGAATATAAGGGTCCTCGGATGCTACCGTCCAAATAATACATCCTAGAATGGGGTTATTACTTAGAAGTGGGGGATCACAAAGGAAGAGCCATTTAGGACCAAGAATTTGATCCTATCTTAAAAAGCTTTTAAGTCCATTGCCCTCATGGGGTCAATCTGTTGGCAGTAATAGAGGGAAGAAAGAAAGCATCAGTTAACTCCTTACCTGCTAAGGATAGTTATGTGGGAATTTCAAAAATTCTTTACAATTATGAAAATTTAAGAAAATATTATTTTTAACACTGGAGAATGACCAAAAGGATTATAGGGAATGTTTAGAACCATTTTAAAAACAAAATTAAAAAATTGTAATACAATGAATTGTACTTTGGAAAAGAATTGCCCCATGGCAGATAATGCATCAGCTTAAAAAGGTGTATACATGAATGTGGCAGGTAAGGGTTTAATCTAAAACAGCTGTTATTTCAACCACTTGTTGAAGTGAAATGATGTGGAACAGGTGACCTGGAAAAGTTTGAGTTCGGCGAAATTTTCCGGAACAATCCGATGGAAGGTTAAAGTTTTGTTTGACTTACGATTTTTTTTAAAGTTTTTGCTGGTGTTTATTGCTTTCATGTTTAATTCAGTTTTTTTTTCCTTGGGAGCTGTACCCTGTCTGATTTTCTGTTAGTTCAAATTCCTCATTTCAAGGTATTACATTTTTTTTTTTTTTTAGTACTTTATTATAAAAAGTTCATGTTTTTGTTTTTTGTAGATTCCGGATGATATTATGTGGAAACATCTATTTCCATTAGCTGTACTTGTATGGAGGAAAAAAATGTCTAATTATTTAAACTTTAATAAACTACCATATGAAGTGAGTTTTGTTATATTGATGTTATGCCTATATTTTGGAATTACAAATCAGCAATTACTTTCGATAAATAAAGAATTTACCATCACTCTCTGTTCACAATTGAAATTTCATAGTGCTTAATTCAGTCATGTTTCTTAAGCTTTCTTCTATCCTTGCTTGCAATTTGTGAACTCAAATCCATTTTTTATAAACTAGACTAAAAGATCTTGTAATAATTCTTAAATAGTTCTAAGAAAACAATCAATTTTTAGTAGATACTAAAATTCAACTAAGGCAAAAAAATAAAACTATAATAATATTTGTGACTGTTAATTTGTGTATATTAGTAGAACTATTGACACTTAATTATTGCCAAGTTTATTGATACTAATTTCAACTTCAATGGATTTAATTAAATTCTTAGTTCATTTAGTTATTTTTTTTTTTTTTTCATTTTAGTTCATTTAGTTAAATTTCTTTAATTTTTTTTTTTTTTTTGCTTGTATATTTTTTTTGTCCTCAGCAGTTGGAGTATGGCCAAGACCATCAAAATTTTAGCCTTCTTAAAGTTATCATATGCAATGCAAAAACAATTTAAATAACTCTACTGATTGACTTATTTAATAAAATTTATTTCTGCTTAGAACTTTCTTTCATCAAATGAAAATGAAGAACAAAGAGCTACAATAGAAACAGAAAGTGCTGAAGACCTAAAAAAACTCTCACCAACTATAGATATTTCAAATCTTATATCAGAAAACATTCAAAACTTGAAGCCTGAGGTTACAGCTATTCTTATAATTTTTAAACAGATATTTGCAAATAATTGATTTTATTACAGCAGCATATTATTAATCCAAATTAAAAAGTAGTCAGGGACTTAACAATTACTAAACCATATAAGGGCATGCATTCATACTCGTTAATAGGATACATATCAAGTATGACACATGGTGTTTATTGAAACAATAGGAAGGTAAATCCGAAACATTCCCATGGAAAAAGAAGTTTCCAATGAACTTCAAATTTAATTTATTTGAAATTGTGGTTATTTCCCTGGCTTCTTTTATAAATATTGGTTGGCCACTTGGATAAGTGTATCGAACACTACATACAATGTCACGATTGGTTGAGTCCTTATGTTTTGGGCAGTGTGTAGGCAGATGTCATTTGAAAATAGAAATGAGTTAGTTTAGCCTTTAAATTGCTTTTAATTAAGCTTTATCTTTGTACAGAAATAAGATGTTAAACCTAGCTTAAGTTAACTTCGTTAGATCATGATGGATGAAGCCAAGCAAATCCGTCGTATGAATACTTACATCTCCTCTCGCTTTTCTATTATTAGTGCTGCAATCGCCAGAACTGTCGCTGATGTTGGGACCGAGTATACAACATAAATTGTGTTGAATGTTGATCTATTTTTTTTCCACTTGTAATATTTAGAAATGACTTGTGATCTCTCTTCTCAGAAATGAAACATTCAACTTTTTAATTTTAATGAATTAAGCCAAACTTCAAAGCTGAATACACAGTTATATATGAATTTTGCATAAGTAAAAGAATTTTATTTTTATATGTTGTATAATTAGCATCTGATACAGTGAAATAGCTGAGCTGTCAAAGCTAATTATTTCATAAATATCACTAATTTTTTGAAAATAATGAATAATTTGCAACTTTGTACTAAAGTATAATTCTGTTGCCTTGGATACTTAAAGGCATGTAACATGATGTACTTATAATGTAGTAAGTAATGCAGTTAGTCTAAAAATATTTTTTTTTAAATAATCAATGTTTGTTAAAGAAAATATTTACGCCTCTGATGCAATGTATAATGAAACTCTTGTTTAAGAACCAAATTTTAAAAATCTTCTTGATATCATTACAATTTATAAATCAAGTTTTTACCAAATAACACTACATGTATTTTCAAGCTACGTAATTTTTGTTTTGTGTGTGTGTGTTTTTAGTACTTTTCTATAAATGTCTCATGGCAAGAAATATTTTTCGCTGCTGTTGAAAGAAAGAGAAAAATTTTATGCAAACTCGTTAGCTTAAAAGGATCAAAGAGTGGAAGATTGGATCAAGAAACATCCCCAAATCATACAGAATTTTCAGTAAGGAGATTACTATTGTTATTTAAATGTTTCTAGGTATTTGATATTTAAGTTCATATTTATAAAATATGTTTTGTTCATTTTAATGAGAACTGAAGTTTTTTATTTATTATGATTCAATTATAGAATTTTTGTGATGTACTTATTTATAAATATAAATCATCATAAAGTTTTATACATTTTCAAATCCTCATTACTAGGTCTTTATATGATTTTCCCTTTGAAATTTGTATGCCTCAGTAAAGTCTTCCGCTAATGTATGTCAATAATATTTACTTTTTGTTAGTATGATATGAGAAAGCATATTGAATTATTAATAAATTTATTAAGTGGAGTGCAACTTTCTTTTGGAATACAATTCAATGAGCTATGATGAAATATCTATTCCATATATATTATTTTGTAGATTATTATTCAAATATTTTTATATCTTCCAAATGATATTAGTATGTATGTATGAAATAATAGTATTAATAATCTCAAGAATAGTTTTACTATTTTTTTTTTACAACATATATTGAATTGCATTCTATAATATGTTTACCACTCAATTTAGTATTGAGTTAGTTCTTTTATAATGAGAAATTTTACTTTGTTTGAAAATCTTCACAATAAAGATTTTTTTAGTGCAGAATGTTTTATAAAATACTGCTATTTTCGACTTAATCAATTGAAGTAATTAAATAACCAATATGAAAAACACAATTTAATTGTTCTCTAATGTTAAGAAAATGTATGGTGACTATTAACAGTGTTTTCTATAAAATTATTACCTTTTTGTCACTGATAAAATATAGTATATGTCTATTTTTGATTTTGCTTAATTGATTTAAGACTTATGAATTTTTTTCATCTTAAGAATGTATTTTCTTTTACCAAATCTATTATAAAGTTCTCTTTACTGATTACATTTTTAGGCAAATAATGTTCTGAACTTGCCCATTACTCCTCGAGACCTTGTTAAAAGTATTAAGCTTTTAAAATCAAAAGGACTAGTTCTCTACAATGAAAGAAGTGATGAATATGATAAACAAGTAATACTTTTAAAGCTAATCTACGTACAAGATTTATACCATAAATATAAAAATGTTCTTAGATCAAACTAAATTTTCAATACAGTAGACTGCCATCTTTCCAGCCTTTTGTGGTAAAAGAACAGGTCCAATAACAAGAAAGTTGAACTGTCAGTTCTACAAATAATACTCATTTCCTATCACCCAAATCATTAAAAACACTTTTTATACCAATATCCACTTTTATCAATATTTTTGGACCTTGTAGTTGGTGTTTCATAAATGCTTAGGTATTGTATATTTGAAAAATTTATTACAGAAAAATGAAGTCCAAGACTATATATTTTAAGCTAAATTTTAAAATATGTTTTAAAATGTTAAACTTAGTTGCGATTATAAAACCATGTGCTCTGCACAGTTTAAATACTAGACCTTAACATCAAACTTAAGTTTGGAACAATTGGGTTGGGTGATGCTGAACTGGACAGAATTGTACATAGGACCAATAGCCGCAATCTAGATAGCTGGTAGTTTACTGTATGTAACTTTGCTTATGATACCTGGCCTCTTTGATATATCTTTCAGTTTTTTTATTTATTTTCACTTCTTTTTTATAGACTCAATAAAAAGGTATTAAGAATCGCTTAGTGTTTCTCTGATATGATATTAAACATGTATCTTGTAAAACTATATTAAATACTCTTTTAATCAATATTTTATAATATATTTCGCATCCCTGTTTATTATACCCAGTTAAGAAATATCCAAAAATTTAATTAGTTTCATGCATAAGGATTTGAATAGAAGATTCATTCTGAAATATCTTGTTGGTACTTTTATTGAAGTCTTAAAAAACCTTTTACAAAAATCCTCATGCCTGAAATATTCTTATGGCTTCACACATTACACAGATGTGTAATGTGTGAAGAGACAATGATTTCATAACAATGGCTGTCAGTATCCCAGTTATTTCAGTAGATAACAATCAAATTATGTAAAGTTAAGAAATTATCATCATTTTACTGTAAAACAAATGATTTCATGATTTTTTTTTAAGGTTTTGGGAAAAGCAACATATTTTTTTTTTTTTTTTTTTTTTTTTATAGATTTCTGAAAGTAAAATTGCTCTAGTGGATGATATTGAGGTTTGTAAGACTTTAATTTTTCTTCTTATATTTAAAGTTTCAAATTCACAATGTACTTTTATTAACAACTATTTTCAAATTTGGAATGTGTGTGAATCATACAAATGTAGTATTGCTTGTGTTACAAATGTTTAAAAAATAATTACGTATACAAAAAAAAATTAATTTGTTTCTGCAATTTACATTTATTCAAATTAGTAATCTCAAGCACTTATTACCAGAGTTTTCTTAAATTAAAGCAAGAGTCAATACTTTCTTATACAAGCTAATATAATAATATAATAGCTCTAATTTATATTATTGATGAATCAGCCTATGTAAGGCATCTAAAAAGCCTCTAACAACATTTTTTGACTATAATTTTAAAACCATGGTTTTAAACAAAATAAGATTGCATTACTAAAAACTTACTTAAAAAAAAAAGATCTTTCTAACTGTAGAATTACTAAAGCAGGTGTAAGGTAGTGAGTGGAAGTATGAAGCTTGGTTCTTGTAGGGTTATTATTGAGACATATAGTAGCTTCCCATCTATTACATTTTGTGGTGAATCCATGCTTAACTGCATGTGCTCTTTTGCTTGCTTAATTTAGTGCTTTTTTGCTTGTTTAGCTCTCAGCTTTTAATTCAATTTTGTTAAATCATTTTGTATTATGCTATAAAAATATATGTAATATATCTTTCAGCCATATACTGCCATTGAGGTATTGAGAAAAATACTATCAAATGGCATGGACTTGAGATTGTTTGAACTATTGATTCTTCAACAAGAACTTGCGAAAATTGAAAGTTATCCAAAGGAAAACAAAATGGTATTTTTGCCCTGCTCTGTTATAACTAGTTTTTCATGATAAGTATGTAGTTAGAGAAAAATTATATTATTTATTTTTAAATATCGCAATCATTTGATGACAGTTTATTTTTATTTAAATTTATTTACAAAGCAGTTTGTTTTTGCTACATTTTTTTGGTGTATGATTTCATTTATAATTTTATAATGCATAATTCTTGTAATATTTTAGGCTACAAAGTCCATTAAGTTTCTTAGAAAATACTACAATGGTGCAAAAAGATACAGGCAAAACGAAAATAAGAAAATCGATAATGAACTAGAAAGTTTAAAAGATGTTAAGGTTTGTGGAATTGTTCAAAATACCTTTTTTTCTTTAAGAAATTAAATGATAACAGTATTATACTTAATTTACTTAATAATACTAATATTAATAAAACTTAAGGGTTTTTTTTTTATTGAAAATAAATGTCTATGGTCCCTACCAGTATCTAACAATAAAATATATTCTTGTTTCAAGACACACATGTAAGGTTAAAAAATGTATACCATTATAATTAAATATTGTTTGAAAAATAAACATCAATACCCTTTCGTTCTGTTATTAAAATACTAGCTGAATACCCGTACTTTGCTACGAAATTTTACCATGTGCATTTTAGCAATCAAAAGACATTCATGTATTCCACACTTCAGACATTTGATCTCGTTTCGATCCAGACAAATTGATTTGTCGAAATAGGAATACCTTACTTTATCTATGCTTGCCCTTGTTGATATTTTTTCCAAAACTTATAATTGTGAATGTGTTGAAAAAGAGACTTTTCAATATCCCTTGTTTAGAACGTTTAACCGCCTTTTGACCCTTTTTAATTACTTAATCGGGAATGCAATAGTTTGCTACATAAAAGCAGTGAGACAGTAAGATATTCCTTGTATAGTTTCAATGTAACGTCGATTTTTCATCCCTTAAAAATTCATTAATCGATATTGGAATAACTTATTTTTTCTGAATTTGCCATTCTTAACATTGCACCAAATGTTAGAACTGTGACTACATCAGAAGTAGGACAGTCGGATATCCCTTGTTTGGAACATTTAACCCTTTTTCGACCCTTTAAAGTTGGTTAATCGAAATCAAAATAGCTTAGATTTCTATGTTTTTGTTGACATTTGTACCAAATATCAGAGTTGTGACCATATGGGAAGTGGGACATTCGAATATCCCTCGGGAACGTTTTGACCCTTTTAAGTGGGTTATACCCCTTAAAGTGGGTTAATCGAAATCAGAATTGCTTGATTTTTCCATGTTTGTCTTTGTTGACTTTTGCATCAATCCCAAGCAACGCAACCATGTTGTTTCAATGTGGTGTCAACGTTAAATACCAACATGCACAATGTTGTTTCAACGTGGAACTGCAACGTTGTTTTCAAGCGGAAGTGTTCACTTAAAGGAGCGTGGATTCAACGTTGAGTGCCAACGTTGTTTCTACGTAGATATATCACACTGCTTCCACATGCTAGCTTTTGCCCACGTGGTTTCAATGTTGAATGTCAATATTGTTTCAACGTGGATTTGTCACATTGTTTCCACATGAGAGTGTTCATTTTTGCCCATGTGGTTTCCACGTTGAATGTCAATGTTGTTTCAACATGGATGCATCCCATTGTTACCACATGATAGTGTTCACTTTTACCAATGTTGTTTAAACATGAATCTTCCACATGAGTGTTCAATATTGAATCTTGCCAATGTTGTTTCAAGACACACATCCCATAATGCTGTTTTTTCAGCACTATATAGTTCTCGAGCCCAAGAAATAGTGCTGTAGAAACAGTTTTTCTGGAAAGTAACATTGGCAAGAATCAAGATTGAACACTCATGTGGAAGATTCATATTTAAACAACATTGGTAAAAGTGAACACTATCATGTGGTAACAATGTGGAACACCCATGTTAAAACAGTATTGCTCATATTTTTCATATTCACATACATATATACTCATATTCATATTGCTTTTTCATATTGCTCATATTTTTTGGAAGAGGTTATGAAATTAAAATTCAAAATACCATTTAAAGTTGCAATTTTAAGCAAAACAAATTATTGATTTTTGTATTTTAATAGATAACAGAAAAAATTTGGAAGAGAATGTATCCTGCCTACTTTCCTAAGCGCTTGTTTTGACACATACTTTTTTCACATGAATGTGTTTAGTTTTATTAACACTGTAAAGTTGCATTATAGAAACTCTCATTTAATGAAAAGAAAAAGTTAAAACTAAGATATTTTCCAAGTATTGGCTTTAAGAGTTTCCAACTACTGTTACACTATGTATCATCTTTTAGTAGGTAGAATATCATTTTGTGAAAAATTAAACTTTCCTTTTATATGCCGAGGATTATTCAGTACAAAAATTTAATTTTGCACTAATGAACCACAATTAAAATTACTTATAATATCTGCTACTTAATTATCTCTGAACTAATCAAATTTGAATAAAAATTATATATATATATTTTTTAACTGTAAAAATAAATCATTACATAATGTTCAAAATAATTTTATTTTAAAAATAGCACGCACAAAAATAACATTAAAACAAATGTTAATAAAACAAATGTTAATAAAACAAATATTAATAATTACATGTAACAGTAACAGACATGGTCCTAACACAATTACATAGGTACAAATACCTTTCAAATTGTTTCTAAGTTCACACTTTAAACCAGCAAATAGAAAATTATAAGATGATTAAATATATATGTGCTAATTTTTAATGACATATCCCATTCAGAGCAACAGTAGGATCTTAACTTCAAGACCCCATTTAATGACAGTAAAATAAGAAAGGAGATACAAAACAATTATTTAAGTTTATGAACCATATGTTATAATCCATGTTTACAATCCACAATATCATTCCCAAAAATATTCCACATCTCTGTCACAATTAGCAGCCTTAATGTCACTCCACGAGCTTCTTTCGCCTTCTCATTGATTGTTTTCATAATCTCTAAAATAAAATTACCTTTATTTAATACAATAAACCATTCAAACATATATTTATATAGATATAACTGTTTTCCAATTTTTAAAAGTAGACACCATGCCAAAAATAATAATAAAGAAATACGACGTGTAAAAATGCTCAAATCCAACTCTGCTACTTAAATCGCCAACCAAATTCAAAGATTGAATATATTAATCAAAATAATATCCCTTTTTTATGACTTAAAACATCCCTCTCTCGCGTTGAAAGCTATCCCCTTGTTTTGGATGGTTTTAAGTCAATGCCAGTATGCAGAAGCACCCTTCATATTATGGTTTGCACATAGGACTGACCAAAGATCACACGACCATTTAAGGCAATAACAGACTTATTTCAGAATATCATGCAATGACGATACACAATATAGTTTAATCAAAAGTAGATTATGTAAAAAAAATTTGAAGGCAGATGCAGAATACCAATGTTGCCTACTCCCACCCAGTATTTGAAAACTAAAATGAAGAGTAGAAAAATTTACAGGAAAAACATATAATATAGGTTTTTAATGAATGTTATATTTCAATAGGAAACCAATTATAATTTTTGAAAATTCTAGATTGAAACAACTTAGTTTCCTTTTACTCTTCGGTATACTTTTAGAAAAATTTACTGTATCATACAAATTTTGCTTTAAATTCAAAAACACTCTTTACTACTTTGAGGATAAATTAAATGAGCTGCTGCAACCAAGTTGAAGCCATGCTTTCTATTGGTTTCCAGTTCAAAGTTAGGAACCCTTTTTTCATTACATAGTTGCCTGGAGATTAAAATAGTCAATTAGGATATTTGGTACTTACGTATTAACGCCACCGCAGCTACAGATTTGGCGGTTTTTAATTACTTACAAGGAATCCAAAAGATAACTGCATGCAAACAACAAGATTGCTCTTTATTGGCGGCACTTAAAAACTATCAAATCTGTAGCTGCGGTGGCGTTAATACGTAAGTACCGATATTTTTCTTACCAAAAAAAGTTTTCTCTGGGCTAAAATAGTCACTTTAGTAAACGCCACTAGCAGCCTTGTTATAATAATACTGCCATAATTCAGACATCTTCACAACAGCAAAACTAATTTAAAAAGAATAAAGACATTATACACTTAATATATAAATTATAGAGGACTATCAAAAGAACTATCAGTGTCATTTAACATGGAGGCCACAAAATTCAGGAAAAAAAGTTCCCTGACAGATATCTAAAAATTTCTCTTCCTGCAAACTTTTTACAATTTTCCCAGATATGTCGACACATTGATTGAATAGTGCTAAAGAGATAATATGCCAATTTTTTTTAAAAATAGCTTTGGTGGTAATTAAATTTTAAATTATTCTGTAACATTAAACTTCTAATGATTACCACAGCAAATCTCCAGGAAAATGGTACCAAAATAGGGATGATGGGAAAACATGCCCTAAACAATAACAGTAAATTCCCCTGATTTTCGTGAAAATTAAAAAAATTCCCTGATTTTCGTGAAAATTAAAAAAATTCCCTGATTTTTTCCAGAATCGGAAAGTTTCTTGTTTTCCAGGTTCTGTGGCCATACTGTTTAAGTACAGCAGCTCTAACAAAGGGGAAATAAGCAAGTCCACTGAACATTGGAAAAAAAAAAAATGTTCCATCTTAATACAATAAATAAATTTATTCTAAAAAGTATTCCCAAATCTAACTTTGGTACAGTCAATCCCTGTTAACTTGAAATCAGTTAACCTGAACTCCTGTTTAACGCAAAGTAAAAGCAGTTCTCTGTACTTAAAACCTAAAGTTAATTTATTCGGTTAACACGAACAATTTCCATCGACTTCGCGTTAATGGGGTTTGACTGCAGGGTTGGAACCCGCCACCCCCCCAAAAAAGGTGGTTTTTTTTGTGTTTATACTGGTTTTTTAAAAAAATTCCTTTTCTTATTAAATGTATACATATTTATAAATAAAATTTGACATTAACTAGAATAATTAATGTTCAAATAACAAATAATATTCCTTCTGAAAATAATTTAAACTAAGTAAATAAACAATTGCTACTTATGTGGACAATCAAATCATATTAAATTTTAATATTATATTTAGAGATATGTTTTTTTAAATTCAATGGAAACAATATAATACAATAGTAATTGTTTACTGCTTCTACATGGAATATTGCTCTTATATTCATCAGTAATGGTGATAAGTTGCACAAAATTATTTTTTTAAGGCTTAGAAATAAGTTATTTAAGCACAAAACCTCTATTTCACAAATAAATTTAAAATGCAGCATATAATTTAATTAATTTTGAATAATTATGAAACAGTAATAAAACGCTTAGATTAATATAAAAAGTTATTTTTGATACTTATAAAAACTTCTATAGTTTTTCATTATAAGATTTATTTTAAAAAAGTTATTTACAACAACAAATAATTTTAAAAAATCTAATTATAAATAAACAAATAAAAATACAATTTTAAATTAGTCTTTAACCCGAAAGCAGAAAGTGCGCCTAAAACTGCGACGTACGTCGCAGAACAATCAGAGTCCTTGCAGAACAATTTTAAGTTTGGAACAAATGCCCGCAAGTGAGAAAAAGAATTTCACCTACGGGATGACATGTTCTGCAGAACAAAACGACTTTATTGTCCCCCCTCCCCCAATTTTCTCGGAACAACATTTCCCCGAGCTTCAGTTTCTTATAGAAAAACTCCCCACGTTCATAGGGGGATCAATCACATGTCCGTTTCCCGTTCTGGAGCGCTTTTCTTGCTGAAAGTCATTGATAAAGTTACAAATTTTGAATGTATGCCTTGGTTTGAAAAATAATTTTTTTCGTCATTGTCATTTTGCAATAAATGTGTAGTATTAATTTTATGGGCTTTTTCTTTTATGTCATAATGGAAATTTTGAAAAAATATCTGCAGAACATTTGTAACTGTCAAAAGTCCCGTTGCAGAACCTTATATATTATTGTGCTTCTGGGGTCTTTAAAAAGAGGGGGAAAAAAACTATTCGGTTTAAACCATGCCAACCTTGTTTGACTGTATAACAAAAAGGGAGATCTAAAAAAAAATTTAACAGAATATTTTTTGTAAAAGAACGGAATTACACTTTCTAATTTTAGTTTTTTAGAAAGTTCTTAAGCATTTGACAAGTTTACCAGGTATAGATATTTCTTTGCCTTTTTTCCCCCCGGATAAATGCTGTTTCCGGCAACAGGTTTTATTTTAGTTACTGTGTTTTTAATTTTTGTAAATTTTTAAATGCCAAATATCCTAACCTGTACTACATCTGTTCCATTTATCAAATTACCTGAAAAGGGTAGTATTCAGTTGTTAGGAGCCAGCGATCAGATTCCAGACACTACCCGTTCGGCATTCCACAGTGTTGTACATGGTGGAAGTAAACTGAAAATATGATAACTATTATAAAATGTATCATCCTTATGTACATGTATATATTTACACTGATGACACAGGTAAAATGGACTAACTAGCATGAAGACATCTTTTTAAAACCTTATATTGAAATATCGATTTGATTACCAGGCGGAATAAGGAAAAATTCTCAATTTGTTATCCGTCGCTGCTTAAAAAAAACCCCGAAAGAAAACCCTTAAGAGGCATTAGCCCAGCGGTGAGCAGTTTAGCAATTACTGAAAAACATGATTTTTTTCAATGGCAGCTACATTTTGCGCATGCTTGATTTTGACGAAAACATTAATGGTAGGTCCCTGTGCCACCACTAACTCGCACACCAAATTTGAACATCGTAGGTCAATTAGTTCGGGAGTTATGCTGACCTCTTACACACACAGAATTTTTTTCAAGATTAATTTTTTGAAATCCAGATGTTCCAAAATGTGGAGAAATGCAAAAAAAAAAAAAAAAAAAAATTTTTTTTTGTTGACCGAATGCTATACTTTCCCCTATGTATACATATGGGTAATTGATAGTAATAATATGCCAACTTTTTACAAAAAATGTTTCGGTGGTAATGAAAAGTTTAAATTATTCTGCAACATTAAACTACTATTGATTACCACCACAATATTCGGGTAAATGGCGCCAAAATATGGATGAACTGGGAGATGTACATTTAGAAAAAATACAATTTCTCTGATTTTCGTGAAATTTTAAAAAGTTCCCTGACAATTCCCCGATTTTTCCCAGAATCGGATAGCCCCCTGACGTTTCTCAGATTTCCATGTTCCGAGGCCACTCTGTTCCACATAGAGCTATTTTCACATCTTCATTATAAGACTATATTACCACACTAAATGCTGTATTGGAAAACAACTACGTTCCTGGTGAAATTAATTTGATTCTGAAGCCTTTCAGTTACAATTACAAATGACGTAGTGCAAAGACAATTACGACAGATATGGTCTCGACTTGATAAACAGGTTATCTAGTGGAGCGGAATTTCTCTTATTTAAAAGTGGTGTCCTGTAAAATACGTCTACGAAAATGTTTCCTTGTGATTTCTAATGCAAACCCAGCCTAATTTGATTTAAAACAATCATAATTATTAGTATTGAGACAGCGTTGTCTTTTTTAAGATTTAACATAATCATATAATTAATAATTTTTTATTCTCCTTAAAGGAAGTTGAGAAAAATTCCCACGTATACAATTATGAATTATTTTTATTGTAAAAAAACATGAGAGAATGAATTAAAAAAACTAGGTTTTATATTTTATAAGCCAAAAAAAAAAAAGATTTTATATTCCACCTGAAATAAATACCTGGCCCTGCATTTGTAATATTACGGTGGAGTTTTTTTTTTTAACTTAATTAGTTCATTTAATTACCGTAAAAATTCTTTCAGCAAGTATAGAAATAATATTTATACAGCATGTTTAGTTCTCAGTGATCAATCGTTTTAGAAAAACATACTTTTACAAGACAGCCCATTCAGTTTTATAGCTCATACAAAACAAGTGAAATATAACCTTAGGTTTATTTATGTCACACGTGTGTCCCAAAAATCAACAAACCTCACTGATAAGAACATCATTCATTATCTAATTTCATTTATAAATAGAAAAACATCTAATTTAGAAAAACGCAAATAATAGAGTACAAATTAATAATGTAATGAAGAAAACTTACCAGAAAAGGCATAAATCCATTTGTCAACAGAACAGACAACGTCAAATGGTCAAGTTTCAAATCAAGTTCAAAAGTGACGCTAGCTACGTCATCACTGAAAGGTAAAAGCGTATTGCGCATGCGTCGGATGATGAAAATCGTGGATCAGTGGTGAATTGTTGAAGTATAGTTGAATTATCACATTGATGCAATATTATAAAACCGCATTCAGTAAACGGATTTTTTTTTTTTGCTTTCATAAATTGCTTTTACCAAAGTTTTTAATTAATATGATTCTTGGACAGGATTGGGGTTTTCCAAAAACCAAAGAAGACACTTATTTCCTGACTGGTTGAAATATCACATTGAAACAACATCGTGATATCACATTAAAAAAGTGAAGAAAATGAAATTCTGACTTTATTTTTACTACATAATTTAAACCCCTCAAAAATATACGAAATAAATTGATTTCTGCTACTATTTGCTATAAAATATCAGCTTCCTTAAAAAATGCATTGGAATTGCACATTGATACAATATGGTTACAATGTGCATTTCTCACTTTCAACGTATCCACCAAAAAACCACATAGAAACAACGTGAGTGTGTTGCTTGGGATTTTCAGAGCTGTGACCATGGGGAAGGTGGCATATTCGAATATCCCTCGTTTGGAATGTTTAATCCATTTTTGACCCCTTAAAGTGGGTTAATTGTGATGTAATCAGAATAGCTTACTTTTTCTATGTCTACCATTGTTAATATTTGTACCAATTTTCAGAGTTGTGACCATGTGGAAAGTGGCATTTTCAAATATACTTCATTTGGAACATTTAACCCCTTTTCCACCCCTTCAAGTGGGTTAATCGAGATCGAAATAGCTAACTTTTTCTATGTCTAACATTGTTGATATTTGTACCTATTTTCAGAGCTGTGACCATGTGGGAAGTGGCACATTCGAATATCCCTCGTTTGGAATGTTTAACCCCTTTTCTACCTCTTAAAGTGGGTTAATCATGATAGGAATAGCTTATTTTTTCTATATCTATCATTGTTGATATTTGTACCAATTTTCAGAGTTGTGACCATGTGGGAAGTGGGAGAATTAGTGATGAGTGAGTCAGTCAGTTAGTGAGTGAAGGCTTTGCCTTATATATAGAGAGAAGACACTTTCTATGTATGTTGATACATCCAGTTCTTTAATGAAAATGAAAATTTAATACCATTTTGTTTTGCAAAGGAAATATTTTCTGAATACATTCTCTGATTCTGTAATGATGATGAAAAATAAATATTAATATCCTTTTGTTCTGTTTTACAAAGATTCTTTTCGAATTTTGTTTTGACATGGGTTAAGAAAAGTTGGAATTAGAATTTAAGTTGAAGAGGTTCATAGAGCGATGGCATTGTGAACATTAACTCTTGAGGAACTAATTAGTCTGGTTTAACAGGCCTAGTGATCAATAGTCTAACTAACAAATAAAATACCTGAAAAGGGGAAGGTTACAATAAACCTGAAATATACTCAGGACCAATTTGCCCAAAAGTAAAAAAAGTTTTATCAAAGAGTTGTTAGCAGAATAAAATTACTATTTTTAAATGGTACAAACAATTGCCCTTTGATGATGAGGCCCAGTGAAGTAATAGGGTTGCAAAATCTACTAAATTTTGGGGGGAGAATCAGATTTCATTGTGAGAAATATCTTGGGTTATTAAAATATTGGCTTGAGGACAGACCACAGTAAAACAAAAGTTTAAATTAAAAATAGATTCCAGATTTCAAGCCCCTTGGAGATGAATGAAATAGTACCTGAATGGAACCCAGTTTTGGGATATCTGCAAAATGAAAACATTGGAGCTGTTAATCATTGGTGGGAAGCGATGAGAAGGCTTAGATAGTTGATAGGGAAAATGATGGCTCTCTATGGGACATAGTTGGTTGAGGTGGAGGAAAAACTGGGGCAACAACACTTAGATATCTGGGAAGAACCGTGGTGGAAAGAAAGAAATCTAAATATTCGGCAAGGACATGAGCTGGATAATGTGATGGAGAACGTGATGTAGCTTTGATGTTCTGTGGTACTCATTTAGAGGAGAGAAAAATCGTCTGGCAAAACTCTTGAGGGCATGTAAATGAGGTGGATTCTACACTGCAGCGTGAGTCAGTTAGATCTTAGCTGATAGACTGGGAGGCAATTACAAGTTTAGGTACTTCATTGAACATCATTCTGAATTTTTTACAGAAAGTGGAGAAAAGTTAGTATATTACAAATCCCCTGGTTTGCAGTGGCAGAAATGGCCGAAACTGGCCATTTCTGCGGCTTCACCATTTTGTTGGCTGAAAATTCAAAGTCAACTAATACACATCCTACCTGCTAGTTGATCAAATCAAAAGTGGTTGAAATGATGCTGTCTTATGACAATTCATTATCCTCAGCTAATCAACATCTTGTAAGTGGCAAAAAGTGGACTTCACTGCAGATACAGCATCTTTGTCGTTTGGAGATGTCACTGAATCTTTGCTGTAAATATTTAATAATAATTCTTTTTAATTTAGAACTTTTGATAATTTTTTCAAACCTTTACATATTTTTCCTTAGTCTGACTTGAAAATTAATGCCTTTAATTACGATTTAAATTGAACACCATTTACTAATTTAGTGTATATAAATTTGTTTAACTGTATCTAATTTGAATTGTACATAAAGGCATTAAATTTAAATAGCCAATCAATAAGTACAGAAAATATTTAAAGGTTTGAAAAGACTATCAAGAATTCCAAAAATTAAAAAAATATATTATCAAATGTTTATAGCAAAATGTTGATACGTTTGATTATGCATTGATAATAAAAATAAATACCTCTTTTTTCTGTTTTATGAAGGAGATGTTTTCTGAATATGTTGATTATAGTATGGAAAATTCCATTTATCAAAGAAATAAACAGCAAAGTCATTACATAAAGAAAAGGCTTCAAAATTTACAGAAAATTCAAAGTGATTTTGAACAAAAGGTAATTTTATTGAAATGAACCAACTGTAATCAAATATATAAATTAAATATTATAGTAAACTTTTTAAATTAATGATGTTTAAATAAATGTTAAAAAAGTAATTTTAAAAATGTTTATATAACTTGCAATGTTTCTTATTCTACTGGTTTCATGCATTTTAATTGATATAGTAATTGAATTGTTTAATTTTTTTTCTGAATTGAATATGCTCCTTCGAAGTTAAAAGAGCATTTGAATCGTTGTACCTCTGACTGCAAAATATTGATTGAAAAAAGAAGTGATAATCACCTACAAATGGATGTGAAAACAGTTGATATGCTTTTAAAAAAGCCGAAGTTGAAGGTGTGTTTATTTCAATAAGATAACTTGTTTTATTTTAGATTTACATTCTCATTCTTGTTTTATTTTCGATTTACAGTCACTTCTCATTCTCACCCCCACAATGAACAATTCCCACATTTTTAAAAAATTTTTTTATTCAATTCTAAATGTTTTGTATAGGCCATAAACACAAACATTTCTTCTCATTGTGCTTTTCCTTTTTTTTTTTAAATTTGCCACCGAAGTTTGTTTGTTAGTTTTGGGGAGAAAAACAATTCATTCAGCTCGAATCCAATGTGATGTCACTTTATATGAAACAACTTGGCTTGAAACGCAGCAGCAGAAACCAGTTTTGAAAGTTACTCACAAATCGTGCAAACCTGTATGAGATATGATATGGCAACTGTCTACCGAACCAACACCAACTATTTGGCAGAAACCTCATGATAATCATAGAAAAGGAAGCATGTTTTGACTTCACAGCTATAGCGGATCGTTTTGCAATCGGACAGGGTTTCGGCACAATTTCTTTTCTTAATATTTAAATAACTAATTTTTTTAAAGAACTTTTGTTTGAATATTTGGAATTCGGAAGAAATTCTTCATAAATATAAGTTAATTTCAATCTTTTTAAAAAAATGTGGGAATTGTCCGTACCATCATTTATATTTCCTGTTAACTTCATATTTAGTATTCATTAAGGAAACTTAATATTATATATAATTAAAAAGTTTCATAGAAATTAACCAAAATCTTTTATTTGCATTTTTATAATATCATCACAATATATATATATTGATCCGGGCTGTAAAAGTCCAAGTATCTGGAATCTTTTAGCAGTAGTGTGGAAAAGTTGTGGACTATCATTATTAAAAAGTGTGTAAAATCTTAAAACTCTGAATTGTCTTTCATTTCAGTGGGTCGAAAGTTGTGAAAATTGGACTATAAATTCTTAAAATACAAAAATTAATAATCACATATTTTGTTGATCATTTTGCGGTAATGTTTTAAAGTTATTGTTTTTCAACAATAACACCTGTAAAAAATTTTAGAATAATACGTTATTATCTTCTACCGCCTCAAGGGCACCGAATTTTGAAAATTAAAGAATTTTTTTTAAAAATAAAAACACATTATACTTTCCTCTTTGTAATACAAAAATAAACTTTATTCCATCTTTCAGACATACAAATTACAAAAGCATCTCTGTAATCTCTTTTGGACTGTTTTTCTGGCTTTTTTTTTTTTACTAAAAATTCTAGCATGTGATTTCTGGATTCTAGGGTTGATCCATCCCTATTCTGCGGTCTAACTACTTTTCCGGTGGCTTCAGCGGGGACACAGCTTCCAATTTGCTCAAATGTGTGTGTGCGCTTGTACATGCTTGCATGCGTGCGTGAGTGATAAAATCCTAGCCGTCCATTGGCACACAAGCCTGTATCATCTTCCAAAGTTCTTAAAAACTTTTCTCTGAGAAATAGAGGTAAAGTTACATAGCAAATTTGTAAGTTCATGAGATCTGTGTAGTTTGTAGCTCCAAGGTTAAAAGCGGGAATAGCGAATCTGCGAACTCATCAGTTAAAATGAACATAAGCAATACTTAGCCAGCAATAGTAATACTTATGTCCTTTGGACGACTAGGATTTTATTAAATATCCTTCGTGCACATAAGAAATCGAACAAATTGTAAAACTAAACTCTGAAGGCACCTGAAAAGCAGTTGGACAGCAGAATAGGGATGGAGCAACCCTAGAATCCAGAAACCACATGCTAGAATTTTTAGTTAAAAAAAAATGTCAGAAAAACAGTCCTAAAAAAGATTGTAATCAGTAATGCTTTTGTAATTTGTAAGCCTGAAATTTGGAATGAAGTTTATTTTTGTATTACAAAGAGGAAAGTGTAATGTGTATGTGTTTTTATTTAAACAATTGCTTTCAATTTTCAAAATTTGGTGCCTCTGAGGCTTCAGGAGATATTAACGTATAATTCTAAAAATGTTTACAGGTGTTGTTATTAAAAACCAGCAACTTTTAAGCATTACTGCAAAATGATCAACGAATCTGTGATTATTTATTAATATTTGACTTTTAAGCATTTCTAATCCAACTTTCAACCCATTGAGGCGACAGAAGATATCAATTCAGTGTTTTAAGATTTTACACACTTTTTAATAATGAGAGTCCACAACTTTTCCGCACTACCGCTAAAAGATCCAAGATACTTCGAATTTTTTGGCAGGGCCTAATATATATATTCAACATTTATTTACTTGTAAATATTTTTACCTGAAATAAATTGTCCATTAAAAAATGAACAATCTTTGGAAACAACAAACTTGAGTTCAGTAGAAAATGGAGGATTTCAATAATAAATATTAAAAAGCACTAAATAAATTTTTTTAGTGTTGGCATTGAATGTTATTTTTGCAAGAAAATATTTGTAAATATGTAAAAAAGTAAATAATAATATGTGCACCAAGTTTCGTGTTTCTAGCTTAAGCTGTTAAAAGCTTAAATATTTTTAAGTGTTCTAGAAGGAGCTCCAATGAAGCTGAATAAAAAAAAAGCCTTTAAAAGTACACTCCTTCAAAGTTTCAAGTTGATTGCTGGGTTCCTGACATATTACTTAGTTCAAATGAAAAATGCTTCAGTATAATATTTTGCAAAATATTTTTATTCTTGTTTATTTTAGGATATAAAGTTACTAAATGATGCTAAGAGCATTTTAAAAACTGTGGCTGTTCTAAGAAAAGATGAATTGGAAAATTTTGATAAAGAATTAGAATTTATGATGAAAAAAGACACAGTGAAAGACTTCTTGGAGGGCAAAGTTTGTATATTTCTGTCAAGATCTTGTTCATTTTTAATATTTTTTAACTATCATAGTCCAATTCATACAAAATACCTATTCTGTGTTACTTTTATGACAATTTTGTTTTATTTATGTATTATTATATTTTACTGTAGTTAAACTTATTTTTTTTTCTTAGATCTTTAATATATTTTCTTCTATCTCAACTATTTTATCTGGTGCATTGCAACAACGAAATCATCTGGCAGAAATACTAACACACTACATAGATGACATCAAGCACATTATATCTAATATGGATACTAGGGTAAAAACTTGATCCTATACTTTTCGTTAACAAATTATTTTTTTTATGTACAGTTTGTTAAAATCACTACATGGGGATATTTGTTTATTCAAATGTCAATTTTTAGAAAATATGTGCTTTAAGTAATTATGGAAGATACATCTGTATTGTGCATCCAAATTGTAAAGATTAATTTATTATAGAGCTTAAAATGCTTAGCTTGAGTTGTATATGCAGGTTTTTTTAACTAAAAATTTTTTTTAATCATTTTAAAATTAGCAAAAGTAAAAACAAAATCTTTACTGCTGCTATGTGGCTGTATTAGTTACATTGATTAGTTTCTTTACATATATTTTCAGATAATACTTTCACTATTTCGGTACTTTATAAAAAACATATTTCCTTTAGAATATTCTCACCACCATGTAATCAAGTGTCTACTTAGTTTTTTGAACTTATTAGAAAAACTAAATTTCATTTGATACTGATCTTATTCGTAGATGTTTAAAAAATAATAGTTTAAAAAAGTTAACTAAAAAGTAAAAAAAAGTTTGAAATAAGAATAGAGTGATTAAAAAGAAATATTTATTTTATTGTAAGAAAGCATGGGGCGCTTGATGTTAATTGTTGTAAATATTTAATGACAGATATTGGAAAAAGTATAGCCATTATAAAAATATCTTAAAAAGCACCCCACACTTTTTTACGATAAAATAAATATTTGTTGTTAATCTCTCTATTTTTTTTACAAACTTATTTAAAATTATTTTCTACTTTTTAGTTCAGTTGCGTGTTTTTTAGTTTTTTAAACTACTAATTATTTTTGTTGTAAACTATAATATTTTTTTTAGTTTAGTGTACAAAACTCTCCAGTTGTTCCTGCTAATAGTCACATGCTTGTCTCAAATTTAAGTCATGTGTATGCCTTAGTACATGCCGTATTACTTGGCACAAAACACTAATGTATTTCTGAATATGAAAAATCGCTAATCCTGAAGATCCTGGTAAGGATAATGCAACAACAAAAAAACACGCTTTCTATTAAAGACCACGACAGATCTTTCAAATGTCTGCCTTATCAACTGTCGATGGTAGGTTCTGTGACTACTGGGATTGTGACAGGTAACGAGACACCAGGGTTTGATTCTGGAGAAGGTTGGTTGGAGTTGAACTGCGCTAGGGCAACATGAGCTAATCCTTGCGATGCAACACACTTTTTGAATTATTGTATTGTCATCGGTCCTTGATAACTGTGCAAAATTTCAAATTAATCCAATGTTTTGAATTGGTTGAAAATCGAGTTCAAAGATTCCGTTACATACATACGATGCTAATAAAAGTGTGTTAATGAAATTAGCTATGTGACATCATAAACATATGTAAATTGAGAACCATACATTTGTTTTCTATTTCCTTTTTCATAGAATTATCTTTTTACTCAAATATTCTTTTTATTTATTGTAATAGTGTTGAAGGTTTGCATTTTTTTTTTTAAGATGAACACAGCATTTGCTTGTTGCAAAGATTTCTTTTCAAAAGCAATAAAGAAAAGAAAGTTTGAGATTACAGCTTTAAACTCTGAAATAAGTATTCTAAAATCAAACTTAAATGGTGATAATCAGAAGGTAAGTATAACTTTTATTTAACTCTTATTATCTTTCATTCATTTGTACTCTTATTTAATTAGTATGTGTTTTAAAGGTTTATGATATACTATCATCCTGCAAGCATTATATTGAAAAAGCTACTTCTAAAAGAAATCAAGAGATTCAGTTGCTTGATTCGTACTTAGAGCAGTTACTTTCAACACAAGTAAGTAATGAGTGTCATATAGTACAAATTTACGTTGCTTACAGATTGGCTCTTAAAACTGCAGGGTTTGCTGAGTCTTTAAGAACTACTTATGTTTCGTAGATCCTTATAAAAAGGTCCTTACAGTCCTTATTTTTCATCTTAGGTCCTTAATTTTCGATTTTGTTTTCTTAGAACTGTTTTTAGTTATCCCAAATTTAATTTATATTTGCCCCTTTTACATCCTTCTTTCATTGATGGAGCAATTTTATTTCCAAGTTGCTTCGAGTAGCCTTATTTCCAGGAAAACATTACTTCTTTTTTAGTTGTAGATTGACTTTTGTTACGCATAAAAAAAGTTGTCCACGTTATAAATAAAATTCTATTAAAATATTTTATGATTCTTATAATTTAATGTTTTGAATTTATTTGTAAGAAAACAAGAAATTTTTATCGCTACAAATTTATAAGAGGTCCTTAAAAATTTTCATACGGTCATTAAAAAGTCCCTAAAAACTACCTATTTTTTACTTTTCAAAAGCTGTATGAACCCTAAACTAAAAATTTAATGTGGTCTGAAAAACTTAAAATTAGCAAACAAGAAGTTTACTCTAATAAATTTATAAAAATTTAAAGTAAAACGTAAAGAATGTAACTATTTTCATAACAAACAAAAGTTTTTGTCGAGACCATGTAGACCATTTTATAACTTTTCTGATACATCACTATAATCTATGTAACTATAAAGGATTCTTCTAAATGTAATTTGAGCATTTTAACTATTTTATGTTTTAAAATATCTGCTTAATTTTTTTTTTTAAATTTCTAATTTAATTTTATAAGTTACTAAAAACAAACTCTTCTTTCTTTTATATGTTCAGATTAATGATTGGCATTCTACATGTATGAAATATTTTTTAACTGCTTCTGAAAAACGAAATCAAGAAATTCATGAGATGCAAGTTTTGGTGGAACCTTTAAAAAAGATGGAAAGTGACCAGGAAAAAGATAGTGAGGTGCCAATTTACCTATTTTGGGTTTTGTTATTTTCATTTTAGTATTTTTTCTTAACTTTCAAACTACTGCATATTATTTATTTATCCTTTACCCATAATCAAATTGGAGCAATTGAAATAAAGATAAAATGGTAGAATTCTGGTCAAAAAAGAGGTACTATAATTAATTTAAATTAATCATTTTAACAAAAAAATAATACATAACTATTAGTTAATATTTCAGTAGAAAATTCCTTAGCATTGAAAAAATATGATTTGAGCAAAATGTTTAGCCCACTTGCACCACCCTGTATATGCACCTGTTGCAATTAATTATTTTTTAGAGTAATTTTCATTTAAAATATTCTATAATTGTGGAGTATATATTTTTTTATTTTTTATTATTATTTACAAAAATTATGTATCTGTATTGTTCACTGTGTGAATTGTTAATTTAAAAAATATAGTAGTGTTCTTTTGAACATTTTAGTTAGTATTATCTAATTTTGTTATAACTTTCTATGTTTTGAATATTAAAAATCCTTAACTTTTTTCTGACAATATTATCTTTCAGTTATCATCAGCACTTGATGAAGCTTTATATAATGTTTTTGGCATAGAACCAGATACTACACAAATGGAGATAGCAAAAAGTAAAACTGATGAGACCAAACTTGATGCTGAGGTCATTTGATATTCTTTTTTATGAACATTTAAATTTGTCTTGTGTTTATTTCTGATTAGTTTGTATAATTTTTCAATAATTGAAATTTAATATCTTACATGCAAAATTCTCTACATGTACTCTATATGTTTCTTAAACTATTGTCTACAAATAATTTGAAATAGGTTTCCTCATTTAGAAATTTTCTTCTTTGGAATTGAAAACCCTCATAGTATTAAAGTCTTATTTGAAAGTTGTGATGTGTAAAAAAAATAACGGAAAAAAAAAACTGTAATGAAAATAATTGAATTTAAAAAAATCATTGTTCTTTTGTGTAGACCTTAAAGAAGTTTACTGATTTCTATTCAAAACTTCTTTCCTACACACAAAATGAAATAAAAGAAATAGAAGGAAATTTAAGGGTACTGGAAGCATTTAAAGATGCTATTGAGGAAGAGGTAAAGTTAATTTGTAATATATTTAATTGTTTTGAACTTTAAAAAATCTCTTATATTTTAAAAAAAAGTTTCCAATTCTTTTATTTTTTTCCTTTATGTTACAGCCAATTCAACTTTTGAGAAATTTTATTACGATCCTAGAAAATGACATCAAAATAATTAAAAGTGAAATTGAAGCATTGCATTCTGAAGTGAAAACCTTCGAAACTAATCAGGACATGTTTGAATCTCATGTAGGTTTTTTTGGTCTTTAACAACATATCATAGCAATTATTTTGTATAAAATGTTATTTAGCATCCAAGATGTTATCTATAATAATAAGACAAAGAGTCTGTGGATCTATAGAAAGCTACTTAAAATAGGCGTCAAGCTTTGAAATTTTCAACATAGGTAGTTTTGGCCTTCTAATTGTACCTATGACAAACAGAATGTTAAAATTTGAATTAGTTTTTTTTTATTATTCAATGTTTTTAATCTTTTTTTTACAAAGTGACTTCAAATAGAGGAACAGCTCTGAAATTTTCAACATAAGTACTTTTAGTCTTCTAATTGGACTTTTGAACAACAGAATTCTAAATTTTTGATTACTTATTAATTAATATTTTTTATTAATTAACAAATATTTTACAAAACAACTTCTAATAGAGCTAGAACTCGGAAATTTTCAACATAAGTAGTTTTACCCTTTTAATTGGACTTTTGAAAAATAGAAAGTTAAAATTTAGATTAGTTTCTTTTAATTAATAAATATTTTACAAACCGATTTCTAATAGGGCTACATCTCTGAAAATTTCAACACAAGTAGTTTTGGCCTTCTAATTGGACTTTTGACCAACAGAATGTAAAAATTTTAATTTGTTTTTTAATTAATATTTTCACAAAATGCTACTTCTAATAGGCCTAAAACTCTAAAAATTTTAACATGCATAAGTAGTTTTGGCCTTCTATTTTTTCTTTTCACAAATACATGTTAAAATATTCTCAAAGGGGTAAAAAAAACTATCTGAATAAAAGCACAACGTACTTGGTGTTCACATTGAATTCTTTTCCTCCTGGCATTCCTGTAGAATTTCCATATCACATGGTATGATTTGTAGCTCCAAAGAAAAAACTTGTGTATCAATATAGACAGCACAGTATTAATAGTTCTAAAGAAAGATTTATAGGTGGCAAAGTTGGACCAAGAAATATCAATGCTGCAATTGGCTATTGTACCCTTGCACTTTTTCAAGTTTGATTTAGAAGATGTTGGCTGAAGTCTTGTGAGTTTTCTTCCCTTCGACACTCTCTCACCACTTTCCTGGTAATGGTTTTACTCACTTGTTCAGTATCCTACAAAATATCTTTCAAATGTTTGCCTTTCACAACATCATACTGTATAGCTGAATAGGTCATAATATCACAAATTGATTTTCTACAAATGTGACAGCTTATAATCTGCCTCCCTTCCTAAATTAAGTCAAGCAGCCCATGTCTACACTCATGGTCTGAATTTTATTCTTGATATATCTCAAGTGAAGATTTGCATACTTTTCTCTACCTAGCAGAACTCTGCTTTTGACTCAAAGTATTTTTAAGATGTCGGGAGACCCATGATCATATAGTGAATAAATATATGGATCAGATAATATTTAATACAATAAAATACTTAAGAAAGTTTTGATTTCCAGGTTCTAATGATATTCTTTAATTTGTAGGTAAATAATGTGCTGTCTATTTGCCATAAATATTTGAGTGAAAGCCTTGAAAATGTAAATAAAGAAATAGATGAATTAAGCTTTCAGCTAAAGATATTATCTGGTGGAGCAAATGGAAATGATGAAACAAATTCTATAAAAATGGTGATTGTTTTTGTTTCAATTTTTCATTTTGTCTATTTATTACAGAGTGGCCACAGAACCTGGAAATCAGGGAAATGTCAGGGAGTTTTTTAAAATTTTGCGAAAGTCAAGGAAATTTTCTTTATTCCGAAGGCATGTTTCCCCATTCATCCATATTTTGGCACCATTTTCCTGAAAATTGTGGTGGTAATCATTAGAAGTGTAATGTGGTAGAATAATTTAAACTTTTCATTGCTACCAAAACTATTTTTAAAAAATTTGCATATTATCCCTTTAGCATACATATTCTATTAGATCAGAATGTCTACACATATGGAAAAGTTGAAAAAAAGTTTGCTGTAAAATCAGGAAATTTTTTAGAAATCTCTCAGGGAAATCAAGGAATTATCAGGGAACATTTTTCCTGAATTTTGTGGCCACCCTGTATTACCTTAAATAATTAACCCATTTCCCAAACTCATCAAAATTGAAAAGTTTAGAAAAAAATTGTTTCTGTAATTTTGTTTCTTGGGCGTTTTCTGTTGGAAGGTATAATACAAATAATTTTTGATCTTATAAATTAAGTATAAAATACAGGAAATGTTACTACAAAACTTGTTAAATTTATGTGACGAGTGCCAAATTCATTAAGTATGTTACAGACAAAACCTCAACTTTAACTATCTTGTGACATGAGCATTTATTTGGCAAATTTATACGCTCAAATTAACAAAAGTATAGTAAAAAAGCCTTAATTTTCAGTGTTTCGAGGTTTGATTAGTTTTGTAAATTGGGTAGCTAATGTTGATCAAAGCCAGAACTTGACATTTTAGTAATTATTGTTCTTTTAATTCGGTATTATTTCCTCTAAATTATTTATTTTAGGCTTTGACCAGCAGCTTAGTAGATAAAATAAGTAATTCGCAATTATTGTATCAAAACATCAAGCTTTATATATTTTTTTTAACTAAAAAGTTATTATTAACTATTGTTACCTAGTCGAGAATAAGTTTTCCATAAATTTTAAAAGTTTAATATATATATTCTCACACACAAATAAATGCTACAATTGTTTTCCATTTCATTTTCTATCAATTTTTTAAGAGGGTGAATTAATATGTAGGCATCTTAAACAAGGTCTATATTTTATCTTAATACATCTATATAAATAAAACTGACTTTCTGTCACACTGATTTGGGGACCGTTTCACGTAAAAACTACCTAACGGATTAGGATGAAATTTGGTATATCGCTTAATTAAACGACCAGGAGTAAAATAGGCGATATATTTTTAATTTTAATTGAGTTTTAAAATTTCCGAAATAATTTTTTTTTGGTGTTTTTAAGCAGACACAATTTAGTATTTCCTGAATGGCAACTGAATGACAATCTTCGTTTGGTTTGTTTTGAAAATCGCAAATGATATTCTACATTCACAATGCCTAGAAAAAAACGCCCATCATTAAGCAAAATCGACAAAAAAGTTTTTCAAAAACGTTTAAAGAGGAACGAATTACAAAATGACAACCAAGAAGCTTCGACTTTGCGGCAGCCGGACATTTCCCCAGAGGACAGATTAGCGTCGCAACGGCGACGCCAGGAGTCTGTAAGGAGTAGAGAAACATCAGAGAGGCGTGCCGTTCGTTTAGAAACCGATCGGCTAAGACATGCCGAACTAAACGAACAAAGAATGATTTTACAATGGGGTGATAAATTTTTATATTACTTTTATTTAGTACCAAAAACTGAGTTTATCCGTCAACGACGGGCCACGCAGCTAGTTTAACCATACAAAAATAAAACTTTCTAAAAATAAATATTTAAGTATTTAATTTAAACATCAAAGCTATGTTCTTTATTTGATTGACTTATATCTGCTAACATTTTTCTGATTATATAATTCAGTTACTAAATTAAAATAAGAACTGAGCAAATTATTCTAACATAAATTTATATTTACTTTAGTCTAGTGATCTTCAGTTCACAGAAGCTAAACGGACATACTTTAATGATTTAGGACCAGAATTAGAAGTTGATGACACTCAACAGGTTTTACTTAAAGTGTGTAATGTATAATAATTTCTAAAAAAGTCTCCAAACTAACTCTTAATTAAAATTGAAATTTCCTGCCATTTTAATAAAAAAACAAAACAAAAAAACTTTTGTGTGGTAGGTGTGATCAGTAATTTCATTACTTGCAATGTTCCTTCCTATGGCTTGATTTATCTAACTTTTTTAATTAAATTGAACTTATTGTATAATCAACTCTCTCTCTCTTTTATATATATATATATATATATATATATATTTTAGTTGTTTATAAAAATGGATTTTAACCAATATATGAGAAAAATATTTTTTTAACACTAAATGATTTGCAAGTATTTCAAAAGTAAAATTTTAATATACATATTAAAATTTCATTACCTTTTCAGAATTTTCGTTATCTTCTTGAACCATCATTTACATTTTTATTAATTTCTGTATCTACAATGGATTATGTTTTTAATTAGACTAATTAAATCTACAGAAATATTTTTAATTAAAAATTGTATTTCACATGCATACAAGATATGTTTAAAATTCTTAATTATAGAATAAAATTTATCAGTATTATATTTAGGTAAATTGTACATCTCAAAATATTTTATTGAAAATTGGATATTTTCATAAATTTGATGAGTAGAATTTTCATTCAGAACAATTTTTGAAGCTATAATGTAATTGCTTTAGGGCAGCGTTAGCCACTACGCTGGCCGTGACTGGTTTCTCTGTGGCCCGCCGGCACCACAGAAGATTTAAAAAAAATCAAATTTCACGATATGGATTTTTTTTTTACATAATTTTAATTTATTCAAAATAATAATATCTTTTAACTATGTAAAACAGAGTTCTTCATTACGTGCCCGAAAAAAATATGAAGAAGCTTTCAGCAAGGTAGTTTTCATCAAGAATAAATACAGGAATAGCTTAATTTAATTTCCTTTGGACAATTTATTAAGATTGGCTTAGACAGATACTCCAAAAGGCATCGCATCTATCGTTAATTAAAATGAACAATTTCGACCACCATCGTCTCAGAATTGATATCAACTAAAACAGGGTAATCTGTAAGTACAGTTTAAATACTTTTAATAAAAGTTAGATCAAGTCACATTGTCATGTTAAAACAATAGATTAATTCCTTGTTTAGACTTAGATTTGATTATAATGAAAACTATTATTTTTTTTTAATTATTTGAAAAGAATAAAGAATCAAATATCAATTGTAGTTTTTTGGAGATAAAAAAAAACAACATATTTTTGTTTATCCAGCCCACAAAAAGCTCCAACATAAGTCATACTGCCTGCCTCTAAAGCCTCTAAAAGTGGTGAACATTGCTTTATGGAGTAGTTTACTGTTCTATAATAAATGGACTGTGAAACTTATAGAAAAGTTTTGCTAGTTTTTGACGTTTAACAGCTAATCTGTTGAAAATATAAGTAAATTAATTTCGATGGAATTTGAATCGCTAAGCTGCCATTTATTCTATTCCAAGACAATTAGCTTAACCTCATTTATTTTCATCATTCATGTACACATGATTTTAGCTATGTGCTCATACTTGAAATATACTTTTGTATATAGCCTTTTATCAAAAATCGCTTACTGAACTAAAATTATTGGAATAAGTATGTCTATTGATAAATTTGTTTGTAAAATATTTTTCCAGAATCGTACTGAGGTTGCTATCAAAATTCTTCAATCTGCAATGAAATGGAGAAATTCTTTCATTAAAATTTTGACTGATGAGATCAAATTTTTGCTAGATTCTAATCACAAAGTAAGCTATTATAGTAATCCAGATGTTAAAATCTATCACATATTTATTGTGCACTACAAATATTTAAGTTGGTGTAGTTCAACTTTCTAACTTTATTGCTCAATACTCTGTTATTGGTAAATATTAGATATATATATAATTTAAAGGTATTAAATAAAATATTTTATTCTCAAAGAAATATACAATTAACTTTGAAAATCAACAAAAATTTATATTTATGGCTAACCTTATTATATTATTATTATAAAATCCGTGCAAATATGCTCAATAAACAGTTTGATTGGTTGCAAATTCACTTTAGCTAATTGAAGCATTTAATGAGTCTTTTTAAATATTAATTCCTTGTACTTAAAGATTGCTGGTTTTGGTAATTTGAAATATGTAGATTGGGATTTAAAAGGTGTTGTTATTACTTCAAATGTATTAGAAACTTTTTTTAGAGGATATTGTCTGAAAGCAGGGGCATGTGAAGTTCTGGAGGAGTTAGTTTTTTAAAGATTCATTAATTAGCTGATAAGGCTCACTTGTTCTAAATTTCAGCTCTCTTGCTTTCTAGGGTAAGTGAGAGAATTTGTGATGAGTTAGATAGTCAAGGTGTTTTTTTTTTTTTTTTTTTTTTTTTTTTTTTTTTTTTTTTTTTTTTTTTTTTTAATTTTTTATAGATTTATTTAAGTTTATTTTTTTAAATTTCTTTCTTGCAGTAACATGTAATCTTGTGCTAGCTGCTGTTTTAAAAATGAACTGTTATATATTTTTTATCTGCTTTGCAAATTATGTTCTGATTTTTATATCTAATATTTATGAGAAATTTTGATTTGTTCTATTGACATCTTTTCATTTTACTGTCACTTTGTAAACATGGTCTGTAGGTGGTTAATCCCAAACATAATATATATATACACCCTATATATATATATATATATATATATATATATATATAGGGTGGTCATAAAAAACTTTGCCGATATATGGACCTCTAGCTTCCGTTATGTTCAACAGATCGAGATGAGATTTCAGGTATGAACTTGGGATTCTGTGAATAGCAACAAAATGGCATTCACGGTTACTATCATTGTTACATAAACTTGAAATTTTCAAATGGCAACTCCTACCTTTTCCATTTGCAAAAGGCTCAACATATGCGAAAACCCTGAAAAGTGTTGAAATGGTACTTATATCACAAAAAACAGACATGTTATGCATGCACAAAAACTACGAACGGCCAACAAAAACGCGATTGGGGCACATGGTGGAAATTA
Organism: Linyphia triangularis; assembly: GCA_963978545.1. Taxonomy (NCBI): domain Eukaryota; kingdom Metazoa; phylum Arthropoda; class Arachnida; order Araneae; family Linyphiidae; genus Linyphia; species Linyphia triangularis. The sequence continues at coordinate 48,300,765 of OZ021727.1, read as the reverse complement.
TTTATAAATATATATATACATAAATAATATGCATAATACATACATAAATAACAAAGGGAAAAAGGTAAAGTTAAAAATATAAGTTATAAATACATATATTTAGTTGCAACAAGTTCTTTTAGAAAAGAAATGTTCCCTATTCTGTACAGTTTTGAAATAATAAAAAGAGTCATTTCATTGAATAATCTAATTCACACTGCAACTTCAAAATCAGCACTGTATTTTTTTTGTAAATATTTTTAAGAAAAATGTAAGTGTATCTATACAGATTGTTAATTTTGCCATATTTGTCTCTGGCTATCAAACTGGTGTTATTTTAGGCACAATAGGCTATATTTAAACTCTGTAAATTAATTTAGTTGTGGTATGATACATATTGTTTCTTTTAATGTAATGTACATACATAATATTTTGCAGTCATTACAAATCCTCAATTCTTGCAAAGAAACTTACTTTAGCATTCAAGAAAAAAGAAAAGTAGAGCTCGGATCAATCACAAAGGTTTTGGATGAACAGGTTAATAAAGAAGTATAAAAAAAAATATCACTCTAATTTTGTTTGAATTCTTAATCATTTAAATGTTTTATGAAGAAATTAGTTTATTTTATTTTTAAAGTTATTTTCACTATTGTTGTTAAAACTTAACCTATTTAAACAATAAAATTATTTTTTATTTATTTAACATCAATGCAAATCTAAATTTAAGAAAAAAAAAATTATTTATTCTTTATTTTGTATTTTATAAAAATAATTTTTACAAATAGAATGAAATAGAACTTCACTTAGTAAAACTAGTAATATAAGTAAATTATTATTAGATGTACTGCATGATGTGTTTTGGTTCCAAATAGATATTGCAGTTTGGCTGCATTCATTCAATAAAATGTTCCCAAAGTTTCACTCACTTTTACCAATTCTAAAAACACCATGCATCTCGGAATAGTACTCTAAAATTTTTAATATCCACCCTCTGTTAAGCTTTATCATATTTGCTTTACTTCTTAATAGGCAAGTCTATTTGATAATTAGGCTTAATTTGAAATACTTCTGAATATTAAATTATTTGGAATTGTTCTTAATTGGAGTAAACATTTTATTCTTGAATGAGAAATCTTTGTTACCATTGAAGTTACCTTTGAATTGAAGAAAATGAATTATTTTAAAATGGTTAATCAAAAGTATGGGAATTTGTTTCTGTTACAGTATGTGAATATTTTTTTCAGATAATTTTAAAATATGCAAAGTAAGTATAGAGAGATAATATTTGTTCCAAGTTTCACATATATCTCATTGAAGTAGTTAAAAAGACATGCAGTTTTTGAAGTGTTGAAGGAAACTTTTACTATTAAGCTTTCAAGAGTTCAATCGAGAAATAATATATAAATGTCCTCAGTAACTTTTGAGGAAAAATATGTGCATATTTATAATGAACTTCACAATATCAAAAAGATACTAGCATTTTTTCCACTTGCATAAATTAGAAAAAATGTATAATCAACATTCAGATTTTGTATTGTACCTTCATGCAAAATTTAAAGTAGATTCATTTAGGTATTCTGTTGATTTTCAGTCAAACTAAAAGCATGATAGTTGTTACTTATAAAGGTATAATTATTTAACTGATTATATTATATAATTTTTATGCCAATTAATTGATATATTAATGTTATGTGGATAATAATCGTTACTTTCAGGATATTGCAATTACTTGTGAAGAGTGTTTAAAAGAAATCAATTACTTAAACAACAATGCGCTAAATTCAATTGAAGATGAATTGCTTAGACTTACTCACATAGTTAAATTTTTATACAAAGAGGTAAATATGTTATATTTTATGCCTGAATTTCATTTTTAATATAGTAATTTCTTTGTTATTTACTGTTCATTTGCTTTAAGAACTACTTGGTAATAAAACACATTCAATACCATTGTATTCATGCTTTCAGCACTTATGTTTTCAAGTATTTAAGTTTTAGAGGATGAAATGACATTTTTTGAACTCTGAAGCAATTCCTTTGAATTCATTTTAAAACAATTTTTTATTGAAGCATATTCTTTTATTAAAGTGCATTAGCTTTAAACTAGTGCAACTTCAATAAAGGTGCATTTATTTATTTGAAATACTTCAGTTGTCTGAAAGTCTTTAAATTGCTTAGATCAATCAATTTACATTTGTAAATATGAAGCATTACCTCATTATTGAAAAATACATGTATCTAATATTTAGTTCAGGCTGTTTTTTTATTACAAATTTATTTTATTTTTCACTTTGATGCTGCAGAAAAAATATATCTTTAGCTTGTGTGAACAGGTTATCACTGATGTTATTTACAAAAGAGAAGAAGAAATAAAAGTAATGACTTCTGAATTATCTCATCTACAAATTATGGGATCAGCAGAAGTATGCAATTTTAATACTACCTAATTAATAAAATTGTTCTTGAGAATTTATTTTTAATGTTAAAATAAATGTAAATTATTCTCTAAGGAAACTGAGCTACTGTCCCATTGCAAGAGGTGTTTGCAAAATGGCATTGAAGAAAGAGAAAGTGGAGTGAAAGTTATGAAAAGTGATTTGAAGCAGTGGCCATTGGAAACTGAGGTATGTCAGTTTTGGAGTTTTAACTTGTATTTTCAAAATTTTATAAAAGTAATGGATATCTTATATTAGCAGTTGCTTTTTAGTTTAATATTTTTATTGTAGAACTTATAATTATTTTTATGTAGATTGTACCCATTGTGATTTCTTGCGGAAAGCATTTAATTTCTTGTTTGGGAAAAAAAGAAACTGAAGTCCAGTATATTCTCAAACTATTGAAATCCTTGAAAGAAGAGGTAAAGAAAGAAACAGTACATTATTTCATAATATGTATTGGAGTCTTGTGCACTATGTAATATTTTTTACAGTTTTATATTTAAACTATTAAATGATACCCTCCCCCCCCCCCTTCTTTTTTTTTTTTTTTTTACATTTTAAAAACTGAATAAAATTTGAATTAAAAAAATCATTTAAAAAAAATCTTCCTGCTATTTTGTAATGGTAGAAACTAATATACTGTTTTTACATGACAGGAATTTTTGGAAGTTGCACATATAGTTTAATTGTAATGAATTTTACTAAAATTTAATAAATAAACTTTACAAAATTCCATCTGTAACTCTCCATGTATATAAACTGTCAATAGCGATTAAAAAGATCAAAGATTCAATTATTATATTCTAACTATTCTATAAAAAAAATTGTGACCAAATACAGTATTCTCGATGTGTGTACTTTTGAAGAAAATTCTCTTTAATTGTATTTTGCTAATTAAAGCTTAGTTTTGCAGTAAATTGTCCAAGAAAACATAGCTAACCACCACATGTTGATGTGAAAAAGTGTTTAAACATCATTGATACTTGCAGTATTTTTTCATTGACGTTTCATTGCATACAAAATAAAATATTTATATAAACAAGTTTTATAGTTTGTTTATATTAAATTAAATGTTTTATCACTAAATTTATGTGGTATACTAAGTATGTGATTTTTGAAAGCTGAATGGTTAATAATACTAATACATTTTTAACTATTAATACTAACGTATTTTTAACTAATAATACTAATACATTTTTAACTAGAAATAGTACTATTACATTTTTAACTAATAATACTAATACATTTTTAACTAATAAATTTCTATACTAAGTGGTTAAATCTGGAAATAAGGGATTTTATTCTAGAAATATTTGGGATTCTGAAAATTTGTTGATATTTTGTTGATATTTTTATTTACCAAATAATGCAGACAAACCCCATTAACTCAAAATCGCTTAACAGTTTAATGTGACGTAACAATATGTTTCGTAAACAACTTCATTTAACATGAAATCCTACTTCGGACAAAAACAAATCTGCTTTCCAAACTACTTTTTTTAGATGGTCTTCATTAATTGAGACTGAATTTAAAGGTGTTACGAAAACCTTCCTCCAGTTGAAACGATATGAAACATGCAAAATGACTGAGTAATCACATTTCAAGAAAATCGCTGTGAAATTATCTAATTTTGGCGCAAATTTAGATGGCATTCCTCTGTAAACAGATTTTGTGATGTCCTGCATACAGCAGTAGGTTTAGAAACTTAATTCAGTCGCATTTGCATGTTGAATCTTGTCAATATGAGTCGGAAGCAGCAATCGTTATCGTTAGAAATGAGGCAAAAATTTTTAAATGAAATAGATAATAAATTCTTTAAAAAGAGGAAAAAAAGAAGAAATTGCTGCCAAATATGGAATCAGGAAAATATTGAAGCAACTTTTGCTGTAAACCAATTTAAGCCTGCATGGAAACGTAAGTGGACTGGTAAAATAGAAGATATAAATTAAAAACAGCAATATTAAGTACTCACATGTAGTTAGTAGTTTAAATTTGCTTTAATAAAAAAAAAGGTTTAGACGGTTAACATGAAAAATTTCCGAAATCCCTTCGACTTTGCATTAACAGGTTTTGACTGTAATACAATTTTAAAATAAACAAAATGCTTCTGAAAAGTCATGAAATATTTTTACTGGGTTTTTGTACCATACTGCTTAAATATTGTTCTGCCTGCTTATACAAAAAATGTTGTGCATTAAAATGTGAATTAGTTAGTGGATTTAATTATTTATGATTTATAGGGTAGCATGAGTATTTTATTATACTCGCCAACACTAGAAGCCATTGTAGAAAAAAATAATACTGATTCTGTATGGCTTCAACTGGAAGTATCAAAATTTGTTTATATTCAAAATAAGTTGGAATTAAAGGTATGTTTATTTTATTAATAGATAAAATAATTGATAAGAATGTTAATTACAAATTGTCCAAACCTTATGTGGAAAATATATTGTTATCCAATATTATAATACAAGGATTTTCTTGTTATTGTAGTGTTTTATGTCACCACACTATTAACTTAACATGATCACTTACCACTTTCAAATAACATCAAGAATCTACGCCCACCTGATGACTGTGGGGTTAGCGCTCTGGCTTTGCATGCTAAAGGTGCTGGGTTTGAATCCCGAGTTAGACATGAATGTTCGTTGTGGTTCGGAATCCACTTTAAGCTATAAGTCCCGGCCTGATTAGCTGTTATTGTGCACAAGTATAGGTCGTTGAGAGCACAAACCAAAACCAAGAATCTACATTTGGACAAATTTAAAAGATAATTATTTATTTTCTTTTTAGTTCTTTACTTTTTTATAAATAATACTAATTATTTTACTTTAGGGGAAAAAAGTGGTTGAGGCCTGTCACAAACTTTATTGTAATGTCTTAGAAAATTTGAAGATTGAAATTGAAGGGCTGCTGCAGGACATAAATGATTTGCAAGAAATATCTGTTGAAAAGTCAGGCACTGATGAACTTGAAGTAACTACTCTTTAATTTAGAAATTTGCTGATGAATAAATAACTTAACAATAGTCCTCTAATTATCAATCTTTATTAATTAATCAATAGACTTAAAAAGTTGTGCGACTCTTTTCATATTTGTATATCCAGTCATAGTGTTTGAAATTTTTAAATAAAATTTATATTTATTTATGATTTAATTTGTATAGTTAATAACATATAGTATAGTTAATAAACCTCTTTAATATATCTAATTCTATGTTCATATTAGAAGAACTGATAACTTAGAAGGCCTTATTAAATCAATGGTTTAAAACACTCTAAATACATTTTATATATGGGTATGTATAGGTATTATTAACAAAAAAGATAAAGTGTTTTAATTATTTAATATTTACTCTACATTCCAGCAACTTCTATACCAACATTTTCCAAAGTGGTAGGTCACAACCCACAATGGGTTACACAGATCACACAGGTCTAAATTGAAATATTTTTTGTAAAATTATATTTAATAATAAATAAACTCTACTTCTTGACAAACGCTTCTTTTTGATACATAAAACCTCTCAGAAAGAATGTGTGATGTCCATCTCTGATAAGATTCAATATACCAAGGATAAAGTGAATTGCAATGTTTAAATGTTTAGGAACCCCTGTTCTATATGAATAAAACAAAGTCTGTTGCTCTATTGAAAATAACTTCCTAAAGACAGAAAACAGAAATTGTAGACTAAGTAGTTTTAGACTTCTAATGTTGAAAGTTACAGCCACAATATTAAAATTTTAATTACTTTTTTTAAATTAAAGTTTTTTTCACCATCCAAAGTAAACTGTTCCCAAAAGTCCAATCAGGAGGTAACAGCAAATTCAACTATGTAAGATATGTATTCCTCTATGTAAAGGTGTTCCTTTGTTCAATAATGATGATACTGTAGACAAACATTTTTATTTTATAAAAAATTTCAAAACGGTATAGAAATAAATGAGTATAATTTTTAGTAAAAGAATGAGTATGATTTTATGTTAAAAGAATGTAAATCATTAAAATTTCTATCAAATTTAATAGAAGCTAGAAAACCGCTCATGTTAATGATGTTTCACTATATATGTTTCATTCTACACCCTTGAAGCTTTTTCAAAGTTTCATTAAATAATAATCAATGTTATAAAATTTATTTTTAGGGTCAGGAAGCTGTTGTTAACTTCAACCATTTGTTTATGAATGTTTTCAATATGAAGAAGCTGGAATTTGAAAGAGATGCTCGCAGAAACAACATTCAGGATGATATACAAAGGAAGAAAATGGACATTCTTGGAGTTGACATTCATGAGGCTAAAGTATCTAGCAATAGAAACATTTTTAATTTTAACGAAATTCTTTCAGAATAATTGTATCCTTATTTCCAAAAATTCTTATTTCTAATATGAATTACTTTCATGTATATCCTGCTATTTAAAATTACTATATTATTACTTCAATTATACAGGGTTCCCATGGTTTAAAGGTGTTTAATATTTTTAAAAGCCTTGAAATTACTTGAAAATGCTTAGAGGTTCTTAAAAGTTCTTGAAAATGCTTAGAGGTCCTTAAAAGTCCTTAATTTTTGCAGATGTTGTTTGCCCAGCTGCAAAATTTATAAAAATACAACTCAGACTTGCTATCCCCGCATGACCGCCACTTATCCGCACAGCATCGGAATTCTCCGACATATTAGTATTATATATACGCCAACTTGTAAATTTTTTGGTAAAATGTACTTTATTAAAAATTTATATGCAGACATGATGCCTAAAAAAAAAAAATTCAAAGGTCCTTAAAAAACATGATTTTAGTCCTTAAAAGTCATTGACTTTCATTCTGTGATTTGAGTTGGAACCCCGAATATATGGCTTCTCATATATACAATTCTTGATGAATTTTATTGTTCTAAGCTGAGGGAGGTGGATGATTTCAAAGAAATAATAAGGTGGCTCGTGATCCCTAAGTGGTTAGTTCCTCCCTGCGATTTTTTCTTCATTATTCCAATTAGCCAATTGTGCTATATTCTCGAATTGATCGAAAAAATATTCTCATTCATCGTTGCCGTGCTCTCCGTCATAGATCTGAGTCAAATTAATTAACAAAAGCGCTGTGATTTTTTTTTCTTGAAGATTCTTCTGTTTGTCGTTCCATTGTATATAAACTATCACTTAACTCTTCGTTATATGCCATAGTTATCGATTTAATTTCTTTCTTGCCCTGATTTATTATTTTGAATTCCTGTATTTTTTTTCCCGTTCTTAATAGCATTTACCACTATAATTTTACTTAATTGGATGTATCATACAACATATGAAATCTCTTTTTCCCCCCCCTTTTTAAGCATTGATCTGATTTTCGCATACATTATTCCATGTCCTCCGTCCTTTCTCCCCGGAATTCGTAGCGTTTAGTTAAAAGAACAAATTTGTTCAATAGTAATTAAAAAAAATCCTGACAGCACCAATTGTTCTAAGCTGAGGGAGGTGGATGATTTCAAAGAAATAATAAGGTGGCTCGTGATCCCTAAGTTGTTTAGTTCCTCCCTCACTTAGAGGTTCGGTACATTTAAACACTTGAATTCCAAAGAAACAGAACAGAGGACATGTATACTTAACAAAAGACATTTATTTCAGATAACATTTATTAACTAGAAGATTGACATAATATTTAAGTACGTTTAAATTAAGTTAGAAATTAGTTTGGCAAAGAGATTGGTACATTGCAGGTATACAGAAAAGGGACTTACCCAACATCTTTAGGCATTTGTCTATCTGGGCATTTTCTGATGCACCTTCTGTGTAGGTGGGTGTCAGGGAAGAAAGTGGAGAATTTTTGTTCAAGCTTTACTCGACAAAAACCCGCCAACAAGTCCGATTGGCTAAACCCTTCAAACTTGCTCTCTCTTACCCAATCAATTTAAATATAAACCCCTTTTTCAATTGCTAAGCGTGGGAGGAGTGCGACGAAGGTCAAGGTAATGACTCACTTCCGCCACTTGGTGTGAGGAAGTTCCTATTATAAAAATTACCATCTTTGAACCCCTAAGAGTTTCTTGCTCATCAAAAAGGTGTTGTAATATCTTACAACATTTATTAAACAATTTTTTTAAATTTCTGACTACAATTTGACTATTCCTCTCTTTACAAGAGAGTGTTAGTAAGATTTTCCCATTTTTTTATGTTCAAAATTTGAAATAGCATGGAGCTTGTATCCATACATTGGTAACTATCATGGAAGTACACATTAATGCGCCCTTGTCAGTATAGCTGATGTGAGATCTCTGTTTTTACTTGTGTATAAAACGATAATGTGACCGATCCCTTAAACATTCTTCAAATGCTTATTTCTGCCAAAATTCATGGCCAGTACAGTAGAGACCTCTGGTTGAAACGCATGACTATACAATTTCATTCTAAAATTTTTGAATCTGCACATCTGATGATGATATCTTATGCAATATTATTGAATTATAAAATATAAATTTTTTGTTTGTTTGAATGTCTTATTAAAATAAAAATCCATGATAGAAACATATGGTTTTTACTCTTTTCAAACATGTATACTGTCAACAACAGACGTTTAAAGCCACAATGGTTTTTTATACATTTTTAATTAATATTCAAATTAATTATTCAACATCAAAGTTTAATGCAATGATGCATAATGCATTTTATAAAAGGTTAAGCCTTATAAATATGTGATATTGTTTTTTGTAAAATAAAAAACTAAATTTTTAGTTTTGTGACTATCAGACGAAAGTTTAAGTGCATAGTCAATAAAACAGAAAAAAAGTAGTTATTATATAAATTAGTTACAGTGGTCTTGAACAATATAGTGAATTTGATTTAGCATTGAGTCAACATGTCAGCAAACAAATATTTCCAGGTGTTCAATTTTACATTTTTGTCATGTATTTGCTTAATCTGTTACGACAATACATTGCTTAATATTTGCGTGGATAATTTGTGTTGAATATGCATACAGATTTTCCATAGGGTTCAGATTTATGCTTTCTTTATGTTGTAAAATCTAAGGTAAATCTATGTTGGTATCAAATCAGATTATGTGGAATGGGATCATTAAATGGTCACATTTTCCTGTAGAAAAATCTATTTTTATAAGGTTCACTTGACATATTCAGATAGTTTCTATCTTATCTGATCACTTTTGAAGACCAAATCATCTTTTCCAGTGTAGCCAAAAACAGTTTGCACTTTGACGCAATTACCTCAATCCAGACTAAATCATATAATGAGTGTATCGATTCACAAATATTACCTATATCTTTTTCCATCTAGCTTATGTAAACAAGATTTTTTTGACGATAAAGAAATGAAATTTTTTTTGATGCAGCCAGAATTGAGTTATCTGTGTGAGGTTTTCCATCACAAATCCAAACCCCATGGAAAATCTGCTGAGGTTTTAGTGCTTTATTGCAATCTTTGCAAATATTTAACAATGTATATATATTCTTAAATTAAGAAAAATATTACTGTATTCTATAATTCATGATTATTATATTTTAACTATATTAATAATTTTCGATTATATTAAATACCTTATATTAACTTTTCTGATCAGATCATTTTGATCTTAACTTTTACTGACAGTGAATTGAAAAGTTGAATTTCCTTTTAGCATTTATAAAAAAATTATTAATTTTAAAGGTTCTTGGAGCTGATAATGTAGCAACTAATTCTTCACAGACAAAAGTTAAGAAGAAAGAATGTGTATATGAAGTAAATTGTATTTTTACTGCTATCTTGACTTAAATATTGTTTAAAATTTAGAAATATGTATGCTTAGCATTCATGTATCTTATATGTGTATCATTCATTTGAATATTCTAGAAAAGCCTTTAATCAAGTTTTCTTCAAGCAATTATCTGTGTTAATTTAGAAGGATCGTAGTAGTTTAGAATTATGTTTTTATGGATGTTTATATTACTTTAAAGCACTTTAAAACTATTTCAGATTACCTCTTTGACACAATTGAACCCATACTTTGATAGACTAAGAGGAGAGAAAAGCCCTAATATAGCAGCAAAAATATTGGAAGAATTTAAAGATCTCGAACAAAAACTGACTCTTGACCAAGTGTTCGATTTGCAAGTAATTTATTGTGAATTAATCCCTATTCAATCAATCTCGTGGATAAATATTCTTGCATATAAAGATGCTATTATTAAATCCCAGAATGGAAGGAATACTTGTTACACCTCAGAACTCACATACATTAATCAATTAGATTGTACATGTTTATGAAATAATTTTAAATAATTTTTGTTTACTTCAAATTAATTATGAAACAATGTTAAAGACAGAAAGGCAATTGCATTCCATGGAACATCATGCTGAATTTTTCTTATAGAGTGTAGAAAATTTTTATTAGATTATGAATGTACTGGTCTGCTTGGACAAAAATAGCAGAAACTGTACAAAAATTTACTTTGAATGAGCTGAACGGAATCTGATTACCAGTGTCATAACTTGCCAAATAATGAGCTTTATTTTTTATTTGGTAAGCCCCTGCTCCTTTATTTTTTAATGAGGAAAAATGCAGATGATTTTACCTCACTTGAGAAAAATACTTCCATATTTTAAAAATGAACCAATCTAGTAACAAATATTATGTGACTGATCACACAATATTTATTGTCAACTTTTAAAAGATGCAAATCGCCAGCAAGAGGAAATTGTTTGACTTCTTTCTCATTTTAAATTAAATAATGGTGAGTTACCAAATAAAAGATAATACTCATTATTTGGTACGATATGAAGTATTTGACAATCAGATTTGGTTCAACTCTTTTCAAATTAATTTTTGAACAGTTTCTGCCATTTATTGTCAATGCAGGCCAATGCATTCATAATGAACTTAAATTTAATCAGATTCTATAAAAATATAGACTGATGTTCCATGGGCTACCTAATGCTTACAGGAAGTCTTTCGAGGATAACTGCAGGGATTCCAACTTTTGTACGGATTTTCCATAGTTTTTGCAGATTTTTAAAGTTAAGACTGGAAAATTCATAAAAAAGTAGAAGAAATATTTTATTTGGCTTCAGCTAGTGTACATTTTTAAGCAGATTGGATTTATACACATTACTTAGGTTTTTTATTTTCATTGCTTTGATTTTTTTTTAATACATCAGGTGTAGATGAATAAAATATACCTATTGTAATTGTGAGGTACTAATGCAAAAATGATTAGAAATTATGTTAAATAAGAAAACATTGTTAATTAAAAAAATACATATATAACTCAAAAGTTACATAAGAGTTTCCTTAAATTATAATTATTTTGCTTTCTTGTTGTTTTTTTTTTTTTTTTTTTTTTTTTTTTCTTGTTTTTTTTTTTTTTTTTTTTTTTTCTACATTTATTTCAAGCCTCAAAGGTTATGAGTCACTTTTCTAGCAATAAAGTATTATAATTTAGAAAACTCTTAAAATGTATTATCATATTATTGACATTTTATTTATATCACCTTTAAATATTTGAGCATTGAATTGCAAGCTTTCAAATAACATATTTTAATTTCGTAGACACCTCCATCTTCAGAAAAGGAAAGTGTGCATGATTCTAAGTCAAGCAGTAATGTAGAGGTGAGTTTAAGCAATATTTTCTTTTATGTTAATTTTATTGACTGTTAAATCCCTACCACTTTATGCATACTGCAAAGTGAAAAGTATATTGTCCAGAAAAGTCATAACAAAATATTATTACTCTTCTAATAAATTCTTATTATTCTTATTCTTAAAAAAATCTTATGGAAATTCGTTGGTGCTGTTTAGTTATTTCAACGCATTTAATGGTGTTGCAGTGGTAATATAGCTGGTAAATTGGGAGTCAAAATTTGTAGTGCCATTTGTTTTGTCAATAGTTATTTTATGGCATCGCAGGCATTGTTACGTCAAGCCGCAAACATGTAAAATTCAATGAGGAGGTAACACCAAGTTCAATTATCACAACAATATTACTAATAACTTTTTCCTCCTGCATATGAAACAAATAAGCATACCAAAAAATTATAGAACTAACAAAATGTTTTTTAAATGAATCATGATGTCAATTTTGTTTAAACGGTTATCATTTTATGTTTACTTAACCTTCTTACAATTTGTTGAAACTGCAGTATGCAGTACTGCAGTATGCAGTATAAAGTAGCATTTTAAGAGTTTTAATATTTTTTTATGATATATAATTCTAAATATCATTGTATTAATTATTAAAACAATTACAATTTTAATGCTTTAGCAACGCATTTTTTAATTAATTTTTTTCATTTTGTTTTAGACGTTTACAAATAGAGTGTATGAAATAAAAGTCAAACAAATTGAAGATGAAATTAATTTAAAACAAAAAAAGATTGAAAATGTAATAATGAAAAGGAAGTCTCATATGGATAATTTAATGAAAACAAAAAGACTGAAAATGGAAGAATGCATTCTTTCAAAAGAGCGACAAATTAGACACATGGTTAATTCTATTCAAACTGAAGTAAGTTAAAGTGAGAGAAGACTTTAATAAATAGTAATTCCTATTTTAACTTAAAATTTCCTCCCATAATACCTGATTTCAAAAACATTTCTCTATTAATTAAATATTTCAATTTCGAAAGAACAGTTCTTAGATAAGTCCATTGTCGACAATAATTAACTGCTCTCACAAATAGAGTGAAGAAGAATTTTAACAAAATCAATACCCTTAAACATTACCATTAACTTTCTTGTTTATCTTATTTATCATAATATTTAATATTAGACAAACTTATCGACAGCTTTATTTTTTCTTTGTTCATTTCTTTTTATTAAACATACAACAGAAATCTAACCTTTAATAATATGTAATGAATAAAAACACTTATTCAAAATATTTACTTAAATTCTGTTGTTTTTCTTTATAAACAAAAATTGTTTCAAACATTTGGTTTCTAAAACCTTTATATATTGAGTTATATGCGTAATCATCTACCAAGAAAAAAATCTACCAAGGAATTAACACCTATTATTAGTATTTTCTGTAGAATGGCAGCGTAGATAAGTTTTTATTTTAAAAAAATACGCTCATTTCTGATAACTTTTAAAAGAGTATTTACTTTTCTACGATGTATCTGATTTTTCATGTAAATTAAAATCAACTTTTTTAAATGTTTTATATAAAGTCCCTAAAAATTACTTAATTTTTCATCAAAACACTTTTTTTATAAATATTTATTTAAATCAACTTTTAAAGAATAACTTTGCTTTTTATCGAAAAAAGGTTTGTTTAATATTGTAAAAGATATTTAATGCTAAATATTTTTAAATATAATTATCAATCTCTTTTTAGGGCATTTTTTTAACCAAACCATTTGTTAGGATCATAAGTAAATGATGTTGGTAAAAGAAATCATATCAAAGTTTAAGTTTATATTAAAATATTTAATCAAGCCAGTTTTGACTATCATTGTTTTATCCTTTTGCAATATTATTATACCATAAAATTTTCTGATTTTATTATCATAATACAGTATCTGTTCAATGGTATTCAAGCTTTTTTTTTACTGCATATATTTTATCTTTTCAAGGATTCTCAAGTTGTTTGTTCTTTAAAAGACATTTTTCATGATGTTGTTGAACTCAAAGGTACAGAAAAGTACACCCTAAAAGATGTCAAACAATTAGACCATTACAAAGACAAAGATTTAGAAGTTTGATTTTGCTTAATCTTTTTTGCTGTTAAAATTGGTTTAAGTTTCCTTAATCTTACATTAAAATTCTAGGTTTATAAATGAATCAGCAGTTTCAGAAACATCCATACTTATACATAATTTATTAAACATGCATATGATTTTATTAACAGGCACTCAAAAAAATTCTGTTAACATTAGCAAAACACCCTCATTACAATATCATTTACTGATATAGTTTATTTTATGCTGATAAGAACAATGTGTCAATTATAAGATAATTATACATTTGGCATACCATCCAATTATTTTATAAAATTGTTTGGGCATTTGGCTCTCAACAACCCCCAATTTATTAGCAATGGAGATTTATTTTCATATGGAGTATGTTTGTCCATAATTCTTTATCACAATTATTCATAAGTTCAAAACAAACTTTTAATTTAAATTCCTCATTGTATACCATTTTTGATGTTATTAATACTATAGTTAAATTAATATTTTATTTACACTAAATATTAATTTTACTAATATTATTATCAGAAAAAAAAGAATCAAATAAAGAATTTAAATTTAAGTTTTCTTCTTAACTGATGAATTATTATAATTACAAGCATTACAGATACATTTAAAAATCAGCTATTCTTTTATTTCAACTCTTGAGCTCCTATAAAGAAAAACAAATTGAAAGCAAGCTTGACACTATTATTCTTAGATTACTCTTTTAGTTTGGTTGAAACATCATTAAAAATGTTTGGTGTTTCTATTCTAAATAGTTAAAATAATTTTTATAGATGAAAAATAGCACACAATATTAATGGATCAGTTTCACGAGTGGTGTTACATATGACTTATAGTGGTTACTGATATTAAGTATGATAAAATAGTCACTCATGTTACATATTTAAATTTTAAATTACTTTTGTTATTTTGCATACATCCACTTAAAACTTTCAGAGTCAATCTCAGTAGATAATAAAGACATCTGACAGGTTTAATTTAATTTTTTAACTTGAACTTATTTTTAATAAATTATTTTTATGTTTTTGGTTACTCATGTTACAGTCAAAGGTATATAACCCTATAAACTAACTATAAATAACAGTATAAACTAACAAAATTTAATTTGGTTATAGATTGTTATTTTCGTATAGCTTTATCTGTATGTAATTAATGTACTACTGTAAGAAAACTGCAAGAAAAATAAAGCTCCTTTAATTTATTTTAATTTAATGAAAGAGTAACTAAATTGGCGTATTTTCCAAAAGAACTTTAAAGTGCTTTTCATAACCTATTTATAAAAAACAAACCATTTACAGTTTTAAACTCTGAATTTCCATTCTTTGAATATTTGTCTACAAAAGCATACCTAGCACAAGATTGTAGCACAAAATATATATATATATTATATATATATATCAATTAGTTTAGTCTACTAAAACTCTTTAAAGTATTTTTTTTTACGCAAACTTTGTTAGTAGACATAAATTTACATAATTACAAATATAGATCAAGCTCTATTTCAAAAGTGTCTAAACATTAAACTTATTTGAATTACAGGCCCAAAATGTCTTAGTTAATTTGGATGGCATATTTAATGCTGCTCTTAACTTTAAAGAAGAAGAGATTGATATGTTGAAGCGAACTAACTTTAAAGACATCGAAAAAAAGGTTTTGCTTATGAAGAAAGAATCTGAAAAAATTGTTGCTAATTCTAAGATTAAACTTGAAGAAGCACTTAAAAATTACCGTGAACATGAAGTAATAAAGTGCTTTGTAAATTTTATTAGTTATTGAAATGTTTGTAAAAGTGTGTCCATTCTTATTTCATTTGTATTTAAACTTCACAAGTAGTGTATTTTAAATGTAGTTTTACACATGTGGTATAATGTTGTTACAGGATATGTATATTTTACAGATAATTCCATATTTCAAAAAAAATTATTACTTACAGACTTGTATTTCAATATTGTAATTTATATGCTATTTTTCTGCTTTAAATAAACTACAATGAATTGTAAATAATACTTAGATTTTTTTTCTAAAATTTTTTTTAACATTTCTTAAATTCTTCTTTGTTTTTAAAGCATATTTAGTGGAGCTATATTTTTATTTAATGTTTAATAGGGTGATTAATTTTTTAGAACTTTCGATTTTTTTTTACTGGGGCACCCTCCTCAAAAGTTGCTATGTAATAAAATATTATACCATGCAAAATTTTATTAAAATTTAGAGGTGGCGCATAGCTGTCAAATATAGCAAGTTTTACAAATATCTATACTAAAACACTTATTACATTACTAAGCACTAAAGAAATTGATCTAATATCATTAATTTACACTCGACATTTTTTGCATATTACAGCATCATATAAACAAAAATGTCAGTGTTTTGATGTCGTAAAACGACACAGCGACGCCAGAGAGACATTGAAATTTGTAGTTGCTAGTGCACACGTATAGGAAGATAATCTGCTCTCAAACTGTTGTACAGTAGTGGTCAGTTACTCTGTGTCCTTTAAAAGATCGTATCTTTTTTAATGTTTAATGTAAATTTGTTCGAATTGTGAGGATAAATATTAAAATACGAAAATTTACTGATGTGGTTGGTTGGACAGTTAGCTGAGACATTCCTGTATGTAAACTTTCCTCGAAAAGCAAAGTTGCTAAAATTTCTTTCATCATCTGATTCGACAATATAAATGTTTTGAAGTGCTACAAAAATTACTGAAGTTGTTTTGTCAATCTGAGCCAGCTAAATTTAACATAAGTTGTAACTCTATGCAATGGGCTAGAAGCAATCAGCATAACAATTCAGTTTTATGCATCACCCAACAAGTTTCTTCATCAGTGCCATTGGGATGGCATGCCTTTACAAGATATAACTGGATAAGTCATTGTTGACAGAACAGTAGTTATGGTTATGGGAAAAGACTTAGAGCAGTTGTTTCCAAAGTTAACTTGATCAGGTGCCAAAAATTTCTTCTGGTTATGCAACAAGTACAGTCTATGAAACTCTGGAGCATTAAGAACTAGCCAAAAATATTAAAGTTATGTGTTTTGACACAAAGGCATACATTCTGATTGAGCAAAAACTTGGTCAAGAGCTTTTTGTATCAAGCATATGCAGGCTGCATATCTGTGAAATTGTGTTAGATGAAGTGCTCACAATTTGGTATTTCTTCTGACCCCGATACTTTTATTTTCAAGCACTTTATATCGATTTGGAAATCCATTGAAAGAACAAATACAATGCATACATCACTGATGCATTCACTGTAAAATAGTAAAATATGTAGCAGACCGAAAAAAGGATATTATTGCGTTTGCTAAAGAAATGTTCCACTCATTCAAATATTACTTTGAGCTCTTGCAATTGATATTAATTTTCTTAAGTTCTCCTTCTCCTGGCGTATCGGTACATTTTATGAATCCAGGTGAACTTCACTGGGAAAGATGGATGGCAAAAGCCGTACAGGCTATCAAGATATGAATATTCAAGGAGCAATTTAGATCTTCTAAAAGGGAAGAAAAAGTACTAAGAGCCCTTGCTGTATTTGTTTCTAGGATATACCTGAAGTTGCGTTTCCTTGCCACTCTTCCAACTGCTGTTCCAAACAACTTCTTTATCTTGAAGAAGCTTTATGAGTATGAGAACATCATTGAAAGTATTTCTAGTGTATCAATTAAAAAGGTTCTTTCTAAACTTTTTTATTTTGAAGAAGAACTTTTTTTTTCTCATTTTTTTTAGGAATTCCAGTACAAAAGCCAAATTCAAAATTACCTCATCACTTTATTATGAAAGTCTGAATTTAGAGAACATTACAAAGAAGTTAGCTCTAACAGCAAACACTATCCTTGAACGAAGCTCGGAACAATTTCCCCCTTCATTCAAACTCACTGAGGTTCTGTGATGTAATGGTCATTAAAAAAAGATTTTCTTCTCATCAATCCAGAGAAATGGCAAGAAAACGAAAAGTGCCTAACTGAAGAAAACATTTTAGGGTGGAGAATGATCTGGAAAGAAAGTTCCCAGAGCACAGAAAAAGTACTTTATTATGAAAGTGACGTGAGCGATTGCTGATGAACTTTCAGTGTAAACAGGTATATACTAACAATACCATCAATCTTCCCCATCAAAACATGCACCATCAAATATTGTATTCTATGCAATCAAAGATTGTTTTCCATGCAAAATCTAAAAATATTTATATTGATTAGTGTATGTTATGTTATGTTGAGCGCCGTTAGGCTATGACTGAAATTCTTAAAATTCAAGGTGGTTGTGCCACCACTAAATATTGTAAATTTTTCAACAAATTCAGCATTACTTTTTTTTTTTTTTTTTGTGGAAGAACAAAATTAGCAGATGCCCCTGTGAAATTTCGAAGCTTGAAATTTTGCCCCTATTTTTTAATCACCCTAATATTTAAATAATAAATTAAATATTTTAATAATTGTACAGTCAATATTGTATGTTTCTTAAAATGGAATACTTATGCATTTTCTTTTGTTCTTAGTGTAAATCTATTATAAAAAAAATTTCAGTTGGACACAGTGTTTAACTCTCATTTATTTTTGATTTCTTAAAAAATATATATATATATTTGATGAATCAACTTTATTTTTCATCTTACAGAAAGCAAGAGCTTTGATATCTACTGGTGTTACCAAAACTTCAAAAATGTCTAACATAGAGGTTTGTTTATTTTCTGCTAAGTTATTAAGATTCTAGTAATCTCCTGCGTTATATTGTTATCTAATGATCTGTTTAAAATCCATGTGATAAAACTTTATTACCCTAACCTAAAATCCTATGTTGCCATTACTAAATGAATGTTTTGTTAAACTAGTGCTTAAAGACAGGTTTTTAAAAGTAGAAACTAAAAAAAATTATTGTTTATTAAATAGCACTTTCATTTGCTGAAAGTCAAGTATAATATTGAACTAATACCATCAAATTCACTTGCATATTCATAACTAACAGGCTTGTGAACTACTTATAAGTAAAGCTACTCAAACATTTATGTGTCAGCTGAGTGTTAGTCACATTTGTAACAACTTTTAAAATCTATTTAAATCAATCATTTATGTATTAAAAATGTTTATCTATTTATAACTTATATTTTCAGGAGTATATAATTAATGATGAGGAAATATTTCCTGACATTAAAGCATTTGGAGATTATATTTCAACTTTTGACACTCACGCAAATCAAAGCAGCTTTGTAAGTATGATAGGTAAAAAAAGAATACATTCCTAAGTAAGTTTTTTATTACTGTTGATTGTTTAATTTCTGTTTAGTGTTCGATTGCTAAAAATGAGGGATTGTCTGAAGATACTTCACTTAATATGCCTTTTATTCGACCCTATACATATGCATTGCATGGGGTTGCAGGTCATCTTTTGAAATTGTACTATGATGAAGTGCAATCACTTTCAAAGGTATAACTTTTCTAATGGGTAAAATTCTAATTTTTTGCTGTTTTAATCTATTTGCTTTGTAGTTACATATCAAAAATGTTGTATTGTACTTATGTGTTTATGCTTTATTATAGGTGCTTTATGATACAACAACTGAAATTGAATTTGCTCTGCAACATGGTATATCTTTTAAAACTGTTGAGTCACCAACTAATGATTCAGTAAAATCTGAGCAAAAGGTGTGTTGGCTTACTCTTTAATTTATATGCCCTTAAAATTTATTGATAATAAATTGTCATGATATTAAGAAATAAAAAAAAATTATTCTAAAATTTTTCTTTATTGTTTATGTTAAACATTTTTATCTTCAACTTATGTGTTAGAAAAAATATTTTAGTGTGTTCCATTCACAAAGGCCAAAAACATGACTATTATGCGCTCACTTTGATGTATGGCTGTTTAAAATATTTATGCTTGAATAACATGAAAACTATTGAAATGATTGAAATAAAACTTGACACACAGCTATTCCATACTTATTGAAAGGTAGACAAATTGAAAGATCTTAAAAAAAAAGAAAAGAAAAAAAAAGAATACTAACTCAAAGCCACAGTTGAAAGGATTTCAAAAATATAATGCATGTATTGTTTGGTATAAATTGTAATAACAAAAGATCTAGTTCACTCTTAAAAAAAATACCTGTTGTCCTCCTTTTCTCTCTCACCTCTTGATTCCAAAAACTTTCATGTAGAAAGTACAAAATAAATAAATTTGGTTGGTGACTGAAATTTTTGGAGAAAATTTATTTTGATTTCTCAAAATATTTTAGTTTTGAAGAAATCAATTTAAATATTTAATTTTCAAGCTAACTGTAAGTAGCTGGATTTTAATTCTACTAAATGTAACTTTCTCAAAACCTCTGCTGCTGTTTAAGTTTCCAAAGTTTCTTAAACTTTTCTGGTATAAAGCTTGTAAACAATATGAAGAAAAAAATGTGTTTTAATATTTTTTGAGTTATTATTTGGTAATTTCTATATTAAAGAATCAGGGCTAACTGAACATTCTTTTAAATACCCTTGGAACTGAAAGAATAAATCCTAAAAATGGCTTGTTTATGAAGTGATTATATTTAGCAGATTATATTATGATAATAATTTTTATTATAATAATAATTAGTATTATTATTATATTTCTGTTTTATCTAGAAATTTATAAGGTACAATATTGTAAATAACACTTTTTGTTAATGCAACACCATAATTTTACTATTTTTTCCTAATTTTATTAGTTTTAAGAATCTGTGAATTGTGTACGTATTTCAGTCTTAACTAAAATGAAAAGTTTGATTATTTTTTTTCCCTTTTTTTTGTATGATATATCTTTATGTTGCATATTAATGAGCTGCATTGTACTGATAAATGAAAATCAATTGAATTTTAATTTGTTGTGTGTTCATTTTAGCACTTCTTTATATTTGAAATCTCAGTCATCCTCTAATTCCAATGCATATTTATTGTATCGGTTCAAACACTGAAACAAATGTTCAATTATTTGAAATACCAATATATATATATTTATAAATTTAAAAAAAACATGATTATTTGTAGGTGTGTGTTTTTTTTTTGTTTTTTTTTTTTAATTTCCAAAAAAGTTACTTTCTATATTTTAAACATACGCTTCAACAACCTTCTAAAGACTATCCTTAGATAAACACTAGAATAATGTTTAGAAAAGTATGTGTACTGCTGTTTCTACATTTATGATACATATTACAATTGAAACATTTTTACTTGCACTAACTTTAAAAATATTCTTAATTCCTTAAAAGTGTTTCTCAAATGTTGGAAAAAATCAAGTTTCTTTCTTATTGTTGCTTGGTTTTCTTTTTAAAAGAAAGCAACTTGTTGTTGAAATTATAAGACATTTATATGTGTGCTTACTTTTAGTGTTTCTTCATATTAAAACTTAAAGTGTGCAATATTATATTGAAATATGACTCACATTCATCGCACTAACTGAACTTTTTGGTATTACATAGTTTTACTGATTTAGTTATTAAAAATATGTAACTTACTAAAGTGTTTTTAAAAATTGTTTTTTTCACCTAACTATAATAGGTCAATTTATACTTTTATTAAATACCATTTAGAAATTTTCTCGACCATATATCTACATAAAATATTTTTTCAATGAAAGCTCTCTTAAAAGTTATAAACTGGTTTTGTTTTATGAATATAAGTTTGTTACAAATTAAAGCTAAAAAATTTATATAAAGGTTTTATGTAAAAATAAAGAATTTTCTGTTTAGGTGTTACACAGAGTTTTGTTCTACTTAATATAAAACTTAATAATTTGCAAAAAATTACTTGGAAATATTCCTAATTATCTCTTACTTTTCAGGGAATTCAACCTGATCTTGTTGCCATTTTAAACACCAATACAAGTATGCTGATGCTGGGTTCTTTCATGGATAACAAGTGCAATATTGCATTAAATTTGGGTAAACTTCTAAGTTAATTGCATTAACTTAGCAATTGATATTACATAGATAAAGAACTATAAATGCTTTTTTGCTTTCGTTTTTATGCTTTATAATAAATTCCATCATAGTTCTTAAAAACAAGATAGAAAATGTTGTCTTTAATTTATATGTTGTTTTTTACATATTTGAAATCATAAATATAATTCATTAAGGCTTTTACATATGCGATATAATATCATTCTTACTATAGAATTTGCATCTCCAAGTTCAAATTTAATTTAAAGTTTATTGTCGGGTCAAATGAATTGAATGTTTGGACAAATAAATTGGACATTGAACTATAGTCATACAAGTCTGTGAAAAGTGAATATTTATGTTTTAGGTAATGAGTTTGGTTTAGTTTACTTTGAACAAATTAGTAAAGTTGAAAAATGGATTTTTCCTAAACCTGGCACTAAACAGGTAATGAATAATTTTAATATTTTTTTATTATTATTATTATTTTAATTATTGTAATGCTTGAAATACACTTTTATTCAAATTTAAGTTGTATAATTTTCCAAACAAAAATTATATTACTTTTTTATATTTGTTTATTACAATTTTTTTTTTTTTTTCTTTCAGGTGTCAGTTGACATTGGACTTAACAATTTTACTTTTAATCACCTTTTGGATATGATTTCAACTAAATTTGATTGGGATGTTACAACAGTGCCTTTTTGCACTTCCAGGTATTATATAAAGTTTCGTCAAATTTTTCTTTCTTCAGCCATATGCAAAATTTAAACTGAAGACACTAGTTCATTTGACACACTAAAATATTAAGATTTTATATCCATTTTTTCAGTTTTTGATTGCATTTAGTTCACTCTACACTAGAGAATTTTTTGCAAATCCCATTACCCCTGAAAAATCTGCGCCAATTCAAATTGAGTAAAACCAGTCCCTTTTTTTAGGAAAGTAACATTTATCAATAGATATTTAATAAATTGGGAATTTAAATTTTTTTTATTTTGAGGAAGTCATATTTAATGATTATCTCTGTGTTGATTAAAGAAGGAGATTCATCGAATTCATAAAAGTGCTTCTGATATTTGTTCAAACCTGATTTGGATCCAAATTCTTTTACGCCAAGTAGACTGAGTTGCATAATATCATTTGCCTCATGTTTTTATTAAAAATACTTTGTTTATATTTGCCTTCATTAACTTTCCATACATCATTTTTAAGATTTCAGAGGTTTATCGGTGATGCAGGCTTACTAGAACAAATAAGATTTGTTATGGTTGACCTACATCACCAACACCTGTTCTGCCGAAAATGTGATATTGAAAATTTATCAAAGGATACTGGTTTGAAATTTCAAGAAATATCTAAATTTTTAAGGTAATTTTGTTATAAATTTATATTTATTCTCTTTAAGAATGTCTACTATGAATACTTTATAATATATAACAAATTACATATTCATCTTTACAAGGTGTAGAAAACATATTTTTACATTAATGAATTAAAATTAAATTAGAAAACACTGCCTGTTAATTTATTTGTAATATTTCTTCTTATTTCTAATATTGTTCATGTATTCTAACTTTACTTGCTTGCTAATTGCTATAAAAAATTCAATGGGTTAACGTTTTGAATTTTTTTATACTTATACAGCACCAGAAATGGGACTAATGCTTTACAATTCTTGCCAATAAAATGTATTGCTCCTTTACCATGTGATGTAGATGTGGCTCTTTATGTAATAAAGCTAGTTTTAATTCGAGGAGCACTTTTAACATCCATTTGTAAGTTTTGCATATTTAGAAATTCAAGTATTTCTTATTCATCCTTACTTTTTAATTACATTCTTCTGCACCCAAATTTTGTACAAACATTTTTTTAAATCTGCATAATTTTCTTCTGTGTGTTCAATACTTTTAAATATAATGTTCTCTTTTTAGGTTTAGCTTCATTGCTTGAAAGAATGGAGGGCCAAAGTATTTCCATCATTACAAACAGTCGCTTTATCCAAGACATATCTGAATATCAGTCTTATATTAAAACTTTTATATCTAAGCTTGCTCCTGGAAAAGAAGTAAAAACATTTTCTTTGTTTAATTATTAATAAAAATTTACAA
Source organism: Linyphia triangularis (assembly GCA_963978545.1). Lineage (NCBI taxonomy): Eukaryota > Metazoa > Arthropoda > Arachnida > Araneae > Linyphiidae > Linyphia > Linyphia triangularis. The sequence goes on along the minus strand of OZ021727.1, from coordinate 48,276,661 downwards.
AGTTTTCTAAAATATTTTCTTTTTCTTGAGTGAAAACTTTTTACTTATTAATATTCTTCACAAGGTTGTAGTAAAATTATTTAAGTCATTAAACTGTCAATTGCTTTATGAACTTTGTTTCCTATTAAAATGACATTAACTGCAGTTCTGTACATCATCTTGCAACATACATACATTAGAGATGTAAGTGACACAAAAGCAAATTGGTATTCTTTTAAATTGGTCATCCTTCATATAAAAAATGTTTATGTAGTCTTTTATATGTAGTGTCCACAGATCGGGAATATCGGGAAAAGTCAGGGAATTCGGTATTTCGGGAAAAATCAGGGAATTATCAGGGATTTTGTCAAAAAGTTTAAAGGAATTTTCCGAAATTAAAATGAAACTTTTAATTGTGACAATTAAAGATACACTGCTACCAGAAATACAAAAATCAATTTGAAAAAAAAAAAAAAAAACGTCGAAAATTCGGACCGCAAGACCGACCACGTAACTTTTCGTATTAAAATTTCCTGACAATCACTGAACCTGCTTGCTTTCAGATTTGCCTTAAATCGCCGATGGAATGACTACATTTCTTCCTCATTTTTCTCTTATATTATAGTAATCTATCGGCATTATTTACGTTCATATTTGATGGTCATTTTTCTAAACGTTACGATGGTAAAATGGCCGATATTTTCGTGATTTTAGAGGGCAAGAAACACGTTGCTGCATGCTGCTCATTTTCGTGATGTGTCCCTGAAGCTATTTCAGAGATTGCACCTGTCAGCCATGGTACAGTTTTGCTTTTTTAGATTTCAGCATTTTTTTATTATTTTTTTTTTGAAATTTCCATCATTCCTAAGACGGATTCAAAACTGCATTACAATTTCATTGGGTTTACTTGCTTGTCTGACAACCAAGGAACCTACATACTTTCAGACTTCCCCAAACTTGTGATGTAATGACCATTTTTCTTGCTGATTGCCAGCATGTATCACTGTTATTTATGCTGGTGTGTGGTGGTTAGTTTCGCCGAACGTTACTCTGATGTTAAGCTTGTTATTGCCGAGGCTTGTTATTACCGAGATTTTCGCTGCTAAGAAGGGAGCTTTCACCGAGATTAACATTCTTGTGATGTTCATTTTAGTCCCTATTAATCACTATTCTAAGGTTTGCGCCTCAATAGTTGTCTTTATCTCTGAGATTTACGCTTATGATTGTCAATTTCGTAGATTGTGACGTCGATAGAATCGCGTCTATTTCAGCGATTTCCATCGACATATTGGATGCTAACGTGATATTTACGTTGGTGTGATGGTCATTTTTGCCGATTGTTGCCTTAATGCAGGGATGTGATTTCTTCCGCCGATCTTTCCGCTTTCGTGAATTTTTCTTATTTTTCCACCTATCAAAGTTTTCCTCCTACAGCCGACCAAACGGTATAGTGGTTAGCGTACTAGCTTCTAGACTGCGAGGTTGCGGGTTCGAGTCCCGCGTATGGCATGGGTGTTTGTAAATGTATGTTGGCTTGTCAAATGACGAATGTTTCGGCGCATTATAGCCCTCGTGTTGCTGACGGCACCAGATAATCTGAAAACAACCAACTTTCCTCCCACAAATTTCTCATTGATCTCTCGGCCGACCAAACGGTATAGTGGTTAGCGTGCTAGCTTCTAGACCGCGAGGTTGCGGGTTCGAGTCCCGTGTTGGCATGGGTGTTTGTAAATGTATGTTGACTTGTCTAATGACGAAATGTTGCGGCGCATTATAGCCCTCGTGTTGCTGACGGCGCCAGATAATCTGAATACAACCAACCAACCAACTCATTGATCTCGTGGAGATTAAAATTTCCTGACAATCATGGAACCTGCATGCGTTCAGTCTTTCCCAAACCACCGATGGAATTATTATCCCCTCCCACCTTATTTTTCTGTAATGTTAGACTCTATCGGAATTATTTACATTGGTATGTTATAGCCATTTGGCAGAACGTTACGCTGATGAAATGGCAGTTATTCCTGTAATTATGGCGAGCGTTATCGCCGTTATTACGTTGCTGTGTGATACTCATTTTCGTCGAGTCTTACTCCAAAATAATAGTTACTGACGTTATTGCAGAGGTTTGCATCTGTCGGTCATAGTACAGTTAAGCTAAAACGCGAATTTCGATTTTTTTTTTTTTAATTGAAATTTTGATCATTCCTGAGATCGATACAAATCTGCATTACAATTTTGTTGGACTTACAAGTCTGACAATCACGGAATCTTCTTACCGGGCATTTTGCCTGCACCGGTACGGGCATTTTTGCCGATTGTTGGTTTAATATAATTGCCGAGACTTGCGCCCGTACGGCGGCCGCTATCACCGATATTTACGTTGAAGTAGCTGTAATTTTCACTTAGATTTAAGCTGTTTTAACTGAAGTTATTGACGAGATTCACGACGTCGTTTTGGTGTCATTCGTCTAGACTTCCGCTGATGTGAAAGCCGCTATGTACGTTATTAGTGTGTATGTGAGAATCGTTTTCACCGGTTGGTTTGAATTAATGATGAATGATAAGAATTTTAATTTAATTTTGCACAAGAAATTAATCCAAATCGTCCCAGTTTTTATTATGTATCCTTATTTAAAATTGTCATTTTAACTGCTATTGAATGTAAAATTGTTTATTTTAATTTGAAAAACAATTATACATTTTAACTATGGATGTAAGTAATAGTTTAAAGTTAAAGCAATTTTTTTATGTATAATTGTTTAAAATTAATTGTCTGGGGAAAATGTGTTTATTTTGTAAAAATTTTGCTTGGGTATTGTACTTAAACAAGCGGCCACAGCTGATCTTAAACAAAAAAGAAAATTTCAAATAATGCATATAATGAAATTGAGCAATTTGGACAACAAAATTATGCAAACTAAAAAGCCAATGAAAATGGTTTAACTTCCCCAATCCAACTACATTTGAAGACAGGGAGGTGTTTTTTTATATATATATATATATATATATATATATATATATATATATATATATATATATATATATATAAATACACAAATTGATATATAATTCAGAAAATATAAAAATTTTACTTTACAAAAATATTTTAAAGCAATTATTGATTTTTAAAATTTAATTACAATGTCAAGTATTCAGAAAGCAAAAATAGTTAATGTAATATATAGAGTATTTGTTAAATGTGTGTGTGTGTTTGATCCATTTTTACATGATTTATGGTTTGTCTTTACTTTTAAAATTTTATATAAGAAAACAGCTTATTAAATCTGAAATTTAATACTAGAGTCCTCTTTTCTTGAGATTAGATTGTAATGAAAAAAAGTGTGATTTTTTAAAGTATAATTGCACATGCACAGTGCAGGTACACTATACATACACAACACTAAATGAAGCAATTTGGTATTTGTGTCATAAATGTGTAAAGATAAACAGTACATGCATCATAATTTTTTTTATGATGGCGAATTTAAATGTTCTTTTACTTGAAAGTTTATTATTTATATATATTTTGTCGATAAGTTATAATCAGGGAAAAAATTGGGTGTTACAGGGAAATATCAGGGAATTTTAAAATAACTTTTCTGTGGACACCCTGATTTAAGTTAATGATACATTTTTATTCATAGGTACATACATTTTTGTTATTTTCTATTAAAACTCATTTGAATATATACCTAATATCTGCTGAATACCTGTGCTTCACTATGAAATTTTACCATGTGATTTTAGCAATTAAAAGACATTCGTGTATTCTACATTTCAGACGTGGATCCTGTTTCGATCCCGAAAAATTGATTTAAACCCTTTTCCACACCTTAAAGTGGGTTAATCGAGATTGGAATAACTTACTTTTTCTATGTTTATCTTTGTTGACATTTGTACCAATTTTCAGAGTTGTGACCAAATGTGAAGTGGGACATTCGAATATCCATCATTTGGAATGTTTAACCCCTTTTCCACCCCTTAAAGTGGGTTAATCAAGATCGGAATAGCTTACTTTTTCTTTGCTTATTTGACATTTGTACCAATATTCAGAGTTGTAACCAGAGTTTGCCAAAAGCATGAAATTTGCTTGAACACACATTGAAAATCAATTTCACCCTATAGAATTACCATCATGCATGAATTCACGCATCAGCACATCATGATTGAATTTTTAAAAATAATCTTCCATTTAATAAAATCAAAGATCATCCTAGCCGTTTTTTAAAAGGCGAGCTACCTTCCTGCCCTTTTTCTTTGAAAATAGTGTCCTTTTCTGAAAAAATGCAAATTTTTCGTTTATTTTCCAATGGAACGCAATGTACGGATCACAATTCCGAAATCACCTGTTTCGCATGTGCATTCATATTCCAATGTGCCTTGCACAGACCAGTGACTGACTGCTAATGCCATGTGCGTCATTAGTAGGTGGATTGAAGGGGGGTGTCCCAGATTTTCCAAATGTAATTTCGTCCGTTCCTTAATTAAGTGTATTTAGCCGGCTTTTTAGCATGTCTTCTTGCACAAAATAGAGAGGAAAAAAGATAACCTCATGCGTGAATTCATGGAAAACATACATTAATACTACTAGTCCGAGAGGCGACTGCAAATTTCGGACCTCATCGAACATCACTCTGAAACTCATACGGAATGTAGAGTTATGCTAGCTGATTAACAATCGCGTGGTCTGCCGAAGCGCATTTGGCCGGAACTGTCCGGCAGACCAATCCGAAAGTGCACTTTTTGGAGCCCAAAATACCTCATCGAACATCACTCTGAAATTCACAGGGAATGAAGAGAATTACCTACCGAGTAAGAATCACTTGGTCTGCCGAACCGCATTTGGCCGGAACTGTCCGGCAGACTAATCCGAAAGTGCACTTTTTGGGTGCCAAAATACCTCATCGAATATCACTCTGAAATTCACAGAGAATGAAGAGAATTACCTACCGAGTAAGAATCACTTGGTCGGCCGAACCGCATTTGGCCGGAACTGTCCGGCAACAAAATAACAACTTAAGGAATAAATTAAAAATATCAATCAAACACGCTCCCGCATGATCGATGCAAAGACAGCATGGAGTGTTGCTGGATATGATATCATAAAGGATGATTATGGACGTCATATGATGAAGCTTATTAAAATAGGGGTGTGGAATATTGCACGCCTTTCAATTACACTATGATACTGACATGGATTTGGGTCACTTACCGTTTTTTATACTTTCATCCTTCATTTAGAATAAAGGACCAGTTTGGCGATATTTTTTGCGATATTTCTTGTATGGGTCTTGAAAGAAAAAGAAAAAAAGAATCACAAAAATGGTGAATTTGGCGATATACTTTTCGATCAATGATCGTTGATTAGGTTTGCTCAAGGAAAGAGAGCTCTGTATTGAAATCATACATTTTTCAACTTTTTACGCCATTAAAACATTTTTACGGGAATTTCGGAGGTGGGGTTGTTTAGAACACTTTAAGAGGCATTAGCACAGCGATTTTTATCAAAATCGTTAGAGCTGTTTTTTAGCAATCATTGAAAAACATGATTTTTTCAATGGCAGCTACATTATGCGCATGCACGATTTTGACGAAAACCTTCATGGTAGGCTAACCCTCATATCAAATTTGAACATCACTTGTCAATTTGTTCGGGAGTCATGCTGACCACACACACAGATAGAAATTTTTTCTGGATAAGTTTTTTGAAATCAGGATATTTCAAAACATGGAGAAATGCGTTTTTTGTTGTTTTTTTTTGACCGAATGCTGTACTTTTATTATCCTACGTATATAAACATATGGGTAATTGAAAGTAAAAATATATACATATATCATTTGGGCTAAGGATTACAAAATCATTTGCTGAAATAAAAGTCATATTCTAAAAATTGAATGATTGTATGCCGATATTTCTGATCGGAACTTTCTACATTGTTATGTTAAGCAGTCGTCTTATTTTTCTATGGTAATTTCTTATTTCTTTTTAAATACAAATTAATGTCTCAAAATGAGTGTTTGTTTTTTTTGCAAAAAAGAAAACAAATTGTCGGAATTGAACGAAACGCTCAGAAGTAATAAAATATCAAGTATGGAAAGATTATTCTGTCTCCAGATCTTGGATATCATTTACGATGTTACCGAAAGGTTATGACATTAAAGAAAGAATATAAAGATGAATTGGACAACAGCATATCACCGAAAATTGTAAGTAGAATTAGTTTAATTAAGTGATATACGATACGTCTTTAGGTACCCAAAGCTGCGCTTTTGGATTGGTCTGCCGGACAGTTCCGGCCAAATGCGGTTCGGCAGACCAAATGATTCTTAATCGGTAGGTAATTCTCTTCATTCCCTGTGAATTTCAGAGTGATGTTCGATGAGGTATTTTGGGTTCCAAAAAGTGCACTTTCGGATTGGTCTGCCGGACAGTTCCGGCCAAATGCGGTTCGGCAGACCAAGTGATTCTTACTCGGTAGGTAATTCTCTTTATTCCCTGTGAATTTCAGAGTGATGTTCGATGAGATCCAAAATTTGCAGTCGCCTCTCAGTCTATACGTCGTACGCACATTTAATCAGGATTCTTTTTTTTTTTTTTTTTTTTGCCTTGGTAGGACTGGTTTAGAAATTCAGATAATTTCGCCTATGTCCATCGCCAGCTTTTTTTTGAGATATTGTAAATTGTCAAGTTTTACTTCCCCGTCATTTGCGCCATAGTTTTCGTAGTGTTACCTGCATTTTCCCAATAGCTTTCGATATGCTGCTGGCATTTGTTCAATAGTTTTCAAGGTGTCGCCGGCATTTATCAAATAGTTTCACTGGACACCAACATGGTGTCACCGAACAGCATAATGTTAAGAGTTAGTTTGAGGCTTATAACCATGAAGTGGTTTTAGTAAGCATTTCAAAAGCATATTTCCGCTCTGATACACAAAGTCGCAATCGGGTATCAATTTTATTGTTATAGTTATTAGTTTTGCCAAAAACTTTATTTGCTTCGATTTTAAAAAATAACCCTTTAAAATTTAGAGAGGGGGCAAAAATACTCTTTGGAAATATTTAACTGGCGAACACTAGTTGTGACCATATGGCAAGTGTGAGAATTAGTGGTGAGTGAGTGAAGGCTTTGTCTTATATATAGAGAAATTTAAAAAGAAATTCCTTTAATAGGTTGAAATATACAAAAATAGTTTATTTGTGGCACTAATTGTATCTGTTCACTTATGTATAAATAACTCAAATAACTATTATTCAAAATGTAGACTTAATCAAAGCAGTTATTTTTGAGATGTTACAAATAGCTTTCTCTTAAGAGGGAACAGCATGTTGAATAAAAAATCTACATAAGTCTTAAATAATTCAATGTTTTGTTTTTTAGGTTGAGTTCCTGTTCAATAATAGTATAAGTTGTGGTATGGGAGCTGCCTTGGCTGCATGTGTTACGTTTGAACTAAATAAGTATGTTTCATGTCACCCATAGATATGTTGTGTTAAAAAAAAAATTAATGTTATATTGTATTAGGTTAGCTATGTTTTCTATTACTTATGATTTTAGTGGAATTTTATTTTTTATTGTATGCATTTTATACAATACTGCAATTTTTAAAATTCCAAAAGAACTTAAGAACTTGTATTTTACATTTAAGCGTGTGTGTGTGCGCGTGTGGTTTAAAATACTTAAAAACATGTTTACTATTGTTTTCTTAAAATTCAGTCTTGCCTTTTACATAAAATAAACTCTAAGGATATATTAATAGATATCTTAAACTAATTATATTATGATACAAAAATACAATATAGTTTATCATCTACGATCAGTTTGAAAACATTACATTTTTATAAATTAAGAGAATAACATAATTTTTAAGAAAATTTTTTGCAAGTAAAGATTAATGAAATATTTTTTTACTAAGGGCAATAAACACAAAAATGGTTTCATTCTAATTAATAACAGTAAATTCAACAGTAACTACCTTTGTCTAAATAATAGTGATTAAAAATATTCATATTCCCTACAAAAAATTTAAACTTAATTGTTAATGTATGGTAAAATATTTGTTTCCAACTTCTCATGATTCTAATCACGTGCTAATTATCTGTGGGTTTATATTTCCCTATATGTTTTACAATGTTTTCTTATATTTTTGCAATCATGTAATGTACTTTGTTTGTAGCCATAATCCAGAAAATTTGTTATTTGAGTTTCAAGCATTGTTAAAACAAAAGAGTCAACTATTCCATGTGAATAACTTTATGAAGTTGTTAGAAAATCAAGACACATCTGAAAAAGGTATTTTTCAATTTTATAGTGAATGATACTTCTTAGTTCTAACTTAAATTGACAAGTTCCATAAAAATTTTTTTAATTATTTAAAAATTATTGCAATTTTTTAAATATTAAAATGATAATTATTTTCTTGTTAAAAAACTAAATAGTTTATAGATTATTACGCAATAAAACAATGCATTTCAAATTTCGCTACTACATCCGATGTTTTCCTTACTTTTATTAGGATTTAAAATAACTTCTTACATTGTTGATGTGTATCATAGACTTATTATTATCAATAGAATGAGCGTTCCCACTTCAATTATACAACGAAAATGAAACCAAAATGAATCACATGAGCAGGGTTGCAGATTTTGGCCGGTTTCTCCTCACTCAGGTGATAAAGGATAATAAGATTATTAGATAAAGGATTAATTTTACGACGTAGCCAAATTAAAAACCACGTGACTGATAGACGAATTTTGTGATTCATTTTGGTTTCATTCTCGTTGTATGATTGAAGTGGGAACGCGCAGTCTATTGATAATAATAAGTCTATGATGCGTATCATTTAATTCAATAATTGTTTCTTTTTGCATATAGCTTTAAAACTGGCTTATAAATATTTGGAGGAGTTGAAGTTTAATTTACCCATCTCAGTGGCCTGGGCACATTATTTTATGAAGGAACAGTTTGACAAAGCTGAAAAGTTATTTAAGGTAAAAGTAGTTATACTTTGCAGTTTTCCATATTCTAGATTAGAAATTCAAATATTATTAATGCAAGCTAATGTTTATCTGGTTTTAACAGGAAAATTCAGTGTCTTTAAAGCAAGTGCAATTTTTGATTTGTCAACACATTTATGTAACTGGAAATGTGAGTCCATCTTAGTCTTCATATTTTGTATTTATCAGTGTAATTTTTTTTATTAAACTTTAGTGAAGCATTTTAATCTGTAATTTTTTAATTCACAGTTTGAACTGTGCAAAATGTATAAAGAATTCATCAAAAAGCATTGTAGTGATGAAAGGTTGATAGCTAAAATCTATAGATGTCTGTTTGATTTCTTAGGTAAGGACATATACTTAAGAATATTCAATAAAATTAGTCATTCAGTATTATAAATATTTATTACGATTCTAAAACAGTGCCTCATAAACTACAACGCTTAAATTTGTTAATATTTTTTAAATGTTGTATACATACTGTTTTTACTTTAGATTTCAGTTTGAAATACAACATATGAAGGGCTACGGCAAAGAACGATCAAAGTCCGTATTTCTCAATTCTCTAGAAAAGCTGATTTAAAGTTCCAAATCTCAGGGCTTGTATCAGATTTGAGGTAAATGGTTATTTAAAATCTCACGTACCATGATATTCATTTGCCAGAGGACTCCGCATGGTTTAACTATTTGCTACCACCTTGCAGATGGCAGGAAAACCTTGATTTTGAAAAATTGGACTCAGATTGTTCTTTGCCATGGCCCTTCATATGTTTTAGACGGTGCAATCTGTATATAGATTGAAGAAGCATGCATATAAAAATTTTCTATACCAATTATTGAATATTGCAAAAATAATTTTTCACTGTGAGGTATATTTTACATTTGAGGTTTTACCTGTAAATGTGATCCTCTATGAAAGGCACACTAAGGTTTGATTTTATATTTAGTTTTCAACAGTGTACATGATAAAACTATCGCGCCTACACAAGTTGTTTATTATTAATAGAATTTTTTTATAAATTATATTTTAGATCCCAATATTTTAGTTTGACATATTGTCTGTTTATCTACATTGTTTTTCATATGATTTATTATGCAACCTGTTAAAAGTTAAACTGTTTCGATTTGAAATATTTTTTCATTTATTTATATTAGTTAGTAAAATGCTGTATGATGAAGCTATGCCATTAGTCCAAGATATGGTGAAAATGAGCATTTCACTCGGCAATCTTAGATACTCCTCACTGATCAAATTGCATGATTTCTGGCTGAAAAACTCATCTAGATTTGAAAATGTTTCTACATTTTCTCTTCCTTTGCAGGTAAGCTTTAGATAGTAAATTTCATCAATAAAAATTATATTTCTATACTATAATGAATTCCATTGCAACACTTTTTGTTTTGTTAAGTTACTATCAAGGAAATAACAATTCTGAAAACCAGGCAAATAATAGGAGTTAATAACACAAAAGCTATTGCTTCAAACTTCTAAAGCACTCTTCACACATCTTCATTTTGCAAAAGTATCCTTAGTAATCACATAAAATTAGTTTATTTTTTTTAAAAGAAAACAATCTGTTATTTTGATTTGTAAGAAAATCATAACATATGTTTTTTACTATAAGGTACTGTTTTCTCATTGTTATATAGGAAACTTACAGCAGTAGCTCTGGCTCAGATTTGGAGTGAAGTTCAAATTAACACAAAAGAAAATAACTATTTAACTTTTTATTTTAGTCAGTATTTGAAATTCAGTTTTAAATTACGAAGAAATAGGTAGGTATAGTCATTAAAACAGTAAATGAGTATTTCATTAATAAAGTATATTGGTGAATAATATGAAGTTGGTTTTCTAAGTTATTCATTCTTTCTAAACATTTCACTTTAATTATAAATAAGTATAACCAGTCTCTGAATGCACTTTAAACGCTTTATTACATAACAGGTATACAGTTAACACAAGTAGGTTATAAGTGCATTACAAAGAACAAATTACACAACATTACACTTATTGGTTTGGTAATTAATTAAAGATCCATTCCAGTTTTCAAAAAAAGGGCCAAATATCCATTCCAAACATTATAGGTTTTGGCCTATCCGGCATAATAACCCTATTTATAGAGTGCACTAATCCATTTGTTGCTGGAACATCACACTGACTGACTCGTGCCCTTCCAAACCTAACTCTCTCGCCATGACCACGATGGGTGGGTAGAACACTACCAGCTAGTGTTCTAACAAACTGTCGGTGGAATGGGGATGCATGACTTACTCCATTGCAACATAACGCTTCTGCAAAAAGAATGATAAATTTTTATTTTTAAGATAGTAGTTTTTCAAGAAAAAAAAAGTAATGGCAGCATATTTTTATTATTTCCAAGTAAAATGATAAATGATGGGACATAGATATGTCATGTTTAAATATGAGATTTCTTCTTGTTCCACAGATTTATGGTTGATTGGTTTAAAATATTTGAATTTTTATAACCAAATTAAAAAAAATTATCATTATCCAAGAAATCTTTATTAACTTACATTTTTCCAAAAAGAAAACTTTTAATAAAAATGTTTAACCTCATTTACAAATTGGAAATTTTATATGAAAGTCAATAGCTTAAAAAGTTCTTAAACGGTAGCTTAAAATTTAAATTCAATCATCATGTTATAAGGGGAAAAATATTTTTGCTTTGTCACTGTTTTTTCCCTTAATCACAATCTTTTGTGTATGAATAATTTTTGAGAAAAGTAGATTAATTGTTTTCATATTAATTCCTTATTGATATGTTCAACCCAAGTTTTCATTTCAGTTAATTTAAATTAACTTATAGTACTTATAATACTAGATTTTATAATAAAAGTATATATTACCTGGTAAAATATGCAATTTCAGTATCTCTTCTGCTAAAGTATTATTTTCTAACAAGTCTTCCAAACTTGTTTCGTGTATTCTTTCAAATGCCTCGTCTGTTGGAGCTAAAAATGTAAAGGGTCCTTCTTCTTCAAGTTTTGTGATTAAATCTGTGTTTTGGAGTAACTTCAGGACGATTTCGTGATCGTCCATACTTTTTATTACATCTACAATGCTTCCCTTGGGTGGCATGAGAACCTAAGAAAAGAAACAAAATATTAAAATATTTATCAATAAGCAACTTATGAAATATTAATCAACTTCATAATTAATATAATATGATTACGAACTATATAAAGATTATTTTTTGTCAGTTCATAGATTAGCTAGAAAATGTGATTTAACCAAGTGCAACTACATAAAATCATTTTTTTTTTTTTTAAATTTTTTTTTTTATTAATTATATCTCAATTTATAGAACAATACAAATTGAAAATTGAGAAATTTTCTCAAGAAAAATAAGATGGGAAATTTCAAATTTCTATTTAATTTGTGAAAGGTTTTATGACACCAATCTAAAAAAATATATATATTTAGCTTACATTTTATAAATAATGTGTGAATGGTAAATTTGCATGCTAATGCAGTGAACTTGTTGTGCTTGGTAAAATTTTAATTACAATAAGTGCGCATTTGACATCCTGTTAATATTTAAACACTCTACAAACAAAATTTTGTTAGCAAAGAAAAAATAGCTTTTATGTATATAAACTAGGAGATCAACAGATAAAAATTATGTTTACCTTATTAATTTTATGAATAACTGATCCACATACATGATTATCATGACTTATAACATAAGCACATTGTATGGTAGCTGCAGTTATAATTCCTGGGAACTGAAAAATTTTACAATAATTGAGTAAAATAAAAACACAGTCAACTTGAATTATTAGATTGTCTTTTACTTTATCAAGTATATTATGTTTTGTTGCTTTCAATATTCAACACCATCTCTTAAAGAAATATATTAAATATCTTCATCCTTACCGCTTGGTGTAATTTCATATGGATACCATCCCCATTTAAAGTTACCAACTTCTTGTTATCAGTAAACATATTAGCTGGGACATGTGATTGAACTAAGTGGTTCTGCAGCATTTTCTTTGTGAATTCTGGATTGCTGAGTAATTCTAACTTGGTTTCATTTGATAAATCCTAAAATAAACAGTAAAAAGTAATTACTTCAATTTTAAATTTATATTTAATTTTATTAATTTATATTAAGTCAGAGTTTAAGAACATCAAAAAATCAATTTTGAGATTAATATTGTAAAATAAACTACAAACAATTTCGAATCTGACAGTGCAAAAAGTTTTAATCTCGCTAAATTAGAAGTATTTTTATATTTTTTTTAAAAAAGTGCTGTGCATCAATTTGTGTTAATATTTTCAACTTTAACGACCCATATCTACACATGCAATTTTGGAGGCATAAGGAGCATTTACTCAAAAACTATTAAAGATAAATGCTTAAAATTTTTAGCATATATTCTCACCAATATATTACACAATTTAATTATAGCTTTTTTAAATATTTTAGTTTCTTTAAAAAAAATTAAAAGGTCTGACATTCTATAGAATTTTCAAAAATTTTCATTTTCGGTGGTAATAAAACTGTATAAAATCTTTAATTTCAAAAATATTTAAAAATGCTACTCTCAAATTGTGATATATATTGGTAAGAATATATGTTAAAAATTTTAGGCATTTATCTTTATTAGTTTTTGAGTAAATATTCCTTACATCTCCAAAATTGCATTTGGAGATATGAGCCGTTAAAGTTAAAAACAGTAATACAAATTGATGTACAACACTTAATTTAAAAATGTACAAAAAATTCTTCTAATTTAGTGAGATTAAAAACTTTTTGCATCATTGGATTCAAAATTGTGTGTAGTTTTTTTACAATAGTAATCTCAAATTTTTTTTTTTTTTTTGAGTTCTTAAACTCTGATTCCCCTTTTAATGCGCATTAGTATTATATTACAAAAAGTAACTTATGAAAACTAGAATCATACAATAAACACAAGTATCAATGTAAACATAAAGTCAACTTTATTATTTTCTTATGACTATGCTATAGTCGACACAATATTTACAATATTGTCAGTCTATAGTAAAAATGTGCTAACTCAATACAAAGTTGCACTTTTACATAATGCTCATTAGATGGCATTAACTACAAATTTACTGCAGAGATCAAGTTATACAATGCTTCTTCCCTTCCTCTTTTCAACAATGTGAAAAAGTTATTCGACACCAAAAGTGGAATTAACACCTTTTTACTTTAAGCCATTGATGTACTTTATGTAGCAAATACAGAATATCACTAAACTTAGAATAGGTTTTCATTTTACAAATTTAGTATAAAATTGTTACAATTGATACTAAGCATTATTTTTACTTTAAAAATGTATCATATCTCTGGAATCACTATGATGCCAGAAAGCATAGAATTGTTGAACATATCTACTGTTAAAAGTTTATTTCTATACATCCTAATATGGTGTTGATATTTTTTTAATTTATTTTCGTATACTATAATTTTTATTGAATTAGGGATTTTTGTGTGTGTGTGTGTGTGTTTCATTAATAAAATAGTTTGTAACTAATCGATAGTGGTTTTTGTATGCTACAATTGCATAAACCTGAAAGGATCATTACATTGTTTTTTCCTCACCTGTCTTACTTTCTAATTGATCCATTTATAATTGATTGAATGTTTTACCTTAAAAGCTTCTTCGGATGGCATAAAGAAAGTAACGTTCTGCGCCTCTTCCAAACTTGAAATCATGTCAGTAAGTTCAATAAGGTCTAGAAGATCCCTTCTTTCTTCCTCTTCTAAAGCTTTCAAAAGACTACGAGCTGGAAAATATATTTTTGTTCACAATACGTTGATAAAGTACTCAAAATATAAATTAATAGTGTAATTATGTTCTTTTCCAATAGAGGCTTATATTTTACATTATAACATATTGAAAAAAAAATTTAATAACTAGTTTGCTCTAACTTTTATCAAAATCTTTCATATAAAAAGCCCAATTTAATTTCAAATCAAGACTGTATAGTTCAGTTATTTAAATAACATTATTTTATTTCCATTGATCCATATTCGTTTTTTGCTGTTATTTAACGTTATAGTTTTTATAAAATTGTACACATTATATACCTAAAATATTATTCCATTAACTTCGTTATAATCTTATGTGTATTTATTGTATATATTTTACAACTTTAAAAAGAAATAGCTAAGATCAAATTTGAAAATTACTCTTGTTTTGTTGAAAAATGTATATAGTAAAATTTTTAAATCTTCAGATTGACAATTGAAGGGTACAGGGGAAGAACCCTGATATCGTATTTTTGGTAATCAGTCGTAGTTTCTGCGCCAAGGCAATTAATGTCTAATGAGGTTAGAAGAGATGGAAGGGAAAGAGCTATCCATGCTAGGAAGTACTTTGCTAACCCTACTCTCATGAAAACTAAGTCCCAATTCAAAGAATTTACTTAAAAATCACGGAACGCAAAAGCTACTTTGACACTCATAAGAATAGTATACTGGCATCAATTGAGTTATTCTGAAAGTTTTATTTTCACATTTCTATATTATACAACTCAAACGATTTTTACAGAAATACCGAATCTCAAAATTACCAAACAATAATATTAACGTCAAAACGGATTTTATGCAAGTTAATGAATTTGAAGATTCGAATTTATTTATAATGGTTTTATTATTCAATTTTATTAATTACCATTGATAAACAATATTTAAGAAAATCACAAACTATTCTTTGTCCCAAATGCAATGTGAAAAATTGTCTATCTTAGAAATTCCAGGGCTGCCACAGGCGACTAAAAAGGCTACTAAAGCGACTATTTTAGTGGCCAGGCGACTATGGCTACTATTTCAATGAAAAAAGGGCCCAAAACGACTATTTTAAGCAAAACCTTCAACTATTTTTGGGCTAAGGCGACTATTTTTTTATGAAATTACAGTCCGATAGTAGGACGAACTAAAAAATCGCCTATTGAGTACTAATGCAGTTTTGTCAAAACGTTGATATTTATAAGGAGGTACGAAGAGCAAACGTTTTCGAAATAGGGGTTAATTTTAGTTTATATTCATGGATCGAGTGGTCGTTTTTATAGTCGAATGATAGTATTTCTCTGGTAACAGCGCACGGGCGATTGTTATTTTCGACATCAAACAGGGTTGTTTTCGCCTACCTGTTTGGTTCCTATGTTTTATCTTTTGTCGTGCAAGGCTCAACAACATACACTAAATATTCTCAAGTATCAAATTGTTTTGCCTCAATTTACTTTTGTTGACAAAAATGAATTTGTCGTGAACGCCGGAAGAAATTGCCATCAGTATAGACAGTTTTCTTTTTCAATTGATAATTGACATTTGCGTAAAAATACCGAATAAATTATACCTTTAGCGATTGAGGATTGCCACTTAGCCAATGGGGCATTTACTTTTGCACAATTTAAATGTCCTGATAACGTCATTATAAATCGTTTTCTTCTCATGTTAAGAAAGTCTCCTAACTTTGCCAAGGTAGTTGTAGTATTTAAGTATAAGAAATCCTTGTTATTTTCCCAAGTCAATCACCAGGTACTGAAAATCACGAAATAGGAGAAGTGTATTGTATGACATTTTGCATCCACCCGTCACTTATCACTATTATATAAGCAAAGCTGCAAAGTGGAGTTACTTGTGTGTCAAACAAGACGGTTGTGAAAAGCAAGCTTTTGTTTCTTTGACTTAACATATAGGGAATGAAATCCTCACTAAAAATCACACATGATATAGTTCTGCGGATATGCCGATTTCGGCATTTTCAACCAAAATTTCCTGGGATCGATGCAAATCCACATTAAAATTTCTAGGGGATGCATGTGTGTCATTGATTATAAGTCTGATCGCCTTGGATCCTTGCTTGCATTCAGAATTCCCAAAACCTCCTGTAAAATGACCACTTTTATCACTGCTTCCTTTAATGTTTGTCTCTATCATAAATATTTATGTTAGTGTGTGATTTTTAATTTCATTGATTGTTACGTCGATACAATGGCCGCTATTGCCGAGATTTAGATTTATATGCTGGGTGATCGCCGAGATTTACGGTGTTGTGATGGCCATATTTGCCACGTATTACGCTGATGTAATATACCCATTGCGAGATTTGCATCGGTATGGAAGGCACTATCGTTTATATTTGCATTGAAGTGATTGTCATTTTCGCCAAAGGTTACGCTGATATAAGGATTTAACAGCTGCTTTTCCCGTTATTTGCGCAGCCATTTTGGTTCTGATGCTATAACTGCCGAGATTTGCGTTGTTGTAATGGGGACTTTCATCAAGGCTTCCGTTGATGTTATAGACGTGAAGTGTGTCGGTGTGAGGATCGATTTCGCCGTGTAGGTCAATCGATGAGGAACGACAAAAATTTTAATATAGTAGCTAAGCCAATTTATTTAATTACTTTGAATTCCGCTTAAAAAAATTAAAAATCTGCCTGTTATTGTCAATGCAATATAATTGTTTAAACTTGAAACTTTTTTTTTGCCAAAAAGTTGTTTGACTTTAGGAAATTTCAAAAAAAATTATATATGTTTTTTTCCAGTCGATTTTTACCGTTTCCAACTTTTTTTACTTTGAAGGCTTAAAGAAAACTATTTTTTTTCTTTTTCAATTTTAATAAAAAAAAAAGCATGAAAAAGAGTGGATATTAGATTCTTTTGAACGTTTTACCGGATAAAGTATCGTTAAGAGTGTTATAATACATTATCTTTATCGTATAGTACGTTGTGTTTACTTTATATTAAGATACTATTTTGAATTGAAAGACCACAGTGGAGTGTCTGGGTTTTCGTGTTTTATGTTAATCAATAGTTTTATTCCGATCTTGTTGAATACTTAAACCTTCAAAACAAGACAATTGTCGACTTGAAAAAAATTACTACTATTTTCAACTTCTGAGGCTACTATTTTGGCTACTATTTTCAACGTCTGAGACTACTATTTTAGCTACTATTTTTAACATCTAAGGCTACTAAAGCAACTATTTTCAAAGCTTATAGTCAATGGCAGCCCTGAAATTCGGATCCGACAAATGCAATCCTGGATCTCAATTTCCATTTAATGATAGCCTTTAATCAACCTATATTTTCTTTCCCTTATGGTATTGGGTTGCGTTCGCTAGTTAACATGATGTGAGTAGTACCAGCTAGAGTTTCGGTCTGCTTAGTTCAGTTTTCGGTGTTTATTCCTATTCCAGACCCAAATATGCAACCGTTTCCCTTTTAAAGACCTTGTGGAATTCTAAACCATGTTCTAATGACGTTTTAGCTTGGTATAGATCTCGTGTAACTCTTGTGCACATATAAAATCAAAACAGCTAAAATTTATTTCTAGGCATATATTTTAAACTAAAACATAAAGTTTAAATTTTTCAAAATTATTGAAGTTATGTTATATTAAAGTTATTTGCATTGTCAACTATCTAAAGAGATTTTTAATAGACAATGTTTAAGTATTTGTGCTTTTAAAATGTTTAGGTCTTTTGATGATTGTAAAAAGCTACTAGTGAATGGCTCCAAAACATTGCAACAATTGAACCTAGTATATGAGACAAACTGAAAAATGCCTAAGAAACATCAGTTCTATAATGAGAGGTTTGTCATAATCGCTGTTATGTCTACTCATTTTCAAAGCACAAAGGTATATAAAGGGATGTTGCCAGGAATCTAATCTCTTGTCATCATATTAATAGTTTTCTGGGTAAGCTGGTAAGCTATAATTTATAATATAAAAATTCAAAGAGATTAGGAGTTGTATAACTTTTTGAAAAATATTCTACATAAAAAAAACTAAAAAGATTCTATTGTTATATATTCTTTGTTATTTTATTAAATAATATCGAATTCAAAATAAATCCACTTTACAACATTGTTGCTTCTGTAATATTGTGTAAACCAATTACTCATAAGTACACAATATCCCACAATGTATAGCAGTTTAGTCAATCTTGACTCTTCTGCTCTGCTATAAAAATCCAGCCCTCAATATAGTAAAATGTCATTTACATGACCTCTATAAAAAAAAAAATTCTACGAAAAGAAGTGAAAATAATAACCAACACTTCCCCTGTTTTCATAAACAAATGTTGATGCTACCATTTTTTCGAATTAATCGTCTTGGCGCAGAATTCATACCGGATGTGAAATCCTACAGAATGCAATATCAGGGTGCTTCCCCTGTATACCCTTCAATTTATTTCTTTAAAAATCAGGCAGCAATGGCACTCTTTTATGAAGTTTCATTACTTGTTATCTAAAATCAATTTTTTGGAACACTCCCTCTTTATAACTTACCTTGAGGTGGAATCAAAACTTTATCTATAACATGTATAACTCCATTGGTTCCCATCAAATTCTGTGTGTCTATGAGTGCTCCTTCTACTCTTAGCTTCTCTGTCTCATCTTTTGTTAACTGGAGAGTGTTTTCCAAAATATTTTTCACACGAATCTGACTGACAACTGCAGTAGTGCAGATTGTTCCTTTCACAATGTGTTGATGGAGTATACCTAGAGAAAATTGAAATAGCAATCATTAAAAAGCATGATTAATTTTAAGTACTCGCATACCAGGTATTCTATATCAGTATGCAGAAGTGTGCATACTCACACTTCTTAATTTTAGCCCAGAACAAAGAGGATTCAAACCCAATCTGTTTTCACTGAATATCAATAAGAATTGAGTCACAAAATACTCATAAGTGAAAGTAAATATATAGCTCGTTTACTATAGCTTACAATAAAACTACAAGCAGGAGTCATGTTGTATTTAAAGCTGTTTATTCTATTTCATTTTCAAATATGCTAGGGAGGGGATATTTAACTAATAAGCTTAATAATAGTTGTCACATTCTTCAAAATGCAACATTTTGTTCTTTATAAGTAAAGAAAAAGCCAATAGTTCCAAAATATTTTATTAACATACTTTTTATTTTAAAAAGTTTACTTACTTTGAACACAGCCTTCTCCAGAATCGATTTGCTTTTTTAAACTTCGAGGCAGTTTCCTAAAAGCTTCATCTGTTGGGACAAATAGAGTCCAAGGTTGGTTGTCTTTTTTTAGATCTTCTAGAAAACTACTGTCAACCAAAACTGTAAGGTAAACAAATATGTTAAAATTAAAAACATATTTCCTAAACCTATTTTTAAATTTTTTTGATTAAATTATTTCCCAACAACCAAGTGGTCAAAACTGCCCAAATGGTGTAAATTTATCTGTAGAAAATTATGACACTAATAGAAAAATTATAAATATTTCAAATGCTTTAAAAATTGATAGAAAAGTTTTATGACTACAACTGCAAAAAATGACGCAACTTTCCAACCAGGCACTATCCTTTCTTTAAAAAAAAACTACAGATGTTGAACATAACACATCATTCAATTACACTATAATACTGGTCACTGTATTTAATAATGTACGATTTTCATTAATTAAAAAAATTGACAGTTAGGCGATAAATATTACATAGTCAAAAATACTGCCAAATTGGTGATACGTTTGGAGATAATTATTACATTATTCCTTTGCGTAAAGTGAACAGAAGAGAAGCAGTCATTGATAGGCAATGCTAAAGGAAGAGAATTCTACATTAAAGACGCTCGTTTTTCAACTTTTATCAAATTTCAAAGATGGAGATGTTTAGAAGACCTTAAAAAGCCTTTACCATAGCGATTTTCATGAAAATCGTTAAGGCCGTTTTTGTGGCAACTGCTGAAAAAAATGAATTTTTCAATGGCCTTTTTAATAATGACGCAATTTTAACAAAAGCCTTAATAATAGGTTCCATGACTATCACTAATAAGTGTAGAAAATTTAAACATCGTAAGTCATTCGTTTGGGAGTTTTTATATGCCAAGTTATGCTGACCACAGACAAAAAAATTTTATACCACTTTTTTAAGCTCAAGGCGTTTCAAAACGCATAGAAATGCAAAAAGTTGAATTTCTTTTTTGACTGAATGCAATATTTTCATTAGTGTAATTTGATGCAAAAAGGTGACCAGAATTACATTTCATAATCAACAGACATGGTCTATACAAGCTCGTGTCAGTCTAGTGGGGCCTCATTTATACAGTCTCTTACAAAGTGGCAAAATAATATCCCTAGATTTATATACCATGGTCTTCCTGATGAAAACCAACTTCCTATTCGCTTTTTTAATTACTATCCCACAATTTACCTGAATTTAAAATTTCCACTTAATGATACCCCAAATTTAATTAATTTTTTAGCTTCTTGTAGATAATAAGTAACATTCATGTGGCCAAAGTAGTGTATGACTTAACAACTATTAAAATTATAAGAACAGGTACAATAATTTTGTTACAGAATTTAAATCTACCAAACTGTTTAAACTTTTCAGCTTTATACGACTTTATGTATTCTCTAAATCTTTAAAAGGATTTTTAACCTTTTGATACTAATAAAATTTCAGATAGTGAAAAAACATTGAATTTTGCACTGTATTTTTATTTTTTTTTATTTTTTAACTGGAAGATAATTTTAATATTCTTTTCAAAACTCATAAATACTTACGATTTTTAAATTTAGTGAATTCTTCGTTGCTTTCAATGATTTCGCCTAATGATTTCTGAGGTTGAGGTAATACACCAGAGATTAAATGGACAATTCCATTAGTAGCAAAATTGTTTTTTCCACTGATTGGAATACAATTAGCTGTTACTACCTAAATAGAAATAAAATATGTCATGCGTTATTGATAACCAAATGGATAATCAAAATGTTTTATTCTTTTAACACTATGCGAGTCGATTATGAAATTGTATGTGTTAAATACATTTTTACTCAATCAATTCTATTTTTCTAACGATAATCAAATTTAGTAACTATAGATCATAATACAAAAGTGGACTCTTTTAAATACTTACTTCATGGGCTGGTTGATATTTGTTTATTCTAATTTTTGATTGGCCATCGCTAGTGTCCAATAGATGCTCGTCTTCTAAAATATCGATGTTTTCGAATCCTTTCACAATGTGGCCAGCCACAATAGAAGTCACATCTGTTAATCGTTTTGCAGGATTTATAGCTGATATCTCGTTCTATGAATAAAGATTGAGTTAAACATCAAATAAATGCATCCTAAAATCAAAGTATATACTTATCATTTTAGTCGGATAACTTGCAACATATTTTATTTCATTAACGTTCACGTAACGTTAACATTAACAAATTCCATACTATTGTCCCCCTCTTCCTTTTTACAAGAGTTTTCAAATATGCATTTTGAAGCCGCAACAGTGCTAAAATTTTATGGACTCCGTGCTTAAAGATCGTGCCAACAAGTCATGAGATGAGACATGATTTTCCCATAAACTCAGGGCCGGTCTAAGGCGTGTATGGTGGCACACGTGGGAATTTGAGATGGGCGCCGAAACGAGAGAACAAAAATTATTTAAATTTAATGTAATTTTGATTGCAAATTAGCCTAATCTACCTTTCGCAAGAGAAACTCAACAAATTTTATGTAATACTTTTTCTAGATAAATGTTTTTTTCATGAATCAAAACTTTTGTTGTAGTTAAAAAGTGTGTGTTATTTTCTACCTGACAAAACTATAAACTGAATAAAAGAATTTAGGAGTTTGCTCTTTACGCAAGTACAGTACAGCATGCATATTGAAGTTTGAAAAAGTCAGTTAAAAGAATTAGTAATAGAAGAAGTCGTTTTAAATAATAAAAATAATAAAAAGGAAGTAAATACTTTACTTTTATATTTACTATTTATTACTGGTTGGATTTAGTTTTTAATCCCTCTAAAATGCCAACTTCAGATAATAAGTTCCAGCAAATTTCAGTTATATAGCACCCATATCATTTTTGGAGGGTTTTTATACCCATTTTCATTGTAAGGAATGTCAAAACTCATTCTTTAACACACAGTATTTTGATCTTAGACCGGTCCTGCATAAACTTACCGACTATATTCTTCTGCTAAAAGAGCTTTAAGAATTTCAGGTGGATCTTTGGTTGTTGATTTTGTGTAATCTTACTAACCTCGTAGAGAGCTTCAACTATCACTAGTGTAACTTTTTTGGTATATTCCGTGTAAATTTGACATTGATTTCCTATCGAAACTTCTGCTACTTAAGGTGGGAACTTCTGAAATAAAAACTCTTCTCCTCTAGACCTATTAGGACCTCTTCTCCTAATTTGACACATAGCACAACTATAATGCATGCAAATTTTAGCAGAGAATGTTGGCCACGAATGGAACCAAGTTTATGTATAAACCATTCACTAATATTGTAGTGTGAGAGCAAAAGTCTTACTTGGTGGAAAAATTTCACTTCTAATTGTCTCATAGTCCAACACACTTAATAGACGCATAAAAAGACAAACTAAGTACCGGTTCATAAATAACAATTTTGATTTTATGACATTATTTTCCTTCCGAGGCCAGACTATTGCACATTTCCTCACAGCAAATTTTGAATGGGATCGGATTTAAATAGGAACATAAATCCGGTTTCTCTTTAACCCTTTTGATTCTATTCACATACATTATATTCTGGATTTCTTCTCGCAAACGAGAGGTCTTGGGATCGAGTCTAGGCGTATATGTCTGCAGTTTTCTATTTTTGAATTGTGTAGACATGGCCACGATTGCAACAAATATTCTCACATAGATTAATAGGTTATCTGGTGGAGTTTTCTAGTTTTTTCCCTATTCGAGATGCAAATATAGGGACTTCACTCTTGAAAGGCCTCTCAGAATGCGTCATCCCTTGTCTAACAGACTACTTTCAGAAGTCCATTTCTTGATCTATGTTCCAGGATAGAATAATAACCGTTGTGCCACTTTTGCGCCAGAAAAAATCGATATAACCAACCGTATATTGTGCATTAAGCTTATCTTATATACTATAGATTTTCAAATATAGTTAATCAATCGCTTATCTTTGCAACTCTGCAGAGAGCACACCGTTTCCGAAATAGGCCCCTCATAACCTAAAAGGCCTCTTGCTCTAAATTCTTTAAGCAGAGGATGGTGATTTGTTCAAAGAAAATTCAAAGCATTGCAATGAAAATTGACGAATATTATTCAGACCAGAGGACAAAGATTTATTTTTGAGTGAAAAAAAAAAAAAACTACTACTACTTTACTGACAGAAGGTTTTTTGTTTGCTGAAAACACGCAATTAAAAAAAAAACACCTTAATTCATGTATGTTAGTATATTTATCACACATTGTAGTGATAAAATAATGTAAAAGAGATTGACTAATATGTAAACACTCACTGCACTCAAATTGGACATCCGTGTGAATCAAAGTATAAGACTTCGTTGAAACAAGTTCCTATACAATAATTTTACAGGAATAAGTTCCAGAAATTTGAGAAGAAAGCCATTTGAAACTCATATATTCTTTAAATACCAGGACCATATGCCATAAATCAAAAATTGAAGGCATCAATGAAATTTGTCGGTAACATTTCTATAATTCATGTATAGATACAATGTTCCTATAGTAACTCAATTGGGAATTCTTTGGCTTTAAATTGAAGTTCCGGGTTGACATATTAGATATTGACTATGTCGCAGCTAAAATATGCCAATTAACAGAGAATTTAGTTATTTGATAAATATAATCAATTGGTACTTACGTATCCTTCACCGACCTTTCGACGAACTAAAGGGATTCCGTTTGAAAAACTTTATGTCCCACCAACGGTCGACGAGATTACACATAAGTGCCAATCAATTTACTAATTTTTGGTTATCAAAGATATTCAATCAGCATGGACTTGATATATTTGGTAGAAATTAACTATTTAAAAGGTTATTCCAATCATCATTTGAAAACAAATCGTAACATTCAAATAATTTTTGAAATATATTCCTAAATTAAACATTCTACTTCCGCCGTAAGTTACAACCGAATATATTGGAAAGGTAACGAGTCTACAGGAGCGTTAATTTAGTCACATCACACAGTTGTGTTATGTCTTTAAAAGTAACTTCCCGAAAAAATACTCACATCCTCCGTGTCATCTTCAAAGTCAATAAGAGCTTCGTTTGAGGGAGCAAATACTGTTAAGTTTTCCGTTTGAAGTTTTTCGGTTAATCCAGCGTTATCAATCCATTTAATAAATTTGTTCATTTCCAAAGATTTCATTGTACCAATTAAATTCTCCATTTTCACTAAAAAGAAAGAAAAAAAAAATACATGATCTACATAAAATAAAAAAACTTTAATATGCGAATAAACAATTGACTTCTAATTACGTGGAATACTAAAGTTAAGTTGTGGAAATGTCGATTTCGTCAAAATTTTGCAATAAAAAGACAAGCTATTTAAATAAAACTAGGGGGCTTCGCCCCCTGCTCGCTAACGCTCGCCAACCCCCAAACGCCTCGCTGCGCTCGGATTGAGCGGCTTTGCCGCTCGAATTTGTGCTTAAAACATCTTGCTGCTCTCGAATAGGTTTGCCAGCCATAAAAAATGTAACCAAATTTTTATAAATTTAATGTAAGGCCTAATAGAGAAAACACCCAAATTGCAAGTTTCATAATAGAAAGTTAAATATACTATCCGGCAAAATTCTGACTTAAAACTTCATTAGCTATGCCCTTACATTGAAGTCCTAATATTTTTTATTTATTCTGATAAGTCACCCCGTTAGAGAACGACGTCCAACGCGAAGCAGATAGAAATACTTCAAAATAATAATTACTCTAATACAAAAATGCTTCAGAAAAACAGAAAAAATCAACTTTGAAAAGAAGAGTTTAAAAAGAGCTTTAAAATTAGCAATGGGTTTGTTGTTTACATACGTAAGGGAGAACGACGTCCTACGCGAGGCATTTTCTGGATAGGAATACTTCAAAATAATAATTACTCTAATACAAAAATGCTTCAGAAAAACAGAAAAAATCAACTTTGAAACGAAGAGTTTAAAAAGAGCTTTAAAATTAGCAACGGGTTTGGTGTTTACGTACGTTTTAACGGTTGGTTGGTTGGTTGAACCCCCGAGCAGCCGGTTTGTTGTTTACATACTTAAGGATGTTGCCAATCATATATTCAAAATCATTGAGGCTTTGTAGTAGCTTAATGATGAAAAATATTGAAGTTTAACTAATTAATAAAGTGTTAATAAATTATTTTGGCACGTTTTGGCAAATCTACAGCTTATTTCCTTTAAAATGACACCTTGATCATTGAAATCGGTTGAGCAGTTTAGGCTGACGGACTAACCCCAAAAAACGTATTGCCTATTAAATATATAGATATTACTTTGAAAAATAATGTCTACTCAAAAATGAAAACAATCACCTACCGTAAAATGGGGTGAATCGGAACACTTCTCAACTTTCGAAGTAAAAATCGGGTGTAATAAGATCGTTAACGAACATACTTTTGACATCGAAACTTGGGTATTACCTTCTTCTTTGAGGATCAACCCAAAAAATATTGAAAAAACTAGGACTTCAATTTATTTTCAATTTGTTCATGGTGTTCCGATTCATACCGTAATTAATGATTTAAAAGGTTAGTAATTAATGATCCCCCAAAAAAACACTTTTGAAAAGTAGACGAACCACCAACCTCAAAAACACAAAAAACTTTCTTGCAATAAAAAAATCATAAACATGATGAAAATTTTCCACCACAAATACAGTGATATAAAAAATGGCCAACCTCTCTGATTACAACTCTCGGTTGTGACTCGCTTAAGAATGTCTGCTTACTTAGTTTATTTTTAAATTTAAGTTCCGCTCCCATAAAAATTTACGCTGCTTGAGGTTGGCGCCCGTCATAGGAATATTAACAATGCTTGCGTTTAAACTAATTTATGGCAGATTACACGAATATTCGAGTTTATGATTTCATTTGGATAGGTAGGAAATACAAAGTGGTGTAAATCTTCATGTTCATGTAACTTTCAAAATAGTATAGAGAAACTGTGCTCAAACGCTTGTATTTGAATATATTTATTAAGAATTTTTTAAGTAGGAAACTGAAGTGTTTGTGGTAAGCTTTTGTTTGGTTGATACATACATTTTGGAAAGTTTCTATTGTCTGGGGGCTTTAAAGGTTAGTAATTAAGACGGGCGCCAACCTCAAGCAGCGTAAATTTTTATGGGAGCGGAACTTAAATTTTAAAAATAAACTAAGTAAGCAGACATTCTTAAGCGAGTCACAACCGAGAGTTGTAATCAGAGGTTGGCCATTTTTTTATCACTGTATTTGTGGCGGAAAATTTTCATCATGTTTATGATTTTTTTATTGCAAGAAAGTTTTTTGTGTTTTCGAGGTTGGTGGTTCGTCTACTTTTCAAAAATGTTTTTTTTGGGGGATATCAGAACTTTTTTTTAAACACTGGCAACTTCTATTTTTTGAATTTGTCCGTTTAATCGTTTTTCTATTTATTACCTATGGTACACCTGGTACCAGGTTGGTTGTATTCAGATTATCTGGCGCCGTCAGCAACACGAGGGCTATAATGCGCCGAAACATTTCGTCATTAGACAAGCTAACATACATTTACAAATACCCATGTCTAACACGGGACTCGAACCCGCAACCTCGTGGTCTGGAAGCTAGCACGCTAACCACTATACCCCTGGTACCAGGAATATTCATAATTCTTCAAACTGAGTTCGACGATACCTTACATGCAATAATGATCTTTAAAATTGATAAACCGGAAGTGGTACCAATAGCATACCTGGTACTTTAAACATTCATAATTCGTCAAAACAAAAGTCCAACATGCCATATTTATCTTGGAAATTATTAAACTGAAAGTGGTACTACCTATGCTATACCTGGTACCTTAAACATTCATAATTTTTCAAGACAAGCCCAACGATACCCAACATGCCATATTTATCTTCAAAATTGATAAATCATAAGTAGTACCACCCATGGTACACCTGGTACCATGGATATTCATAATTCTTCAAGTTGAGTTCAGTGATATCTTACATGCCAAAATCTACTTGAAAATTTACAAATTGGTTGAATGCGGATGGCAGTAACCATCAAAATCGACCACGAACGAGTAATAGAAACTTGTGTATGGCAACTCAACCCCCAAAACTTAAAGAAATACGTTGCCATCGACAAAGAGCCTGTCTGCCAAGTTTCAGCTCGATTGGTTAGTTTGTTCGCACAACTACCTATTTTAAGGCATAATAACGACTAATCAGTCCGGGACCCACAGCTTAACGTGGATTCCGAATCACAACGAACATCCACACCTAACCCAGGAATCAAATCCGGAACCTTTAACATACAAGGCCAGAGCGTTCATCCAATTGAAAATTTATTCTAATAAATATTGCAAGTTTTTTACAGTCTAAATATTGCAATATAAATTATTTTTACTATACCAATCATTATTTTGGTTCACATATAATAACCCATTGATATCTGACAAAATTTAAAATATTTTCTTAACAACAATTTTAAAATTCACTATGAAATTACAATTTTGAGGATATATGATGCTACGATTTCATTCTACAACAGAAAAGTAAACAAAATCAACACATCTTTAAAAACGAATGACATTTGTGTAAATTCCATTAGCCAATAGCATGCGTGGTTCATTTAGTCCTCTGTAATGAATTGACTGTGACGTCAGCTCGCATAACCTCCACATTTTTACTTTGTATTCAGCCCATAGTATCTTGCAACAAAATATGATTGTCTTCATTTTTCAATGGAGATTTCCCGAAATTAAAATGTTTTTGAAAGTTAACTTTCTTTATATTGTCATACAGTTCAAATAACACATGCAACTTGAAGAACAAATATTTCTCTTCAATTCTGTCTCTTCACAAATTAAATTATTTCAATTTTAAAGATGTTATAAGCCATATAATTCTAGTCTAATTCGTTCTGCCTATACTATAAAAATACGTTCATTCTCACATAAGCCTAACATGTCGGAAAAACTAACTTCGAAATGATAGCAAACCTGTTTGGCAACTTTTGGCATACATTTCTGAACTACAATTACAAGCTGATCGCCTTTATCTGTCGCCAAATTATGAAATGAAAAAAAGTGGTTTTAAATTAATTAAAAATAGAAAGAATTATTTAATGAAGTTCAAACCAGCGTAGGATTTTAAGTTGAAACATTCCACATCCTATAATTCAATCCGTTTGAAGATCTATAGCTTAGTTAGGGCTGGACGTTTGTCTAAATTTTTACATCAAAATCGGGCTAGAACTCGTTTTTTTATTTCGTTTTGGAAATTTCAATATTTTTTTTCTTCGTTATCTTTAATCCTAGGTACTCAATTTTTTTTTTCTTTGAAAGATATCACCGAGACGAATCTATGGTATTTTTTGTATAATTATGTGAAGTTTCGTAAGCGCGCTAGAAAATAGTTGATTTCGGCTTTTTCGCTGGAAGTTGTGCAGAGAATAGATACTTACTGTCGTTTCTGCCTTTTTAAGGTTGGCGGCGAAACGACCGTTTCGCCTGATTTAAAAGGTTATTCCAATCGTCATTTGAAAACAAATCATAACATTTAAATAATTTTTGAAATATATTCCTAAATTAAACATTCTACTTCCACCATAAGTTACAACCGAATATATTGGAAATGTAACGAGTCTACAGGAACGTTAATTTAGTCACATCGATTTTCACAATCACACAGTTGTGTTATATCTTTAAAAGTAACTTCCCGAAAACAGTTTATGTCTGATCTAATTTAAAAGTTTACAGTGTGACAAAAAACCAGTAATAATGCATCGTGGTGAATAGGAACACAAAATTATCATAAAAAAATAATTTAATATGACGGATAAAATTTGTTTTTGTCAATTATTATCAAAACAAATCATATGATGTTTAAAAGTCTATCAACTGTTCTCCTAATTCATCCAAATAGTCTTTAAAACTAATAATATTTTTAAATCTACTTTATGTTTGCGTGCCGTATATCACTGCAAATTCCTTAAAATATTTTGAGAAAGGAGAAAAGCATCCTCATTAGTTCCAGAAAATCTCTTCATTCATGGGCACTTTTTGTAAAACACACTTGTATATCAATAATATTGTGGGTGTAAAACTTTGCTCACATAGTCTTCATACATTTTTACGTGTGACTTAGAGATAACGAAGTCATTTAGAGAAAAACTATTGGAACAATTAAGTTTTCTGCCATGCGGAAACTAGGCTCCTCTTCTGACATTTATTCAAGCCTGCAATCTTGATTACTGTCTTGAAGGGAGTAATTAGACTCTTCTTCAGTCGATGAATCTCGTGTGGAACACAAATTTGCTAAAACAGCTTTTTAATAACACTTTTCAAGTGTTCCGATTCACCCCGCAAATCTCAAAATCGGGACGAGTCAAAACATAAAAATTCGTAAAATAAAAAGTTTTGAAAACCAATTTAAATTAAAAATGGCATGCTGTTGTAGATGTTTATACTTATCTAAAAATATATTAGTTAAGTCTATGTATAACAGGTACATGTTAGTAATTACGGGATAAGTTTTCTAGAGCTTAAAATTTATTGGATTGTATGCACACTGTTTCAGAATTTTTTTTTTTTTTTAAAAAAAAGGACCAGTATTGAAAACCTCACAAAACATATGTTCCAAGGTTCCAAACATGTTAGCCAAATAAAAAAAAATATATAATTAATAAAACTGCTTTATTTGTGTAACATAATAATTTCTTTGAAATTTCACGAAGTTCCGTTCCGATTCACCCCGTTGTTTCTATTCACCCCATTTTACGGTACCCTTTAAGTTAAGTAATTTTTTTTTAAATACGGTAAGGCAATAAATTAAAGTATTATTCCTCTTTAAACAGGAACATCACATTATAAATATGAACAAACTAATATCAAAATCTCTCTTTTTTTTAATTCTACAATAGTTTACGGTAATATTTTCTAATTAAATTTTTCTGTCTGGTATTCTATTATCGAATAGTATTTTTTCGAATAAGAAAAAAGTATTCGTAAAACCGTTTTACGTTTAAATTCGAATAATTATGTTTTCTAATTTTGAAGTGAGTGGATATAAGCGTGATCATCGATATTGTAGAAGGCCAACCAATTCCACCATGTTTTAGCCGACCAAACGGTATAGTGGTTAGCGTGTTAGCTTCTAGATCGCGAGGTTGAGGGTTCGAGTCCCGTGTTGGGTATGGGTGTTTGTAAATGTATGTTGGCTTGTCTAATAACAAATATTTCGGCGCATTATAGCCCTCGTGTTGCTGACGGAGCCAGATAATCTGAAAACAACCAACCAACCACTATGTTTTACCTTCTACGTCATTAGTGGTGGATACAAATTATGGGATCGTGAGGTAAACATTGTATGAAAGTGGATACACTGATCTTCAAATTCTGCTTTTGCTAGTCGTTCGATGGTTATAATGGACGATTTTTACGTTTGATATTTGGTGAAAATTTTACAAAATGACGAGTTCTTGTTCCGTTCTAAAGTGCAACAGGAACTCCAGAACTGGTCCTAAGGTTTATGTGTTCAAATTCCCTTCCGATGACAGTGTTAGAAAAAATGGTGCTCTGCGATACATCAAAACAATTTTGTCCCTACAAAATACAGCAAGGCAAGTGTAACTTTTTAATAAAATCTTTCATATTTTTTTAAATATAAGTGTATAATTTTTTGAGATGTTATTTAAGTGCTGAAAAGAAATGCTAACAACTTACGATAGTGATAACTTTTATTTGGCTTCAACTTTTTTTGTTATTATAATTTTTCAAATGAAAGTTTAGAAAACAATTCCAAGTACAGTAAGAATTCTGCGCCAAAGTGTTTTTTGCCACATCCATTTTTTTAATAAAAAGTGAACTACCCTATGATTGACAAAATTTGACGCAGTTTCATGTAAACAATTCTTGGCGCAGATTCCGTACCGTACTTTGAAGTTTTACCCAATCTTTACTAGCCTTTCAAAATAACCAACATAAAATAAAAAATTAAACGTGGAAACTTTTTCTTATTTCAATTAATTGTTTTGTTAAAAATTTGATATAGATGATTACAAATTTTTGTGCTCTTTATGCGAGCTACCTTTTCATCCAAATGATTTTGTATATTCGAAAGAAGCACTTTATAAGAAGAATGGATAAGATTCGTTTTTCTAAGGTGACAGTACATGCTTGTCCTGGCAAACATTGTGAATTGAAAAAAAAAAAAAAAAATTATATATTATAAATATTTCCTTCAAATGTAGGTTTTCTCTGAAAATATGAGCCTTAAATTTAATTGTGGTATTAAAGCTATTAAATTATTTGTGTTTTGTTTATTGTGTATATTTGTTGAGTTTTATCAATTGTATATATCTGTAGGATCTCACTTGGATCCTTTTTCAGGTTCAAATTATGGAAGGTAACAAACGCCAGCACACTTAAGAAACGAGAGCAAAATCCTTCACGTCTTTCTTTAATTACAAAAAGTTTAGAACTCGAACAAGAACATATATAAAATAACCGTTTTTACATTCTAAAAAAAGATTATCGTCTGCACTTTTTCAGTTCGTAACAGAATTCAGAACAAGCCGAATAGTACAAAAGTCAATTCTTATAAGCAACTCCATGATGACGTAACATACTCCCACCTTTTTTGAGTATTTATTTACTCAAAAAACAAAGTCACATTGAGCAAGTCCAGTCTCTTCGGGGGTTTCACCTTTCTCCCATATCTTGAAATCCCGTGGATATCGTCAGCCGAAGCATCAGGAATTGACTCGGCATTCACAGGACCTTGAACTGGATCATCAGTAACGTCTGGTACATCAGAAGGGGTAGTGACCGCCACAGGAATATCTTCAGACTGTACCTCTAAGGGAAATACTCGTTGGATAGGACGAATTATTATTGAGTTACCACATTTGAGTCGTAAAGAACGAATTTTCCCATCTCTACCTGGGATCAATTCCAATACCTTGGCTAGAGGCCAATATAAACGCTTCTTGTTAGGATTCTCAATGAGCACAACTTCTCCAACAGTAAAGAAACGAGATGATGGTTTTTGACTTTTTTCTACTAACAAACCTAAATACTCTTTTCGGAACCTGCTCCTTAAATCCTTAAGAAGTTTAGACCGAAACTTCACTCGTTTTTGAAACTTGGCAAAATCACTTAAATCTAAGTCAGTGACATCAAGAGAAGAATTACTCATCAAAAACATTGCTGGCCTCTGACCTTGCTGGAATCCTCTGAAATGTAAGTTAATGGGCGAGAGTTTATGATAGACTCACAGTCACATAAAACAGTTAGAAGCTCTTCATACGACAAAATCGCGTTTCCTAAAGTACGCTTTAAGAGATCTTTAACCACTCTTATAAGTCTCTCCCACCATCCCCCCACCATGCAGCGGTGGGTGGGATGAACTTCCACTTTATTTGTTGAATTTCTGTCTCCCGCTCTATACTCTCCCAATCAAGATTTTTGAATTCAGCTACAGCACCCCTAAAGTTAGTACCATTGTCTGAATACACTATCTTAGGTCTTCCTCTGCGTGCGATAAAGCGTCGAAATGAAAGCAGAAAGTTCTCTGTTGACAACGAAGTTATGAGCTCCAAGTGCACTGCTCTGAAGACTGCACAGGTATAGAGAACAATCCAGACTTTTTCACCATTCTGGAGGAAGAGAGGGCCGGCCAGATCAACACCTAACACCTCAAAAACATTAGTGTCCCTAACTCGGTCAGGAGGCAGAGCTACTGGTTCAGTAACAGCTGGTTTTGCACTGTACCTTCGACACCTCACACACTTCCTAACGATATTTCGGACAGTTTTTCTAGCTTTTAGAATCCAATATTTCTCTCTGATAATTGAGAGAAGTATTTGAGTACCAGCATGACAATTTGTATGGTGTAAGTATTGGATCAACCTCACAGTCAAGGTACAGTTTTCTGGAAGGAGGATAGGTGACAAAAAACAATGGTCATCTTTACGCTCAGTTATTCTGGTCTTAACACGCAGCAATCCCTCATCATCCTTAAATACGTTAATTATTGGTACACAATTTGGATCAGGGAAGAATTTTGATTGCTCCGAGCGAATAAGAACCTTTTCGGCTCTTTCAATTTCAGTACACGAGAGTTTTCCCGTCGCTCTATTTTCAGGAGTTTTACGACAGTTATCAAGAAATCTCTTGATCCATGCAGTCAACCTGATAATAGAGTGGTAATTCGAAAACTTATTTGAATACCATTCCTCATTGTTTACATTAATGTGACACAATTTAACTTTCCTCCTTTCAGAATCGACCTCTTTCACTGCACAATTGATCTCAGTTGTAGGCCAATTTTTAGAATCCTCAATTAGCCATGCTGGGCCTTCACACCATTTTGAATCCAACAGATATCTGGGTGAACAGCCACGAGAAAGAACATCTGCTGGATTCAAGTGACCTGGAACGTGTCTCCAGTTTTCAGAAGGAGTAATTTCTCCTATTTCTCTTACTCTATTTGCCACAAAAATTGACCATTCCCCATAATGTTTTATCCAGTATAAAGCTACCATAGAATCCGTCCAAAAGGTAGTGGTCAAATCAGGCAGGTCCAATGCCTTCTGAATGGATTTGGCCAATCTGGCACCCACGCAACAAGCCAAGAGTTCTAACCTAGGTATTGATACAGTTTTGGATGGAGCAACCCTAGCCTTTGCTCTAATTAGATGTAATTTAATTCCTAAAGGGGTTTTTGATCTTAAGAAAACGCAAGCCGCGAAAGCAGTTTTGGAAGCATCTACGAAAACGTGCATGTCTGATGAGGAATTAGCCTCACAATATCTGGGGATTTCTAAGCCCTCTAACAAGGAAATATCAGTGAACCATTTATTAAATTTGTTATATAAATCTGGAGGTAAGGGATCATCCCATGATAATTTTAGTTTCCATGTTTCTTGCAACCAAACTTTAGGCTGCAATGTAGCTGCTGTTAATATGCCAATAGGATCAAAGATTCTCTGAATGGCAGATAACATCGACCGTTTAGTCAATTGTTCAGTTTTTCCTAACTGTTCCTTATCGATGAAACACCTAAGAGTATCCCTGTCTAAGTTCCATACAACTCCTAATACATTTGTATCACCTTCAGATTTAGTTACGCCCTCCCCTTTAACATTGCTTTCCCATTCTCTGAGGTTAAAACACCCCATTTTCATAATTTCCTCAGACTTGGAAATAAATGGATGTATTTCCTGGGCGTGGAATACACCGGTAACACAATTGTCTACGTAGAAGGAATGACGCAGTTTATTAACCAAATCCCGATATTGTGGGAGACTATGCTCTAACAAATGCTTTATTGAGGCTGCTAATAGAAATGGGCTTGAGCAGACACCGAACACCACGCGACAATGACGATAAATTATTTCTTCACTTTCATGGGGATAGAAAAACCTTAAAAAGTCCTTATGTTTGGGGGTTATACTTAATTGCAGAAAAGCTTTCTCAATATCTCCTGATATGCCAATAGGGTACACACGAAATCTATCTAAGATATCCGGTATCAGTTCAATTAAATTTGGACCTCTATGAAGGCAATCATTAAGAGAAGGTTTACTTCCTTCCCTGGCAGATGCATCAAATACGGGGCGGATCTTAGTAGTTTTAGAAGGTGTATACACTGGTCTATGGGGCATATAATAACCATCATTTTTAATTTCATTATCTGGGACCTTTTCAATGATTTTTAACCTCTCCCATTCTTTAAATACAGCAACATAGGATTCAAGACAGTCCTTATCAATTATACCTTGACACATTCGTTTGTGTCTTTTCAATGTTAAACTTTTATTACTTGGTAATTTGCTTTCAGTTTTAAATGGCAAGGACAATTCATATCTACCATCTGGAAGCACATTTAAATTATTCTCAAATTGCTCAATCGCTTTTGCATAACGCATGTTTCCTTTTAAATTCTCCACTGGATCTCGAATACCTATTGTTTCCAGATCCCACAATTCTTTGATATTAAAAGTGGACAATTGTGTGGATAACATACTCACCACTGGTTTTGACAATTGTCTTTCACTTATAGCAGGCACTGACATTACAACATGTTCCCTAAAATTTTCTTTAATTTTACCCATTAAAGTATATCCTAACTTGGTTTCAACAGCCGTTAAACCACATTCGAGTGTAATGCTCATACCCGTTAAGATTAACCCAATAGAATCGGCTCCCATTAGTAAATCGATTTCATAATGTGACGAATAAATATCAGGTACATCAATATATTTTTCTTTTAGTTCTGATAGTACCAATATATTCCTAACCTTAGGTAGACACCCACAAATTTTATTCTCTGAAAGAACTGGAATTTTACAAGAAAAGTCACCCTTTAAACTACTTATTTCAACATTATAGAGGGAATGTTGCTTGGGACCCGTCTGCTTCCCCCCAAACAAACCGTGTAACATGATTTGTTTTGCTACAGGTGTCAAGTTCAATTTTTCGATTGCCCGTTGAGTAATGTAGGAATTTTCACTACCGCTGTCCAGAAGGCAGCGCAAAACCAGCTCTTTATTTTTATGACTAATTTTAATCATAATTGTTTGTAAATATATATTGGATACTTCTGACTGATTAGAAAGCGTATTGCCTATAACTGTGATACTAGGATCAGATTCTACTTTAATGTCTTCAACTTTAATGTCCTCTTTTTTGGGACACATTAAACTTTGATGGGATTTGTCATCGCAAAAACCGCATTTAATGAATTTATTTCGACAAAATCGTGCCGAATGGTTTAATTTAAAACATTTAAAACAAGCTTTATTTTTTATAAGAATACTCTTCTTATCCTTTAAAGACATTTTCTGCGCCAAAAAACAGTCAGAACTAAAGTGATTTTGTTTTGAACAAAATATACATTTAAATTTGGCTGGCCCCTCTTCCTTACCTGCATTAATCAAGACTGCATTTGTGGGCAAAGATGGCTCCTCATCCCTGCGGTTTGGTAAATTCTTCTGTGGCACTCCAAGTCCCGAGCGAGCAAGTATGATCATCTCCTCACTTTGCACCTCCGAGCGAAGGAAGGACATTAATCTTTCCAAAGAACGCACGCTTGCGTCAGCTGTTCCACTGGATGCCTCATCAATGGATCGACTCCTTTCCCAGGCACGCAGCACCTGTTCCGGAAGGCAGGACTCCACCAGGGGTTCCAGAAAATCGGCAAACTTTTCTTTCGTGCGTCCCAAACTTTCCAAAGCAAGTAGCTTACTCTCAAGTAAGTCATACAGTTCAGATAGGTCGACTTTTCCTTTGCCGGATGCGTTTTTCATAACCAGGCTTAGAAGGTCCCGTACATAAATTTGAACGAGTAATTCATCACGACCGAATCTATCCTTCAGTTGAACGATAACTTTTGAATAGTTTTCTCTCGTGGGCGGGTAGCTTTCTACCAGCCTCGCCGCTTTAGATTTTGGCACTACACTTTGTAACAAATACTGGAATTTATCTTCATCCGGAATATTGTCATCGCTATGAATTTTGCTAAATTGCGACCAAAAGGCTAGAAAATCCTTCGGCTCACCTGTAAATCTTTTCAACTCCAAACGGGGTAACTTAAATTTACGTTTTTCTTCCATCGCGTTAGCACTTTTCGATGCGTCAATATTCATGTTAATTTTTAATTCCAGCTGTGTCGAGACCGCACAAAATCTGTCCCTGTAGGTTTCCGCTTTTGCAAAATCTTCATCGTAATTCGTCGTCAAATCTTCATCATCCAAGAGAGCTTGTGCAATGTTCTCCTGTACGGCTTCCAGGCGAGAAAATTTATCCAATAATTGTTTTTTCAAAAGACATAGTTGGTTTACCGTAGTTTCATCATTTCGTAAAACCTCTTCAACATTATTGGCACACACCGTGAATGATTGTCTCAACGCTTTGCGTTTCGTGTTTTCTCCTTCCATAGTCAATCTTTAAATCGTTTTAAAGTCAAAAGTCGCGGACGCCACAAAAATTTATGTAGGATCTCACTTGGATCCTTTTTCAGGTTCAAATTATGGAAGGTAACAAACGCCAGCACACTTAAGAAACGAGAGCAAAATCCTTCACGTCTTTCTTTAATTACAAAAAGTTTAGAACTCGAACAAGAACATATATAAAATAACCGTTTTTACATTCTAAAAAAAGATTATCGTCTGCACTTTTTCAGTTCGTAACAGAATTCAGAACAAGCCGAATAGTACAAAAGTCAATTCTTATAAGCAACTCCATGATGACGTAACAATATCAATGTTTTAAATTAATGCTTTTCTTGTTTCCTTTCACATTTCAAACATTTAGAAATATCTTAAAATTATTTAAAAAAAAAAAAAAAAATCATATAAACGAACAGAAATTATACTTGAATGTACTTATAAGGGAATGGATGAAGTTTAGATCCTCAAGATATAAAGAAAATTAGTGTTTTAAGATGTAGGGATAATCTTATTTTTACATTGTCTAAGAAATAAAATTATCGAATTGTATCTACGACCTGTGATGTCATAGTGATAGTTGGATGCAGGTTGGAAAATGAAAACATTGTGTCTTAATTTTAATTTAGTTTTTTTATTTACTTTTTTATTTAATTTGAAATGAGTAGAATATATCCATTTCCAAGTACCCTATTTCAAAAGTGTACGTAAATATAATATTCATAAAAGCAAATAAATGCAATGGATTTTTTTTTTTTTTTTTTTTTTTTTTTTAAATATTTTTATTCAATTCTAAATGTTTCGAAAAGATCATAAACAGAAAAAGTTCAGCTCAATGCGCGTTTTTTTTTTTTATATAAATTTGCAATCAAAGTTCCTCTGTTACACGTTGGCTAGAAAACAATTCATTCGGCTCGAATTGAATGTGACTTCAAGACTTCCCAAACATCTTGGCTTGAAATGTGGCAGCGGAAATCAGTTTTGCAAGTTTCTCACAAATCGAGCCAACCTGTACGGGATATGGCAATGGTCTACCTAAGCCAACTATTTGGCAAAAACCTCACGATAACCATAGAAACGGAAGGAAGCTTTGACGTCACAGATTTTGTTGAATGTTTTGATCGGACTGGTTTTGGCTCGGTTTTTCTTTTCTTAAGTAACTAATTATTTTAAAGAACTTTCGCTTAAATATTTGGAATTAGAAAGAAATTCTTCATAAATATAAACTAATTTCACTCGTTTTTAAAAAATGAGGGAATTTGCCATTGCATGATTGGGATTTTGTTTAAAAAGTACCATTATAGATATTTTATGAAGTAAAATTTATAATCTTATAAATTATATATAGCCTATAAACTGTTTTTTTTTTGCAACATAACTTACATGCACTACATCCTGGTCGCCCATCAGTCCGCCTGATGAATCCATGACAACACTGACGCCTTATGACTATAGTTTTCCTCATTCCATTTGTCTGAATTCTAAGTATAAGAACATACTAATATAAATAAATACATATTGTTTAGACTGATCAGGGCAAATGTGAATGGCGACAACAGTGAAAAGCATTAGCCCCCAATTTACTCGGAACTGTTTGATTTATGAAGCAAAGAATCTAAACACAATTATTAAAAAGTGAAAAGATAAACCATAAACATCACTAAAACCACATCCTAACAATCATATTGTTAATCA
This sequence comes from Linyphia triangularis, assembly GCA_963978545.1. Taxonomy (NCBI): domain Eukaryota; kingdom Metazoa; phylum Arthropoda; class Arachnida; order Araneae; family Linyphiidae; genus Linyphia; species Linyphia triangularis. Next base: position 48,237,090 of record OZ021727.1, on the reverse strand, counting down.
ATCACAAATTCTATGAGCAAGTGAAAATACTTCATTTCAATTACGTTATATAATAGTGCATTCTGCGAATTAATCATTCCACAATACATAATCAAAAGGATAATAACTAATAACAAGATATACAGATAAGAAAGAAAACAAAAACTCGACCATTTAGCATTTTTGGACGATATATTTGGTAACATATTTAATTTCACAAAATTTCGCCATGTTGGCGCAATAATTGTTGACAATTTTTAGTTTTGGCTAAGAATGCTAACCTTATTTGTGACAGATGGATATAGCTTTTGTAAAAACTTATCTCTACAGTGTCAAAGCTAAACTAACAAAATAATGCTGAATTAATTAAATAACCTTTTGGTTAAAATAATGTTGATGAACTGATTGGTGATTTGACTGCTTTGATTAAAATAATCTTTGGTAACAGAAGAAAAAATAAAATCTGTAGATTTAAAGCGTAAACTAGCTTTCACGGGCGACAGGCCTCGATCCAGGGACCATTGCGTCTCGAGACAGATGCTTTACCGCTGTGCAAAAGAGTACTCCGGTCCACAGAAGTTTTATCTGTTATTTGATATCGCCACAGATTTAACAATTTATATCCATTGTTGTAAATAGTTTTCGCCAACCATTGACATGATAACCATTTTTCATATTTATAATGTTAAAAAGAACTAAAATCTCGATTTCTGAGAATCCAAATCATTGCATACATCTGATTTTTGTTAAGATCCATTTGCCCCTCTCCCACCCTCGGACACCTTTCCAGTATCATCAAAATCAATTCGGTATTTTCTAACTTATAGAAGATACAATTCATAGCGTGACAATGGACAAACACACGGACAGATACCAACAAGTTATTTATAATTTTGAATCGGCTTGTCATGTTTGGCCGACATACGTAAAACATCGATATAATATTTTTTTTTTACGATCATTATCCTCTCAACTTCCAATGGATGAGAAAGTAAAGAAAGAGATGTTTTTTTCCTCAATAAACTTTTCTAGTAAATTCGTTTACCGTTTTAATTTTTAGATACATTTTGTAAGACTTATAAAAATGAATATTTTTTGTATACTTTAAGTGAACTACTCACTTTCGTGTGCAGACGTAAGTAGACTCGGATGGTACGCAACGTGTCGTTTCAAAGTTGATACTAAATCCACTGAAATCAGATGCGTCTTGCTCTGGTTCTTCTACTTCGTTGGTTTCCACACAAATGTTTGGTCTGAAAAAGAAAAAAAATCATTATTGGTGCAATTCAATTTATTTAATTTTGATACACTGTCTTAAAAGTAAGATAGAAGAGGGACGCTTCAAATCAATTGGATATTTTCCACGAAATATAAAACGAACAATTCTTTATATAGAGTTGACAGTTTTAACCAAATAAGCTATGGCACCATGTTCACATCAGCGAATGAGACTGGCATGTATAAAAATGCAAGTAAGTGAAGTATTTGTGAATATATGAGTAAACAACTTGTATGAGTATCTGAGACCGACTCATTCACGAAATATTTTCAAGTAGCATCCATGCCAAAACGCGCCACAGCAGTACTTTAACACAAGAAGAGGGACAACGAAGTAGTGACAAGGTGTACATTGCAGACAAAAATATATTTATTAGAAGGACTCAATGTTTCCTAATTTCCAAAATTTAAAACGCATGGATATAACACTTAATTTTTACCGAAGTTATTTTCCTTACAGATACGTTTTACCGTAAAACATGAAAACAAAAGCAATGTCATTTCATATAAGTTACAATCAGAATCAGCGCCAAGGCTTTGGTCCACATTTTATTTTCTTTAAAAAAGACCCTAGAGGCAAACATTTTACTCTCACACCCCAATTTGTTTATTTCATATTGATTTTTTTTAATACTTCAAGGTCTTTTGGATCTTCCTGTACTTATTTTTATACACATATCACACATTCTATACACATACTTATTTCTGCGCAACAAATCAAAAAGCCAAGATTCACTCACCCTTCGTACCAGGGCGTGAAGAGGCCGAACGAGAAAGAGAATGGCACAAAGGGCTGGAATCCTGGACTTGGAAGGGCAGGAGGTTGCTGTACCGCGGGTGTGAAGACCTCCACCTCTTTATCATCTTCCCCCTCCATCTCTCTCTCTATGGGCACTCTGATCAACCCCCTCTTCTGTATGCCATCCATCACCTGCTCGCCCACACGTGAGCCCCAAGACGACATGCCGTTAACGAAACGATTGGTCTGAAATACAAAAAAATAGAAAGATTAATCCTGATAATATTTTGAATGATACTCACATTTAAAAACCAGAAATTCCAACTGGAATATGTATTTTAATTGTCAATCAATGGCAATTAAAAAATTTTAATACATTAATTGAAAAGTAAAAAAAAATTTACAATGCACTAAAAGGCGTTTTTTTTTTTTTTTTTTTTTCTTTTACATCAATTACTTTCAATTGAATACCACTACTTCTTCCTTCCACTACTTTAAACTGACTAAAAATAAAAGCGTAGGACACTCTTGTTTTTTATTTTTTAGAATCACTATATAGGGTGCTGTTTATATGAATTGCTTATATGAGACTTATGACCGAAGCTATTTTACTAAAATTTTGCAGAGAAAACTTTATTTATGACATGAACGAAAGAGTAATTTCAAATGGAATTTATAGAATTACCTGTGGCATGACTTGCTGAACCGCCGCAGACGCCTGAGATGCGAGCTGATCGGAGAAACCCCGAGCATAGTCCCCAAGACCTAATAAGCTGGAATACAAAATTATTTTATAGAATTCCACTACTTTTATTATACATTTAGCAATAACACACATTGCGAGATGAATTCAGAGTAAAACCATGCAAAATTAAATTTGAAATATTCACATCAATCGTTTTAGTCTTATGTAAAAAGAGGATTTAGTTCCAATCTCCCCTCCCCCCCTTCTTTAAATGTTGCCATGAAAAGAAACCTTCTGCAACAAGTTCATTAGACTCTTATTCATAATATCCAATTTGAATAATTATATTTCTCCTCCCTTCCCCCCTTTAAAAAATGGGTGAATGATAAAGTTTGCAGAAAATGTGTACTCATATGCTTGTACCTAAGAGCCAGACAAGCTCGTCTTAATTTGTCGAATTTTGTTTTATTGTAGATTATACCTTAAAAGTTCGTTTTCAGTAGAATTATAAAATCGTAACTCGCCAAAGAAAATCAAAAGCATTTATAATGAGTTATAACCATCGATGGTTATAACATAGCGTAATATAGAGACTTCAATGGGAATATTATTCAGTTTATTCAATCTTCCGTAAAGTTGACCAATTATGACCGGCACATTTGATTCTGATTTGAGTTAGATCTTTAATCTTTAGTAGAAATAATTTACAACTCATACTTTTAAAATGTTCTTGCCTGCAGCTTTCATTTTCTACAAACTAGTAGTAACACTACAATATCATTTGAATACCGCAAGTAGAGCGATTAAAATGAGTTTTGGCTCATGCTTCCACCCTAAATACCCAAAGATAGATGAGAAAGAAAACTGTTTTTTCTTTTGTTATATTGTGTTTCGTTGCTCTGCCAAATGGAAGCTACAGGCAAGACAATTTAAAAAATACGACTTGTAAATTATTTCTACTAAAAATGCAATTGCTAACAAATACCTGTTCTACGCTCTTGATTTCGAATTTTGCAGATAATTAAAAAAAAATAATCAAGTAATGAATTATAAATAGTTTCTGGGGAAAATGAGTTTGGTTTATCAAAATACCTTGGATTCACGAATAAGAACTTGAAAGAGCTTAATATTAGATCTCATATAGTCATCACTGCTTTCTAGTCTTGATGAATTGTCATTCAATCAGACCAGATTTGAATTCCCTCTCATTAGCACAAAGATAAGTTTATCCCTAAAGCAATCTGTTCATGCATTATTACTTTACCCGAAAGTTGTGAGTAAAATTGAAAAAAAGAACAGGTGCAATTACTCACAAGCCTAGGGTTTTCGGATATCGAACTCTCAACACTTCCATATTTACAAATGGCAGATTTTCGTTTTATTTCTTTCTTTCTAAGATTCATTGTATTCAGTTTAGTTAAAATATGCAATTTTACAATATTCAAAAGGCACTTAAAATCTAACCATAGCATCTTCATCCACTTCATTTGAATATAATTTATAGAGATTAGTCTCTAGAAATAAACTTGAAACCTATATATAAATATAAATTCTTATTAAATGATTGCTACATTCTGTTCAAGTCGACCCACTGATAAACTACTTTTTAGGTTTAATATTTTGAGAATCTATCGATTTTGTTAAACATCTGCTAGTTTTTGGAAATTTAGTTTGAAACTAATATCACAATCAAAGATCGGTAGAATGTAATTTTATTTTTCAATTAAACATAACTCTCCTAGTGTCTATCGATACTTGTGTTAGACAATATTTGGCAAAAACACTATTTCAATCAGATTCATTAAACTCAATATCTAGTAAATAACTTATTTTCTTCTTAGGGGATATTGTATTACACAGTCGATGGAAAAGTGCATAACAGTAACGGGAAAATGTACTAGTTGATTCACTTTTTCATCAGCAGTACAATATATTCTTTTGTCCAAGTGAACCATCTCTCTCTCTCATTCCACACTATTCCATGCATTTTCAAATTTGCTTGACAAAGAAATATACATAACCTACAAAAAATCCACTTCAAAGCAAATCAACAGCAAGTGAAGTCGTATTTCCAATTAATTTTTAGAATCCAGTTTCAATATGCAAAAACAGCCTCCATAATTGCCCCGGTCGTTCACCTATCCCTATGCAAACACGAAGGCGGAAAAGTAATCTCACCAACTCTCGACCATGAACTTCACAGAACAACGAGTTCCTTTTTTTTTGTTTTTTTGTGCTGTCTGGAATATAGAGGGAAGAAGGTAGGAAGTCCAGTCTACCGTATAGTTCGTATAAGACAACCTTGCCAACCAAACAATAATATGGTCAGCGATTAGGTTTTCCAGTGATCAAGAATATTTATTTTTTAAAAAAGGATCTTCTTTGTGTTATGTTCCGTTAGGGACGACTGCAACGCACGTGTAGGTCACGCCGACTGCATGTGCTGAAAAGGCAGGAAGAACGCAAGATGTCACTTCAATGTAATATCGAAAATGTTTTCGGAGAATGTATTGCTTTTATTGATGAAACTGTCCTTGGCGTTTATGCTGAATCTATTCTTTTAGCGTTTTTTTTTTTTTTTTTTTTATCCTATCCTGTAACTGTAAATCATGTCAAATTTTTTTTATATAGTTTCAAAGCCAATGGCAATTGGAAAAAAAGAATAGGCGTATAAAATATTATTCTGTAGTACTTACACAATACAATCATACTATCTACTTATAGTCCGAGAGGCGACCCCATCGAACATTATATATATATATATATATATATATATATATATATATATATATATATATATATATATATATATATATATATATATATATATATATATATATATATATATATATATATATATATATATATATATATATATATATAAAGAGAGAGAGAGAGAGAGAGAGATTAGTAGATCATGAATCTATTGGTTTGTAGGGGGGAAAATGGCCGAAACTATTCAAAAATAGACTTTTATTAAGTTGAACTAAATCCGATTGCCTAATATGTCACAAGTTACTAATAATAAGCATTCTTTTACATACAGCAACCCACAGCTTTTTAATTTTCAACGAGGAAGAGTGCAGACGATATTTATTCTCTGGAGAAAAATACTTTCATCCTTTAAAAGTGAGCCAAGTTGGCGATTAATATTACGTCACTGATTATGTAATATTTATTGCCAATTTGGCTCATTTTTAAAAGATGAAAGATTTTGGCGCCATGAAAGATTAAATTGTCTGCAACTTCCTTAATTGAAAATAAAGAGCAGTGGGTTAACACATAAAAAAAGAATGCGTATTATTTGGCAGGTTATAACATATTTGGCAATAGGATTTAGTCAACTCCTTCAAAGTTGGTTTTTGAATAGTTTCGACCATTTTTGCCTCGGCAGATCAGTGGATTCATGATTTACTAACATTTCTCGACATTATCTAAAAATTCAGAATGATGTTCTATTTGGTATCTAAAAATGCAGTCACCTCTCAGTCTAATAAATTCGATGTTCATACATTTTATATACGTATTGCTGATGCGTTGATCTCAAACAATTGTGTTAGTAAAATATTAAATCTAAAATATACACACTGTTGAATGAAGATTTTTAACTTCAGGCTTAATTAATCTATTGGCAGCTAAATTAGTGCAAAAAAAAAAAAAATAACCGCGTTTGAGTCTTAGTACTAGTGAGCCTCAGTTTGTCCTACATATGACACAAGAAAAAAAAAATACTTCATAAAAAAAAATAATTAATGTCATAAAAATAATTCAAACCTTAATAAACAGCATTAAGGAGGTTTAATTTTAAATATAGAACATGAAATGTGTTTGCTACTCTACGTTGAATCATGTTGCTCATTAAAAGATTCATCAAAGAGGAAATCTGAATGTCATAATGAACACTTTGAAAATATTAAACAGATTTTATGCCAAAGCCTCTTATCATGCATTAACTCTTAATATAGAATAGTTAAGATCAAAAGAAGTTGTTAAATATATGTATTGCAAAATATTTCTTCGATATTATTTTTTTTATTTATTATTATTAAGTTGATATCCTGGAGTACTTGATGAAATTCCCAATACAGCACTACAAATAATAATTGAATATTTCACGATGGGGCATTTTCAAAGTTTACGTGATGAATATGGTCTTTTTACGAAAAAACGTAATCCCACAAGTTCATAAACATTCTGAGGATTAACTGGCTGACATCTGCATTTCAACAAGAACAGAGACTTGTACTTGGTGTTAAAAATTAAATTGGACTTGGCGATAATTTATATAAGACCAAACTACAAGCGTTAACTTAAAATTCCCGAAAGAGAATTCCACACTTAGCAATTTGCATTCCCTAGCAAAACAATGGTACAACTGAACATAAATAACTAGCTGAATACCCGAGCTTCGCTACGAAATTTTAACAAGTGCAATATTTTAGCTAGCTGTGAGGCCTCGCGTTGAGGAAATTCGTCATTGGTGTATAGGTCCCGGTTTTCGGCGCTTCGCTCGCAGGAAGGTTCATCACTACGCAAAATCGAGCTCGCTTTGTTCTCTGAAAATTTCATTGACGCATAAGCACAGGCTTACTTCACTCGTTGAAAGGTTCATTTCTTTACCAGCATAGGCTCGCTTCGCTCGCTGAAAGGTTCATTGCTGCGTAAGCATAAGCTCGCTTCACTCACTAAAATCTAATTGCTAAGTAAAGCCTTAATAATGGAAGCCTCTCCCTTGTCAAAAAAAAAAAAAAATTCCTCGTTAATACAATAATACAAACCCCTTTAAGATTATTTTAACACGTGTTTGTGGAAAGCAAAATTAGAGGCCAAAACTAGTTACGTTGCAACTTTCAGAACTCTAGGCCTATTGGAAGTCGCTTTTTGTGAAAATATTAAAAAAATTAATTAAAATTTTAATATTCTTTTTGTCAAAAGTCCAATTAGAAGGCTAAAACTATACTTGTGTAGAAAATTTCAGAACTGTTGCCCAATTAGAAATCGTTTTGTAAAATATTTTTTAATTACTTAAAAAAATTAATTAAAAAATAACTAAATAAAAAATGTTAATTCTGTTTTCAAAAGTCCAATTAAAAAGGCCAAAACTGCTTATGTTGAAAATTTCAGAGCTCTAGCTCTATTAGAAATGGTTTTGTAAAATATTTATAAATTAATTAAAAAATTACTAAATAAAAATTTAAAATTCTGTTTTTCAAAAGTCCAATTAGAAGGCCAAAACTACTTGCGTTGAAATTTTCAGAGCCGTAGCCCTATTAGAAATTGTTTTGTAAAATATTTATTAATTGATTTAAAAAAAAAAAAAATTAAATTAGCTGAACAAAAATTTAAAATTATGTTTTTCAATCTACAATTAGAAGGCTAAAACTACTTATGTTGAAAATTTCGGAGCTGACGTATCTCTGTTTAAAGTCACTTTGTAAAAAAAAATTAATTAAAAAAGAACTAATTAAAATTTTAACATTCTGTTTGACATATGTACAATTAGAAGGCCAAAACTTCTTATGTTGAAAATTTCAGAGCTCTACTCCAATTTTAAGTAGGTTTCTATAGACTATCCACAGACTCACACACAGCTTGTTTTATTATTATAGATAATTAAAAAAAAATCACTAGAACAATCACGCGGATTAAAGTGTGGTGTACTAGCCACGTGGACGAGCTATTGCGCATCAACAAAGTCCTCCACATAGCCCCTTTCGACACTCAATTTGAAGCATCCTGGTGGATGTTTTTTTTTTTTGCTGCTACCATTGATGACCAGACGAAGGATATGCCAAACCGAATAGGGAAGTCGCTCATTACACAGGCAGAAAAAGGAAGTTTGTTTCTGTTTATATTGCTTTAACCAGCCACAGTTCACCTACGAAATGCACTTGAAAGGATTCTGCATTGCTTTCAGAGATAAGCCTTATCTGGTTATTTGGAATGTTTTCAAATAGGATTTTGTGTTGAAAATCCGCAAAGATTGGGAGATCCACGCAAATCAAAAATTTGGTCAACTTAATTTATTGTCATGGTCAGGGGTGTACTGGGGCATAAAATAGGCCCGGTGATTTTTGATTTGATGCCGGCCCAAATTTTCAATATAATTGTTAATTAAATTTTAATAATTGTTGTTTATAATAAAATAACTCCATTCAATAATTAATTAAATAATTACTTATAATATTTAAAGAGTTTTAATAACAGCTTTTATTGCTTAAATATTTATATTTAAGGATTACTAGTAGTGTGGCCCCGCACTGCTAGATTTTCCAAGAATTTTTTTTAATGTCGTTAAATTTTAATGAAAACAACTTTTAATCGAATTTAAAAGTTGTTCTCTACAATCTCCATGTACTAAAGCTTCTATGTAACAAATTTCGTACCTCTAAATGCAAAACTGTGGATTTGTATAAGGTTCAGACGTACGGACAACTCACTTTTATAGATATAGATTTATATTCAATAATTAAAAAGTGTTATTAATTAATTTTTATACTTTAAATTTGTAAGAATTAGTTTAAATAAATTCAATTTTATCTGTATACCATTTATACCTCCCTTGAGTGAATTTGATTTCCATAAATGAGAATTTGTTGCAAAACCTACAACAACGCAATCTAAATTTCAAAATTAAGAATGTTCATGTATATAACTAGCATGTTTATAAAAAAATGACATCCGAAATTATAATATATATTTAACCTTAAAAGCTATGAAATGGGTAAAAAGTCGTCATACGATAATATATATTATGTATGTTGTATTTGGAAAATACATGCACTGTATCATATTAAAATAATGTGTAAAATATTCAGAATAAAGTGATTGGGATATGAAAACATTGGGCTTTTTGAAAAAACGTTAAGTAAGACAACTATTTACATTGAAAAAAAACTTAAGTACCGAACCGGCCCATTTTTTACAGGCACTGACCGGCCCAGTGATCGCACCGGACAACCCTATGGCCAGTACGCCCCTGGTCATGGTATACTTTTAATCCTTTGAAATCAGCTAGAAATACGCGAACAAGAAATATTGGAATTTCCATCTTCAAACATTCAAAATAAATGAAACACTGATTCCTATTCCTATGGCAACGTTACTATATCAACATGCAGATTGCAGGTTATATGTTTTGACGCTTTTCCAAGAAGTGCAAAAATAATCGAAAACCATTCAAAACGCTTCTTACTATTTTTTTTACTTTTAATTACCCATATGTGTAATATGGTGATGAAAGTATAACATTCGGTCAAAAAACAATTTTTTTTTTTTTTTTTTTTTTTCATTTCTCCACGTTTTGGAACATTCTGATTTCAAAAAAGTTATCTAAAAAAAATGTCTGTCTGTGTATGTGGTCAGTATAACTCCCGAACAGATTGACCCACGATGTTTAAATTTGGTGTGCGGGTTGGTGATGGCCATGGGACATACTTTTCATCAAAATCGAGCATGCGTATAAGGTAGCTGCCATTAAAAAAATCATATGTTTTAGTAATTGCTAAAAAATGGCTCTAAAGAACTTTATCAAAATCGCTGTGGTAATGCCTCTTAAGGTGTTCTAAACATCCCCATCTCCGAAAATCCGGGAAAATGTTTTAATGGCTTAAAAAAGAGGGAAAACGAATGCCTTCAACACAGAGTTCTCTTTCCTTGAGCATACCTCATCAACAATCGTTTTTTCTTCTCTCCTCAATTTTATTTATAATAAAGGATAATATAAGGATTACCAAAAAGTATAACGCCAAAATCACCATTTTGGCGATCACAAAAAATATCACCAAACTGATGGCCATTTTTTCCAAATGAATGATGAAAATAAAAAAACGGTAAATGACACAAATCCACGTCAGTATTATATTAGAATTGAAAGTTGTGCGATGCTCCACACCCCTAGTTTTTAAAATTTTGACGCTTTTACATTGAGGAACATATTATGTGTAAGATGAAGGGGAAAAAAAGCATAGCCAGGATTTGACTGGATTTTTAGTTTTTTAAATTCAGAAAAAATAGTGATTTTAAGGATTTAGGGAACAATACAAGGGGCAGAAAAAGAGGTCAGACATATAAGTTAAATAAATCTAATTTCAACTTAAAAGTATATAAAACATTCCTTATATAATGGTGGATAAATGGAATTGAAAGCTCAATAAGTGTAATAAACATCCAGTAGTAAATGTGAACAGTGTTCAGAAATTTCCCGGAAAATTTTAAGCAAAGATCGCCCATACCTGCTGGATACAAGTTCTGCTCTACAATCTGCCAGGTATCCTGAATACATCAATTCATGAATCTGGTCCACTTTCTCATTCAATACGGTTAACAAAGGCGAATAGAGTACTCCGATTGTATTTAAGTATGAAAAACCCAACATAAAAACACAAGATCTTAGTTTCTTCATCCTAAAGTCATATATGTCTGTATGGTTTAATATCAAGAAAAGTATGTAATTCATAAATGGACCAGAACATGTATTTGAAATTATAGAATCGTCAAGATTACTGAAAGAAAACTTGCTACAAGTCATTGACACAGTAACTGAGAGAAACGCATTTTTTTTTCTCATCCAGAAAACTTGCTTTTGAATTAGATAAAAGAGATCATATAGAGAGTTAGGGTTCAATAGAATTTTAAATAAAAACTTAGGTTTTAAAAGAAAGTAAATCAGGAGTTTTCAACTACCCAAATTCAATTTCGTGACAACAAACCACATCGCAATTATTAACTGTGACATAACTACACTTTCACTATCAGGTTTGTTGCGAAGATTCATCGATCAAGAGATTTGATCTAAGGTCCAATCAGGTGGAACAGTAGCTGAGTGGACAAATCCCCAAATTAACCTAAGCAGTGAAACGATGCGTTAAGCTGGGAACCGAGGCGTCGCAAAAACTGATCGATTCCAGTTTCATAGATGATTTTATAAGAACTATACTTCTTTCAAGATTTTCAGTATAAAGCTTTTCAAGCAAACTTAATTTTAACTACCAAAAGAACCTAAAAGCAAATTGCAAGAACCCTAAAACAAGAGCTAAAAATATGTTTACAAAAATGGCAATTGAAACAAAAACATTTTTCTTTTGGTGCAAAATATCAGTTTGTAATAAAATACAGTCCCTTGACTATACTGTATGTACTAATAGCAAGATAATGAAGAAATAAACAGAATTCTTTTCTTTCCATAATTGGACAGCATTATTAGAGGTAAAGGGAAGAAATAAAACAGAAATAACATTGAGTTTTTGATACCGTTTAATTCAGCTCTAGATTGTATAATCAGGTGTAGTGACTATATCAACGTATGAGTTAATTACAGATTATTCTATAGGGAGGGCCGAAAATGGCAAAAAAGAAAAATGTAAAATCGATCTTGGCATAGCGCAGAAAAATTATGAAACGGGTCAGTTAAAACTCACTAAAAAATTTCCAGAATTTTGCTCAATATCTAGCTCAATCTCTGCAATCGAAAAAGTCTAAAAAAGAAGAAAAATGCATTTATTAGTAATTACATTTCGGAAATTATTTTTAAAATCCGACATTGGCATAGCATGGAATGGTTGTATAATGGTTCAATTAGAACACACAAAATGTCGTTCATTTTGCTCAATTTCTAACCTCGTCCCTCTTACCTTCAAAATCAAAAAATCGGAACATTGCCTCTAAGTATGTTTTCCGGATGGCATAGTATGCATTGTTCTAAATTATTTTGTCGGTAATTTTTTTTTTTTTTTACTTGGTCTAAGCAATTGCATTGAAAGAGCAATCATCTTTCAGATATGTCGGGCATCATCCGTGCACTGTGGTTTCATTTTTTATCTCGTACCACATTGGTGCATTAACCACAACTTTACAATTATACGAACTTAATGATTTCAGAAACTTTACGATTATACAGAGCTCATCGGATGGGTCTTCGGTACCGATGCACAAAGATAACAGGCGGTTTGTAGTTGTAACCCAGAAGGTTGTGTGACTGATTTTGCCACAGTTTTCCTTGAGGCAATTTGCCATTTTTACTGCAAGATAGATGACATATAAGTATTGCTGATCACTGCTCAGATTATATATCTATATCTTTTACTTCCAAATGCAAAGAGGGTAGTATCATTTTTGGCAAATTCGACTTTAGTATTGTTTTCGCACTCGGTTAAATGAAAACCAACAGGTTCAAAGTAGGAATGTGGCCCTTTTGTAATATGCCTAAGTGACAGCTCATTCATATGTAGTAAAGAAATGCTCTTTTAGACCAGGGTGTGAAGAAGAGAATAGGATGAAAAAAATATTAAATTAATAAACTTTTCTATGATGATTAAACTTTGTAATCGTTTTTATGATTTACGGCATTTTATCGACCATTTTTAAATTTCTAAATTTTATTCCCTTCAAAATTATATTTGTTTAACTATTTTATTAAACTTTTTTCCCCCGAAAACTGAATAATAATTAGATTAATATAATTATCAGATGTATTTGTGCATTAAAGAAATTTATTGGGAAAATTGTAACGGAGACGTCCAATCTGTTACGATTTTGAGACATTTAAATGCACATTTTGAAGTAAGAGGATTGGGGAAAAATATTACGCAAAATGGAAGAAATTTGTTTGTGTTCTAACTAACCCATTAGGCAAACATTTCATGCTATACCAAAGTCAGTTTTAAAAAATAATTTCCAAAAAGTAATTGCCCAAAAATTGACATTTTTCACCTTTTTTTTAAGGGGTGGGGGCACCCTATTAGTTAAGGGACTCTACATAGAAGTTTACGTAATAAAATAAATTCCGGCACATTTTCCTAAACATCGCACAATCGTCGCATGAAGCTTCCAATTTTAAACTTTTAATTTATTTCTAATACAAATGATATAAAAAGGATGCAAGTTAGCACAGTATGTGACCTCCTCTCGTATAAAAATTGAAGCAATGCAAATTATTTTGTTTTGTTATTAATACATAGGACTAGTTTAAACTTCCAAATGGGAAAATATACGAATTTATTAATATAAATTTAAAATACACGCATTATACTTCCTGGTTCCGCCTATTATTCCAAATCTATGACCTAACTCATCTGTATTTCCCACACCTATCGTTAAAAAAAATTAACAAAATATGTATTGATTTTTTTTCTTTCCGGACTCCCCATTTTACTAAAATTTAATCTCCGTATTCTATTTTGGATTTCTTTGCAATTATGTTAATGAATTCAGTTGTATTACTGATAGCTTTGAGGTTATTGGAGCACATCCGATGTCCGGTTGGTTCTAGAGGCAATCAAAACTCTTCACCCGTAGCAAAAGGTGCATCCCGTTGTTATTTTGAAATGCACATTAAAACAAAACAAAAATGTGTCGTTTTCTCACAGTATTCAAAAACAATTTTGTTTGTGAATAGCAGTCACTTGCTATTCGTTTTGTTAAAAAACAGGTTTGTAATATTTTAATACACCTAGTTTCGTGTAAAATTATTTTTATTGTGACACAGATATATCTCTCTTAAATTTTGTTAAAATTAAGTGGGGGGGTTAAAACTAAGTATCAGGGTAGTAGTGCTAAAAAAAAAATTCTTACCAGTACGCAAGCTTCCCGAAGGTGACGATAACCCCAACTGCAACTGGATTTTTTTAAATTATAAAATGCAAATTCGCCATAAATTATATGATTTACCATTAAAAAAAAGCAAAATACTCTTAATAAATGTATTTATTTTTTCTTTAATTTAAATAACAATGCATGTATAAGGATTTAGGAGCAATTATTAATTAGTTTAAAAAAGTGGCGAACGCCGTACCAGCTCTTAAAAAATATTGGTAAGTTGTACCTGCCCCACTATACCTCTGGTTATCATATCGCTATAATAACGTCAAAGTGGATTTCTAAATATCTTTGGCTTAGAGTATTGGAAACAGGAAGACACAAAGATTAGTAAAGGCTGCATTTGACCATAGCAATAAATTTATGTAGTAAATGAATAATACGCAAAAGCGTCAAACAGCTTTTTCGATATACTTAAAAAAAAAAAAAAATCTATTTTTAATTGATATTTTTTTACAACATGATGTTTCATTCTCTTACGGAAAAAAAATTATTATTTTTAGCATAAGCATGTTTTTTTAAAAGTTATCATAAGTTAGGCACAAGACTAATATACGGAATAAACTCAATATTAATAATGGAAATTAAAGCTAATTTATGGTCTTATTCTCTGAGGCAGAATTATCTTTTAATACCACATAATAACATTTTTAATAAAAAAGAAAATTTAAATTTTAAAAGTTTTCCTTAACTACATGAATGTCATATTTTTATATAAAAAAACTATTCCATCTAGATTCATAATTCCTGATCCAAAGTATGTAAAACTATCATGTGTGTGTTTATAAATGGTTTCAAGACAAAAGGACAATATTTTTTTTTTAATCTTGTGAGTAAGTTATATTAAAATTTTTTTCACCCAAATTTTCCATCTTTACATTTCTCTTGATAACTTTTTAAAAAAAACATACTTATGTTTAAAGTAATTGTTTTCCAAAAAAGCTGCAAAACAAATATCAATTAAAAATGGAAAATGCATTTAAAAAAAAGAAACATCGAAAATTATGCCAAAAAGCCGTTTTTGCTGTCGTCAAAATGTTTCACCTCCCCTTATGTTAAATTACCCTTTTAGAAGGTTTATTTTTATTATTTTTTACATATATTTTTATTTACCTTCCTAAAAACGGACAAATTGAGGTTAGCGCCTTTTCATAATAAGCTGACGATATGATTGTGACTATCATACTGTTTCTGAAACCCATTGCACTATCGGATACGTGCCTTAAGTGTAAGAATACCGAAATCTCCTAGAGATCATATTAACTTTGAATTTTTTAGCTATGGTACTTTTGGATACGTTCACACAAACGCAAAAAAAATCAACAGTAAGAATGTTATTTTATACTGACTCGATACAATAACTCGTCATAAAAAATAAATTAAGGATTATCATATTCAAGATCCATATCTGATCATTATCGTTGTTCCACTGATCGTTATGTATGTGTCTGAAGTTTAGCTTGATAACGGAGAATTTTTTCAACTGATTTACGTGCAACTTCAGTAACAGATAATGAAAAAATCCCACTTCAAATTAGGGGTACGATTACTTCATATTAAAGAAAGAAAGTTATCCAGTTGGCAGCTTAACTAGAAACAATGTCCCAGAGTGTAGTATTTTAAGACTTTTTTTCAGAAACTACAAAATAAATTATCAAAGTGAGTAGATTTTTACACCAATCATTCTATAAAAGTTTAACATTAAAATAGTGATTTTAAAGAAATTTAAGATTACCTAATTAATGTCTTCTATTTTTAACTGAATACTGTAATAATTTAAATTATTTAAACTCGATTTACAAACTATAATAAGGGACTTTGATTTTTTTTTCCGTTTAGCTACAAAACATATGTTTGAAATAAAACTTGAACAATCCAATAGATTAATTTCAATGATTGAAGATGCGGGTTTAATATCTGAGGGTATTTTTTTCCAATTAACCTACATCCACGGAATTGTGAGAATTAAAGCAGTTGCAATGAACCAGGAAATACTTATACGGAAACGGACGTTCAAAGCAAAATAGCAATGATAGGGGTAAATAAAAAGTAAGTTAAAATCTAATTTTTTAATCTATATTTCACAAAACTTTCATTGTTTGCAATTGCACCATTTTAATTCAAAACGCTACTAGGTAAGAATAGAAATTAAAAATTTTGAAAATGCCTGTTAAAATACTGGTAGAATACACTTACAAACAGAAACAATAAACAGAAATATATATTTTTTTAAGTTGTAAGATGCAAATTAAACAAAAGCTAAAATGTAAAAATTAATACTGACTCATACTTTGGAGAATTTATAGTTAACAAAGCAAAATGAACCATTTTAGTAATATAACCTATGAAAAATAGTTTTTCATATAAATCCTTTAGATGCATTGCCGATTTTTATGTGCAATTACAACTTTTTGAGCTCAGATCGAGTTTGCGTAGTGTTTGATCACAACGAAAAAAGATCCCTTGTGAACTATTTACTAACTTTTTTTTTTTTTTTTTTTGCTCCCGAAACTTGATTGGTCTACCTTTTCATTTACGAGTCTATCTGCCAAGATTCAGGTCGATTGGACTACGGCAAATAGGTTAATTAGCACTCTGAAGATTTTGCCTCGTCAACCTTAATAGGTGAAGGTTCATCGATAACGAAAGAACATCGACAACTTGAACATGTTTGAATTAAGCTTGGTATCAGAATAATAGAACGTAGGTAAAAGCTGATAAGTCTAACGAAATATAATAGAAACGTGAGTAAAAGCGGCCTTTGGGTGACAGTCCCAAGACTTGATAGAAAGCATTGTCATCTTCAACGAATGTATCAGCCAAATTTAAAAATTTCAAGTTCGATTGGATGACATGAAGTAGGTTTACTCATATTCAGAAGCAATAATATAAGAGTGTGTAAAAGAGGCTTTTTAGTGACAATAACATCTACCAAAACTTGATATAATGCAACCTTATCGACAACGAATCTATCTGTCAAACTTCAGAGCGATTGGATGGCTACAAATTGATTTAATAATATTTCGAAGCGGTTATAGAAACGTGTATAAAAGCGACCTTTTAGTGACAGTGACAAAACCCAAAATTTGATAGAATGCATTGTTAACGATATAATAGGATCTATCAGCCAATTTTCAACCCGATCGGTTGTCAAGTGAGTTAATTAGCCATTCGTAGGTTTGCACGCCACAAACAAACCAACAAACAGAATCGAAGTTAAAATAAATAATTTTTTTAAAAAGGCCTTTATTTATGTACCAGAATCAAACAGTTAAGAAAACATAAGCTCGGCTCAAAACATATTTGCCTCAATCTACCAAGCTAAAATATGTCCCATACGTCAGTTGTAGATCTACAAAAATAAAAAAAAATAATAGAAAAATAATAAAAACTTAGACATTGCAAGAGAAACAACACCATAGCAAACGTAGAAATCTATTGGTTTCCGCCAAGGGGCACCGATTACTTCCTGTGGAGAGGGGATGGGTGGGGGTGGGGGGACACTTTGTCCATGATGAACTAAATTGGTATCATTGGGTTCATATATTATTGAATTATATATAATTGGGATCATTAGGTCTATATATAATTGAAATCATTGGGTCTATATACAATTAGGATCATTTGATCATACCTTTGTTGGCAATCAGTACTTATAAGGCTAGAGTTTTTATTGAAATATCATTTCAATTCCATGGCTGCAAGTATAGCTAGAACGTATGAACAATGACTATTTCGAAAAAACTCTAGCCTGTTAAATGCTACATAATTGCCTACAGAGTTTTTTCCTAATAATTAGTTTTCACTGTTGAAGTACTTTTAGGAAATGAAATGCAGCCGCTTGACGACAACCATTAGATTTCATTTTTTTTTTTTTTTTTTTTTTTTTTTTTACAACGTCTAGTTAATTTTTGGGAGAAAAAAAATTATGATTGCATCACTTTTTGAACAAATTATAGTTTTATAGTTCAACAAAAGTTTGTGACAAAAACCGTTAAAATGCATTGTTATTTTCATCGAATATAACACAAAACATATAAATTACAATAACATTTTTACAAAGAATACCTCGATAGCGAGCCACGGAGAGAGAATCTTAAAAAATTTAAATCTAAATGTAAGTCATTTATGTGTACAAAAGGTTAAGACATTTGAATTAGTTTTTTTTTTTATGGATTTAGAAAAACAAAAATATAACCCAGGACATGCTCAATGTCAAATTCATTTGGTCAAATTTAATATCTCTTGACCATTACCTCGCTGCAGATTCAGCTATTTTAATATTAACAACTCATGAAGAGTTTACTAAGTGGTCTGGCATATTTTTTTTTCATTTATTTTGTATTTTTTAGTGACTTATATAACTTGTATTGATTACTAATTATTTTATCACAAGTATTATATTCCTTGAAATTACTTTGTTTGGTAAAATCTTGTCTACACCTTAATTTCTAAATGTATACATATTCCAGCCCATTGTCCCATAACGTAAACTTGAATAATTGTTGTTGCCTTCCGCTAAATTTTCTCAACTAGGCCATAAAAAACAAAGCCACACTAAACAATGCCTCTCAAAGTAAATTAATCAATATTTAAAACAACTGTCTCATAGACAAATATATAACTGTCTCACGTAGACAAATATATAATTCTCATAGCCAACGAATAGTCAACTGTAAATTTATAAACTATTCTTAAATGAAAAATTAACATTTATCGCAAACATACACGAATTAATCTTAACTTAACAACGAAAACGACAAAAAGTTTTTGAGAAATCAAAAAAGCTTTTGAGAATTTAAAGTGTTTTATTTTCTTCCCAGAAAATAAAACACTTTAAATTCGTAAAATTAAACATTAGAACATAAAACCAGAAATAACACTTTTACAAATTAGAATGTAGATTATTTAACAAAAATTTTAATAACTCAAACACTCTCATTTATTTATGATAAGATAACCATCATACAAATAGAAGAAATGAGTAAAAATCTACCTATCAGAAAGTGGATTCAAGAAGTCTCTCCTCAGAAATCTTTTTTCTCTGCTACACTGACCGAAGTCAACAAACAAAACAACGCAAAAAGCCCCAAAAAGTATCACAGAAGTATAGGAACGCATTGCCGCTGGTCAACAGCGAAAATACACGATGAAAACGATAACCTGCTTCAAAGAAGAACTCTCAAAATATAAAGTGATCCCAAGCGGCAGACGATGTTTTATAACCAGTTGCAGGCGGCGCTAGTGTAGAGCCTCTATCATTTTGGTCGAACTTTCTAGTATTTCTAAAGGTCATATTATCTTTAAGATGACCCCTTAGGTCCGAACCATGAAGTGACGTAAAAATATATTCCTGTTTTATTTTGTTCTTTGGATTGCCATATGGTCGAAGTCGAATTATAGCAGATTAGGAGATGTCCGAGTGTTTCGTTCATAGAAAAATAGAGGAATGTTTTCAGTATATGAAGGATCTATTGATCAATCATAAGTCGCAAATTTAATAACGTAAAAACCACAATTACGTTGAATGCTATTGGATTTCTATTGAGTATTTCATTTGGGTTTCCCAGATTTAAAGTTCAATAAATATACAAATGACATTTCTTGTTAGGGTTATCATTTGAGAACCCTTAAAATTTTTTAAATCTAAATGTTTACATGGAAAAATGTTTTCAGTACATGAGGGGGAAATTTATGTCAATTGATGAATCATAAGTCGCAAAATCAATAATGCAAAAACCTTGATTCTGTTGAATTGCATTCGATTTTCTATTGAGTGTTTTATATCGAGTTTCCCCAATTTGAATGTAGGAAAACATAGCGTTTCAAATTTAGTCTACCTTGCTATTCTCAATGACAATTCTTTGAAAAATAAATCTACGGTATATAATGGGCGATTCTCGAGCTATGTAACTAAAATTCGATTTCTCACAAGCAAAGTAACCTTTCTCAATTAATATTACCCTTCAACAAATGTATCGATTCTACCTTTTTTGAACTTTCAGGAACCTAAAGTTTAAAAGTAAATTACACACGCTAATTATTTTCAATTTTGTATTAAGGTAACTTTCATATCAATTTTAGCAAAATTTATTTCGTGATAATTTAATTCTAACGATAAACAATGAAATTATGACATAATATACTTAATACCATAAATTAAATGATATCAAAAGTGTTGACTCAATGTAGTTTCATAACAATTATATTGACCTTCTACTTCTTTCATGATGACTGGCATGCTATTAAGTTAGACCATCATTATTTGAAGCTGTTGAGTCAAAATATGTAGAAAATAATTTAATAAGTCCATTCTGAAAATGTTTTTATTATTTACTGGTTTATAATAGAACCCATCACATTAAGAGAGAACACTAATAGTCCGAGAGGCGACTGCAAATTTTGGACCTCATCGAACATCACTCTGAAACTCATATGGAATGTAGAGTTATGCTAGCTGATTAACAATCGCTTGGTCTGCCGAAGCGCATTTGGCTGGAACTGTCCGGCAGACCAATCCGAAAGTGCACTTTTTGGAGCCCAAAATACCTCATCGAACATCACTCTGAAATTCACAGAGAATGAAGAGAATTACCTACCGAATAAGAATCACTTGGTCTGCCGAACCGCATTTGGCCGGAACTGTCCGGCAGACCAATCCGAAAGTGCACTTTTTGGAGCCCAAAATACCTCATCGAACATCACTCTGAAATTCACAGGGAATGAAGAGAATTACCTACCGAGTAAGAATCACTTGGTCTGCCGAACCGCATTTGGCCGGAACTGTCCGGCAGACCAATCCGAAAGTGCACTTTTTTGGGGCCAAAATACTTCATCGAACATCACTCTGAAATTCACATTGAATGAAGAGAATTACCTACCGAGTAAGAATCACTTGGTCTGTCGAACCGCAATTGGCCGGAACTGTCCGGCAGACTAATCCGAAAGTGCACTTTTTGGGTTCCAAAATACCTTATCGAATATCACTCTGAAATTCACAGAGAATGAAGAGAATTACCTACCGAGTAAGAATCACTTGGTCGGCCGAACCGCATTTGACCGGAACTGTCCGGCAACAAAATAACAACTTAAGGAATAAATTAAAAATATCAATCAAACACGCTCCCGCATGATCGATGCAAAGACAGCATGGAGTGTTGCTGGATATGATATCATAAAAGACGATCATGGACGTCATATGATGAAGCTTATTAAAATAGGGGTGTGGAACATTGCACACCTTTCAATTACACTATAATACTGACATGGATTTGGGTCATTTACTGTTTTTATAATTTCATCCTTCATTTAGAATAAAGGACCAGTTTGGCGATATTTTTTGCGATATTTCTTGTATGGGTCTTGGAAAAAAAAAAAAAAAAAAATCACAAAAATGGTGAATTTGGCGATATACTTTTCGATCAACGATCGTTGATTAGGTTTGCTCAAGGAAAGAGAGCTCTGTATTGAAATCATACATTTTTCAACTTTTTACGCCATTAAAACATTTTTACGGGAATTTCGGAGGTGGGGTTGTTTAGAACTCTTTAAGAGGCATTAGCACAGCGATTTTTATCAAAATCGTTAGAGCTGTTTTTTAGCAATCATTGAAAAACATGATTTTTTCAATGGCAGCTACATTATGCGCATGCACGATTTTGACGAAAACCTTCATGGTAGGCTAACCCTCATATCAAATTTGAACATCACTTGTCAATTTGTTCGGGAGTCATGCTGACCACACACACACCCACACACAGATAGAAATTTTTTCTAGATAAGTTTTTTGAAATCAGGATATTTCAAAACATGGAGAAATGCGTTTTTTGTTTGTTTTTTTTTGGACCGAATGCTGTACTTTTATTATCCTACGTATATAAACATATGGGTAATTGAAAGTAAAAATATATACATATATCATTTGGGCTAAGGATTACAAAATCATTTGCTGAAATGAAAGTCATATTCTAAAAATTGAATGATTGTATGCCGATATTTCTGATCGGAACTTTCTACATTGTTATGTTAAGCAGTCGTCTTATTTTACTATGGTAATTTCTTATTTCTTTTCAAATACAAATCCTAATGTCTCAAAATGAGTGTTTGTTTTTTGTGCAAAAAAGAAAACAAATTGTCGGAATTGAACGAAACGCTCAGAAGTAATAAAATATCAAGTATGGAAAGATTATTCTCTCTCCAGATCTTGGATATCATTTACGATGTTACCGAAAGGTTATGACATTAAAGAAAGAATATAAAGATGAATTGGACAACAGCATATCACCGAAAATTGTAAGTAGAATTAGTTTAATTAAGTGATATACGATACTTCTTTAGGTACCCAAAGTTGCGCTTTTGGATTGGTCTGCCGGACAGTTCCGGCCAAATGCGGTTCGGCAGACCAAGTGATTCTTACTCGGTAGGTAATTCTCTTCATTCCCTGTGAATTTCAGAGTGATGTTCGATGAGGTATTTTGGGCTCCAAAAAGTGCACTTTCGGATTGATCTGCCGGACAGTTCCGGCCAAATGCGGTTCGGCAGACCAAGTGATTTTTACTCGGTAGGTAATTCTCTTCATTCCCTGTGAATTTCAGAGTGATGTTCGATGAGGTATTTTGGGCTCCAAAAAGTGCACTTTCGGATTGGTCTGCCGGACAGTTCCGCTCAAATGCGGTTCTGCAGACCAAGTGATTCTTATTCGGTAGGTAATTCTCTTCATTCCCTGTGAATTTCAGAGTGATGTTCGATGAGGTATTTTGGGCTCCAAAAATTGCACTTGCGGTCACACTTTTCGGACACTTCCGGCCAAATGCGCTTCGGCAGACCACGCGATTGTTAATCAGCTAGCATAACTCTACATTCCATATGAGTTTCAGAGTTATGTTCTATGAGGTCCAAAATTTGCAGTCGCCTCTCAGTCTATAAGATTAAAATTATATTTCTATTCCAAAAAAAAAAAGTAGGTAATACTTTACTATAAAAATCTTCATGAACTGAACTTGTTTTCCTTTTATATAATATTTTTAATTAATCTCAAAATTTTTGATATATGACCTAAGTTAACTACTTAATTTGATAAACATTATTATCTTTATATATATATATATATATATATATATATATATATATATATATATATATATATATATATATATATATATATATATACTGTTAATTTTTTTTTTTTTCGGATTGAAAACATTTTTTTAGACATTTTCCTAGTTTTATTTATATCTCTTAAACTTAAAGGTGAGAGATAACTTTTTATCTACAATATATTAGCTTCCCGCTATTTACTTTACCCGTTATATTAGTATGTAATATTAGTACTCTCATCACTGATTATCCCACTTTAAAGCAAAAACTCTGAAATTTGGCATTAATATCAGTAAAAGTAAAATATACTAATCCGATCTTCAAGGGGAATTTGAGAACTCATCTTAATGAGACCTTTCACTTAACATATCGTACGGATCTGTAGCAATTGTAGTTTTGTTTGGGAATGTTGCCCTTAGACAGACGAATGTACTAGTCATAGTTTTTGTATGTATATTTTCAATTTGATAGATAAAACTAGACGATGGTACACTGCTCATCTTTCAATAATGACACAATACTGATCAAAATTTGAAATAGATTGGCGAAATCAACTTAATTTTTCATAAATTTAAAAACTCACCAATTTTATGTAGTAAAGATTTTTTTAATGACAGTGATTATCACTAATCAGAATAACTTGGCAGTAAAAGTAGTTGTCAATGTTTAGTTTTAGATGAGATAATTTACATTGAAGGAGATTCCTAATAACTTTTCAGTGGAGCAGTACAGGCATATGAAATTCACATCAAAGAGATATTCAACATTACAATAAGTAAAACAATACAGTCGCAAAGTGAAAAGCAAACTGTTCAGATACATCCATACGAAAAATCACACAGCTAAAAATTGAATTTAGTAGGAGATATGATCTCCATTGTCAATGTTTATAAACATATATGTTACTATATTCTCATACTTACATGACATTCTATATGAGCTGTAAGGCCAAATTGTTCTTCTTACCTTAATTGCTGTTTTTAAGCGTTGAAAAGTTCTTAATGAACTGAATATTTTTACAATGCCTTTAGGAGTGATGTTCACTTTTATAATCGTTTATCCAAACCAACAATGTGGTCAGGGGCGTACCGGGACATAAAATCAGCCCGCTGATTTTAGATTTATGCCATCCTAAATTTTCTATGTAATCCAATAATCAAATTTTAATAATTATATTTAATAATAAAAATTATTCCAATAATTAAATTAAAAAAAAATTAAGCAATATTATTCATTAATTAATTTTGATACTTGAATTGTTTTAATAAATAGTTTAATTAAATTACATTTTCTTTTCTCTACTATTATTACATCCTATAATTGATCTTAATTTCCATACACCATTGATATATTTAACATTAAAAGTTATAAAATAAATGTCGTAATACGACAATATATAAATCTTAGTTCATCTATTTTCAAAATACGTAATAATATGAAATTGTTCAATGATATAAATTATATCTCTGAAACTAAAATAATAGTTCAATAATGTTCTGGGGATGATTTGGTTTTGAATGCATTGGGATTCGTGCATTAAAGAAGGCAACGAATTATAAACAATAAGGAAGACAATGTGTTAATGAAAAAATAAATGAAAAACTTACCGGCCTGGTGATTGCACCGGCCAGTACGCCCCTGAGTGTGATAAAATATGCCATAAATAATAATAATAAGCAAGATTTAGAAACCAATATTTTATCATTATAAGCTTGCTTGAAGCTGTGTAACGTAATTCAATTTAAAAAAAAAATAAAAATATTGTTATTATAATTTGCATTCTTTGGGCTCAATATAGCAATCCAACATATTGCATTCAAAGATCAAAACTTTTTTTAACATCAGATACTTCTTATTGAAAAGAATGTATTCAGTCACATGAGTAATATTGGACGTCAGAGGATTCGTAGAAAGGTGGGAACAGGATATTACGAGGTAAATGCCAATTTAAGATAACGATTTGGTGGGATGATAGTTTTGGTCTACGGATACAATATGATGGATTGCTTTAAGCTACCTAGAAGCGCAAAAGATAATTAAACTCTTCCTTTTTGCTGTAATTATGTTATCTAGGCTAGTCTATAACGAGGAAATATAGGTTTCTAAATCATGTCTATTGATAATGATATTTATGCCATATTGTATTCTACTGTTGATTTGGCAAACGGTTAAAAAATATGAACATTATTCCTATACGTAAGCCAGGTAGCTCCTCTAATCCAAATTCAATCAAACATGTGAGAAACGCTTTCCACTTTGTAGCAAATATATAACATTGAGTAGATATTAAAGTGCCCTTTTGATTTTAATATAAAAACAAAACACTTTAAAAATATTAGTTTCTAATAAAAAGGACTTGCTTCGATTTCAAATAAGTACATTTTAAACGGAGAAAACAAGTAACTGAAACAGCAGAAAACAATGCCACGAAATGTGTTTTAATAAGAAGTAGGAATGCCAATATCAATTTGAATGGAGTTTGGAGAAAAAATGCCTAAAATTTGACATTGAATAATACATTGATACTATTATAACGGACTACGTAGTTTTATGAAATAGTAGTTTGAAAGGAATGGATTTTTTTTTATTATTATTATTATTTGCCTATCTCACACTAGAAAAAAGTTATCACTCTTTAGCACCTGTCTCAAGATTTATAATTAAATGAAGGGTTAGCATGACTACCACAGACTCAATAGTTTAACCTTTAAGATCGAGTAATTTTAGTGGTGTTGTTTTGAAATATCAACTTTGTAATTTATTAAATTCCTCGAAAACATATCGCAAAAAAAAATTAATGATGACTTGCAAGATTTTCAAATGTTATACTAAACTTGATTCGTATTGTAATAGAAGTGCATTGCTTTAATATAGAGAATACAGTTGTATTAAAATTAACAAAGCAAATGTGTTGATATCGTGAAAGCTTTAATTGTCCTTTGATTTGAAAAAATGTAAACTTTTATTTTAGTTCTTGATATTGCATTGAATTTTGTGATATTGATTAAGCTGTTGTGTGAATTGAAATATTTCCTTAAACTATTTTTTCTGTATGAAATTTTGTATGGATATTGCAGATGAGTT
The DNA here is from genome assembly GCA_963978545.1 of Linyphia triangularis. NCBI lineage: Eukaryota > Metazoa > Arthropoda > Arachnida > Araneae > Linyphiidae > Linyphia > Linyphia triangularis. Next base: position 48,210,634 of record OZ021727.1, on the reverse strand, counting down.
TGTGAAAGTAATAGTGTTATCATATAACATACTATCAAAATTGAAATAGTGATTTAGTCATTAAAACTAACGGTTATTGTTTAACAAATTTCAATGAACGTGGGATGAGCAAAGATTGGAGGCACATTCATTTGAGGAAAGAATAGAAAATTCATTAAATGACTGTTTTTGTTAAATTCGGAATGATTGGTGTAAAAAGTTGCCTTTTCAAATGCTAATACATATTCGTGTTTTTTTTTAAAGATGAAAGTTCAAAAAAATACACGGCATACTTAAAATAATTTATAAATCAGGCTAGAAAATTTCAAGTAAAAATTTGGTAACCGTAATGAGAGGCTGGGGGAAAAAAAAACAACAACCTTAATTCATTTCATATTTCAAACTCCCTGTATAAATACTATGAAGTTATTGAAATATTGAGTAAATATTTCTACGTAATTAAAAACTATTTTACTTCGTACAAGTGTACGTATACGCGTTGTCATTTAAGAAAAGTGTTGAAAAACTATTTATTTGTTGCCAAACGTATTGGTTATCTTCTTTCCAGTCTACAAGCAAGATCAGTAGTTAGAAATTGGGCATCCGGGGCCATGGCGCAGCGCGCAGAGGGATGAGGGATGATGACGTCACCGGAAGGGGCGTGGTCGGATATGACGTCACCGGAAGGGGCGTGGTCGGATATGACGTCACCGGAAGTCACGTGACCGGAAGTGGAGTGGAGTTGTTTCCCTCCTGCTGCTGTTTTAGTTTCGGTTTCGTTATAAGCTGTTTGTGTATGACATCACAGTGGGTATGACGTCATAATGTGTTTTATATCAAAGTTTTGAGCGGTGGCAACACTTTTTAGTTTCGGTTTATCTAACAGACGGAGTTGAGTTGTTCTAGGACTGCTTGTAAACGAATAAGTTAGAGTGATAGGTTTTTATTGCATGACGTCACAGTAGGTATGACGTCATAATGTGTTTTATATCAAAGTTTAGAGCGATGGCAACACTTTTTAGTTTCGATTTACCTTTAAGATAGAGTTGAGTTGTTCTAGGACTGCTTGTAAATGAATAAGTTAGAGTGATAGGTTTTTATTGCGTGACGTCACAGTAGGTATGACGTCATAATGTGTTTTATATCAAAGTTTGAGCAGTGGCAACACTTTTTAGTTTCAATTTACCTTTAAGATGGAGCTGAATTGTTCTAGGGCTGCTTCTTAGTGAATAAGTTAGAGTGATAGGTTTTTATTGCGTGACGTCACAGTAGGTATGACGTCATAACTTGCTTTATATCAAAGTTTTGAGCGATGGCAACACTTTTTAGTTTCGATTTACCTTTCAGGTGGAGTTGAGTTGTTTTAGGGCTGCTTCTAAACGAATAACTTAGAGTGATAGATATTTTTACTAGTGACGTCACAGTGGATATGACGTCATTCTATGTTAAGATTTAGCATTTAAGGTATGGCAACATCTTGTGAGAGATCTAGATACGAGCAGGTGTTAATCGGATGAGTCATTCTGTCTGAACAGGCTTGAACAGCTTGGGACAGGATATTGCACGGCGATAAAGGTGGATAGGTGTTAACCAATCAGATTTCACGCTAGAGGGCGTTGTTTCGACTACCAGCCAATCAGAAGGGATGAGCTGCGTCACTCACGGACTTGCATTAAGCGAAGACACCATTTCTCTGCTGATTTTGTCAAGTGAAGGTGCGTTTCTTCGAAGTTGTGCTTGTTAGTTTGAAGTGAAAATGTCGTCTGATTTACATATTGAACTCATTGAAAGTTTTTACGATGCAGCTAAATCACAGCAGTTGTTACATGAATTGTTGAACTACGAGTATGAGAATCTCCAATTGAACTTTAATGGAAAAAGTTACACGCCTCAAAGGAAAGTGCTCGGTTTTGGTGATACTGGCGTGAAATATACCTTTTCTGGAACGTGCGTCTTTTCCAAGCCGTGGACTTCTACACTGCTTGATATTAAGAAGGATGTTGAAAACAAGACTGGACAAGAATACAACTATGCCCTTCTCAACTACTATGCAGATGGAAATGCCAAGATTGGAGCTCATAAAGACAGCGAAAAAGACTTGGATCCAGACTTCACTATTCCAACCCTAAGTCTCGGAGCTATCAGAACCATGCAGTTTGCCCGTCCTGATTTCCAGCCCAACAAAGTTCCGTTGCCAAGTGGATCTCTCCTTCTCATGAAGCCACCCACCAATCAGTTCTGGACCCATGAAATTTCAGCCGAGCCTGCTGTGACGGAACCGAGAATCAGTATCACTTTCCGGAACATCATAGCGAGACCGCAAGATATTGTAGAGTACCCCCATACGTCCCTTTCTCGGAAGAGACCATTGGATGAAGTGATCGTCGAAGAAGAAACAATTCCCGATGACGACTGGATGACTCGCCTTTATGCCTCTGTAAAGAAAACCAGTGAATGCCTCAAGGAATGGAACCTTGGATTTGGTTTCATAGTGTCCCTTCATCAATATGACTCTCGTCTTTTCATCCACATGTCTCAACACAATAGTCAAGGAAGTACTCAGAAAATTATGATGAACATGGATACCTTTCAGGACTTTTATAACAAACTCTTACACGTGAACACGAAATACGCAGCTAGTAGTGTTGTGTGTAACAATCAACTCCTGGTTCTATCACATAAGGGTGAGTTAGTTTTAAAACAACTCTTTTATTTTAAACTTAAGGAAAGTTCATTAAAAGTAAATGAAAATAATCTTGCTAAAATTAGAGATCTCATGCCTGAAATATGTGAAACCATCAAGGAGTCTCTTATAAATTTACTGCGAGTTGAAATTCTTAATCATTGTGTTCAAAATGTAAATATACCACCCAATATAGACTTATTTCATGAATATGTTTGTGCTTTTCGATGTGAATTAGAAAGTAATGTTTTAAAATTGTTTCGCTGTGATGCTTGTGCTATTGGTGACCCCTCGCAAGGAAATCATGTCTGTATAACTACTTCATTGCAAGATCAGTCTTGGTGTGTTGGAGACGATGCTATACTTGTACTTAATGTTAAAAATGTGATTGAAACCTTACAATGTAAAAATGTCATACAATTCTTTAATGAAGATTTCTTTAAATGTATATCATATGGTGCTTTGAAAGATTATTTGAAATTGTAAATAAAAAATTATTCAATGGAAATATGTGTGTGTGTGTGATTTTCTTATGTGAAATAATAGAAGAAAAAAAAATGTTAAAGTAATATCGCTTTATTGAATCATAAATTTTCCCACTTTTTAGGTGGTTTTACATTTCGTCTCAACTTTGTTTGAACAATTTTTACAGGTGACTTTAGCAACTTCTTATTTCCGATAAACTGCTTCGGAACATTTAAATCTTTCAAAACAGTATTAAATAAACTTTTCCGTGATACATTACTTTTGGTATTGTACATATAATTGAAAAAGTCGATAATGTTAGAGTTTGGTATTTTTTCTCCGTGTATGGAGATTTGACCCTTGGAATTCCATGATAAGATATCAGGTTGATTCTTGATGAGAACAAGTGTATTTTCAGCTTTTCTTCGCATAGGTTTAGAAAGTGATGCTAATATAAGTTCTTGATAATTATCATCTTTTTGAAGTTTCATTATTTCTTCTACTTTCACAGATTCTTCAACTTTCCTCCTATCTTCTATTTTCTCCACTTCTTCCTTCTTCTTCTCTTCAGCTGTTTTACTACTTTGTTCATTCGAATGTGAATTATTAAATTCTTGCAGATTTAAACTTTTCTTCAACAGTTCATGATAGAGGACCAATTTTTCATGATCAGGTAAGTCACTATGTAAAATTTGTATCATTGCCTTATCAAGCTCACTAAGCCTTTTATTGGAAACAGTATGTTTTGTCACCAATTCTTCGGGTATAAGAGCAAACTTCTTAATTTGAGCCATGAAATAATGTAGTTAAAACACTCAAGGCTGCAGGAATAAGTATGTTGAGGAAACCTCCTTTCTGTAAAATGACTTGACGTTTTTTCGGTAAAGACACTTTACGATTACTTAAATGACGCAATATCTTCTTATGTTTAGAGAGCGTTTTCTTCTGTCGTGCAGTCAATGGGATATTTCCATTCAATGTGTTAATGCAACATTCGCATATGGCTTTTATACAGTTCTTATTGAGTTTACTTAATAACGTTTTTCGTAACCTTAAAGGACAAATTTGCAACAATCGTAATTGATTGAGTTGCTCCTTCTTAAGCGTCATCTTGCTAAATGATACTTATCTTCAAAGTCATTCACTTTTATATCATTTAAATTGATACACGATCTGTCTTTCAGTAGGTAAAATTTTAGTACGTAAGCGTAACTCCTCTGATGTTTCGGCACGTAAATCTATAAATAAATAAGAATAGGGGTTTTTCGTTGCATCTTCAAAGACTTCTTGAAATAACTTGACATGTCGAGGAAATAATTGTCTTCCTAGATGTGAAATTTGACTCAAGTCTCGTCTATTTTTACACAGTACTAAATAGTGTGCATTCAATGTAATGTCTCGCATTTCTTTCCCTTTGTAGAAAAAATTTTGTGTTATGAAGATAACACTCAGGTTTAAATGATGACTGCCTTTTGTAAAAAGATCAGTTAAATGACTGTTAGCATTTGACATTAAATCGTCAATTACAAAGAGTGTATTCTCGCCCAAAAATTCTTTAAATGTCGCAGGTAGACCTTCTACAAATGTCACATTATCAATTTCATCATATAAGGGTTGATGTATTCCATAAAACCAAACAATCTTATCGGGAACAATTGAAAACATCCCATGCTTTTCACTTATCAAATCCCGCACAAAATAACTTTTACCGCATCCTGTTGGACCGGCGATTACCATCGTAAAAGGATGTTGCAACTTTGGAAATTCCATGTTGAATGAGAGACGAGACATAGTGTTACTGTTTAAATACTTTCTTTATTGATAAAATGGTGCTACAATTCTAAAGCGCTTGATTACAAAATGATGCACTTTGATATCATTATATATTTGATTGGGTACAAAAGACAAGAGAATATCGTTCATAGAACGTCCATTACATTTAGAATATAAATAAAAAATACAATATTGTCCACACACGGAACTCACATTCGATTGAAGTATCATAGGATTAAACTCTACATGTCGATAACGTTTTACATAACTTGATATTCCTCCGGGAAAATAAGACGGTGGGTTTCCGAACGAATCAAAGAAGCATATTTCTGTAGCTGATTCTATATAAAAAGCCACCCAATGGGTACCTTCTTGATTGGACTTGTCAGTGTTGGCAATAAAGCAGGCTGGAAAGTTTTGAACATTTGATGGCAATCGATCACTTGAGAAAACGCCCAAGAATATATTCTTGGTTTTTGCATTTCCAGAAAGAATTCTGGTTATTTGTAGGGTATCCATTAATTCGGAAAGTCGCACACCACGTGACGTGATTTGGATATTTCAATCACGTTTTGAAATTCTGCATAAATGAGCACTGATAAAGTTTCCGTAATAGCCTCGGAAAATTTAATTTCCACACGTAAATTTCCTTGCTGTTGCAGATTAAAATGTTCTCCGTCGCAAAGATCAGGACTTAGATCAAATGCGTAAAGTACATGTCCTCTGGCGTATTCTTCTTGAGATAAGTAAATTCCCTTATCATGATTAAATCCGGAAAATAAACTGTGATAAGCTCGAACGTAGTTGTTGGAATCAAAATTAAGCTCTAAAGGCTTGCAGGGAACCGGCTGCCCATCTACGTAAATAGATACAAAGTTTGCACTATGATGAGAAAAGAGAAATGGATTCTTTGAATATTGCCCATTCATTGCAGCATTTCCCACACAGGTGAGAATGACACGTTTTGGCATGAGTCCAAGAAACACATTATCTTGTAAAAAGGACCAACTCCCCTTGGCAATGCTATAAGTTTTGCAAATCACTCGATCAATTGGATATTTGCACGATGTCTTCTCCAAAGCCTTGGCATGCCCAATAGCAACGGCAGGGCTCACCTTCACTTTTCTTATAAACATAGAAGCATGCTCTAGAACTATCTTGTAATCACCATCCACTTTGGTTGAAATTAAGCAAAATGAGGATTTGCTGCGTATCATTTTAATTTTGATATCCACCAAGTTAATCATGAGACGATTTTGTTGAAAAATGTCACAGTGGAGTTGACCAATCATTTCTACTGTCTGGCTGTCTTTGGTAAGATTGTAACGCGTCCTCAATCCAGCATCAGCATTCTCATCTATGGGGTCTATGATATCAGGTTGCGTATCTTTGTAGAATCCTTCACAGGAAAGTAAACTTTTCTTGGCATCTTCTCCATAATTTAATAATGTCTCTATATAGGCTCTAAAAGGATAAGTGTTGCTTGCAGAAGAAATATTTCTCTCGTTTAAACTAACGTCTACTTGACTGAAAAGCGAATGAAGGAAAAGGTTGACGGGAGCAACTGGTTCCTTTTCTGGTAATTTAGTTCCATCTGCTTTCGTCACTTTTACTTTCACGTGTAGATAGGAAGCAGCTAAGTCCACATATTCTTCACTACTTCCTGATATTGAAAATTCAATCGGTCCACCATCTCGTGCACTTGAAAGGGGATGAAATTCAACAAATTGTCCTTTTTCGATAACAGTCTGGGTTGGGGGAATTGAAAATAAATCCAATTCCGACTTGACGCAAGGAGCAGAGTCTTTGTAGATGAAGGAAGCCATTAGGAGAAAATATCATGCGATGTGCACTTCTTCTTGGCTGAACGTGGAATGATTGATTTTTTCTTCTGCATACGCTTTTTATGTCTTTTTCCACTACCAATCATAGTCTTGACTTTGGTGGCGGCTTTATCTGTTAACACATTTCCGGCTTCTTTGAATCTTCGTTTGGCGGCCATTTTAAAATCTTGACCTTGAGAAACATCATTCATCAGGTTGACACCGCTGTGAAACATTTGTTTCCCAATAGCTTTAGCACCTGATTTCAGTAGCGGAGCTGCGGCACGAAAAAATGATCTGAATAGACCTCCTAATCCATATCCTCTCTGATAAGAACTTCCTTGATAATAATTCAAGCCTTTTCCCGTCTGCTGCACATAATAATCTTCGAAAGATTTTTGACAACACTGGTAAGGGACATACATTATGAGAGAGACTTCTGACGAAAGTGTAACTTCACGTAAGAGCGCCCACGTTCAAATGGCGTTAAACATCCCGAGTGCGTCCTTATAACGATTTCCAAAGTCTCAATAATTTTCCGGTTTACAGGTAAGTAGTGCGGTCTATCATACTGTTCGCTAATCATCTCACCATCTTGTCCTCTCACTCTAACCACTCGAAGGAGAGGTGCTAAGACATCTCCCACAATTTGAGGTTCCACTATATCCGTATAAATCATCAATACGCGATAATGTGCAGAGGGGTCGGCTACGAATGGACCCACAACAGTTGCTTCTATACTTGCGTCAAACGAAGTTATTTCCATAGGTTCAAATCCAAGCATTTCAGCAAGTCCTTGATATAATATGAGTTTCGCATTATTTTTCACAGTTATCTGAACACGCTTAGTTACCGCATTATAACTTGTGACAATTTTATCATCATGTTCTTTCACATAAATAGCCTTTAAAATATCAGGAACCGTCTCATAACAACCCGGAGGTAATCTTCTTCCTACCTCTAACTTTCCACTCGTCTCGAATCCAATTAAATTATTCTGATGATTCACATTATACCAAGTATGCGGATATAAAAACTCTACCGCTCCAACTTCCCATTCTCCTTTCAGTTCAATTGGTATGGGTAAGCGAGTAATAAAATGGGAAATTTTATTTTCAGGAAAATAGGACATGGAACTATCCGAGATGAGTGTTATGTAGAAACTCATGATAGCAAATGAGTCTTGCAACATGTGCTAGTAGTATTTATAGGGCTAGTAAGTTAGAAGCAGGAATCCATTGATTAAACTTGTCGGAATATCCTCGATATTTCACAAAATATTCCATTTTCTTTTTACGCATGCGCTTTCTTAAAACTTTTTCAATTGGAAATTCGTCTTTCATTGTTACTTTTTGTAACTCTTGTGCGTAAAACGTTCCTTGTATAGGCTCTCCTAATAAATCATTCACTCTATACACTGCAGGTTGTCTCTTGACACACTCTGTGATGACAAACAATTCTTCCGTCCAATTCGTTTCATACCCCTTTTCAAAGGTTAATTTCTTCTTTGAAATGCGAACTACATCATCTACATTAAATACGCATTTGGGTTTAGGTAAATTATCCATATCTCCATAGAGAGTGAACCAAACATCTTGTTCATTTTCGGCATTCACCTCCACGGGAGCTCTTTTTATACTTGAATGGTAAGTATGATTATAACTTTTCACTAAATCTTGTAATACGTCAATGTATCTATGAGTATTTTTAGCAGTAAAGTACTTCCACATTTTAGTTTTAATACTTCTATTCCAACGCTCGACTATGTTTGCTTTCGACAAATTATATGTCGTGAAAAATCTAATCCCCTTCTTTTTTAACAAGGTCTGAAATAGATTATTCTTAAATTCCGTTCCCTGATCAGTCTGAAGTGATTTCGGAGTTCGCTGATCGAATATTATTTGAAAAGCTTCAACAATATCTATACCTCTCTTTCGTTTCAGAGGAATTAGCCATCCAAACTTTGATAGCACATCAATACAACTCAAAATAAAGCGATAACCATCATTAAACTTTTGAAGACTTGACATATCCACCAAATCCGCTTGCCATTGCTGATCAATGTTATAAACAATCACCCGATTCGTAGGAAATTTATGACGAATGGACTTGTGTAGAGTGTACGCATCCACCCCCTTTAGCCATTTCTGTATCGTTTTCTTGGGAATCTTTCTTCCTGAGGCACGGTATAATGCATCGATACCACCGAAACTTGCTACATGACCCGGGTCTTGATACGTCGCATTCATTACAGCAAGAAATTTTATTAACTCTTATCTGTATCCTAAGTCTTAACATTTTCACATTGAAATAGATAAGTTTCCAGTTTCATTGAGACGAAGCGTAAAATCGATAGCGAATCGATCACTATCGGTCATATAATAAATGAATGATAGCGCTACACATAAGCAAATGTAGAAGTATGCAGCATTCACAACCTCACTTGGTAAAGTCATACTTACAACTGACATATTCGACTAGATGCATTATCTTATCAAGGATATGGCTTAATTACTAAAACGATCGGTAACTGAACCATGAAGTCATTTTAACATAAGGTTCAAACCATGACTCAAATACTAAAAGTCTAAAAAACTCTCTCATATTTAAAACCGTCATTACCTTAAAGCATCTTAAATGTCAAATGTTAACACAATACAGATAATAACATTATATATAAAAAAAAATAATTCATGCCGTAACTTTTTTCTACAAGTTATCTTTTATAATAATTATAAAATCTGATAATTATTACTAAATATTATCTTTATATTTAATAAATTTCATAATTACTCCAATTGCAACAACTATCTACGCTAAAAACCCATTCGCTACACTATGACGTCACGAATAAATTATCTATCACTTTAACTGTTTTAAGCAAGATTGTTACACTACAACTCGCAAACGCGTTGAAGCGTGTTGAAACATACCTAGTCTCGCTCCCCACCCGCTCTGACCGGTTAGAACCAAGCAGCGCCCTCTAGCGCGAAACCTGATTGGTCGGTGAAGTCACGTGGTCACCCTTCATATATAGACGCTATCGGTTGCCGTCTTGTCATTTCTACTTAGATTCCTGAGTGCGAAAGACGTTTATCGTGTTTGCTTAGTATTTGCTTATCGTGCTTGCTTATTGTATTTGCTACTGCTATAGCTTTTTGCTGATTTCAACTGAATTATTCGGTAAGTGAATTTTTATTATTTGTGAAATGTTAGTATCTTTTAAGTACTATGTGTATTCAAATGTTTTAAGTAACATGTGTATTTAAATGTTAAATTATTTTACTATATGTATTAGGGCAAAGAATCGCGTGCATTCAAATATTTTTCTGTATTACATGTTAAAGGTTTAAATTATTCGTTCAGTAAATTTAAGATGTATATATATTATTTAATATTAGCAGACAAATTATTCTAACTGAAGTTATTTATCGTGTGTTAAATTTATATATTGAAATGGACTATGCATTTGCTAGATTAAGTATCGCGTGCATTATTAGGCTTAAGTACCGCGTGCATTTGCTAGGCTTAACAATCGCATCATGTTAAAGTAGTCGATTCAAGTATTACATAAAAATTATTTCCAACTTGTATTGAAAATGTATGTTTTTTCTTTCGATATTTATATATATTTTTCAATTTCAGTTATTTATAATGTCATCATCACGTTCTCCTTCTCCCATGGCTGTCGTTGTCTCTAGTCTTAATGACCAAGTAAGTGTTCTTTTAGTAATATATTTTTAAATTATGTTTAAATGCTTATAGATTGTATTTATTTTAAAATTACTTACTATGTATCTTAAAGAATATTCTTTAAATAACATTAAACTTGTTACTTTTAAGTAGATGAATGTTTAATGTCTAAGATAAATTTTAAATTGTGTTATTTGTGTCGCATAATTGATTTTTTCACTTAAAACTTTCTCAATTATATGTGAAATTCGTCAATAATGGCTTCTTTAAAACTTTTTCTAAATGTTATTCATTAGTATAAGATTCATGCCATAATTTATATTACTTTTGTACTTGATATTTTTTCAAAATGTCATTCACTTGAATATTAGTATAAGATTCACGCCAAAATTTTTAATGTTTTTATACTTAGTAATTTTCAATGTTGTAACTATTCAAAGTCGCCCCAAATTCACGCTGAAATTTTCATTACTTTTTATACTTAGTAATTGTCAGTGCAGTAACTATTCAAAGTCGCCCCAAATTCACGCCAAAATTTTCATTACTTTTTGTACTTAGCAATTTTCAATATTGTAACTATTCAAAGTCGCTCCAAATTCATGCCAAAATTTTTAATGTTTTTATACTTAGTAATTTTCAATGTTGTAACTATTCAAAGTCACCCCAAATTCACGCTGAAATTTTCATTACTTTTTGTACTTAGTAATTGTCAGTGCAGTAACTATTCAAAGTCGCCCCAAATTCACGCCAAAATTTTCATTACTTTTTGTACTTAGCAATTTTCAATATTGTAACTATTTAAAGTCGCTCCAAATTCATGCCAAAATTTTTCTCTGACGTAAAAAAAAAAAACTTAGAATAATTTCTCAATATCTTATTTTAGGAGATTGTTGTTGAATCTACTGCTGCTGGGCCTTCTAATGCCTCGTCCACCTCACAAGACTTGCATGTATGTATTATTTTTATCATTTAAGTGAAAGAATAACAACTTTAAAAACATGTTACTCAAAATTTCTATTTTCAACAGGTCTGTACCATCTGTAAGAAGGGTTTCGTACAGAAATGTCATTTGACAAGACATTTAAAAATCCATCAGAAAACTGTAAGTATTACATTCAAAGGATAAACTATTGTTATGAATATGTTAAAATAGCTTATTTAAATGTTAAATAATTTTTTCTTTTCTTTTAGACTCCTGTTGCTAGACCTTCTCATGCCATCCATCTTGCACAAGCTTCAAATCTTGGTCATGTAAGTTTTTTTTTTTTTTTTTTTTTTTTTTTTTTTTTTTTTTTTTTTTACTATTAAAGTGAAATAATTTCTCGAAACTTATCAAAGTTTTATTTTCAACAGGTATGCGCCATCTGCAACAAGACCTTCACGGAGAAGCGGAATTTGATTCAACATCTGAAAGCCCATACTGGAAAGAAAGACTTTGTCTGTGGAGTATGTGGCAAGTCCTTCAATCGAAATTCCGATCTGACTAGACACATGAAGACTCATCAATCCGCCACCTCTCATGCCTGTCCTGACTGCGGAAAGAGTTTTGGACGTAAAGATGTCATGATGCAACATCTTCTCACCCACCTTCGAGTTGCCCAAGTAGGAGGAATTCAACCTGCACCCTCTGCACCCAGAAGGAGGAGAGTAGAGGTGAAGACGTCTGATGTCTTTGCCACCCGTCATTTATTCCCGAGTGAAGAGGCAGTTGGAGACCTGCTTCTCTTCATTAGGGAAAGCACTCCCCAAGTTCAGGATGTGCTGCAGGAGGAGTTGGGAGAGAAGAGGGCCATTAAGTGGTATGCTGTGTCTAAAATCCGGTTCGTTCGTAAGAGTGATGAGGGAGACGAGGAATATGCCACACCCTATTTCCGGAGTAAGGTGCAGATGGAGCTGGATGACAGCGTCCTCCCTGAACACATCGACCAAGCCTTCGCAAAAATCAAGTCCTCCTTCGATGAATTCATCGAGCGGGGATCTGGATGGGTTCTCGATGAAATCATCCATTTGGAGGTGAAGACTGCTACATATCAACCTCTAGCCCCTGCTAGCCACTTCAAGTTACCCAACAAGTTGGCAGCGAAGCAAGCAGTTCTCAACATCCAGAATGAAGACAATAAATGTTTCATCTGGTCTGTCCTGGCTATCCTTCATCCCATTGCCCATGGTAATCATCCATACAGGGTCGACCACTATGCAGAATTCGAGCAGGAGCTCAAAATGGGAAATGTAAGCTGTCCCGTTCAACCCTGCAAAGTCCGGATAGTTGAAAACCTCAACAACTTAAGGATAAACATCTACGGTTATGAAGATGATGAGATATTACCCCTTTATATCTCAAAGAGGGAGGACCCTGATGTTATTAACCTACTTTACATCATAGAAGGAGAGAGGCAACATTACTGCCTAATTAAGAGTATGTCCAGGCTTCTCACCAGCCTCACTAAACATCATGGCACGAGCTTCTACTGTTATTCTTGTCTACATCGTTTTGCCAAGGAGGAGACTCTCAAAGCACATGTCCCTTACTGTAACGAGCACTCACCCCAACGCATCAAGATGCCGACTCCAAAGGACTGTGTGCTGAAATTTAGTCAGTACAAGTTCACCCAGAAAGTCCCGTATATCATATACGCAGATTTTGAGGCCTTGGTAGAGAAGTTGGACGTCACCACCCCCTCCAGCACTGTGAAGACGGCCACCCACATTCCCTGCGGATATGCTTATGTTATTATAGGTCCTGATGGGAAGCCGACCAAACCTATTGCTGTCTACAGAGGATTGGATGCGGTGGACCACTTCATCAAGAGCATCATTGATGAAAAGGACGAGCTGGCGGTGAAGCTGACCACCATTGTCCCGATGAAACTCACTCCCCAAGACCAGCAAGCTATCAATGCTGCAATACACTGTGGCCTCTGCAAAGGCCGACTAGGAACTGATCGGGTGAACGACCACGATCACTTGACCGGTCAGTTCCGCCAAGTGCTCCACAATGAATGTAACCTTGCCTTCAGGTTGCGGAAAATGATTCCCTGCGTCTTCCACAACCTGAAGAATTATGATGCGCATTTAATCATGCAGGGGCTAGGGAAAGTGGCTGATCATGACATTGGAGTCATCCCTACAACGATGGAAAAATACATCTCCTTCTCCATCACTAAGAAACTTGACAAGATCCCGGTGACTCTCCAGTTTATTGACAGTCTCCAGTTTCTGAATGCATCGCTTCAGAAACTTGTCGATAATCTGGAGAGAGACAAGTTTCACATTTTGAAGAGTTCTATCGCATCTAACCATGGTACGTAATATAGTCAATGTTAATATTATATAAATGTTCTCTTAACAATATCATTTAATTTTTTTTTTTATTTTTTCCTTAGATCTCTTGCTGAAGAAGGGAGTGTACCCTTATGAGTATATGGACTCGGTTAGAAAATTTCAAGAAACATCTCTGCCACCTCAGCAAGCCTTCTACAGTACTCTGACAAACTCCTCCATCACCGATGCAGATTATGGCCATGCTCAAGTTGTTTGGAAAGCTTTCGGCATCAAAGACCTTGGCGAATATCACGACCTGTACGTGAAGACGGATGTGCTCCTCCTCGCAGACGTATTCGAGAATTTCCGCCGCCTAACTCTGGACTTTTACCAGCTAGACGCCGCCCACATGATGACGTCTCCGGGGTTAGCGTGGCAAGCCGCTCTCAAGATGTCAGATGTCGGTTTGGATTTATTCACCGACATCGACATGCACCTCTTCATAGAGAAGGGTATTCGGGGAGGAGTCTCCGTCATCACCCATCGTCATAGCCAGGCAAACCATCCAGACTGTCCTGAATATAATGCTGCTGAGGAGAAGAAACATATATTGTACCTGGATGCCAATAACCTCTATGGTAAGCAGGAATTTACTTTAAAACTGTCATTTTTTATTTAGCTTCTATGTTAATATTGAATGATTTAATTGGATTTTTCTTTCAGGTTGGGCCATGTCTCAATACTTACCTGTTGGTGATTTTCAGTGGGTGGACCCTGAAAACATCTCTACTAAAACCATCTTGGACCAAGCAGATGATGCAGATGAGGGCTTCATCCTAGAAGTGGATCTCGACTATCCTGCTGAACTCCACGATCTCCATAACGATTATCCTCTGGCTCCCGAACGCTTCACCATAAAGCCAAATATGCTGTCTCCTACCGCCCTCGAGATTTTGGAAGAAATGCAGATGAAGCCAGCTTCTTCCAGCGAGAAACTCGTTCCGAATCTTCAGTCAAAGAAGAATTATGTTATACACTATCGTAATCTGAAGCTATATCTTTCCTTGGGACTGAAACTAACTAAAGTTCATAGAATTCTAAAATTCTACCAACAACCTTGGCTGAAGGACTACATAGCATTTAATACGGAGCAGAGAAAACTGGCCAAAACATCGTTTGAAAAAGATTTCTTCAAACTTCTCAACAATGCGGTGTTCGGGAAAACTATGGAAAATCTGAGGAATAGAGTGGATGTTCAGTTGGTGAACAACCCACATAAAGCCAAGAAACTGGTCGCGTCTCCTGCCTTCCATGCCTTCACTGAGTTTGATAATAGCTTGGCAGCAGTACAAAGAAAAGTGAAGAGTCTCACACTTAATAGACCCATTTATGCTGGTTTCGCCATCTTAGAACTGAGCAAGGTTTTAATGTATGATTTTCACTATAATGTCATCATGAAGAAGTATGGAAGTAATGCCCGTCTACTATTCACCGACACAGATTCACTCACTTATGGACTCACCACCCCTGATCTGACTGCTGACTTACAGCAATTAAAGGGATTTTTTGACTTTTCTGACTACCCATCAGATCATCCCCTACACGATGTGTCTAACAAGAAGAAGATCGGTTACTTTAAGGATGAACTTAACGGAAAATCTGCTTTGGAGTTTATAGGGCTTCGTTCCAAAATGTATTCCATTTTAAGCGAGTGTGGTGAGAAACAAACGGCCAAGGGAATCGCAAGAGCAGCTCAAAGACAGCTAAAACATCAGACCTATAGAGACTGTCTTCTCAATCGACAACCTTCGTCTGTGGTTCAGCATCGGATCGGTAGTGAAAAACATCACATTTTCTCCATCCAGCAAAGAAAGCGAGCGCTCTCGGCATTTGATGACAAGCGATACCTGTTGGAAGATGGTATAACTAGCTATGCGTATGGTCACTACAAAATTCCTTAAATTTAATTCTTCTAACTTAATTTTTCGCAATTCATTAACTATAGTCATTATTTTTACTAAAATATTACGTTAACTTAATTTTTATAAAAACTAAAATTAGTATATTTTCAGGATTTTGTTAGTGACCATTAAATTTAATTTTGGGAAATATACGTTCCCACAAGTCTTCTTCAAAAAACTGGACACTCTTAAATTTAATTTTTAATGTAACTCTACTCTAGAAATAGTTTGTGTCCAACATTAATCTTTTAGACTTAAAACTTTAAAATTGTTAAGAGGTGAAGATATCTTCTTAAAGGATATCATCATATGGTTGATTAGTGACCTCAAGTTTCAAAGAAACATACGTTCTTTGGAATAAGATTTTTTTTTTTTTTTTTTTTTTTTTTTTTGTTAGGGTGGAGTGAGGCGGTACCAATTCTTCCTAAAAGAGGTATCGGGCTGGAGGTGGGTCCTCACCTTTAATAAATAATTTTTCAAAATTTATTAATTGTAATTCTAAAGTCTTAACTTATTCAAAATTAGTTAGGGAAGGGGGGGGGGGGGGTGGGTAGATGAGTTACCATGAAGGCAACGTCCGATAGTCGATATTTTAACAATTGTTTGGTAAAATATTGAAATGTCACGTGTAGCTCGGGGTTAGGGTTCTTTAGACCCTTAGCAAATGGCCTTCCTTTTATTAACTTTTCAAATTTAACATTTTTATTTGTGTAACTTTGTTGCAGGTATTTTAACTTGGCTAAAGGATATGTAAGTAACTCGCTAGAAAACCAAACAGTCAATCAGGAGTTAACTTTTGGTCACATGTTTAAAACTTACCAATCACCAGCGAGCATTTAGCTGACCGATCAGAACTCGTTGCCAACACCTGAAAACTAAATTTGGTATATATCCAGTGTTATCACCACTTAAAACGTAAATCTTAACATAGAATGACGACATATCTACTGTGACGTCATTAGTAAAAATATCTATCACTCTAACTTATTCGTTTACAAGCAGCCCTAGAACAACTCAACTCTATCTTAAAGGTAAATCGAAACTAAAAAGTGTTGCCATCGCTCTAAACTTTGATATAAAACACATTATGACGTCATACCTATTGTGACGTCACTCAATAAAAACCTATCACTCTAACTTATTCGTTTACAAGCAGTCCTAGAACAACTCAACTCCGTCTGTTAGATAAACCGAAACTAAAAAGTGTTGCCACCGCTCAAAACTTTGATATAAAACACATTATGACGTCATACCCACTGTGACGTCATACACAAACAGCTTATAACGAAACCGAAACTAAAACAGCAGCAGGAGGGAAACAACTCCACTCCACTTCCGGTCACGTGACTTCCGGTGACGTCATATCCGACCACGCCCCTTCCGGTGACGTCATATCCGACCACGCCCCTTCCGGTGACGTCATCATCCCTCATCCCTCTGCGCGCTGCGCCATGGCCCCGGATGCCCAATTTCTAACTACTAAGATCAACTTGTTTGAAAGCACACGCTTCCGATTCCCTGTAAAATTACTTTATCTCCAAGTGCACTTCAAAAGGTCGTCGTGGTTAAGTGTTGAGGTCAACCGAAGAAATCCCTAAAAGGAAGATTATACCTGCCACGCACAAAGGACACAGTTCGAGTTATTTATTACGACAGTTTAGACCACATACACCATAAAAAGTAGTCTTTGGAAAGAATATCAGTGGATATTCTACTTTAGGAAGTAATTTGCGTATGGAAGGGCGATATGGTATACCGGAAGTAAGAATTGTATAGTACAATATGCATTTTATCCAAACACTTAAATATAGAAATGAGAAAACCGAGTTAAAGGGACTAAAAGAGGTTTATGGAGGGCATGACTATTGGTGCGTCGCATCCTCGCATTAAGTTTCGAGGACAATTTCTGGACATAGAAACGACATAATAACGTTGCATTCTAGGCTTAAGCACGAATATTTAAAATATATGCTGGATTCATTAAATTATTTTTATTTGATTCCCACAACATAAACATACCAGTATGCGAAAAATGTCGCGTGCGTCTCTAGATAATTGCTTAACAATTTTTTGTCCAGATTGTGTAGCCATTTACGAAAGGCTCTAATATCTCACGTTTAAATGCTATTTATTTTAATTAAAATATTTCGATAAACTCAACTTTTTTTTTCGTAATTAAATTATTCACAAAAATAATTCTATATCGATAATAAGAATTGTATATTCTGCTCTGAAAAGCATTCTTTGCGATTTTCCAAATAATCCATTTGGCGGTTTAATGGTAAAAAAAAAATAAAAAAAAAAAAAAAAATGGCAAAACTTAAAGAAAAACAAATGCAAACAAATATTTAAAAAACTATTTTATTGCCAGATTTTAAGCTCAATAAGCTATGCACAAATTTAGAATTTATAAAAATTTTCTTCGAATTCGCAGACAAACACTTGAATATTCTGCATATTTATAGATAGGGATATATAGGGATATATAACCTAGTATTTTCCAGTAGTTATATTTGAGAAAATTAACTCTACCAGTATGAGGCTTTAAGTATCAAAAAACCCTCCAACATAAAAAAATTCATAATATCTTATGTTTATAACAAAGTATATGATTGTTTGGATGTATTATAATGAATTAAATGTTTCATCCAGCTTTTCTAGGATACTCAGGAAATAATCAACCAGTTTCCTATCTTATGTTTTACATTAAATATGCCATATATGATGTTATAAATAAAATTATCTCTATAGATCCAACTTCAAAGATCAGAGCAAACTGATTCTTTCATAAGCTTATCTATATAGATTATCTCTCTCATCCTGAACCAGACACAACCTTAAATTTTTTTCTAAAAATGCTATATGCATGAAACATCAACACACACAAAAGATGGCTGCGCCTACTTTTTACCGAAGTTGCACATCATTTTATAACATACACATGAGTACAGACACCTAGCAAAAACTTACACTGCACTATTTATATGCAAAAGGAAAATACTACTATAAATTGATATCAGACAGATAAACTAAACAGGGTGTCCACAAATTAGTCAGGCAATGGAGTTCAAATATATCTGAATAACTCTTAATAACTAGGCCTTATGAACCATTCTTTTTCCCCAATTAATTTATGTTCACCATGTCATTCTATATGCCAAAAAAATTGTTCATTATGCCTTGTTATTAAGAGTTATACAGATCTATTTGAACTCCATTGCCCAACTAATTTGTGGACAACCTGTATTTTACATTTACATATTAATTCCACTCAGCTGAAAATTATATTTTCACTGTGCTGCAATGCAGAGTTTCTATTTCTAGAATATATGTTTTAAATACTCAACTCAGTTTACTCTATTGAAATAACCTTAGGTAAATACGAGTCGTTTTTTTTTTTTTTTTTAACAATTTATTCAGAATTTTAAAATTTTTAAATCCTAACCTAGTTTTGACCCAAGGAAAATGTTGGCTTATGCAAGAGGAACCCAAGTATGTCATCTAAAGAGCTTATGAGTACTATGCACGAAGATCGATTACATTCACTCAATTATCATTTCAAATTTTATTTTTAGCACTTGATTCATATCCTTTCATGACGATGACTTTTTTGCATTAACAATAACTTTTTTCATAATGTTTAAGCCATAATAGTTTACCACTTAAAATTGTACAAAATGATTTTTTGCTTGAAACTGATAGTATTTGTCTTTGTAATAGTTGAGCTGAAATTAAACATCGTCAAAATGTAACTGGATTTTAAAAAGTTAAGTTTATTTTTTAAATCTTAGTAGTATGAATAATGAATAGAAATATGGAATAATGAAACTCAGATAACGAGTTATTAAATTTACAATGCTAAAGTATACATATAGTTCTTCATTATAAGAATTTTATAATTGACAATAATACATAATCCTTACCTTTTAACAGTTGGATAAACTAGTTCCGTTGATACAGGACGTAGCTTAAAACCTTTTCACAAATACAGGGTTAATCATGTCCTTGATAAGGTACAGCCATAGCTTAAAATCTTTTCATAGATACAGGGTCAATCCAGTCCTTGCTGAATCTATGATATGCACTCCGTCACTTGATAATGTGAGGAAAGAAACAGCAGATGAATTACTCTAACCAGTCGTAGTTAACTTTATCTTTACATGGCCTTTCTTACATATGCCTTGAAAGATTTAAATACTCAATATTTCTCAATATTTCCAAACTTTTCTCACGATCCAGATGTATTGGATTTCACACTCAAAATTCCTATCTACTAGCTTAAAATCTTATCAATACAAACTCCCCTTTACATGTAGTTATTCATAAAAGAAACCATAGTTTTAAATGAGAGTTTTACTTGGCATCGCAGAACGTTAATTTAAACTTCGGGTGGTCATCATTTGAGAAAAAACAAATTCAGTCACAATCCAACGTGATCCACACATTGTTCCGCGCTTTAGTAATGATACTGAACTCTTTTAACCATCGATTTTGGTTTGATATACAATGGTATTAATAACACACAAACATTTCACTCTTCATACTTTGCACAGAAAGACATCCACGTTCTAAAAATGTTACACTTCTAAATCAAGCAGAGGATGCCAGCATTCACAAAGCGCTTCAACATTAAACATATACCTCTACCATTAGCAGGAACATATTTACCAATAACAGTGTCTTTGACAAAAACATACACCCTACAGTTACGTCCCAAGCATTGCTCAGAAAACGTGCACCCTGGACAAATTCGATTGATTCTTCGAGTTCTTTAATACCTTGACATCAACAAATAGTTTTATTTTTTAAAATTCAATAACACAAAAGCCTTCTTTACAGCTTAACATCTTGGAGATGTAGTTGTTTTTAAGATAATCTAATAAAAAGTTTTAAAACTTTCAATCAAATTTGATTTTAATTCGTAAAAATTATTATACCGCTGCATTTAAAAATTTACGAATATTTATTTTGGAATGTATTAGTTGCTAAAAAATCACTTTGTACTAAACGCATTAACATGAAACGTACCGAAATGCACCATTCATTGCATGAAACATCAAGTGGCAAAGAAACTTTCGAAATCTTAAAATAAAAAAGACAGTATCTTAAAATAATATAATCTCGTCTAGTGTATATTCTTTAAAAAAAAGTTAATGCCCATATCCAGGAGTTTTTAACAGAGACTAAAAATAAGATTAGTGGAATGAATTCAATAAAACCTATCTTAATTAGAAATGCCATTGATGGCAAAATGCCTATGGACGGTGAATGCCAGAGATTCCACAGATGTCATTGAAAAGGCATTTGTGTATAGAATCTTAAAAATTTATGCAAACATTTTTCATCGATCATGAAATTCTATCACAAAAGTAAACATTTCAAAGTGAAGCAACGGAATCTTCGTACACGGAAAGGAAATCTTTAATGTCCTCATCCATCTCATCTGGTGGTATATGCATTTCGAACACCTTCCTTAGACGATCTTTTTTCCTGTAACTTCTTTCCCACATAAGATAATCCAACAAAATATTTCTATCCTGAAAAATAACTCGCAACTTTTTTTCTGTCTTCCAATAATCTATAGCGTACCTTTCTTTTCTCTGTATGTTATATTCATTCCTCAATTTATACCTGGGTGAATCACAAGCAAGGCGACGTAGTATGTATAGGATACTTTGGTCGATGAAATATTTCTGATGCCTGACGGGACCTCTATCCCATACAATGGGAATCCAGTCAGGGAATGGGTTTTCGTAATGCTTTTTCAGCGATCGTTCATTTATTTTGGAATGGTACATCAACATATATACAATTGCCCCGAAATCCCTATCCATAAAGAATGGTTGTGCTAACTCAAGGATAAACATAAAACTTCTAACTAGAGGATAATTTATGAATTGTGCCGCAACACGTCGGGGATGCGATTTAAAAAGTTTGAGTCTGTTCTTTGCATCCAAGTTAGTTAGGATTACAAAGAAAATTGGAGGATCAATGTCGTATTTGTCATTAAATAATCCTTCAAGAACCTGATTTAAAGTTTGTTGTTTCTTTAAAGGTGTGAGTTTCTGCACAAAGTACCTGATTCCAGCAATGTTTTTAAGCACAAAAGTGCTATTGAACAAATACACGAACCAATTTCTCGTCAGCTCACAGGGACATCGTATTAATTCAATCCCTTTCTTTTTGTCCTTGGCTATAGCAGAACAGGCAAAATACACTACTTCCACACGATCAGGAATTATGTATCTGTCAGGAGTTTGTTCCAGAATCCGCTGCATTAGAGGACAGAAGTGAGATTTAACACTCGGCCACAGTGTCCATATCAGATCTTCAATGCAATAAATGCAGGCCAGGCGAAACGTGTCTACTGGGGTGTAATTTTCTCCCTTTAAAATTTGCTTCACAGTCTTTTCGTCATCAATTTCTCCATAGGAATTGAACACCAACATGTCGCTTAATCTGGTGTGTTGCCATTTGGTTCGTGAGTAGGCTGTAGACCAATCAAAATGATTAAAGCAGGAATCATCTACATTTGAAAAATGGTTTAACCAAGCCATCGAATTATATTCCACATATTTATAGGCTTCCATCAAATGCGTTTCAAATCTTGTAGGAAGGGGGAATGCCTTTATTTTTTCTGCTATCTCATCTGTATTAACCATGCACACCCATTTTTCTTTTCGGGTATTATTAACATCCTTGAAAGTAAACTTTACATTTTGTTTAAACACCTCCACAACAAAAGCCATGATGCATCTGCCCTGAAGTGAAGGAAGACACTCAAATGTCTTCATATCATTTGGAATCACTAAAAACGAATGAGGTATGAAGCGCATATTCATTATACTTCCGGCCAAATCATCCACTGGAGCTGAAGGATCCTGGAAAAAAATAAAACTGTAACCAGAAGAAGAATAGTGAAAAAAAAGGGAAATGATTCATATTGACATATCTTACCAATACTTGATAAGAATTTTCTATAGCAGGATTCTGTAAAATGAAATAAAAAATTAGTGCAACTATTTATAAAGACTTTATGTATCCAAAGAGAATGTAATTTTATTTCAAAATATTTCTTACCAATCTATTCATTATAGCAACCGGGCTCTGTAAAAGAAAAAAAAGACTGTATAAAAGTATATAGATATAGTATAATACAATAAAAATGTAAAAAATTAATTTCTTTATTACTTACTAATCTAGCAATTAAAGAAGCAGGATTCTGTAAAGAAAATAATACACTATTGTAAGTAAAAACTACCATTAGCGTAGTAACAGGATATAAATATATTTTCACTATATTCCTCAAAAGAGATATTCATTATAACAACAATTTAAAAATCATAAGAAATTATGTTAATGTTAGAGGCAAAATACAAATAAATAGTTAAAAGTTCGGTTGCTCATTTCTTACCAATCTATCCATTATAGCAGCTAAATTCTGCAAGAAATAAAATTTTAATGTAAGTATGTAGATAAAGAGTTTAATCAAAATCAGAAACGAGTATTTTTAAATTCCTTACCATTCTATTTATTAAGCGGGCAGGATTCTGCAAAAGGAATAAAGCACTAGTGTAATTATTTGGTAAAAAATCACAATGAAAATAAAATTATATACAATTTCAGGATTCTTACCAATCTGTTAAATAAAGCAGTAGCATTCTGTAAAAGAAATACAATGATAGCATAATTGTATTAAAAGTGAACATAATAAAATTGAAAAGCAAAAAAATTAATGTAATATTACTTACCAATCTGTTTATTAAATGAGCAGGATTCTGTAAAGAAATAAAATACATGAGTTAGTGTATAGTGAAACAGTAAAACAAACATTAAAAAGAAAATATTTCCCTATTACTTACCAATCTGTCCATTAAGGAAGAAGGATTCTATAAAATAAACAAAATACATGAGTATTTAAAGGGACTTTCTAATATGCATATAAATAATAATTTATATATTGCTTACCAATCTATCCATTATTGAAGCAGTATTCTGAAAATCAAATAAAGTATAAATGTATAGAAGAAGTGTAAAGTAAAAACAACAACAAAAGAATTAAAGAATTATTGCCATATTTCTTAGAGTAAATATATATAGCAGGTGTTTCTGAAAATGAAATAAAACACTGCCATAGTGGCTTGTGGAAGTACAACAAAAAAAGATTTCTTGAAAAACATATACATGAATATATTATAGATAAATAGAAATTTATGAAATGCATAGAAGATGAAGATTTAATTTCAGATAAGTTTTTTAATACATGTGACAGGTTAAAAAAAAGTAAAAGTATGAACCTTTTTATTGTCTTAAAAAGACAACATATATTGAAACAGTACATAAATAATGAAGTTTGAAATTTAAAAAAGGGTGAAATAAAAGTGTTCTGTTAGGTCACTCTAATAATAATAATAAACATCATGCATAACATCTAAAACAATAGAAGAATTTTTTTTTTTTTTTTAATGTTTGACATATGTTGATACATTATGTTACAGTAATAGAAAACATCATTGTAAATATTGCAAAAAAACAAAATTTAAATCTTCAAATCTAACAATATATGCAACATGTAGCAATAATTTGATCCTTATATGATGATATTGATATAGGGAAGATTTGAAATACATAATTACTATTAAAATTATGAATTTGTCTTAAAAAATAAAAGAATAATAACAAAAAAGAAATGTCAAAAAGACAATTTAGTATTAAAAAACTCCACAATTTTTGTTATTGTATAGTTTTGTCGAACATTGTTAGTAGTTTTTGAACAGTTAATTGTGGAAACAGCATGTGTGATCTTTTCTGACAATAATGAAGGTAATGCTTCATGTTAGATTAATTTACAATATCATGACAATGAAAATTTAAGAGTTTAAACTTACAGCACAAAACTTTAAAATATATATGAGTTTTGACAATTACAAATAAAATAAAAGGAACATAATTTGAAGATATAAAATTAACAGTTGTTGAAAGATCGTTTTCAGAAACATGAGTGTTATGGATCTTCAGTTAGTTGCTACATGTAAATTGTTTTAAACTGTATTCTCAAAAGCAATGAATTTCTATATCAATTTCATTCATCAGTTCTACAAAAAAATAATTTAGTAGTAAATAGTTTAGTAATAATAAATAATTTGGAATTCAAATAACAGGTATTAATTAAAACTTTAACTTCAATAAAAAGAATGAGAACAAAATAAAGTTGCAATCAAAACTTAAAACAAAGGGAGACATTAATACATATCAAACTTCATTGGATATAAATTTATAACTTCTTCTAAAACTGCAATGACGTAACTGAACAGAATAGGAAAAATGCAAGAAATCACACATTTTAGGTGATGAATAGAAAGAAATAGTAATACTTCTTAAATGTAGTTGCTGATGAAAAGATTCAATACAGTCACAAAATAGCTTCTTAAAAGTAAAATGTAAAAATTTTCACTACCGAACAGAGGTGTGTAATCGTTGCATATTTGATCCATATAGTTGTGTTTTAGAAAAAGTCTTTATGTATCTCAGTGCCTCAACCAAGCTATAAAAATCTATATTATTTTAAATGTTCATAAATTTCTTTTACTCTTCATTTATTTTTAATATTTAATCGCAACTGTAAATATAGAGGTTTTAAATTCCAATTATAAAGATGTGATTATACAATGACTTCTTCAAAAACAAATTTTAAGCAGAGTTTATATCTTGTTTAGGTTTATTATAATATAACTTATTTTATTTTGCAATAAAAACCAGAAACATATATGGCAAAATAACATTTATATTCATACACACACAAATACTATATATACAATATATTAGGGTAAATAACGTATACTTAGATTACCACTCATTAGAAAATTTAAAAAAATTCAATGTGATGGCACAGTGCAACATTAACATTAAAATAATTAGCATGTAATTTCTGCGTCATCTATAATTATTAGGGTAAAAACAATTTTTAAATATAAAATTTTGAAAATAAATTAATTTTTCCAATCTATAGTTCAGTATATGAAACAGCAAATTTTCATTAGAATTAACAATGCATGCAAGTTTGCATGTAAAGGTGATTATCAAAATAATGGAAACACCAGTGAATTAAAGTGACATTTAAGAAAGCTCTTTGTAAGAAATAAAATATATCCCAAGTTACTTGTTTTTTTTTAATATTAAAATTATAAACCATGGTATGTATGAAGTAGCTTTAGTGAAGTTGGACTTGCATTTTTTTCAAAAGCGTAAAATGTCAGACATCACAGACTTCAAATTGTAGGTACCCGACTAGCTGTAGCAAGTGTGGCTGAAATATCTCAGCTTTTAGGCATTTCTAGAGGTACAGTGTCTAAAGTCATGACAGCATACACAAAGTGTGGCAAGACAAGTTCGTCAAAACAAAATAAAGGACGGAAGAAGAAGCTGAGTAAAAGAAACCGACGGGTTTTGAAGCGAATTGTAATGTCGAAAAAGAAATGAAGAATGGTACTATATTCCTCTAAACACTATTCAGCACTTACATGTGTATTTACAAAACATGGTTAGATAATTTGAAAATGTAAGCATGGTGACTTTGATAAACAATTTTTTTTACATATTTTTCATTTGTATAGATAAACAGTCCTGTAACCTACAATTTATTGCATGATTTGCTTGGATCAATAGTTTCCATTCTTGACCAATAAGCCAAAGATAAAAAAATTATCCCTCTCAATCCTTCATCTCTACAAAAACTTAGCTAACTAAGATAAATTTAAAATTATAACTATTTACTATTAAAATGAGTTTTATCTTTTGAGAATTCAAGTACTTAACTGAAGAATATGTGAAATGGTTGTAGTTTTAACTGAGAATAATAAATAGGATATTGAGGCTCATAATCGTTTAAAAGCTGTGCAATTCTTTGCTTCAAACAAAGGCTCAAAACTAATGGAAATCAAGGAGATTTCTTTTTATCTAAGAGTAAAAAATTATGCTGAGTAGAAAATTCCTTTTGACACAAAAGTGAAGTACACAACATACTATAAAGAGGCTCTCAAATTTATGGATACAACATTACTTTCTAATGGAGACTCTTATTTGTAATCTATTCATCTGACTCTTTTTCATAGAATAAAAAATGAGAATGAGGAACTTTCATGTTTTTTGGTTTTATTTTTAAATAAAAGCAAATAAAAAATCATGAAAAACAATACCATTCTTTCAAAAATTTGAGCTCGGAGAGATAGTTAAAAAAATATTTAGTTTTTCCCTTTGCGATTTGGCGAGAAAAAGCTACTTTTACGTGTCACGTCAACGCGCAGATGACAAACCAGTCTAAAACCTGCTTTAGACCAGGTTCTTCTCCAGATTTTTGACAGAATTTATGCGTAACAACGTCATGGTTTTTTACGCGTTTTTGGTAGCAGGACTTTTGCTTTGATTTCAAATTTGATTTTTTATTAATTGAAAGCATAAAGATAAAAAATAATTGCACTGCTCAAATATATTCATTGGATAACACTAGAAAATAAAAAAAATATTCATGTTCCTCACTTGTGCAAGTTCCTCATTGTATACTGATTTTTAAACGGAGAACTTAGGATACAAACTCCAGGCAACTGAATATGATGGCTTTCAGTTATAAATTGGGTTGGTATAATGTTTATAAAACTTGTTCTCAGAATACTTAAAAAAAATGACTTGCAATTGTCTAAATTGTGATAGTAAGAAAAGATTACATTAAATTGATGGCAAATTATTTTTGCAAACAGCTACCATGGTAAAAAGATTGGGTAATCATATATTACTTAATATTGTTAGTTTTTAAAATTATAGCAACAGAATAATTGGAGGGTTGCTAATGTTTTCAAATATCATGTTTTTAGATAAAAATTCATATTTCAACAAACCATACAGTAAACAGCTGAAAAAGTAAATATTGTACAAATAGTTCAAAACTTATTAGAAAAGACACACACAAAAGGAAAAATCTATGAGTTATGTACAAGACAAAAAAAAAGTATTGATAATTTTATAAGTGGATAAATGTAGCATCTGATAAGAGGTTTACAGGAAAACAAGGTTAAATATATATAATAAAACGCAATTCATACGAATATACATACTTAACATAATTTTAATATTTAGATATTTATCACTGTGTAAATAAAAGTTAAAAAGTTTAGCAAAAGAAAATACATAACAGACAATATTCCACAAAAAAGAAAATGATACACACATTTAATTGAAAAATTTAAAATGCAAAAGTGGATAACATGATTCAATTGACAATCTAAAACTAAACATATATATTAGAAATCAAACTCAAGAGAAAACTCTTAAATGCAATACAATCTTTAAAAATTTTATCACAAAATTACCTAATATTTTCTGCAAACCTATTTTCTGCAATTCCCTTCTATATACTACACCAAGTGTAATTGACAAGAAAAAAATATTCTTAAACAACATAACATGAATAAAAAATTTCATGAAAATGTTTATAAAATCAATCACAGGAAAGAAATTTTTTCAGTATATGAAGTATTCCATTATGGTACAAAATGCTACCCTAAAGCAGAGGTGCCACATATCTGACTAACCCAAAACAAAGAAGAAGTATTCCAAATTGTGAATTCCAGTAAATGAAAGATTATTGGAATTCGTAATGTAAACATATCTAATCTACCTACAAAAATCAATCTTGTTTGTAAGTGAACTTGTTCCATAAAGGTTTCTTTATCAATCAGCATATCCTTACCAAATTTGTTCTGCATGTACATTGGCATAATAAAAGAATAACTGTAAGCGTCTCATAAGAAATGGATTCAAAGCTTTTGTGAAATTGTTTTATTTCTTTTGGCATTGACTTAATATTAGAATAATGTCCTTCTCAGACAAATTAGATACAGTTTCCTAACTATAGAATTTTTGATAAACAGTTGCAGGTAAGTGTTTTGAACTAAAATTAATAACCACTTTTTAAAAAGTATATTAATTTTGTTGTTTTTAGAGCATTTAATGGTACTCTTCAGTTAGGAAGATACCAGTTGGCACAGTTGTCGCCAAGCCTAAATGTTGACATGCTTAAATGACAAGTAAATGTAATGCCAAGTCTAAATGTTTACGGTTTGTTATAGGGTTACTATAGCAATCCTATAATGGTTTGTTATAGGAAATTTAAATGATTTGAAAGTTATTAGTTTGAATGAGTTATAGCTGCAATTTGGCAACTTTTATCTGATATCTGTCTAACAAAATAGCATCCATTTAACTTAATATCAAAAGTTTTAAAAAAAGAATTCATAAAAAAAAACAAAAAAAAAAAAAAAAAAAAACATTCATAAAATCTAAATACTTGTGAACAACATAAAATACATAATATAAATTTTTTATCTTGCCATAAACTTAAAATTATAATGACATTATCATTAAACCATACTGGTCACAAAGAGTTATAGAAAAGCAAATAATGAGGATTATTCATATGTTTGTGGCTGGAAAAATTCTAATTGGTTTTCAAAATTCAGAAAAATCAAATTATTTATAAAAGGCATATGTGTGATTATGCTCTGTTGGTGAGGTTACACATTTAGGAAAGTAGTAGTTTGTGACAGCATCATGCATAACAACAACAAGCACATTTTACTAATTGGTGAGGTATTGTTTAATGATCTCAGTATATTCCAAATGTTTTGATGAAAATATAGAGTACTAGAAAATGGTACTTTCCTGTTAGCAGGGTACCAGTTGGCACAAATGTTGCCAAGCATAAATATTTATGTATTTAAATTAAACGTAAAAGTATCGCCAAGCCTAAATGTTTACCGTTTGTTATAGGAATTATAAATAATTTGAAGATTGTTAGTTTGGATGAGTTAGGTTTGCATTTTAGTGTTTTTTTATCTGGTACCCAGATATTGGAAAGTTCCTAGAAATTATATCAACCAGCAATACGAATTGTAATTCAAATTTAGGAACCCAGAGCTGTTCCATCAATTAATCCATTTTAATCCTGAATGAAATATAATTTTAATTTTTTTGCTAACTCCCAGACCCCAGATTGGGAACCAACATCTTTAAAACACAAGAGATTTATTTTACAACTGAGTTATTGAGAGTGTAATACTTGGTTGTTCAATATTCAAACCTAGTACAAGCAATCATACAGATCTGCAGAAATGTCGTTGTAAAATGAATAGCCATACTAGGCAGTACAACTTTTATGCATACCAGTATATAAACACAAAACTAACAATCCACTACAGGCTCAATGCTCAACTAACTTGACCTAGTGTAATGCATGCTTAAAATTTTGCAATGCAAGTCAAATTGCCCTTCAAAACCATTTACCCATCTGAGTTTAAAATGCGATTTATTTATACATAATTAAAAAATAAATATTTTAGATAGTTTGAGTTTTTACAGGTGCATGTGTAGTTTTGATGGTATTTTTTCTGCACATTTTTTACTTAAAATGTTTCAAGGAATAACTTTATTATAAGTAAATGATTCTAGATCATGTTTTCAATATTTCTATTTGAAGGTAAATAACAGTGCCATACCTAGTAATAAATAAATATGGGAAAAGTTAACTTACATCAATAGAGAGAAAACAGTAATATGATTCTTCGTTCACTTAGGCAGCAGGCCATTGAATAAATTCCAGGAATGAGAACTCTAAGATTTCCATCCTAAGTAATAAGGAAATAAAATTAGTTATGCAAATATACAATTATGCATTGATAGCTTCTTTTTCATGTTTTATTATAAAATATACAAAAATTATTGCAATGCACAATAAAATAAGTGGAACTTTGATAGAAATTGCTAGAAAATAAAAGTGTACTATATTCTGAAGTGGAAATTTACAATACCAAAAAATAAACTTATGTTGCTGCTTTTTGTCATAGCATATATTATGTTTTAAAAATAAAATTTTTATAGAAATAAGTATTTTTTATTATTGTATAAATAAACAATAATGAACATATTGTTTTAAAGAAAAAATATGTTCATTTTTATTTTATTGACCAAACTCACTTAAGTCTAACTTTTACTATGCCAATTAACTTTGATGTTTTGTGGTAGTAATGAGAATTAATAGTTTTGATATCATATAAAAAGTCATAGCTTATGGCCAAAATATTAAAACCTGAAATTTAAGACTATCCTGTAAGCCATTGAAAAATTCCAGTTTAAACATTTCAATAACAATAAGCTTTTTCAATTTCTAATTCAAGAAATAAGTTGAGGTACTGCTGAACTACAGATACTAGGAAAGGTTAGATAATTTTGTTTGCAGTTAAAACTAAGTATCCCCCCCCCCCCCTTTTTTTTTTATGTTAAAATATTCTCCACCACAAGTTATCAAAATTTTTACAAAATACAGAAGTATCAATAATGCAACTGTATCTAAAATAATAACAAAATACTTTTAGAGATTTGCATAGGTTAGAGCTGAATTTTGACAACTATTACAGCTCACAAGATAAAAATAAAATTATGCTGTGTTTAGTTTATTAATTGGTTCTTCCTGAAATTCCTCAACAATAAAATAGTAAATTAGGTGATAAGTTTATCATCAAGATGAAGTTAATTTTTTCCCAACAGGTATATATACTACGACGATTGAGATCAACATGCATTACACAATTTGATACAGTTTTGAAAAACCCATATATTTGAAAATGAAAAACACAAACTTTGAGCATTGATGATTTTTATTGATTTTCTTTGCTTTCAGAAATACTTATTTGTTCCAATATGTTAATTTAGTTATGGATTCCATTTTGTTTAGCAGACGAAAGAGGAATAAAAATAAACAATCTGTTTCCAAGAAAAGAAATGAACGGGTCTTCTTAGTGAATATTATTTACAGACCAGGTCCATCAAGTAAAGCATATATTTGTTACGTCATAAGCAACTGCAACTGCAAAATTATACGTAAAATAAAATGTTTTTATTTATTGGTTAATTGAATGAGAGAATTTTAATTTGATTTTAAAGATGCATTGTGATTGCTCATAAGAATGTGAGGAATATGGTAGGATTGAAAATATAATCATTTTAAAAATAAATAGTACTTTTAAAAAATATTAAACTTTTGCATTTCTCGGAAATAAAACAATTAATGAACAAATAATGTTATGCTTAAAATGAATTTAAATGTTTTTGGTGAAATGTCACAAATTTTTACTTTCAGTTATTCATATGTTAACATTTGGTGATGAACAGGGCCGCCGACAAGGGGGGCTAAACAGGCATATTATAGGGGGCCGGCTTGCCAAAAAGGGCCCGCAATTACTTGTTAACATAATCTTGAAAATAAATTTTAAAAACAATTTTTTTAGTTTATAGGATCCAAATTGCAAAACAAAAAGACAAAAAATGCCGAAAACTCTTTTGCAGACGACCTCTAAAACCATTTTTTTTAACACCGTTCAACAGACGCAAACCACAAGAGGAGGAACCAGGGACTATGGGAATCTGTGGGAGGGAAGGGAAGGGAAGGGGGAGTTTTTTAAGAAAACCTTTGAACCACCAACAGCTTGTAGCCTAAGGCAAATTTTTAACTAGCCATATATTTGTTTCTGATGGATGTCTGCTCTATCAGAGTGAGAACTATCCGATTTTTTATCATTTTGATATTTTGAAGCTTAGTAAATAATCTTTCTGGTTCGAGTGAACAGTGATAAACCTTAATGGGGTCTTTAGCAAGCTCTGACCTCAAAGGCAAACAATGTTTATTGAAAAAACTAAATTTTAGTCAAAATAATTAGTTAATTATAAAAAATGGTATTGTTTCTTAAACAAAGGTTTAGTATAAAGTGAGAATTAATCTACAAAGTACCCTTGATAACCGGTGACCTATAGATATTTTTGAGAGGCCCGGGTCATTTAAAAAACTTTGTTTATTCTTAAACGTGAAACTTCATTTTAAGTAGATTCCAAAAGTTTTTTTTTTTTTCATAGAAGTTCATTGAAATGTTTTGGCAAATAAACAAACAGGGGGCCGGTTTTAAGTATACGCCTAACAGGCACACGCTTAGAGCGCCAAATTGACAAGGGGGTGCAAACAGAACCATTTTGTGAGATTTTTTTTTTAACTAAAACAATTTCAAATTAAATTTAAATATTTGTCTAGACTGAACTGATGAAATCTCTTCTCCCCCATGCACAGCTTCGTCTCTTTCAATAGAGTCGAATTACACAATTCACTTCAAAAGATGCATTGCCTTCGATTGAGCCCCTAAATAAAAATTAAGTTTATAGGAAAATAAAATCATCTGTTTATTGTTGAATAATGATTGAACAAACTTTGTAATTGATACAAAAAGTGTGAGGTTTTGGATGTGTACAAGACAAAAGAGCAGTTGATAGATGCACTTATCTATACAACTGGTATGTAAAAAAAAATTATGAATGCAATCTTCCCATTACAATAATTACAATGTCCTTTTAACTTGCATGGAAATTAACAGAAAAAAAAAATAAACTCTGCCGCTGAAAAAAAGTTTCTAATTTAAAATTCGCTCCGTAAATTATAGAGTTTGCAGTACAAAACAATTATAGAAACTAATGGCACTTGCTTATTACTAAAACATATAGATGCTCAAATATCTGCAGGGTTCATATCAGTTTTACTAAAAAATGTAGCCAATACAGGAGGATATTTCTTCTCACTTCGAAAAAATATTAAAATCCTTTCCAAGAACGAATCTTTCTCCATATTTTAGGGGGAAATATTTCTTAGAATATATTAAAGGGAGATGTTTAGTTTAAAAATATATATATATATATATATTTAATAATTCGAATCCCCCCCCCCCCCCTCATTGTTATTATTATTTTTGATTTGCAGTCTCTGTTAGTTACCAATACGAATTTCTATTAATATTAAACTATAAAAAAATTCTTAACTTTTCTAATCCTTTATTTTAGGGATTTGGGAAAAAAAAATATTTCAATAAAACTAAAAATGTATTGGATTTTTTCAAAACTTTAGAATTTTTTCTAATATTTTTTAGTTCAAAATTCGATATAATACACTCATTAAAAAAATATGGACATTTTAATGTACTTAAATTTTTATAAACACTTGCAACTTGCGAAAATTATTCAACAAATTTGTGTAGTATTAAACATATATATATACATTTTCAATTTAGAGCCATTACTTTATTCTTATCTATATCACAATCGGCAAAATAAAAAGACTGTTAAACACGCCTTGCAACACTTTATTTTCTAATTCACGATTAAGACGTCCAGAATTTTTTTTTAAAAAATTGCAATTTTGTTTATATTAGTGATTTTTCAACTAATTGAAGTTCATTTGTTGCCTATTAAAGTTTAAAATAACACATTATAAAATAACATCTTCTAAATTTTTTTAAGTAATTGCTTTGTTAGAAAAATTTACATTAACCATTGCTGCAGAACATAGTAGATTTTGTTCATCATGGAAAAGTCTCCAATAAGACTTCGACAACCCAGTAAGTATATACAGCACCCTGCAGCATTTAAGCATTCCTCACATTGGTTCAAATCATAAAAGGGAATGAGAATGTGCCATTGGTCAATTTTCCTGTCAGTATGCGAAGAAGTAACGCCCACACAAAATGGCGGCTGCATGCTGAATGGGAAGTTGATAGTTCTAATCGAGAATTCGTATTTTTTTTTTTTTTTTTGAAAATATGATTAGAAAAAAAAGGAAGGTATTGTTTTCATTACAAGCAACGTCAAAGCATTGTATGAAAAAAAAATCCTGAGCGGATGATTCGTACAGTATTACGAAGTGCTGAATTCGACGAAGCCATATTCTTATTAAATGGGAAAAGTTATGTTTGATGGTAGTTCTTATTGACGTAGCTTTGTTAATAAAGTTTGAGGATCGTATAATCGCACTAAGTTAGTTTGTGACTTCAAAATCGTAATATACTTATAAATAATCGTAAAACTGATTTTTAATAATAATTAATTGAAAATTTGAATAGTGATGCCATCTATATCAAAATTTAACAAATCCCAATTTAGCTTTTATGAAATATTTTTACCATGTAAGAGTCAAGATAATTAATATTCAGTGAAGACGTTTTATGTGAAAAAATATTATTTTTCTTTTTAATTTGTGATTGAAAGAAAAGTCGAACTATATTATATTCAAATTTTATTTTTTACTTACAGTTAATTTATAGAATAAACATCTTCATAATTTTAATAACTTCAACAATCATAAAATAGATAAATATAAATTAATTGTCATAACTTATGTTCACAATATTACAAGTATAATCGAATATAATACTAGACTGCACATTAAAATACTTCTTACCAGCTAAATACCCGTGCTTCGCTACGAAATTTTAACATGTGCAATATTTTAGCTAGCTGTGAGGCCTCACGGAAATCTGTCATTCGTGTATATTAAGACCCAGTTTTTGGCGCTTCGCTCGCAGGAAGGTTCATCGCTACGCAAAATCGAGCTCGCTTCGTTCACTGAAAAGTTCATGGACACATAAACACAGGCTTATTTTACTCGTTAAAAGGTTCATTGCTATACAAGCATAGGCTCGCTTCGCTCTCTGAAAGGTTCATTGCTGAGTAAGCATAAGCTCGATTCGCTCTCTGAAAGGTTCATTGCTGCGTAAGCATTAAGCTCGCTTCACTCATTAAAATCTAATACTTACGTACTTAATATTGGAAGCCTCTCCCTTGTCAAGAAAAACAAAATTCCCCGTTAATACAATAATACAACACCCCTTTAAGATTATTTTAACACGTGTTTGTGGAAAGCAAAATTAGAGGCTAAAACTACTTATGTTGAAACTTTCAGAGATCTAGGCCTATTCGAAGTCGCTTTTTGTAAAAAAATTAATTGAAAAACAAATTAAAATTTTAACATTCTTTTTATCAGTCCAATTAGAAGGCCAAAACTACTTGTGTTGAAAATTTCAGAAATGTAGCCCAATCACAAATCGCTTTGCAAAATATTTGTGAATTAATTAATAATAAAAAAAAATAATTAAATTCCTTTTTTTAAAAATCCAATTAGAAGGCCATAACTATATATGTTGAAAATTTCAAAGCTGTAGCCGTATTTGAAATCGTTTGGTAATATGTATATTAATTAATTAAAAAAATTAATTAATAACAAACTAAACAAAAATTAAAAATTCTGTTTTTCTAAAGTCCAATTAGAAAGACAAAACTACTTATTTTGAAAATTTTAGAGCTGTAGCCCTATTAGAAATCATTTTGTAAAATATTAATTAATTAATTAATTAATTCTAAAAATTAATTAAAAAGAAACTAAATAAAAATTTAAAATTCAGTTTTTCAAAAGTCCAATTAAAAGGCTAAAACTACTTATGTTGAAAATTTCAGAGCTGTAACCCAATTAGTAGTCGTTTAGTAAAATGTTTATTAATTAATTAAAAAAGAACAAAATAAAAATTTAAAATTCTGTTTTTTAAAAGCCTAATTAAAAGGCCAAAACTACTTATGTTGAAAATTTCAGAGCTGTAGCCCTATATTAGATATCGTTTTGTAACATATTTATTGATTATTTAAAAAAATTAATTAAAAAATAACTAATTAAAATTTTAACATTCTGTTTGTGATGTATACAATTAGAAGGCCAAAACTACTTATGTTGAAAATTTCAGAGTTGTAACCCTATTAGTAGTCGTTTTGTAAAATGTTTATTAATTAAATAAAAAAATTAATTAGAAAATAACAAAATAAAAATTTAAAATTCTGTTTTTTAAAAGTCCGATTAAAACGCCAAAACTACTTATGTTGAAAATTTCAGAGCTGTAGCCCTATTAGTAATCGTTTTATAAAATATTTATTAATTAATTAAAAAAATTAATTAAAAAGGAACAAAATAAAAATTTAAAATTCTGTTTTTTAAAAGTGCGATTAAAAGGTCAAACCTACTTATGTTGAAAATTTCAGAGCTGTAGCCCTATTAGATATCATTTTGTAACATATTTATTAACTAAAAAAAATAATTAAAAAAGAACTAATTAAAATGTTAAAATTCTGTTAATGATGCATAAAATTAGAAGGTCAAAACTACGTATGCTGAAAATTTCAGAGCTCTACTCCAATTTTAAGTAGGTTTCTATAGATCCACAGAGACACAGACAAACAGACACACAGCTTGTTTTGTTATTATAGATTAAATACAAGTCAATATTTAAAGAGCTCAATATTGTTATGAATTTTCCCGCTGAGGCAATAATGGCACAGTTTCTAAAATGAAAACTACTATTTATTCACTCTTCAAAGGCACAAAATTTATTCACAGACATCAGTTTAATCACCCGCAAGCTTCAACACAAGCTTCTATAAGAACAACTTCAAATACAGCGATTATACAAGTTCACTCTAGTAGGTAAACAAAGCGATCAGCTCACGTCGAAGTCCGAAATCAATCTGAAAACTTTCCCGATCTTCGGTCTTTATATACCAAGCGCGAGAGAACATTCGCAAAATTTCCAGCCAATTCGTCGGAAAAGAAACATCTCGAAATTTCTCGATTGCTTTAGGTGTTGCCACCTTTTTCTAACCTGTATAATTGCTGTTAATAAATGAAATAAAATAAAATAAAATAAATTACAATAGAGTTTTAAAATAGTACGTCACTATTTACACTATATACAGACAAGTTGTGCAACAATATTTATTAACATTTATTATTATTATAAAAATGGAACAGATGTAGTATAGGATATTTGGCGATATTTTTTATTTGGTATTAGCAAAAAGGGTCAAAATCAAAATATAAATAATAATGGAATAAGGTTAAAATATTAGTAATAATTAAATTAAAATACTAATAGTAATAAGGTTAAAATATTAATAATAATTAAATTAAAATACTAATAGTAATAAAATTAAAATAACACTAAAATTAAGTTAAAATGTAAATAATATTAAGTATCAAATTAAAATAAAACTTAAAATCTGTTTCCAGAAACCGCATTTATCCGGAAAAAAAACAACACCTATATAAAATCATGTCGAAGAAATGTCATATACATCAATGTCATATACGAAGAATGTTCTACATCTGTGCCATAAAAATTATTGAAATAAAAAGGCTCTAAAAAATTTATGCGTCGCATTGATGCAGTCATTTATTCAGAAATATTTCAGTTTCTTCCTTATAATGGCAACAAACAAATGACTATTAATAAAATAATAAAAATAAGAATTGATAATTTCAAAAGTAGCATTCGAGTTTCTGAGTCACCCGAATTTTTCTTTTACGTCTAAAGGTTAAAAAAAAAAAAAAAAAAAAAAAAAAAAATTAAACTTGGTTTCAAAATATATTCCAGCTGCATAATTTTCCTCGATAAATATTCAAAATTTATACTTTGTTGTTAAAAGCAGTTAATTAGATTCAATTGGAGTAAAACATTAATCAGGAATAAAATTATCATTTATAAAACATTCGCAATTTAAAAATCAGTTCCTAAACTCAAGATTTAAAACATGCATTTAATTCTCTGTGTCAACACAGTAAACATTGTTAGGAATCAATGTGAGGTATGCTTAAATGCCACCCGGCAATCCCTTGTCTCAAGGTTGAGAAGCGGGAGAAATAACAAAGCGAGGTTAGATGTTATCTATGTCACTCTCATCAAATTCTTGAATAGCACAGCCCGGGGGTGGCCATAAACTGATTGATTCGCGAGATGGAATTTTAAAAGCAGGGGGTGTTTGTAAACAATGCTTTCAATGAAAAGCTTTAAAACGGCCAGTCTCCAAACCATTGCTTGCGGTTGCTACGTTTCGTTTGCAGGATGAGGTGGTTAAAGGGAATCCAATAGAAAATGGCAACAAACTGACAAATAGATGAAACCCTGTTACTCCGATAGAAGTTATATGTATATGGGTCAAGAGAACCAAACTAATCAGTTTACCATTTTAATTATGGTAGAGTTGGTACTGGACTTAATACACTAAGTGATACTGCTATACTTTTTTTCCCATTTGACCATCTTTCCTAGTCTACTTTAGTCGAGATTTGCCAGTATTGGCGATAATTAGCAAGTGATAAAGTTCAGGTTTTTTTCCATAAATTTGTGGCTACCATTAATTCTGTTGAATCCCTATGGACGTTTTGATCAGACTATAAATATGAAATGGAATAAAATATGTTTTATTTGGAACTAGCAAAATTGTTCATAAACCAATGAAGTATGAAAAATAATTAGTATTTAACAAAATATTTATTACTGTATATCCATTTACAATTGCTAATTGAAGTCTGATAATAAAGTATTTTTTGTTTAGATATTTGCTTAAATACATAATTAACTAAATAAAAATAATACATCAGTATTTTATCCTTTGCAGAATATATATTTTATTTTGATTATTTGTTTAATGAACAAAAGTTTTAAAACACTTTTTGCGGTGATGGAAATGTGGATCCTCTAATATTTAATAATTTAAATTTTTATAAATACATTTAATATCCAAACATTTAAAGGGCGAAATACAAGCTTTTAACTACAAACATTTTTATGCAATTTTTATGATATAAAAATCATGGCAGATGAGACCAGTCAGTAGTCCATTTTGTTTAGAATTAACGCATATGATTCAGTCCATTCTTTCTTAAATTCACGATTTTTCTCATCAATTGTTCTCTTCCTTCTGGATGAAATCGATGCCATGTTTTTCCAAAATAGTATATCAAAAGCAAAGACAAAAGATATCATATCAGCACGCGTAAACGTGAAAAGTTTACAGTAAAAGGTGCCTTCTTCTCAGACAAACGTCAACAAAAGCTCGATGTAACTGGAACTGTGACGCATTGCGGGTGCACTCGTATTGTGCATTCTGATTGTTCTGTATTTTGACTGAGAAGGTACCAGGGGGAGCTGACTTTAAGTTGGTATTTGAGAACAGTGTTACCAGTCCACCCAACTCATTTCTCTGTGTTTCGTCGCGTTTTCTCGATTTTTCTGGTTTGAGATTACAACACAAAAAGTTAATAATAGGTTTACCCAAACAAAGAACACATTTATTAGCATTTATTGCTTCAGTTCATTCATTCAGAAAATGCTGACTAATTCTTCCGTTGAATTAGTCCGAATTTTCAGAACCAGTATTCAAAGCTCCGCGGGGTCACCGTCAAACGAACCCTGTTGTATACGCTCTCTATTTGCAAAAACCACCCTAAGTCAAAACTAATAAATGTGGGGATATTGCCTATTTTAGTACGGACGGAAGCATGTGTACACTGCGTTGCATAATGATAGAACCACCAGGTATTTTCAGCCTAGCATACAGTAATTGGAATAAATGATTGAAATAAATATTTTTATTGAAAATATACAAAATAAGAATGACAATAACAAAGTAAAAACATTACTCATGTTTATATTTTCATGTAATAAAATAAAAAATACAAATTTTAGGTTGCAAAATGATAGAACCACTTTCAGTTAATACTTTGTAAGAGCACCCTTTTTGGTTATAAGTTCAAAAATTCGATTAGGCATGCTTTCGACTAAGCGTTTGAGTATATCTGCATTCAGATTTTCCCATTATGTAATAATGGAGTCTTTCAATTCTTGAACCGTTGAATACTGCTTGCCGTTGGCGTATACGGCCCTGCTTAGAATACCCCAGACGTTTTCCATGGGGTTCATGTCAGGAAAACAAGCAGGCCATTCGATTACTTGCACTCCGTTGTCAGGAACCATTCCCAAGACGAGTTTGCAACATGAATGCTAGCATTGTCCTGTTGGAACTTCCAAAATGGACCTCCAATTTCTTATCCAAAAGGCAACAAATTTTCTTCCAACAGGTCTTGATAGTCTATTTCTCTCATTCGACCAGTAGGGAAGGCAATGTTAGTCCGTCCAGCATTGCCAAATCCAGCCCAAACCATTAACGATCCTCCCCCACACTGTCTCCTAGAAAAAATGTGTGGCTCATTTCGGAGGTCCCTCCAATAGAATGCCCACCCGTCGGGACCATCTAGATTGAATTTTTTTTCGTCGCTGAACACTACTTGAGTCCACTGTTCTTTCCAAGTCATGTGTTCTTTAGCCCATTGCATCCTTTTTCGTTTGTGAAGATCTGTAAGTCTCGGTTGCGTTTTCATTTTCGTGTACTCAAGATGTTCGTTCCGCCGAGCTATTCTGGATAAAGTTGACTTGTGAACTTTGATGGTGGGGTCTCGTGATAGTCTGTTCAATATTTCACCAGCTTTTAACTTCTTTACAACTAACCTTTCTTGCCACTTTTTTAGCTTTCGAGGTCTTTCAGTGGATTTCTTTGTCCCATATTTGGATCCAAGATGTAGAAAATTATTGACCACGTGGTGGTGAACGCCCAATATGTCTTGCTATATTCTGTGAAGACAATCCTGCTTGGTTCAAAGCCGCAATTTGTCCTTTTTCAAAATCAGATAACGGTTTTTTCCTACCCATACTTAGTGACACCTTTTCAAATCAATAAACTATGGCCGACCAAACGGTATAGTGGTTAGCGTGCTTGCTTCTAGACCGCGAGGTTGCGGGTTCGAGTCCCGTGTTGGCATGGGTGTTTGTAAATGTATGTTGGTTTGTCTAATGACGAATGTTTCGGCGCATTATAGCCCTCGTGTTGCTGACGGCGCCAGATAATCTGAAAACAACCAACCAATAAACTATGCGTGCTCACAATAAATGCAAGTAAGGTTACGTTAGTTGATCAAACGAAGCTTTTATATACCTGTTTGTTGAAACCCAACTGCGCATGCTTCTCTGGGATCGATTATTCCACTAAAAAGTAGGGGTGGTACTATCATTTTGCAACCTAAAATTTGTATTTTTTATTTTATTACATGAAAATATAAACATGAGTAATGTTTTTACTTTGTTATTGTCATTCTTATTTTGTATATTTTCAGTAAAAATATTTATTTCAATCATTTATTCCAATTACTGTATGCTAGGCTGAAAATACATAGTGGTTCTATCATTATGCAACGCGGTGTATATGGGTGATGGGGGGGGGGGAGGGTGATAGGGGGACTGAGGTACAGTTGCATAGGGGTCCGAAAATCCTGTCGGCGGCCCTGGTGATGAAAGTGTAAGCCTAGCGCATGTTTACTAACATTTAATCGCTGTCTTACTACTGCAAGAGGGAAAAACGTGAAAAGTGTTTCCTATGGCAGTTAGTAGCGATCATTGTTACGATTTTATCAAAATATCTTTATTAAATAATGCGAATTAATCGATCTGTCTGAAAGTCTGTCTACATGGATAAATTAAAATTTTAGTTCATAGACAAAAGTGGCTTTTATATTCTGGTTCCATAATTCTGAATGAAAAATGAATGTTGAATCCATTATTATGGATATGAATGGAATATCGAAAATTATTTCGTGGGCTCGAAAGAAGATTTCACATCGAAATGTCTACAGAATTATAAATTTTTGAGTTTTTGAAAGCTTATGATTATATAATTTCAGGTATGAATAAAGTGTTCGAATACATTTCCCTCCTTTTTTTTTTGTCCTGTCAAGTAATATTAACTTGTAACGGAGTGAATGTACACGAAGTTTTATTGTTTTGTAATATTATATAAATGTATTATAACATACTTTTTATAACAACGTTCCAAAAATTGCATTTCTTTTAATCAAAAATCCTGGCTAAAGCAATACTTTATCGCTCGCACAAATGCTTAAAAGTATTTTACCGCACGCCTCGTGCTTAAATTTTATATGGTCTTGCCATAGAAATATTATTTTTAGAAGAAATTCATAGACTGGCTGTCAACAATATATGTATTAATAAAAATATGTTTTGCACGTAATTATAAAAAATATTGTTTGCAACTTTGCGAAATTACTTTTCAAATTCTGTAAATTATTTGATTCGTGTTATCGCACTCGTGAAAAGCATTTTGCCATGTTTGAAAAAAAAATATTATTTTTGCATCTAGCTGCATAAATAATTATTTTAAATTCTAGTTTTATAGGCTTTCATTCATTGCATATTTTATTTCCATTTACATATTTTGGCAAAATAAACAACTATGCATTCCGACCATTGTTACAACTTCGTGTAATCGGAATGTGTTTGCTAGTGTATTGGTTAACTGATACTGATTTAAAACTAATATTGTTTAATCTGTTAAAATACTTAGTTAAGTATTTTAATTTTTTTCTTAAATGTATATATTTGAAAACAAATTTTTTAGTGATAAACTTTAATATAATTCCATAGATGCCTTAATACACTCGTGTTTAGAATAATTCGTAAAATATGCAAAAGACAGTATTGAAGCGGGTGCAATCATTTTTAATAATTTGTGAAGAATCGTAAGATGTGTAAAAAAAAAAAAAAAAAATTGCACAAAAATGAAAGAAATTTCAACAAAAATACACGATTACAATTGCACGGAAACTCAATGCCAAGCAAAGGGAATGTCGAATGTTTTGCCTAAAAAAAATCACGTGACTTCCCACTGACGCTACGTACGCTTTTCGTATTGAATTCGGTAAAAAAAAAAATCGATAAATGTCTATGGGTGTGTTTGTGGTCAGCATGACTCTCGAACGGATTGACCTACTATGTTCAACTTTGGTATACGGGTTAGTGGTGGCCATGGAACCTGTTATTAAAATTTTGGTCAAAATTGTGCATGCGCATAAGATAGCTGCTATTGAAAAATTCATGTTTTTCAGTAATTGCCGAAAAAATACTTTAACGATTTTGATCAAAATCGTTGTGATAATGCCTTTATAGATTCCAAACATTTCCACCTCCAAAATTTTCGTAGAAATGCGATAAGG
The DNA here is from genome assembly GCA_963978545.1 of Linyphia triangularis. Classification (NCBI taxonomy): domain Eukaryota; kingdom Metazoa; phylum Arthropoda; class Arachnida; order Araneae; family Linyphiidae; genus Linyphia; species Linyphia triangularis. Next base: position 48,167,197 of record OZ021727.1, on the reverse strand, counting down.
GCATAGAAAGTGAAAAAAAAAAAAAAAAAAAAAAATGTCTGTAACATGCAGTTCCCTTCCTTTGACCATCGAAAATCAGTGGCTGATTTGTTAAAAGAAAGAATAATTTAAAATATTAATCGAAAAACACATCGCCAATTTCGTCTTGTATTGTCTGTCTGTCAATTGTCTGTCAATGTAATAATTATTGCTGAAAATATTGCCAAACTGACAATGTTTTCAAATAATATAAAACCGAAAATGGTTAATTGCACCAATTTATGGAAAATTAATTACAATTAATACGTATTAATTGTAAATGAAATGTGTGCTATCATAGACGTAATTAGGATTGATCAAGGGAGGAGGGGGGGGGGGGGAAGGAGAGGTGAAAATAAAAAAGTTTATCTTATTGAAAAAAGTAAAAATAAAACGGGTATTATATAATTGTGAAATACATAAAGCAATATTTTCGAATAAACTCTTTCAGGGGCAGCAAACAAGAAAAAACTGATTAATGGTGAACTCCTCGAAATATTTTTAACATACACTGCCAAAAATAAACATCAAAGAAACTTCCATGAACATTAAAATATATTTTCTCTCTAAATAGTTGATGGGAAATGCTTTTCAGTACGCAACGAAAATTTCGACTCTTTTTTCTACTCGTAAACAATTTAGAATTCTAAAATTATAAGGAATTTATAGTATTTATGTTTTTGTTTTATGCACTACTAGTTAGTGGCAAAGTTATATTATTAAAAATAATTATTTTAACCAAGTGAGAGATTATCAAAATGTGTGAGCAATGAATGCTAACTTTCATAAATATTTAAAAAAATTCAATTTAACCCCATTTTTTTTTACTGTGAAGTTTTACATGCTATATTATGTAAACATTAAATGACAGGAATTGTTCTGAAAAATTACTAATTAAAGCATTAAATCAACTGATCTGTAGTTTACAGATATTGGACATCGTTACACAATTTTGGACTTTGTAGCCCTGCAGGTTACACAATTTTGGAAAAAGTTGTCCTGTAAGTAATTGTTTTGACTCTTCTATAAATAAGTTTTTATTTATTATTTTACAGATGCATTAATTGCTTTTAGCAAGAGATTAAGAATATATAAAAAAATTAATACTCCACTTATTTATCTGATAAATAGAAAATTGTTTTAATTTGCATGATAATAGAACATTTTTCTTGATATGTACTAATATTTTTGAAATTTTAAATCATCTTTAATCAACCAATGAATAAACTCACTCATTTTGCATGAGCCACTGCGGCATCACGCTTAATTAGTACTACCCGTGATACCGCAATGTGGCACATCCCCAGACGTATAGAAATGAACAGAATAGAGTGAAAGCAGTTATTTTTATGTATAAAATTTCAAGTTACAATACCAAACACAAATTGCACATAGTGATGACTAATAAAGATACAAAAAACGATTAAGTGTTCCCTATTACTAGGCTATTTTAAAAAGCATGATGCCGCCTCCTTTCAGAGCTGTTTTCACACAACCTTTTTATGATAACTTTGCTATCGACTAAATTATACTCCTGGTTAGACGCGCGACCTTTTGTCTTGCAGTTAGTCGCGTGGGTGACAAATGTTCCTCAAATTCAAATTTTCGTGCATACCATTAAATTCGTGACCAAATATCAAAGTAAGTGGGTATTTTAATTAAAAACACAACATTATTGAACAGAATAGAGTAAGAATAAGTAAGAAGAAATATTTTTGAAATAACGTGAAAAAAACTGTACGAATCATCTGATCGTGGGCTACCCTACAATAAATTTATCAATAGATTGATTGTAGGGGACATTTGTCAACCGTACAAACTAACTAAGGATTAAAACACGATATATTTATTATTTACAATTTTTGCAGATTTGTAATGATCATTTAACGTTTTACGTAGAATACATTTATCGTTGTGAAATGAAAGAGCTTTATGAACAGTTGGTGATGTCTTAAAATAGTGTGTACCACAGACTTTTATTACCAACTCAAAAAAGAAAAATATAGCAAAACGTTATTACTGATTTTGATACTGATGAAGAAATTAATGTATTAGAAAAAAAAAAATCACAGAGCGAAGTGAGCAATTGTCATTTTCAGTGATTTTAACCTCCCAGAAATGAAATAACTACAAGATTAAATATGAATCTTATTATTTTTGATAATAACTGAAATTGATTAAAGGAATTTTTTTTATCATTGTCTTATGAAACTGATAAAATTAAAATTTCTTAACTGTCTCATGAATTGGTCAGAAAATATATGGAATACGTTTACCGTTAAAAATTTAAATGTCCTTAAATGTTTTCAATTGTATGCCAATGTATTTTTTAGTAATTTCAATAGTAAAGTAAAAAATTCCTTTAATTGCTTTTATGAATAGTTAATAATATTCATGTTAACTAAAATGGGATCAAGTTTGCTTAGTTAACTGTCAAGTTTAAAAATTATTTAAAACACATTGTTAACAAAATCACTAATGTGACATTCAAGTGCAAAGGTAAAAAATGGTTTTACTACCGATAGAGTTAATATGGTCTTCTATATACTATTTTTTATCCCAGCGTCTACTTAATCCAAAAAATATACATTTTGTCAATTTTCGTCTTCAATTTCCAATTTCTTGCTACATTTCCCGCCGAAAATGAAGTATTGCCTGAGAGAAAAAAATTATGCAATCATTTGATAAAAAAAAAGTATTAATTTACATTTGAGCAAAGCAACTTTAGGCATTTCCCCGTTTTTTTTCCCCTTTTATATATATATATATATATATATATATATATATATATATATATATATATATATATATATATATATATATATATATATATATATATATATATATATATATATATATATATATATATATATATATATATATATATATATATATATATATATATATATATTTATATTTATATTTATATTTATATATATATATATATATATATACACATCACACTCCATACAGCCTTAATTTTATATAAAAAAAATGTAGCTGTAAATTACGGTACACATTCAGTTTCATTTCATCGGGAAAAGAAAAACTAAATCGATTAATCAATATATGTCGTGTTCTGTTCCGATAGTAATACATGAAATTTGACTAAAATTCTAAGTTTACATATTAGTTTTATTCCATCTTCAAAGATACAGATAAACTCACATTAAAATGAAAAACTTAATTATTTAAATTTAAAATCTATATTTATTTGAAATTTTTTCTACTGTTCTCGGAGGGCGCCGTGCTAAGGTTTTGGAGAGGGCGCACCGGGATATGTCCCGGTATCCCAGTGGGGCAGGCCGAGCCTGCCCGTATGGTATAAAAGTATCGAATTCGGTAAAAAAAAAAAAATCAATTTTTTGCATTTCTACACGTTTTGGAACGTGATGAGTTCAAAAAAAATTTTGTGCCTGTTAGTTATCAGCATAACTCCTAAAACGGAATGACCTGCGATGTTCGATTTTTATGCACAGGTTATTGACGGCCATGGGACCTGGCATTACGGTTTTCGTCAAAATTGCACATGTGCATTAAGTAGCTGATATTGAAAAAATTAGGTTTTTCAACGATTATCAAAAAATGGTTTTAACGATTTTGATTAAAATCGCTATAAAAATGGCTTTAAAGGTGTTCTAATCATTCCCACCTCCGTAGAAATGAGATAATGCTAACGCCCATCAACAACTGTTTCTGCTCTGTTGCACTTAAAAGAAAGGATAATGCAGTGTTTATTGAAAAATATATCACAATTTTCACCGTTTCAGAGGCATTTTTTTTAAACAATGAAAACAAAATAGGTAAATTATATAAATCCGTGACAAATTAAAAAAACACATCGCATACTGAAATATTTTGTTCCAATTCTTCAATTATAACTGGAAGAGAGAGATTGTAGGAGGATCATTGTATTTAAAAATGTTTAGGAACTTCATTTTGAGTTGCAATATCATTTTACTTCTTTTACGAAACTTTTGAACAAGAATCAGAAGTTTCATAAAAAAATATGTTTTGGAAGAATAGGCTTAGAATAAAATTAGAGTAATCTTAGCCTTCTCTAAAAGTATGTATATATATTATGCCGTAAGCGTTATAATTATTTATAAAGTGCAATATTTCTTGCATTACTTCTGCAAAAAAAAAAAAAAAAAAAAAAAAAAAAAAAAAACAGAATTTGAAAGCATGTCCAGTAAAAAACATACACATTTATTTTATTACTTCATTCGTTTAATTTCGTACAGGGTTTGAAAGCGATATTTTTAAAAATAATTCTGCTGTTGCAGTGCTACTTTACACAGATAATACTTCTTACAAAATTGTTTATAAGTCTATTTTATGTAAAAAAGCAATTGGCATACCTTTCCAGTGTGGTGAAAGAGAGGATTGTTAATCGAAATTCAAATATGACGCTTATTTACAAGACGAAGCAGAAATTAGAGCTGGACGAGTTCTTATGCAATTAATAAATAACCTTCCTCTTCCTTTCTTTCAAAAGTGTTAAGTTTAGCCTATTACCATGTCCAGTTGAAAGGGGGTGGCCATTTCCGGTTGTAACCCAAATAGTCAACCTCTCATTATTCCCCCCCCCCCCCTCTGGTTGGCGTTGGACATTACACATGTGAGTCAAAATTATTTTTCATATTTTCAACCTTCCAAACACCATAAGCATTCCTTATTGGTTGCCTTAAGCGAGATTGTTCAATCGGGCACCTGTAGGACCCACCCTGAATTTTAAAAATATATGTTATCTAGTAAATAGTATTTATATGCTAAACATTTTTCAAAACGAAGTAATCCTGATTCGATCGATTGAATTAAACGTTTCTTTTAAGAAAAGTAATTTTACCTAGTTCTTTTTCCATAATGACACCAATATCGTCCACGTCTGATGCGAATAAATTTTTTATTTTTTTCCCCCTTTATCAACTACCGTAGCCAGAGGAGGAGATATGGGGATATATGTCCCCCCCCCCCCCCGCAATCCCAAAATACTTTTTAACTTTTAAAAATTTGGGATGTCTTGTTGCAAGTAAAAGTAAAAGCAGTAGCAAATTAAAAAATTATATATGTTTTCGGGAGGAATGGGAGATATATCCTCTTCCCGAAAATATGTTTTAACTTTTAAGAAATAGGGTTTGCAAGTAATTTTGGTTGCAAATAAAAGTTTTACCTTAGAAAAGCAGTAGCAAATTAAAAATATATATTATGAGTGAGGTTAGCTTATTTACGCAGCAATGAAACATTCAGCGAGGGTGGTGGTTTCAGCGAGATTCAGTTTTGGTGAGGGGGGGGGGAGGGGGGATTTATCGCAGACACTTAGCTAGAGAGGGATATATCCCCTTTTCGCTTAGCTAGGGAGGGATAAATCCCCTTCTCGAAAATATATTTTAACTTTTAAGAAATAAGGGATGTCTTGTTGCAAGTAAAAGTTTTCCCTCATAAAAAGCAATAGCAGAAAGCAATATATGTGCTCAACTAAAAACTTTCTACAAATGTTGTGTGTGAAAGTAAAAGTAAATTTAGATTAGAATTAGTAAAATTTAGATTTTTTTCTAGTCAGAAATTATATGTCGGTTAGTATCCCCGTGTATTTAATTAGTTAATTAATAACTTAATTACGGGTATTTGTTTTTAAGAGTATTTTCAACAATTATTTTATAAATCATTATTATAAATGCTTTCTGAATATGGGTGCGCATATCCCCACCCCCCCGAAAAAAATCCTGGCTACGACCCCGTCAACTACACTATCTGTTCTTTCTCAATTTGAACAGTAATTTCATCACATTCTCCATACATTGAAAAATGAAAACTGGGTTTCACATTGAGCTTTGCTACATATACTCATTTTAATTTACACTCAGTTCTTGTTCAGTGTTTGGATTTTCTGTACAGCGTAATGTCCACTCAAATATTAACATAGCTCTTATTTTTCAATCCTTTTTATTAACTTCGATTTTGTGTGATGTATGTTTGTCGATGGGAGTGTAATATGCGGAGGCCTAATAAACCCTTTTGTCGTCATCCAATCGGGCTGAAACTTGGCAGATAGGTTCGATGCCGATGACAATGCATTCTACCAAATTTTGGGGCTGTTACTGTCACTAAAAGGTCACTTTTACGGAATACTAATAAACTAACTTGCCGTCATCCAATTCCTGTTGCCAATTTTTTTAAAATAAATAATAAAATTGTTTTTATCAAAATTAATAAATGATATATGGATGTGAAAGCATAAATTCACGTTCATTTATAATAATACATTTTGAAACGTAGTTTGCCCCACAATTTTGCTGATAGAAATGTTTTTGATTTCGGCGCTGTGTTAATGAATATAAAAATTGACAAATGATGATTTTGATGATTAATGATTTATTTTTTATTTTTTATGAGTTATATTATTAGAGGTTACAATTAGATGTCGCACATAAGCGGCCGATGACTATAGTGCTTTATAGTTACACCAGGCTCATATTTCTCGCGATGGAAAGCCCATTTCTCCAGTCCCCAGTTGTACGAAAGTCTTGCAGTATGGTATAGCTTTTGAATACCTTGGTAAAACACTGAATAATTCACAGTAATAAAATTTAAAGGAAATACAAATTACAATGAAAAGGCCGAGGTAATTAAAACAAAAAATTTCCTTGATATATACAAGTACAAGAACTTTTTTAAAAGAAGTATTTGCCCTAATACTGAGAAAAGGACAATATAAACAATAATAAAATATCCTTTTGTTTTAAATAAATAAATAAATAAATAAATAAATAAATAAATAAATAAATAAATAAATAAATAAATAAATAAATAAATAAATAAATAAATAAATAAATAAATAAATAAATAAATAAATAAATAAATAAATAAATAAATAAATAAATAAATAAATAAATAAATAAATAAATAAATAAATAAGAATTTCATATTGTTAACTTGTTAAAAGCTGTTATGTTATAAGAAATTATTCCCAATAATTAATAGTCGTCTAAAAATATTTATCAGTTGAATCATTACTCACTCAAATCAGTTCAATCATTTTTTTTATCATCATCAATCTCATTGAATGCATAAATACTTCATGAACTGTGATTCGGTAAATTGAACTTTCTTAAAAAAATTCCTGTAATTCTCCCCAAATTGATTCTATATGTGAATGTTTTTTTCTAATTTTCTAAAACCAATTAATATTTTAAATAAAAAAATGTAGTCGGCTTATCCAACAGTTCTCGTAGTTGACCACCAACAAAACTTTTTAATACCAACCAACAAAACACCAAATATCAACTTTTCTTTCAAGTTTTAAAATTATGAACACTAAACATTTTTAAACTAGCTATTGGTGTATAAATAAGAAATAAACCTAAAATTAGTATAGTAAAAAAAGAAATGAAATCCCAACAAAAACATCTCATTAAAATAACGCTAAGCTCTTCAAGTAATAGCTAATGGTCATGAAAAGTATTGGAATCTAAATTACAGCCAATTTTAACGTTGGTGTAAATTACTGGCAAGGAAAATTAGTGAGATTTTAAATAAGAGATTTTTTTCTCCTTGTTAAAATTCAGACTTCATAAGCCTAAATATCTGCTATAATAACGTTTGTACGATTTGGCCATTAACGCTTCACAGTACCCACATTATACAACACATAAGTGCTCCAGAATATGTAATAACTAAGTGTCACAATCATTTTTATAGCTGGATATTTAGGGCTATGAAGGTTGAATTATTAAATATCAACCTTCATAGTCCTAAAGGGAAGAAAATCTGTTGCAAAGGAAAATAAAATCTCTTGTTTAAAATTTCATAAATTTTTATTTCCTGTCATTTGTAAGTTAAGCTTGTATATATATTAGATCTCAATACTTTTCATACTCATAACTATTGCATAAAGAACTTGGAATCTTTTTACAGAGATGCTTTTCTTAGGATACATATGAAAAATTGTTGCTGAAAAAAATGTTCTAGAACCTTTAACTATCCCTGACTTGACTCTCACTGAATGATCATTTTTACACAAGCACAAAAATGCAACTCTTTTTCAGTTCTCAATTAGTAATAGCAGAATGACTTAGAAATCATTTAGAAACAATTTATCCTATAACCATTGAATAAAAATACAGGACTTTTCAACTGGAAAATACTTCTGAATCACTTTCGATATAAAAAGTGTCTAGATGTTGTTGAATTTTTATAAGATTTTGATACGAGTTATATTTTTTTCATGAGGCTTTTTATCCCTTTTTGAGTATTTTGACGGAAAACAAGTCCCTTCCTTCTAGGAGCGAATTGACACTTTTGTAACAATTTTTAAAAGTTAGAGACATTATAATGACTCAAGTTATAGATTTTAACTCAATCTGAAAAATTTATCACGACCTCAAATTTTTTTTTTCTTATTGTATTTTTTTTTAAACATTTTAACGGAAAATGACCTCTTCCAAATTCCTTTTAAGAAGTTATTGACACTTTCATACTAATTTTTAATGATATTGTAATGGCATAAATTATCGTTTTTTAATGAAATTTGTTATTTTTTGTCGCATGCTAAAAAAAATCCGAATTTTCCGTAAATATACCCACCTTTTATCTATTTGCGCGAAACTGTAGATATTATCAGATTTCAAAAATTATGTTGCATTGTTTTTGACTTTAATTTTAGAAAATGTTTCATCCTTTGCCGAATCGATTAAAAAAAAGTTCGAAATTCGACCCACCCTATCCTAATTGACTTCATGTGTGACTTTTTTGGATTTAGATTTTTCCATCAATGATCTACCAGAACTTTTGATCAATCAGAATAACACCTTATAAATTCAATTTTTAAACTTTGCTTAGAAAACTACAATTCCTTTATTCTTTCCCTTTATTCCTTTCAATCTAATATTTGCTTGCGACGGTGCAATGCATAATGTCCATGCTAAATCTTCTCGATCGCAAAAATTCTCGCTTCCAAAGTTAAAGATTTTGTGCTGTCGTAATGGAACCCTATCTGAGAAATTTGTAGAGAAAATAAAGTGGGAATGTTTTACTTTTAACATTTTATAGTTGGATTTTTTGTCAAAAGGTCATGGTTCAATCTGTTGAGAAAAATTGCAAATTCTTTAATTAACTTTTTTTTTTCCAATTTGAAGCTTCGAATTATTAGTGAAATAATATTATAATAACCCGAAAGTTTCATGGAACAAAATGGTTGGTCATTCGACAATAGCAGAAAGAATGCATGGTCATTTATAAATCTTGAATAGACCGACAGATGGGGGGAAAAAAAAGGGACACAATTTAATAAAATTAACTTAAACTTGCATTCTCACCACATAAATGATTGATTTTGAATATTAATATTTTTCTAAAAAATAATTTAGTAAGTTAATTTTTTTAATTAATGGGATTTCCTGGTATAAACAAAGTAAATAAGTTGATTGGAATCTCCTTAAATTTGGTTATTTTGCCAGGAATTTCACTATATTTTTATCGATAGAACATAATAATACAGCAGACGATTTCGATCAGTACTTCTTCGAAATCCATCTGCAAAATAAAAATCGTCGGATCACGCCATTTGAAAGAAAAACCAACACATTTCTTGGCTTCGAATTCGAATAGGGTAGATGCAGTGAAATGGAATTGGAGTGGGTGGGGGGAGTGGGGTCTCAAGCATGGCGCCGAATCGTCTGACGGTCCACTACTGCTGGGGCACGATAAAGAACAGTGCTGCCCTCTGTCGCACCCCCCTCTGTTGTATGCATTACACTTTTCCACTGCTGCGGTTCTAAACTTCTACAGGTAACCAAAGTTAAGGACGTTTCATCTCTTTCCAATTCCGTTGCTACTAAAAGTCACGATGAGCGATAGTAAGTAGTGCTGCTATATTTGTCTTTGTTGTTTATGTTACTATTTGGGGAGAGGGATTTTTTACGCTTTTGTCAAGAAAATAATACGTGGTTATGTAATTGATTTGGAAGAGAGAAAAGGGCCTCACGGAAAAGCCAAGTTTTAGGCGTGGTCAGTGCTAAATTTGCGTATCTTTTACAGATTATTTTAAAGTGATAAATAAATATTCTGATTCGTTTGGCATATTTTTATTTTTGGAAAGTCTTATAAGAGTGGCTTTATTAGGAAATTTGTGAAAAAATAGTTGTGTAAGCCGTTATGAGAAAGTGCTTTTAATTTAATGGGCTAAACTTCGAAACATGTGCCATGAACTAATTTGGTATATGTAAATGTAACGTGTTATGCTACTCTATTAAATTAAATGAATAATTGGTTACATACTATATTATTCAACATTACAGTTCTATTTAAACAACTTGCAAGGATATTTTTCCATTTGTGCAATTCATTATTGGTATTCAAGTGACTTTGGTAAACATTAATATTTATCATAATGTATAGCTGATATGTATATTTTAGAAAACTACTAGTTTATTATTTATTATGGATAGACAGAAAATTTATGTTTCTTTTTTTAATATGTACATTTCAGCATAGTTCTGAAAATTAACTGAGAATGGGTTTTAAATAACTTATTCTGTTATCGTTCTTAAGAGGGGGGGGGGGGGATTATAACTTCAAAAATGTAAGCTGTCGTTTTACTATTTTACTTATATAGACGATATATTAAATGAAAAAGAACGGTATTACAGGGTATCATTTTTTTTTTAAATTTTTTTATTTTTTTTTGCATACAGAATGGCATATACAGATCTATTTGAACTCCAATGCCGAACTAATTTGTAGACACCCTGTATAGGTAGAATTATTAATGAGTTTTTAATTCTTTTCAATGAAAAAACTTTTTATTCCTTAATTATAATTTAAAGTATTATGAAAATTATTGAGCAAACAAAATTATATTTTTAGGAGAAGGAAATAGGATTTTTTTTATAAAATAATTTGTTTCCAAAGACTGCACTTGATCAAACGAGAAGTACATTTTAAAAGTATATTATGAAAATTAGGTTTTTAACTGTTCATACTTCTATCAAGATAGGATTTAATTGAATTAGTTATACTAACGATTGAAACAGCAATTTCATATTTTTTTTTCTCTGCATAACATGTTTTTTTTTTTAAATTTTGCTCATGGAAAATAAAAGGATAAGAGGTTAGCTATTTTTGCCAAAATACATTTCTATTATCAATTTGCTAAACGGTTGATTTCGGGATCTCGAAGAACTCTTAGTTTTGGCTCCATTGTTAAAATGTACAACTGTTGTATTTAAAAAGTGGTATATCCACGCAATGCGTTTGTAAATTTATTGCACAATCACTAGGTTTCATAGAAGGAATAGAATGAAGTTAGAGTAGAAAGATAAATAAGCTTTCTTTGAAGACTTTAGGAAAAATGCTCGCAATTGTATGTCATAAGGTAGAAAAACCAGAAATATCTTTAGAGACTTAATGATAGATGAGGTGACAATACCTCACAATAACCATTAAGTCTAACCTTTTCAAAGTGTGTTTGTAGAGTGTTACCTCTAGGAACCAAATATCTCCACACCGTTATTTTGTCAAACTATAAATATGAGGCACTTTTTATTACTTACTTTAGTGAATAAACGAAATAACATTTAAAAGTTTTGAATATTTAATGATTGAAATTGAAATTCAGAAAGACATTTTAAGAATAAATAGTGCATTACTATTCAATTTTTAAATTTTTTTTCTTAGATGAACGGAGCATGATAATTTTGTATCAATTTCTTTTAATTTACCAACATGATGCTACATTTAATAGCTAATTTTGCTAGATTCTGGATATCCATATATAAATACATGGTGATCCGAAAGCAACATGAGTTTAGAAAAATCAATAATTCCCGAACATTTGAAAGAAGACGCTGTTTTCATAAAAACGCTTATAAAGAAACAATTTTTATCAAACAAAATAAAAATAATTAACTCTTTATAAACAGATGATGCTTGATATTCTTACTCATTAACATCCACAATCCATTTACAATTGGACAGCAGTTTATAACTAGTTACAGTGCCTAACATACTATTTTTTCTATGTATTTTTGCATAAACCACTCCATTCTACTCTCAAATGTTCAAGATGTATTGATTTTCATTAAAAAAAAAAAAAATTATGGATCATTTTGGATCTTAAAAAAACAACGATACTTTAAAAAAAAAAAAGAAATACAATACATGTTACTACTATTTGCAATTGCTTTAAAAAAAAAAAAAAAAGCTTGTAAGAAATGTAATGAAGCTTGTAAGAAATGTAATGAAGCTTGTAAGAAATGTAATGAAGCTTCAAATTTAGCAGCAATTATGTTGGAGAAATTCCGCTGTTGCGCTCTTGGTCTTTTAATACTGTCATTTTAACAATCAGAAAAGGACCTCAATGTAATAAGAGAAATTGCATCTTCCTACGTGTCACTAGTTATGTACAAAAATTCAATTTTGCCACCACCTAGAGAGAATATTATAGGGTGTCTTTGTTGGGATTCGAACCCCTTACGAGGCTCATTTTCAACATATGAACCTATATTCGATAAGCTATTACATAAATAGAGATATTGAAAATCATTAGCGTAACTAGAATATAATAGAGAGGTTTTTCAGTGTTAATATTGTATATCTAGAACGGGTGATTAAAATTTAGTGGACTGATGTATTTTATTAAATTAATTAAATGATTTATTTCTTAAATATAGTACACATTTGTAAATCATGAAGGAGTCGTATGCAATTAATTAATTTTTTTCCTTAACTTTATATGTGCGATATATGTAAAAACGATTTTATAAAATTTCAAAATACCTTAACAAAGATTTACTTTTGGAACCTAATTTTTAACTAATTTTTTTTTTTTTAGCAGGGAAGTTGAATAAAACAACCTAAACAAAGTTTTTAGCTAAAATGTACACATTTTATAGATACAAGCAGCTGATAACTGATGCATAAAAATAATTTGTAAAAAAAAAATAACATCTTATATACAATGCAATATTTGTTAACACTGTAAGTAAGACTACCACGCCTAAAATACTCAATAGAGTTAACTTTATTATTAAAAATAATAAATATTTAAAAAAAAAATGAATTTTTAGTTAATAAGGTTTTTCTGGGTGCAAAAAATGAAAAATTTAGTGTAGAAACACGAAATACTTTTGGTACTATTTCTATTTTGCAAAATGAATACATTTCTCAATTTTTAATCACGTTGATAACTAGATTTTCACTTCTTAATTCTTACTTGTCTTAATTTAATTGAATATTAAAATCATATTTAAAAAGAATAACTACTATTAAGATATCACATAATGTATATTAAGTTTATTTTAATTTTCATACTGAGAATTCGTGTGCTAAATGACCTTTATTAATTCTGAGAATCATTTTAATGGTTTACATATAATAACCTATAAATTTATTTTCATAAATTTAAAACCATCTAGAATTGAACGATGCAGCAATTTTTTTTTTTCTTCTGATAATTATGTTAGATTAAAAAAAAAAAAAAAAAATAATCAAATAATTTCTGTACGATTACTGATATAACTTGTTCATTTGTGTGAGATTTTATTATTTATAACTTTCTGGTAACATACTTGAATTTTGATGAGAAGTTTTCCAAATGCTTTATTGATCATAATTTCAGATAAAATTTTTGTGATTATAATGAATTCATATGAGTTTTTATGTGGAGAGAGTTGTATGGAATAATAGGGATGTTTTTAAACTAAAAGTCCAAAAATCGAAAATTAGCCAATTTCTTTTAATTTTTGAATTGCATAAGAATGTTAAAAAGTTTTGAGTGTTTGGATACTAGAAAACGTTAAAAATGTCCTGACACAAAAGTGTTCATGTGGTTGCATTATTGTGGGAAGCAAATAGATTTACATATGGGATGAATGATTAGTTTTGATCTGGGAGATCAATCAGTTTTATTTAATCAATTAATATTATTAAAAGCCCCAAATGACTAATTTCTGGAGGTTGTTATCTTTAACAGAATTGATATTATATACTATACAAATTTTTAGTTTAAAACACATTATTAACCCAACTTGTACTTAAAAACTCTTTTCGACCCCTCTAGAAAAAATTGAAATAAACGGCCCTGCCTTCCCGAGCTTGCATAAAAAACGTCTAACTAAACCTTCCAATTTGGGCCTTCCACAGACCGAGGAGGGTTCTTGGAATAGTGTAATGTATCGCTTCACTGCAATCCAGTGATCCCGCTTCTATTTGTCCTTAGTTGGGGAAAGACAAGAATATGATTCACTATACCATGGCGTGACCAAAACAACAGCTGACTCACACAGCAGATGGTGAACTCGCCCTAAACCTCAAACACATGAAAAAATTGTCAGTCTGGTGTCATTAAAACCGGATTCGTGGGAAAGACTTGAAGATTTTTTTTGAATAAGTGTTTCGTCTTCAGGTTTAAAGGTTTTAGAAATGGTTGGGAAAATCTTGTTATTTAAATGTAGTGGTGAAATGTAGACAAAACATTCTTGATAACTGAAATATGTAGAGTAATTTTGTGAGTATTTTTTTTTACTGTACTCAGAACAAAATATTAGACCAATTACTAAATTCTGATTTGATCAGAATAGTAATTGCTATCAAACATGATTTGTCTGATTTTTTGAAAATTATACAAAAAAAAAAAAAAAATATTTAATTTGTTAATAACAATTGTAATCACACTCTGAGTAAAACCATATTTTAAGAAAGTACTCAAAAAGTAAAAAGAAAGAGAAATTAGCTTCTAAATTCTGCAAAAACCTAATCTTATGAAATTTTCTCTCTTCAAAATACTGATAAAAATTGTAACGATACAAAAATCGCAATGTAAAGAATACGTGGAAGTAATAAAGAAATAAATAATCGGCATTATTTTGTTTCGAAATTAAATAACTTATTAATATCCTAGAAACTGTAGGAACACAATTTTTTTTTTTAGAAAAACAGTTTTCGTGGTACCTCAAATACAAGTTACCGGGATATTTTCACAGTTTTATCGAAAACAAGATAGTAGAAACTATTAGTTCTTTATGGGACATTATAATTTCCTTATAAATTTCACTTTATTGATATTGATTGCACTTAAATTAGATTAACAGCTTAGTTAAATAATGATTTTTGGAATTCAGAAATACTTTAAATTTCTCAATAAAAGTATTTACTGTTTCAATAGTTTTTTTTATCACAGATGCAGATAAATAACTTTCTAATCATTAATAATTTCAAGAGTTCTCGGTAAAATGTTAATCTATTTGCTTTATGATGTCTACCAATCGAATTTCTTTATTATGGAGCAATGAGCAAATACGAGAAAAGAAAATCTATATAAAGTAAATCGATGAAATTTGGAAGTGAAAAATGAAACCACACTCTAATTATTTAAAGGGAAAAAAAAAAATTTGAATTTGAAATAATGTAACTTGTTATAATGTTACTTTAAGTTTCGATTTACACGCTGAGAACTTAAATATTTGTTGACAAAACAAAATAATTTTCTTTGTACCATCACCATACGAAATGGAGTCCAAACACAAAACAGATATAACAAAAGGAACTGTGTAGACGTTGTTCGCTGCGGTCTTTTGGGTCCTTAATACTAAGTCACCTTTCTGGACGCCCGTCACATTTTGATGGTCACCATGGCAACCAACTCCACTGCAGCAGACGGTCAATAACCGAGCACTATCGTCTGCGGGATTGCACTGATATTTGTATGGATTCGTGCCTGTTCCTTTGGCAGATGATTGAAAAAGAGAAGCGGAATATTCTGTGATTATTGAATTTATGTTTTTTTTCTGGCAGTGGTCATGGCTACACACTTTTATTTTTTATTTTTTTTATTTTTTTTTGGAAATAGGTCAAAATTCTATCATTTTAAGTACATTTGATGCCGATTGAATTGACACTTGTATAGCTCTTCTCAAGTTTGAACAAAATACTATTTTACTATAATTGTCATTACTGCTAATATAAAAAAAATAGCAATGAAACTGATAAATAGTAATTATTATTATTAATAATAATAATAATAATGTTAGTGATGATGATAGCAGTAGTTGTAATAACAACAATACTACTACTACTACTACTACTACTACTACTACTAATAATAATAATATGAACAATTATACAACTATATGGTAATTGGTTATAATTAAAATGATAGATTAATTGAAAATGACAATAGTTATAATTGATACTACTAATGAATGGCAAAATGTTAATGGCATAATTATAATGATAAAGATAGAATTAATTACAATTATTATTAAAAATAATAAAAGGTGAAATGCAAGTAGTCACTCACAAGCAAACTGTCCTGCATAAATTCTACAAAACGACTATATTAATATATTATATTACAATCTATTTATTTGTTTTTATGCCCATAGATTTGAATGTAGAGAGTCGTCCAATTTCCATTTATAAAAAAAAATATTAAGATAGGTTAAAATAATGTAATTGATCCTATGATGTTAAGTTGAACTAAAAATAAATCCTGAAGGCTAGTGATTGCCATTTCCGACATTAATTCTTTAGAAACTGTATGTTTTTTTGGGTGTATTCTTTTTTTTTTTTTTTTTTTTTTTTTAAATTTATAAGAAACACTACATCCGTGTCATAGTTTTCAAATTTAATTTCAAAGTCATTTAAATTTCACGTAACGTAATTGATTTCACTTCAAAATGAAAAGCTATTAATTTTTTAAAAACTAAATTTTAATCTATCTGTTATACTTTTTTTTAGCTTCCATGCAAACCTAAAGAAGTAAAATAATCTTATATAGAGGTCCTGTTCATCCATTTTAGGTAACATTTCCAGATAAAAAAAGCTACAAATATGTCAAATGAAAAGTCTCAGCAATACGAGTTCCCATATAAAAATCCCAACGGGAATTAAAACAATTTTTGTCGCCAAACTCAACCAATCTGGCATTTTTTTAATAAAAAATCTGCTTATCAGAAGTTCTGTTATAAGATGCTGTCAACTTAAACAAGAGGAGGTTTTAGTAATTAAATGACATGAATTTGTGATCGTTTGGTATCTGAAAAGAGACGAGTGTGGAAAAGGATTTTTAGAGTTTGTGACTTTCACAATTCAATTTTTCTTATTTTATATTTGCTCTATGTAGCAAGCTTATTTTTCATCTTATTGGTGTCAAATGCATTTATATTTTTATGTTTAGAATAATAGGTGATATTGATTTCTGCAAATGTTTGCTATGCATGAATGCACGCCAAACTGTAATTGTTCCACTTTGTCCTCCTGTAGAGCATGTAAACCTTTTATTATCTCCATTATAAGTAAAAGTATTGAGTTGAAAGTTGAGTGGAATGAAATTAATCAAGCATGGATTGTATAATTAGTATAACGAATTGAAACAACCTATTCATAACTTCCTTTGAAAAGAAATAAAATGGAATTCTTTTGTGGAGGCATTTTGTTATGTTAATTGTTCCAATATTACAATACAATAAAAGACTCTTTGACTCTTATTAATAATACATTGAAAAACATATTTTATTTACATTAACATTTCTTATTTCTTGTTTGGCTAAGCACGATTTTCTTTATTTATAAAATGTACTTTTTTTTATAAATGTGTTACTCGATTGTATGCTTATCCTTCATTGAGTTCTCAAAATACATAAAAATGAATTTATAAAAACTACAAAAAAGGAATAAAAGAACATTTAATGAAGATGCTAAAGATGATTTTGGCGATATCATTAATGACTATAAATGCTTCAAGGTAAGAAATAAATGCAAAAATTTGTAGTGATTTTTTACTAACCAGCATTTTCATGGGAAATTAGGGATGTTTATAAAGGCCTAATACTTAACACAATCGAACGATTTATTTTTATTTAAGGTTAGTAAGTGAGTCTGGAGCATCTTAACAGAAGCTGCTTTATATGTATTGCGACAAACGAATGATTAACACAGGTTGCAGTTTGTGTAAAAAGTATTGAAAAATTTATAGCAAGTGATTCGTGTGATAAAAATATATTAATAAAAATATTAATACTAACTTAATTATTTAAAGTTTCTTAAAAAACTTTTTTTAAGAAAATTTATACGAACAAAGTTTATAAATTGTCTTCATTTCTTTGTAATGTTTAAAACTTAATGTGGCTGCGCTTAACGTTTAGTATTAATCTGTAACTGAATATGCCGCGATACAAAAAGAAAAACATTGGATATTAATTTAAGCTATATGATGTGTATCCCCTTTTTTTCTTATTAAATCATATTGAGTTCAAATTTAACCTGAATAATTAATTAACTTAGCTAAAAATATATTAAAGTAATCTGGTGGTATTGCAAAATTTGTTATGACTTTTGCTGTTTTAATTATTCTTTTGCCTTTAACTATTCTTTACAATAGCTAGTCTTCATTTCAATCTAAATGTAGACTCTTTTGATTTTACTGATGATACTATTAATATATGTACTTTAAAATATTTTTCAAGTTTATTATCTCTAATGCGTGAAATGTATGCATGTCCATTTCATTTCGATTCAATTATTCAAATTTATATCAACATATGTTTAGATTCGAAAATTGCATTGGTAGATCAATTAAATAGACTGAACACATAAAATATTTACGTAAATTTTGAAGTTCTTGGTGTATTATTGAATTTTAACATATATAAAGCTCTTAAGAGATTTGCACATTAAAATTTTGTATGTTAGGTTACATCTGGAAGATAATTATTTCTATTGAAAATTGTTATAAATCGTTAAATAATAATAAACGGAGGTGGAAAGCTAATTAATTTTTTTTTCGTGATATGTATCAATAGTTAGAATTTTTAATATTAAAAATTAGAAAACTAATAATTAGAGTGATTAAACAAATAATTAACTGTGATTCGAAATCCATCGAAGTAACTTTTCAAAAATTTCTTTCAACTTATTACTCATTATGAAGAACTTTCTAGCTACCAGAGGGCAGCACTACTTCATTTTAGTCTCCATTTTGCAACATTTCAATCACTCTAGGCTTTTTTTCGTTTTATTGGTAAAATTGAACCATATAACACCAGAAAAGTAAATATTGAGTTTTTATCGTTTAGTTTAAATTTTCAATATGTCTGTGCTTTAATCGCTTGAAAAATTAGTTGAAACATATAAACATATAACGTAGTCTATAAATAGTCTATTACCAATTCAATCATATTAGTTATACACTATATAGCCACACATATAATAATCTCTTTTATAATTTTCTACAAAAAAAAAAAAAAAAAAAATGATACATAGAAGAATTTAATTATTATACCTATAAATGGTTTCAGGAGGTTATTTGAGAACATTAGAAAATATGATAGATTTTGTACGATGATTACTAATTTCAAATAAACTGCAGTATCACAAATAGCGTTTTTGAGAGTACGGGTGGCATATTAAAGTCTAGAAATTCTTATTTAACTATTAAACGTATAGAGCTAGTGTCATAAGTGGCTACCTATAGTAGTACAAGTGTAAGCTATCATATGAGAGGTAATGCAGTATCCTTGGTGATGATTTCCAAAAGTCAATTAGAAAAATGTGAACTATCATTGATATGGTATTAAATGATGTTTTTCTATCAAGTGAAAATAACTAAATTTTACTAGAAGACAACATAGCCTGAGCTCACTGATTAAACTACAACGATGCGTGAACCGGTTCCTACAGCGTATTCAGTGAGCTCAAGGTATGTTGTCTTCTAGTATAGTATCCATTAAATCAGTTCGTGAACTCAAGAAGTGCCCAATCAGGAATGAAAATTTGTTATGCATAAGGAGAGGCTCTAGTATGAGTGCAGTTGTGTATTGATGCCGATGGTGAATTATTAATTTGACTTTCTTATTAAAATAAACTCTGCACTCATCACATGCTTTACTTTTGTTAGTAAAAGAGTACTATAATGTTAAATCCGCCTTATAATGTTCAACTTCTGCCCTGCGATTAGTGATATATTTGAGCGGAAGATAGGATACCAATTTACAATCCATCAGGATTTTATTTAAGTGATTATTACATACTAGACATAATCTATTTTATTAAAGACACTTTACATTCTAATACTTAATTTTTTTCCACTATTTTGTGTGAGTGTCCAAGTTTTAGTTTTCTACCTTGTATAAACATATTAATTTTTTAAATAATAATAAAGAGTATTAGTAATTCTCATACATCAGTAATTAGTTAACACTTTTGTATTTATACCTACAAAATATTAAACATTATTATTGTGATACGTTATTTGGCAACCATGTGCTTATACACCAGTAGACCAAGAGTACACATGTCGCGGTCTATTGATGCATTACACTGTTAATTCTTCATTTTCTAATGGCATTCATATGACATTTTTATCAGCCTAGCGCTTGTGGAAATGGAAGGTTTTCTTATAACCAGTATTGAATGTGTTGATGTGAATAGGTAAAAGAGGTTGGAGGTATGTATAGGTTGTTAATAAAAATGTAGATTATAAAAGTTAAAAATGTTCATAATTTCTCATAATCTTTCACTCATTTATATTTACTATATATTAGAGTGGATGTTATAGTTGAGGGAATTTCTAGCTAGAAATGAGATGGTTGAGCCTCAGAACGGACCATCCCACAATTTGATTTTGCTGTTTCTAACTCGTTTTTCAAATAAACCACATTTGGTCCGTTCTGGCATAAATGATGTAAAAAAAAAAAAAAAAAAAAAAAAAAAAAACGTGATAGAAACAGCAACAATCAAAACGGATGGACCGTTCTGGCGTTCAATTTCTCAAATATCCTTAGAGTTCAAAGAGGGAAAGAGTATTATAGGATGTATGCCTTACAGGAGGACTTTAAACATAAACTGCCATACTTTGAAGTTTTCCCAAATTTTATGTAAGACAACTTGTGGCTGGTGAAGTGGACAATTTATATTCAATAACCATCGTGACTGATTCTTCTAATTCTTAAGATAAAGATGTCATACGAACATTGGACCCCTTGAAATAGCAGTCGCATATTCTAAGCTCAACTTCCTATATTTGCACTAGACTCTTCTCATGTTGATATGTTGTACTAGTGAAACTTGTGGAGCATAAAATTCAAATAGCAAAAACTATTATCATATTTATCAGTCAGTAAATGAGAAGAAAATACTTTTCAAGACTACATTAAAGAAAGAGAGCCGATGAATGCACAGACAAATCTAATGCTTGTGTTACTGTGAAATATTTTTTATTGTGAAATAATTGAGTTTTATTTTATTTAATTTCAAATTCACAGATTTATTCATTACTTTGGAGACTTCAAAAAGCAAATTTCAGCATCGCTTTTAAGTAAATGAATATTTCAAAATTAGTTGCCGCCAGTGCCAAACTCAATTCGTCAACTGGAGGTGGATCAAAAACAAAAACGGCGCATCCCGGAAACACGAACATAAAATCTCCGCAACCACTAAAAAGGAGATATTATCTGCGTATGCATCATCACTTTCTTCAGTCGCCGGAAATTGAAGTAATGCGAAAAAAATCATTAATAACGACGACAAGTGATAGCCTCCATCGATTTCTCGACTCCTGACCTCCCATCGAGAGCAGAGGTGGAAACGATGAAGATGAAGAAGAGGAAAGAAGAGATCGATACATCTGAAGGAGGAGGACGTGAGGAAATTCATTTTCCCTCCGAGGGAGGAATTACTCAGAATGGAATAAGATCCTTCGAGAGCTTTAGGGATTTTCCCTGTTTATACGGTTGATTGAATTTCGTGCGCAGGGGTGGCAACGGAATGACGTTTCCTTTTCTTTCTTCTTTGTTTGAATTTGCTTTAGGTTTTCTGTTCTGCTTGGTATTGCCGTTTGATTTCGATTTGTATATATTTGGAGATGTTGTGTGTATTTTAAGTTTTGTTGTTTCAGAAGCACGTGACCTGTTTTAGCATGACTGTATGAATAAAAGAAAGGGTGTTTTGTTCGAGAATTGAGTATATCAAATAAAGAAAGATAGAAATATAATGCGCATTTGGGTGTTGTTTGTTTCAAAGGAGTCTTTTTTTCGCTATTACATTTGTGAAAGAAAAAAATCTCTGTGCTATTAATAGTCTTATAAAAAATTTATAAATGATATTTTAGTGTTTAAGTTGAATGTGGGTACTCACCATAATAAAAAATGTTTGTACATGCTAACAATTGTTTATGTGGATAATTTCTGTAATTTCATGTGGTCACAAAAAGTTTTTTTTTTCCCCCGACTTTTATTTTTCTTGCCATTATAACACTTTTATATTTAAGGTGTGGTGGAAAACATCTATAAGAAATTAGTTTAATTCGTATCTTTGTATGCAGCAGGAATGAGAATCTTAATATTTGGTTAGGAACATATAGTACACAAAATTATACAAAAAGAACAGAAAATCTATAGTTTTGTCACAAAAATCAAGTTTCAATCAGTAAAAAAAATCAGTAAAAGTAAAAAGTTTAGAATATTAACTAACAGTAATAAAATATATATATCGGCCATTTAATATTTAGGTCTCCTGGAATCTACACGAAAACCTTAATTTTTTTTTTACAAAATCTGCAAATTTTTCGATTTTCAACCAATTTTTTAGGTTAATTTCAATTATTTTATCCATAGTCTAGGTATAGTAGTACAGTGTTTTGAAATATCCAGAATATCATTTTATGAAATGGCCTATACTAAACTCAAGTGTGAAGTCATGTCACTTCTGCACAACCTTGGAGGCTCCAACCAACAATGACTATAGGTTTGAGCCATGGAGGAAACGTTATTGAAAATGATTCAATGTCACAGAGTTCGAGTGAAGAAAGTGTATTTGATTGTAAAATGCTTTTACCTGGAGCAAATCCAGTAAGTTCAATTATTTCAGTGAGACAAGAGCTGCCAGAAAATCTTCACTCTTTTTCTTGAGCATGTGCGGTAGAGAAATTTCCATTAGAGCCGAAGCACAATTAGCAAGTGCTCTTTTGCGGAATTTAAATGTTGTAAACCCAGAAAACCAAGAGGTTGTAATAAATAAATCCAAGATTTTTCGTGAAAGGGTAAAATACCATCAAGGTATTAGTTCAACTATTTTTCACTCTATTTTACTCTTTATATAATCGAAAGGATGAAGCAATAAATATAGAAATTGTGAGTAATAAATATGGTTGTATAAATAAACGAGAAGAACACGTATCTTTGGTTTGAGAACTATATTCAACATATTTTGGACTTGTAATTCTAGACAGTAGTTCTAGAAAAAACGTGCTTGTGTGTGAGAGGATGTTTTAAACTCCTTTCTATAGCTAGTTCCAGTTTCATCAATGAACTATAGCTCCTGTTTGCCTAAGCTAGTTATGACACTTCGTTCCAATACTATTGTAGACTGGCAATCAATAAGATATATTTGGCTTTTTTTTGCTTCAAAATGAATTTTTGCTGGTAACTTTGTTTGTAGAACTTTTTATATCCTTTTGCTGATCAGACATCGAATATGTTTTCGTGAGTCAAACAACATTTCCAAATGGAGTTGTTCTGAGTTTACCATAAAAGCACTTCTCTGTAGAGTTGATTTAACAAGAGACTTAAGATCATCTTCTAAATACTTGATACATTGTATAATTATCTTAAAAATGTTTTTTGATGCATAAATAATTTTGGGATGACATTATATTGTAAACCATTAGGGAGTATACATTTTTATTAAAAAATCAGCTATTTTTTTCAACAGCGAAGTTCAATCAAGTGATACAATATGTAAACGTGAAATTCGATTTGCCATTTTCAGTCATCTTGAATGATAGATGTTTCCAGTGTTTTTGTTTGATAAAACTTGGATTCATTTGCTTGTTAGTACAGCTTGACATATTTTTCAATATTTCTGGTCGGTGTTCAACTTCTTAAAATCAACTTCTGGAAAAACACTATTTCTGTTATTATAGTCGGCAACTGGTAAACTTGGCAACTTGTTAAACGTTTTCCTATTGGGCAGTAAAAGAAGTACGTTGAGAAATTATACCATTGAGGGTAATCATAACTTTCCTAAGAGGCAATTCGTTTAAATGAAATAAACCAATAACTTGTACGGGTTATTTTAAAGTAGTTTCGAATTTTCCAGGATTTCTGAACAGTCATAAATTGTAATGTTGAACTACGTTTCGTACAGATTCACTGTCTGGAGTTGCGCGTCCAAAATATGTTGAATATTGTTCTTCTACCAAAGTTACGTGTTTTTGTCGTTTATTTATGCGACCACATTTACTACTCACAATTTCTACTTATAGCTTTATTCTTTCGATTATATAAATAGAGGGAAAAATAGTTGAACTAATACCTTGATGGTATTTTACACTTTCACGAAAAGCCTTCGATTTATCCATTACCACTGCCTGGTTTTCTAGTGTTACAACATTTAAATCCCACAAAAGAGCACCTGCTAATTCAGCGTCTGCTCTAATGGAATCTACGGTCACATTATCTAGACAATAAATAAAATAGTTGAAACTTACCAAAAGAATGGGTTGAAAATTGAAAAATATCCATATTTTGTAAGCAAAAATTAAGGTTTTCATGTAGTTTGGGAGACCTAAATTATAAATGGCAGATAATAACTTTTTTATTACTGTTAATTAATATTCTAAACTTTGCATTTTTATTCTTTAAAATAAAAATTTGCTTTATATTTATTTTTTTAAAAATAATTTAAAATCTTTGTTTTTGTCAAAAAAAAAAAAAAAAAAAAAAAAAAAAATCAAACTTCAGGTCTATTCCGGGAGACCTAAATATTTTTCAGTTGAACTAAAATTTGTTTTGGTAAATATGTGAGCATAATGGCAACTTTTTATCGACTTGAAATTTTGAATTTCCAAAAAAAGTTTTTTTGATACGCCCTATTATACAGTAGAGGATAAGGGAACTATAACTACAAACAACGATATTTCAAGACAAAGCATTTAATATACAATATTTTTATTTTTAATTTTATTTATGTTATAGTTATTCCTAAAACATAAAACGGTTTCAAATCATATTTTCTTTCGTAAAACTAGAACAACTAATAATTTTTAATATTGACTTCTTTCTGGTTATGATATTATATTAAAATCTTAATTAAAAGATATTTCTAAGCATTCAACTAAAATATATTTCTTTATTTTTAAATCCACAAATTACAAAATTCATCGTCAAAACATTACAAAATTCTTGATGATGAAAATTTAAATTTGATAATGAGAATCATTGCGGTATTAATGAAATAATTTCAAATATTAAATTCCCTTGATTAATTTCATAAAAAAAAATCAAACTTTTAAACTAATGCACATCAAATGATTTGTATCTCCAATTACGTTTATAATGCAATTGAAGGTGAACCACAAAAATAACCATATTTTTCAAAATTTCCGAAATATTTATACTATTCTTATGTAATTTAGTACTTTACGTATTTATTGTTTGTAGCAATAAGCGTTTGGGATAGCACAAATTGAATGGTTTTAATTAGAATAGCAGAAATCGGTTTTAGTTGTTAGATCTAAAATTATAAAATTGCATCACGTTTTCAGTAAAAAATTATGTATATGGTTGTTTAATGTATTAGTCAATTACTTAATTTGAGTAATGTCATATGTTTCTTAATAATATGATTTTTAATAGATTATCACGCAATTAATTAATGCATCGCTAAAACAAAAATCCTCTACCCTTTTTCCTGGTAAAGTTAAACAAAAAATAAAAAAATTAAGAAAAAAAAATTATTTTTGCTTTTTTTTACTTCCAAATATATGCTTTTATATTTTAATTCAACAAATCGTTTAATGCAAATGATTGGGGTTTGTGCTATGAAGGGGAAAAAAATTCTACGCTGGAATGCAATTATGTAATCAGGTGTAATTGGACTCATTAGGCTAATTGCATTCATTAAATAAAGTAAACTCATTAAAAAGTTATGAAAAAGGCAATTTGTTTTTATGTTGAGTATTTTACCGTGCTTCCTGATGTTTATCTGTATATTTCTTTACGGAAAAAAAAAAATTCATAACACCATGGGAAAGAAAAAAAAAAAAAATATATATATATATATATATATATATATATATATATATATATATAGAAATTTTTTGTGTGGCTAATAAGTTAGTTTACACTGTTGAATGTAAAAATCACTAGAAGTACAAAATACTTTTTGATACGAATATTAAAATTATTTCCCATCAGTACGAAATTTTTTGCATACTGTGATATTCATCAGTTATAAAGCGGACCCCCCATTGAAGCACGTAGTCTGATTGTAAGCGTCAATTGTTTAGGCTCTAATTTTTTAATTTATTATTATTTTTTAATTAAATGCCATTATTTTTTTCTAGTGAAACTAAATAATTGAATTTTAAAAGTACCTAATTTTATTAATATTAAAATAATCTCGCCTTTTAAAAGTTCTATGTTGATCATAATATTTTAATTAAGTAACGAAGAATAAATAAACATTTAAAAGTTTACTATCCAATATTTATGAGTGTAATTTTTATTTTATATATAGTACCGATAGTAAAATAATCTTTAAATTGCCTTGAAATAAAAGAATATACTAGAAATAAAATACTAGTTATTCGATTTTTGCCGGAATAATATTTATATAATTCGTATGATGAAATATTGATATTATTCCTTGTATTAAAAATAATAACTACTTTAATTGTGTCAAAAACAATTAAAAAATTTCATAGAATGCTGCAGCATCGTGTGTTACCAGATATGGCGCTTATATCTTTCATATCAAACCTTAACATAATAGAGTACAGATATATATTTACAAATATTTAAAAATTGGTGTTAGCATATATTACGATGATTTTATTAATCACTAAATACATACCGTAAAAAAAGTATTTATATTTAATGAATCCTTCAAGACATTACCCAAATTATTAAAATAATCTATTTTGTAGTGCCTAATTTCTAAAATGATGTGTCACGTTTAAGAATGCGCCTTATTTCAGTTAATACTAATGATTAAGTGTTATTTTTGGCATAACTTGACCTTAGAAATACTTTTGTAATTAACTTTGCTCTTCTATACCTCCTACAGTAACAGTAAAACAAACTAAAATTATATAACTTGTAAATACAACATTAGAAAATGGTAAATTTATTCTCTTTCTATGATTGCCTCCAGTAAGTGAAAAGATAAGATGTGGATTTTATTTCAGTATTAGATGTTCAATTTTTTAGATTTTGAAGTCCAGAAGAGATGTATTGTAAAAAGCACACATCTTTCTTTTCTTTAAAGTTTTGATTAATAGTGTAGAAAATTGCGAAAGTTTCTAAAAGAAGAATTACTCTATCCTCAGGGTTTTCTAAATCGATGATTTCCCCACTCTGGGAGAAACGTTTAATCGATATCGGAAACCGCAATCTTGAGGTCCCATGAGGTTCAATAAATCGAGATTAAAACTGTGCGCTGTACAAGTTCAGTTAAACTTTCAGAGAGTGAAAATTCCTTAAGATATGTATGAATTTTTCAATCCCTTCTCCATGCTAAGATAGTTTTTTGAAAAATAAATTCATGTTTGATATTAGTTATATTTATTGATGTATGAAATATTAACATTTGAATTCATTGTTTTTAAATATTTCAATAATGTACTATGTTTGATAGAAGGCATAGATTGAATGAAGGAATAGTAGAACTGTTTTCAAATGATATTTATTCTTTTGTTCTGTAGGCTACAAAATTATTTTTTTCTTTCGAAAATTATATTACAACCAAACTACTTATTACGATCGTTTTGAAGATATTTTTATTAATGTCGTTAAATTTATTTTAAATCAATAATTATATTTACGCACTCCTTCACATTAATAAAGGATGGATAAAACACTCTTTAACAATAGTTAAAAGATAGATACTCTATTTTTATGAATTGTCAGTTGTTTAGTCCCTGTAACGAGATTTAAAAAATGCATATTATGTTCCATAGTCTTTCCATAGATCGATTACAAATATTGTATTTATTTATTTCGCTGAGTTAGATACCTATGAAAATAGACTTTGGATTCACAATTCTTCTAAAATCGATAGCGTGTTTGAACTTTGAAAGGATACTTCGAATACCAAATGAAATGTCATTGATCCTTTGCGTGTTTTGTCAGAATAGTATTATTTATACATTTACGATACATTTTCCAATGATTGTGTCAATGTTCTTTCCTCACGTGATGTGAATAAAGGGATCTTTCACTTTCATAGTATAGGGAAGGTCATTTTTTGTGTGAAATGAAAAAATTATAAAATTTGTAACAAAAGTGTTTTAAAATAAAGAGTTAGCATGCCACTGTTTTATAGTTTAACTATTTGTATATTGAATGTTAGGCAAACTTATTTAAAAATAAATACAAACAATCAGTGTGATTGATTTATAAAATAATGCATCAATTTTAAGCTGAATTAAAATTTAAATGACTAGCTTGTTCAACTCAAAACTTGAACTTTTTTTTATCTTTTAATGTAGTGTTGAAAGTATGCTGAAAAATAAAGAATTAATGCTATGTAAAGAAAAAATGCTATCAAATAAAGAGTTAGTGTGTCACTTTTTAAAATTTTTTATTGTTTGTCAATTGAATTTCAGACAAACTTATTTAAGTAATAAATACAAATAATCAGTGTGAATGATTTTTAAAATAATGCATCAATTTTAAGCTGAATTAAAATTTAAATGACCAGCTTGTTCAACTCAAAACTTGAACTTTTTTTATATTTCAATAAAGAGTAGAATGTATGTACAAAATTTGATTTTCAAATACTTCTTATTATACTTGAATGGAGGATATTCTGTTTATAAAATTTCAGAAACTGTTTCCTTAAGTCTGTTGAAGAAATATCTTTTAAATGTACCTCAATAATAGCGAATAGAGATAGAGTGGGACGAGAAAGTGAGGGCAATTCCCCACAGACTTAAAAAAAAAAAAAAAAAAAAAAAAAAAAAAAAAAAAAAAAAAAACAACAACCTGTTAACGTGTTTAAATCCTTTTTATTAACTTTGATTTTGTGTGATGTATGTTTGTCGATGGGAACGGAATATGCGGAGACCTAATTAACCCCCTTCCCGTCATTCAATCGAGCTGAAACTTGGCAGATAGGTTCGATGTCGATGGCAATGCATTCTATGAAATCTTACGGCTGTTACCGTCACTAAAAAGTCGCTTTTATGGAATACTAATAAATCAACTTGCCGTCATCCAATAGTGTAAAAATAGTATTGAATCGATCATTGTTGAAACTCTTTCCTGTTGCCAAAATTTGTTTTAATAAATACAAAAATTAAAATTACTTTAATCAGAATAAATAAATACAAAAATTACTTTAATCAGAATAAATAAATAATATTTAGATGTGAGATTCACGTTCATTTTTAATAAATAGATTTTGAAACGGTAGTTTGTCTCACATTTTACTGATAGAAATGTTTTTGATATCGGCGCTGTTTAAGTGAATATAAAAATTTACAATGCATATAAAGGATTTTTTAAAAACTCTATTTTTATGGGTTAGGTTAAGGCGAGGTAAAATAGGGAGTCAAAATATATTGCTTAAAATTTTAGAAGTTTCTAATATATTCATTGTTTTTAAAATTGTATATGTTAGTATGATGTCTAAAATTTATTTTCCCACTTTATTTTTGTTTCAATAATTTGTTTTTTATATGAATGCCAACAGTAAAAATACTTGTGTGCAGCTTCATATATGGTGTTTACTTAAAACTTCTGTCAGTAGCTCAGAATTTTGAATGAAACTGCATTCCACTGACTGGAATGTGTTTATTGAACATTTTTATTGTTTATTCAAATTGTTAGCAAAATCAGTTTTTTGTTTATTTGTTTTAAATCCAAATTTTGTGAATCTGATAAAATGGGTATAGTATTAGGTATAACATATGTAGGTATTTTTAAGGTGATAATATAAAGTTTTTCTGAGAAAAGTCTTATTTCTTAAAAATTAGAATAATTTTTTTTTTTTAAAGTACCACATTAAAATACTTTTGTAATATTTAAAGCTTTTAAAAAAATTAAATGAGTAATTAAGAATACTTCTTGGAAAGGATAAAGAATCTCTCAACAGGACACAACTGAAAGGGATGAAAAATCTCTCATATTATCACTATTCAAAGGAGGACCCACCTGATGTCTGTGTGGTTAACGCTCTGGTCTCGCATACCAAATGTGCCGGGTTCGAATTCCGGGTTAGGTATGGATGTTCATAGTGGTTCGGAATCCATATTCAGCTGTAGGTCATGCCCTGATTAGCCGTCGTTATGCATAAAAATAGATCTTTCAGACTTATAAACATTTTGTCTAACAAAACAATTTTGCCTACTATATCTCCAACTTAATATATTCGAGTCTTCTTTATGTAACATATTCGAGTCTTACAAAAACATGTATACAAAATTCAAAATTGAAATATAAACGTGTCCAAGTTAAAGCTGACAAAGTTTTAATGAATGAAGAAGTCCTGAAGAGGTTAAAAAGTGAATTTGAAAACCAGAGCACTAAAAAGTTAAAACCAATAAGAATAGAAAGTCAAACGAAATTTAAACTGCATCATTAGACATCAAATCAAGAACAATGAAAATGGGCCTACATATCTAGCGTGCATGAGTGAAAGTAGAGTACATAGGAAAAAAAAAATTATTGGAAAAATTATGGCAATCAAAGAATATTCATATGACATAAAAGGTTTCAAGAAACCAAGATTGAAGAGATTTATGTTTTCCCTGATGTGGAAACTCACATACGTTCATTAAAAACAGCCAGACAAAAGAAATTTAAAATGAATCAGCATTCAACAATATAAGGCATTATATTTTTGCTAGATTTTGAATATTATTATAATAGTATTATGCAGTCATTAAGTGTAATATGGAGAAGAATGTGATTTAAACGCAATTGTAACCAAAAACCATTTGAGTCGGATGCATTAACCGATTTCAGACTAAAACAAGAGTTTTAAATGATTTTATGGCTTACTATATTATTTTTCATATTTCTTTTGGTTTATCTATTGTTTATTATTTATTCTATGGTTTTCATTATTAAACTATAGTATACCCATCTTACCCCACACTATACTCATTTTCACCTGCGTGGGGTAAAATGAGTATAGTAAACATATACCTATAAAATGTTTTCTCACAAACATATTTATGTAACATAATAATTAAAAATTATGTATTCTTATTCCCAAGATACGCAGTGTAAAGAAAAACCAAAATCAAAATTGAATTGTTAAACATTTACATGAAATTTTTAGCTGGACATAAGAAAACAGTGATTTTTACACTCATTTTACCCCACCCTACCCTATATTATTATTTTGTTTTCTTTAACAATTCGCAGTTTTCTCTCTTAGTACATTTCTTTGCTGCTCCTGATTTCCTTAAGAGGTAGATTTCCTTAAGGGATAGCAACGGTTGTTGATAGTGTGTGTTGTCTAGACAGTTTTGATTTATTGTTTTTAATGTAATGCAAACAAATCTCAAAGGATACATCTGAATTGATTTAATTTCCTTAAGTAGTTGTTTCTTTACATAAACAGTTATCTTAAAGCTTAAGTTTGAAAAGTTTTAGTTTTTTGTCATAAAGGAATACGTTTTTTGTTTGGATTGAGTGTCCGTTACTTATTACACCGTTCTTAAAACTCTGCTTTTAAAAAATTATCGACACTATGATGATTGCGAAAAAATTGGTCTTATTTTGTCTGGGATGGTTTAGTATTTCTTCCGTGTGATTTACTTATGTTTAGTTAGGAAGGAGTTTTCTTTAAGTAGCTCTAGAGGATCATACTATGCAATGCAGTTACTGGATGTAATTCATTATCTTAATTGTAAAAAATATTCTATTGCAGTAAGAATTGTGAACGCGATTAATAAAAATACCTTCTCTTTGCATTGAGAATAAAAAATGTTCAACACAAGAAACACGTTCAAAAAAGAGCTACGCTACCACCTATAGTTTTTATACATTTTAATAGTTTTAACTTGCTTGACTTTCAAACTATGTGCAATGCTATAAGGAATTGAAGAAAAGACAAACATAGACACTGCCGATTTATTTAGCGAACAAAAAGTAGGACGGAGATTGAATAAAATGTTTCCCTTTTTACTCTGAACTTGAATATTGAATTTTAAATATTTATTAAAACTTTTTTATAAGCTCTTTTCACTACGACAATGTAATTATTATTTATTAAAAACAGCCTACACTTACTTTTCATTGAACCATATTGTACAGTGAACTAAATTATTACAGTTAACACTGAGTAATAAAGTTGTGAAGCATTTCTAAGAACCATGGAATGTTTTTACCATATGTATAATTTTTTTTTTTTTTTTTAATTCTTAACATATATATTTACCTATTTTGGAATGGAGATTCTATTAAAATATGCTGCACTTAAAACTACTTGTACTATAAAAGATGTTGAATACAGCTTAATAGTTCAGTACAAATTAGTGGCATTAAACTCCATCGACCAATTTTTCTCTAAAAAGTTTATCAACTAAGTCTCGTTACATAGTTTGTTTCCTAATAGGAACATAAAACTTTAATGGCAGAATTAAAAATTTGCACACCCCCCCCCCCCTTAAATTAATAATTTAACCTCTCATTTTTCATTTAACCAATAGCATTTTCTTTTTAGTGTTACGGAAAAGCTCTTGCATTATGTTTAAAGTCTATTTCGTATCCTCATATTTATTTCCCAACCTTTTATTGTGTTGAAAGTGTATTTCTCAGCCTCATTTTGTGTTTTCAGCCTCTGCCGTGCGTGCCACTGAGACCGCCAAGGGTGGAATCAAGTACGAGCTGGTGTTAAGCGAGCCCTCAGTGAATGATCCCCCGAAGAAGGATCAGATCACCTCTCCTCCTAAGACCATGTCTGTAGAAGAAATAGAGCAGAAGCTTAAGGCAGCAGAAGAGAGGAGACTTGTGAGTCCACTCATCCATTTTTACAGTATTTGTAGATGTGTTAGAATGTAGTGTTCAAGGCGTGTAAACCCCTGTTGAAATTTTTTATTTATAGCGCCTCGTGTATCATAAATGTAGATCTTTTAAGTCAGAATGTAGCGTTTAATGTGTAAAAAATATTGAAGGAAAATAATTTGCAAATAACCTCTTCATTATTAATTTTGTAGATCAATAAATTTGATTCGACGAAGTAGCATTCTGGTTATGAACTTTTTGGACGCCATCTTGAGTATTATGAGAAACTCTGAT
Source organism: Linyphia triangularis (assembly GCA_963978545.1). NCBI lineage: Eukaryota > Metazoa > Arthropoda > Arachnida > Araneae > Linyphiidae > Linyphia > Linyphia triangularis. Next base: position 48,133,931 of record OZ021727.1, on the reverse strand, counting down.
CATCTCATATTAGAAAAGCTAGTAACTTCTTAAAAAAGTTACTAGCTTTAGCTGGAGGTACCAAAATCGTATTCATATGATAAAAGGGAATATATAGGCGATTCAACTTATTAAATTAAATTTATGATGCATGATGGTTTCAGGTGTTTAGAGTACAATATGAGTGACAGTATAAAAGCAAGATGCCAAAAAAAAAAAAAAAAAAAAAAATTAATTAAAAAAAAATTTAAAAAAATCGTAATTTTACCCAGGAACCTTTTTACTACAAGAGAGTCATTGGTAAACGAAACAATACTACAGATCATGTCGTGAATTGCGTATGAGTAAATACTATTAAAAGACAGAACCGGATTTGTGTTGGGGGTTAAACTGAACCAGTATAGATGGACCTTTATCCAACTGTTGGCCGTTATTCCTGATTTTGACTGTTCTGAATGCTATATTTTTAAGATTTTAAGATACAGATAGTTAAATGATCTCCATTCATATTGAATGTTGAAGTTTTTAACAAACGTATTTACCGTTGTCTGATAATTCTTTGTGGCATACTTTGACACAAGAATCATTTGAAGAATTTTGTCTGACTTCTACATTAGACTTTTTCAATGTGATATATTTTAGATTGCTCATTCAGTACTATTTTTTCTCATAATATACCCTTCAAAAGAATAAAATAAAGACGATTTTGATTATGATTTCCCAGATGTTGGAAGCGGAGAGGCTCAACCAAATCAACGAAAAGAAAAACAAACTTCAGGAAGCCAACCAGAAGAGGCAGGAGTACAACAACAACTTCATGCAATCCACCAAAGAAACTCTTGAACAAAGAATGGAGATTTTTGAGAACAACAGAGAAGCGAAACTCAAGGCTTTGCAAGAGAAACTCAAGGAACACGTGAGTAGTGATTACCTAGATTATTTCCAACATGTATTTTATGAAACACACCCTACAAGCTTTCAGTTTTTTTAATGAGTATAATGTTATTTCTCGGTATAATGATATTACATTAAGCTGAAGGCTTTAATTACTACACATCTGTCCATATTTTCAATTACACTATAACTAACAAGGGGACCTTATAGTCTCGGAAATTCAGATCGGGTTGAGACTCGGCAGATTGGTAGTATACCATAAGGGTATTCACACAGTAAAGCAATAAAGCGCCCTAGCCAGAAGATTACGAGAAAACAGGCTCTAAAGTGTTACGCGCAGCTTATATACTATTAGAGATATTTGCTCTGCAACTGCCCGGTGGCTAAGATAAGTGGTCAGCGTGCTGGATTCCCGTATGGGCGATCCGGGTTCGATATCTAGTGAGGTATTTTTTTTCTTTTTCTTTTTTCAATTTATAAAGTTACTGTTACAGCTAATTGAAATTCCAATTAAAGATAATACTTTATTTTCAGTCGCAGAGCACAAATCTCTACTAGTATATAAGCTGCGCGTAACACTTTAGAGTCTGTTTTCTCGGAATCTTGTGGCCAGTGCGTTTTATTGCTTTACTGTGTGGATACCCTTAAGGTATACACTACCAATCTGCCGAATCTCATCCCAATCTAAATTTAGTTCCCTTGTAAAAAAAAAAAAAAAAAACCTTTGTCGAAACATTCGTTTATGGTTTGGGTTTCGAAACTTCTTTTGTTATAAGTCACTAAATACAGAGTTCCCACTAAACATGGATGCTATATCTTTTATTATAGTATTAAAGTTTAAAAATGTTCCGAATCACAGTCACATATACTTGTTTAATAACTGATCATCAATTACACTAAATCTCTATAAAATAATACAGTATATATATAATTGAACTTTCATTGATTACAACCGTTTGGAGCATGTATAATTGCCAAAAGCTATCCAAAAACATTGCATACTTACTTCTGAAATCATGGGGGCGACAAAAAAACTAGGGGTGTGCAACATCGCACAAACAAACAAATAAGCCTTTCATATTGATAACTTGTTAAAAGCTGTTATGATATAAACTAGGGGTGTGGAACATCGCACAACTTTCAATTACACTATAATACTGACGTGGATTTGTGTCATTTACCGTTTTTATATTTTCATCATTCACTTAGAGGAAATGGTCTTTTACATAATCCTTATATTATCCTTTGTTATAAGTGAAATTGAGGGGAGAAGAAAAAAAGATCATTGATGAGGTATGCTCAAGGCTAGAGAGCTCTGTGTTGAAAGCATTCGTTTTTCAACTTTTTACGCCACTAAAACATTTTTACGGGAATTTCGGAAGTGGGGATGTTTAGAACACTTTAAGAGGCATTGCCACAGCGATTTTTATCGAAATCGTTGGAGCCGTTTTTTTGCAATAATTGAAAAACATGATTTTTTCAATGGCAGCTACCTTATGCGCATACGCGATTTTGACGAAAACCTTAATGGTAGGCCCCATGGCCACCACTAACCCTGATCTCAAATATGAACATCGTTGGTCAATTTGTTTGGAAGTTATGCTGACCACAGACACACATACATACACACATACATACATTTTTCTAGATCACTTTTTTGAAATCAGGATGTTCCAAATCGTGGAGAAATACAAAAAAAAAAAAAAAAAAAAAAAAAAAAAAAAAAAAAAATCGAATTTTTTTTGTGTGTGCCCGAATGCTATACTTTCATTACCCTATGTATACATATGGGGAATTGAAAGTAATAAACACAAATAAAAAATTCGACAAAAAAATAAATATAAGTAAAAAACTTTTCATTATTTGGAAATATGACAATTTAAGGAATCATAAATATCAAGTTTATTCAGTATGAACATTATTAAAAAAAAAAAAAAAAAAAAATGTTAATAAAGTATCCGGCAAAAAATAAAAAGCATCCAACAAAGTTTTTGAATATCTGCTCAATAATTGTTATTTGCAACTGTTATTCAAAACCTTGATCTATTTAATAATGTTTTAATTTATTAAAAGTATTTCTTATTGGTTTATGCAAAAGTAATGTGTTGTTATCATTCTAAAAAACACTTGATTGTTACCGGTCAATATACCCAATATGCTTTAAATGTTTCAAATAAAATCCCTTTCTTAGGCCTTTTTGTCTTGTATTTCTGCGTAGAAGAAAACTAATTCAGAATTCATTTCTTTAAATCATCTGGATAAAAACATCAAAACGAACGATGCTAGAGGTACAATGCGGCATCATCTATTCCCAATCAAAGATGAAAGCTTAATGCTATAGACATGTAACGTCACGCTAATCTCCTATCCAACGTTTTATTGTAATTCCTTTGTTATTTATAAACAAACTAGCAAATGTAGGAACATGTTTTACTGCTACTTTTTGCAGTTTGGTAATTCAACAATAACCGTTAACAATAGCCACAGTTATTAACAGTGGAAGTTTATTAAATTTTGACGTACTTTAGAGGTTATATAGCAATTAATTACTTTATATAAATCTTACATATAGACTGTGCAATGAAAAGTGTGCATTGAAAACATGCAAGTTGATTTGAAACAGTTTAATTGCTCATTCTTGTGAATGTAAACGTTTCCAATTATATTATTTTTTTAGTTATTATTTTCTTTGGTATATAAGATAAATATGCTTATAAGATATTATGCTCGTTAAGGAAATAATGTATGCTTTCTTAAACTTTAATGTGGATGAGGATCCATTAATAATGTACCTGCTGTGAATTCTATTTGTAGAACCATGTACATTTAACATTGAGACGGGTTCTAAATTCTTTCGATTGGTATACAATGTAAAGAATAATGATTAATTTCAAAGATTATATTTAAGAATGAAGAGCAAAGAAGGTGTTAAATGTTTAATAAAACAAAGAAGGAAATGAAATCAGAGATAGGTTTGAGAACAGGTCTATTGTTTGAAGCAATTCGATTTCATATAAATAAGATAAATATCGTTCCAATTTTTATTTCTTTGAGTTCTAAATCAAGAATATAAAGACATTCTTTAATCAACTAGAATGATATCAATGTCTCTAACATTCCAAGTAACCAGCTTTTTTTCGTTGGCATATTTATGTCCTGGATAGAATTCACCAAGCAACGGTTGCAATATTTCATGATTTATGTCTCTAACTTGTATTTATATTTTAATTTTTTTATTTATTTCATTGCTACATGCATGAAAAATGTTCCATATCCTTCAATGCCCTACCTTATACACTACTTTAGTAGGAGCTCCTGCTTCGCCTTCACCCTTTTATATGTTCCTTACATATGGCAAGCGCTCAGCGTCTTAATATTTTTTACTTTATTATTCCTCAGTGGGTACTATTTACGATGACTTAGTAATAGTCAACCCCTCAGTCACGCACTACCGATTTATTTATGATCTAAGATCTAAGAGCATATCATGGACTAAGAATACATAATAATTGGATCCATCTTATTAGTATATGATCAATATAAATTCCGAATTCAGTGTTCCTTTTTTCTTTTATAGGAACGACATGTCGAAGAAGTTCGGCAAACGAAAAACCTGAATTTGATCGAAGGATCCCAAGAACAAACCGTGGAGTCCTCTGGCTAAGAGACTGGATCTTTGATCTGGCAGTCTACTATTTTTTCGCCAAACCTTATCCGCCGCTTCATATCAGTCAATAGAAAAGCTCACTTATGAAAAGAAACAAAACCCCTCCACTGTTCTGTCCCTCTAGAATGGACACAAATAGTACATGAGACAACTTTTGCAACTGATGACTATGTTGTGTTTTTTTCTTCTTCACATGCTTTTTTGCTTTGTGTGCTTCTGTGAGATAAGTACATTCAGGGCCGTTTATGATTATAAATTAAATAAGCTAAGCTTATAAGAATGAAAGTGATATATATGTTGGTGACTTTTTTATTATGCCATAGACAAGTATTTTTTGTTTGAAAATTAGCTTTTAAATTTAAATAACTTAGCGTTTTCGTTTCTAAAATAATAAGATTATTATTATAGAAAAAGAAACCTTCCTTAAAAATTAAATAGTAAAAACTAAGATCTGGATGTTATACTTAAACGTTGTGTTTTGAATATGAATTACGATTTCAAATTATGATTGTAAAAGAGGTTATATGATTGCGAGATTCTTCTAATTTTTTTGTCTGAACTAGAAAGCTTTCCAGTTCTGAATGCACAACAATATTTTTTTTTTTAATTTCTTTTTTAAGTTTATCAATCCTTGATATTTAAATGAAATTTTACACAAGTATGCATAATATACCTATATAAAAATATTGCAACTGCAACAACTAAATTTTTTTTTTTAAAGAAAAGGTTTTCTTTAGTAGAAAAGGTTTTACGATCTCAATATTTTACAATTATCATTTTAAATTATTACTTCAATGATTTAGTGACTTTGTGTAATTATCTCATTCAACAAAATGTAAAATTTTAAAGGTTAATAGCTGAAAAAGTAACTATATACGAATACGGCCTTGAATAGTAGCGTGCAAATAAATGCTTCTGTGATTCTATACGTCAAGGTACATAAGGAATTTTGCCGAGATAAGTTATTTTGTGTATGATGTACAAACACACACCCACTGTTTCATGGGAGAAAAAGTTGAAAAGATTTTGACTTAAAAGTCTTTGGAGGATGAAGAAAAGTGCTCTTAAGCCGCTGCGTAAAGTGTGAAAGGAAAAGTATCATAGTTTGGTTCATTTTACTAAATAAAATGACGCAGTTTTAGTAAGAAATTTTCTTTTGGATTATTCTACAGCTTTTTACAAGGGAAATTTCAGTCATAAAAATATTGAGAAATGTTACATTTACTCCGGCCATTTTCCAAACTGGAATTCAGTATCGCGACATTAGAACATGAAGGTTTATAATTAATAGATATATTTAAAAAAATAATAATAAAAACCATTGAAATAGAAAATTATTCTTGTTTATATGAAGAATAAATGAGAAACTAGGATTTTTGTGCAATTGCTTCTCATTTATTTCATATTTCAAATTAATGAGAAAAAGACTTACGAGCTAATTTAGAGAACATTAGGACTATTTTCGACTCGCAAAAATTCTGCTTATTGAATCAATGCAATAATTCAAAGGATAGTTGATTAAACTTGCATCTTTGGAAAATCCAAAACATTAGTAAAAAATATGAACTAGGTTCCAATTTTTCCTAACAGCTAAAAACAGTTAAGAAATCAAGTTAAAAAATAATATTTTATTTCATTATGTAGTGAAGACCATACGTTCAAAAGTATGAATCACGGAAATTAAATGACATTTTCGGTGATGTAATTATATATAATTTTGTTGATCATATGTTCCATCCATTTATTGACCATACGTTCAGAAGTATGAATTGTGGAAATGAAATGACATTTTTGTTGATGTAATTATTTCTGATTTGTTGATGTAATTGTCTCTTAATATTTTCTAAAATAAATATATGTTAATTGTAATATAAAATAACTTGGCACCATTTTATCGAAAAAATATACTTTTTAGAAATATGTTAGTAAAATTTATAGCTTCTTATGACACCAAACAATTATAGCTTAATTATGTACAGCAAATGAATAAAATAGTTTAAAATTTGAATAATATTCAATTTTAATTATATATAATCTAATTGAGAATATAAAAATGTAACAAAATTTATTAAGTATTTATTATTTTAAAATATTAAAATTTAAATATTAGAATCATAATGTGATTATCTACTTATCAGGAGAAAATAAAACTGAATATTAAATATGAGATTTGCACTGAAATTTCATTAAATTCTAGATTCATTAAATTCTGATATTAGAATTCTAAAACCTTGTAGCTGCTATTTCCAATGAGCTATACGTTGAAATTTGAAAACAGTATTCCTACAATTTAATATTAATTTATGACATTATAAGAATTCTGTCTGAAATTGATAATAATCATCATAAGATGAATTTTAAAATTCCTCATAAATTACAGAAGAATTGAATTTGAGATTTTTTTTTTAATTTAAAGGTAACATATATAGAATGAATGCAGGGATACGCGGTGTTTATACCATTACAGATATTTAATAAAAATTTTATTATCGATGATTTAATTAAAAAATAAATAAATACATTTAATTAATAGTTTACATTTAAGCAAACTTTTCACCAATTTATTTAAAATACATTTATAAAGTAAATATAAATTGGAACAATTAATATACTATTACATTTTCGTTTGGGACCAATAGTATTTGATACCAGTTCAAATATCCTGCTAGTATTCTTAACACTGCCATAATGAAATGAAAAACGATGTTATGATTATTTCTGCTCAGTTATCTATATTTCTTATAATGAATGTTGCCGCTTGATTATCTCTATCAATATATGTTTTCATTTCAAGACTCATTTACAATTGCTTTTTATAATGTTAATGTATTGTTGGCTGATTGTAATATGTAAAATCTTTACAGTTTTTAGTGAATTTAATATTATGTGTCCTCAAATAAACAAAACGTTTACTTGCGTTTGTCTTTATATTACTTAACTAATTTTTTTTAATGAAATATGTGTTATTTTAGTTGGTTGGTTGGTTGTATTCAGATTATCTGGCGCCGTCAGAAACACGAGGGCTATAATGCGCCGAAACATTTCGTCATTAGACAAGCCAACATACATTTACAAACATCCATGCCAACACGGGACTCGAACCCGCAACCTCGCGGTCTAGAAGCTAGCACGCTAACCACTATACCGTTTGGTCGGCATGTGTTATTTTAGAATTTTTTGGATTAAATTTTCTTAAGTAAATTGATAAAGTAATCAAAGTAAAATGATAGATTTTGGTCCCTAAACATATATAAAAAAAAATTAAATTAGTTTATGTTTTTATCAGTTACCATGAATCAACTTAAAATCCAAGAATGTAAAATGTAAAAGATAATATAAGAATATAAAAATAAAATGGTAAATCTAAGAATATAAAAAGGTAAATCTAAGAATATAAAAAGGTAAATCTAAGAATATAAAGATTCAATAGGAAAATTAAGAATATGAAAATTAAAGATAAATATGATAATATAAAACGTTGTATGTTAATATTAAACTTGATAGCTTGTAAAATCAAAATACGATGAAAAAATCAGGAATATAAAACATTATTTTAAAATATGATATTTAAAGAATTAAGTTTGAAGTTGTTATTTACCAAATTAATAGATGTCCATAGAAGAAGTTATTACTATTTACTGTTTCCTTTCATTTCGATATAATAAATCATTATATATATTCCAAAGTTTAACAGTCAAACAATTCTTAAACTTGATAGTTAGGATCTTTCATATAATATATTGATACACGGACAAAAAGCCCCCAAAAACAGGCATTAGATTAAGACAATAATTCATTAAATAAAAAGCGATAATGTTAATATGTGTAAAGTATTTTTGATATGTATGAAGATGCACCAGACGATCATTTATTACTTGTTTTGATGCCTTGTAATCATCATTAACTTTATACCATAATGAGTATGAAATACATGTATTTACGATTATCGCAATACAAGAACGAAATAACGTTTGATGGCAATAAGATAAAATAAACATTAAAATTACACAAGATCGACTTGGACAAAAAGAAACATAGTAAAATATTTAAAAAAAAAACGACTAGTGTTTAAAAATAGTGATGCTTACCTTGCGTCCTCAGTGATAAACCTACACAATGAATAGTTTATACAAACAAAAAAAGAAGAATTAAATGAATTAGAGGTGTGGAACATCACACAACTTTCAATTACACTATAATATTGGACATCACATTAAAATTTATAATGTTAGTTACAGTTTCAATATTTTCACTCATTTAAATGAAAGTGGCCAATTTGGCAATATTTTAGACAGTAATTATTAACTAATAATAATAATAATAATAATAATAAAAAAATAGATAGCGATGTTATTCGATAGACATTACATTGTCCTTTCTTGTGCGTGTAACAGAAAAAAATCTCAAGGGCAGAGAGCTCTGTGTTACAGGCACTCGTTTTTCAACTTTTTACGCTTTTATCTCATTTCAATGGGATTTTCGAAGGTGGGGATGATTAGACCTTAGAGTCATAACCACAGATATTTTAATCAAAATCGTTTAAGCCGTTTTTTAGTAATTGCAGAAAAACATGATTTTTTCCCTCGTGATTTTTCATTATTTCAACCTTACGCGCATGGCGTGATTTTGATGAAAACCCTAGTGGTTGATTCAATGGCCACCACTACCCCACACTTCAAATTTGAACATTGTAGGTCAGTTTGTTCGAAAGTTATGATGACCACGTTCGCACAGACATACATTGTTTCTAGACTACTTTTTTGAAGTCCGGGAGTTCCAAAACTTGGAGAAATGCAAAAAAAAAAAAAAAAAAAAAAAAAAAAATCAGAATTCTTTTTTTGACCAAATGCTATACTTTCATTACAAATGAGAAAAAAAGAGATTATGAGTTTGGTATAAATACTGTACCAATAACTGAACAATAATAAATTGAACTTTTGTAGCTTTATACTTTTTTGATTTGAAATAAAACCTCTCAGTTCACTACACTGTATAAAAATGACACTTGCAATAAATATTTTACAGCGTAGAAACAAATTAGTTGGGGTACGGAATCCCAATGGGGCTGTATAACGCTATATAGCTGTGAATAATAAACCCTTCTTTTGATCCAACTAATTTATGCCCCCTATAACATTATGTTTGAACAAAAGGGAAGGTTTATTATGGGTAGTAATCTTGAGTTATACAGCTCCATTGGGACTCCATTGCCCAACTAATTTATGTCTACCTTTGAAATAGGGACCTTTTCCACAAGAACTTCTAGTTATTTAAAACGAATTTATTTAATTGTAAAAAAATGACTGCGAATAAAATATTTTGATAGTAGGCAAAAGTAATACGATAACTCAAAGTCTCAGCTGATTGGAAATAATTAAACCAATGTAGCTTTCATAAATTGAATATATTTTTATATATCTTTGCCAAACAGCTTATTTGTTTGTATAATAATCACAATTAAATGTGCAAAAGGAAATCGCACAATTTTTTTAGTTTCTTCATATGGGAAGTAACTCTTTTATTTGTAAACTGTAAAGGAGGAAACTGTAGCGATTGTTCAGAAGATTGCGTGTTCACATCACATCTTGCTCACCAATGTAGCGTCATTAGATGATGGCCTATACTGCTAACTTTATAATAAGATGCGCGTTCAGGTTCTGTTAATTTTACTAAACTAAACTAATCTATTTGCCAATATTTGAGCAGCTGAGACTGTATCAATCGCATTTCAATCCAGTTTTCAAGATGTCCTGAAAACCAGTGAAGAAATCAACTTTTAATACAGTTCTATCCTCAATCCTTGTGCGGCCAAAGTCTTGCTCAAAGTCTTTTCTGAAAACCAATACGCTCTCAACTACTGTGATGCCACTAACGGAACAGCGCAGAACTATTAATTTTTGTATTTGCACTTTTCTATATCCATTCTTTAGACCTATATACAAAGCATAAATAATTTGGCGTCAAAGTATTATTTTAAATATGCATATTTCATGGGAACATATGATAATGAAAACCTTGAAATATTAGTGCTATATTTTTAAATAAAAATTCAAAGTTTGGGGAACAAGGAGTTTGGCAATAAACTTTGGAAATGTGACAACTCTATTTGGACTTCACATTGAGTTACTAATGAACTTTTATTCTGGTTAAATTTCAAAGAACCAGTTAGAACTTTTGGTTAAACTGCTTGTAATTCTACTAATCCTATCAAAAGAAATTTTCAAACTTATATGTGATTTCTGGTAATAATTTCTATTCCAATTTTGGTATAAAAACTTGTCTTGACGAGACCTTTTATATCACATTTAAATTGCCTGCAGCAAATGTATTTTTGTCTTGAAATGTCTATCTTAGCCCGTGGCTCTTCCCATGGATATTTGCGTTTTTTTTTTTAAGTTCTAAATAACTAATATGACCAAACGTTCTGATTTTGGCAGGAAACTCCTGCCTTTCACCTTGATCTCCTGTTGCTCGAATATCCCACCAAACTGTCCCACTTTTCCGTTACATAGAATGTGCTCCATATATATGATAGGCAAAAAAACAAAAAATGACCCCTTCCCCATTGGCAGAGACGTGTTCTAATTTTTAGTCAGAAAAATCTGGTCACATTATATATAACTGAACCTAAAAATAAACTGATAAAGCAATAAATGGTAATAAATTTGAGCTTTGTTTGAGTAACCCCTTATAAACTTACTGAGTAATCTCAAACCCGAGAAATAAGGAAAACTTGATAAAACACAGAGAGATGAGTGGGATGGTCTGTTAACAATATTGAGTACCATCCAGTCCAAAGCCATCCGACAAACATTCTTGACTTATCACAGCTAAAAGCAACCCTGCTCGGATCGCCACTATCCTCTCGGTGGACCAGCCCAGCCCGGCGAAAACCCGTCTCGAACGGAACGAACTCCACTCGTCCAAGTGCTACGCAGTTTGGCTAAATCACTCAATCGTCCCCTGGTCTGAGTGCCATTTTGAGCAGCCAACTCTAGCATTGCGACCCAAACTCGTCTTGGAATCCACGTCGGTCACACCCAGGAGTCTCTTTGTGGTGACATGGCTCTTTTATTACAAATTGCAAAGTTGAATTAGAAGATAAACGTGTTTGTACCAAGATCACTTTACAAACGTTATTGACAATTTGACATGTATAGATCCAAATATTAGTAGGAATAAATATTTTCAATTTTAAGCAATTGAGATTCAGTTTAATTTTTATCGAGTACGTTTAATAAGCTATCAAGCAACAGCAATTAATAAGACAACATTCCGAGCTAAATATTCCATAGCTTAAGTGGATTCTGCATTCCTTCCAACAATTTCTCTCTTCTATAAGTATATCTTCCAACATCTTTTTCATTCCATTCCTTATTCTTTCATCTTTTATTAATTTCATTAAATTCATACTGACGAAAATACGTTTGAAATCTTGTTTTCTTATTCCGTCCTACAGTTCACAGTCATATATGCTATGCTGTACGCTTTCAATATCTTTCCCGCTTGAATTTTTTTTTTTTAATCTTTTCTTTTAATGCAGGACTGAATAATAGTGTTCTCAAGTTCAATTTAAAATCCGAATCCATGGCACCTCCTGGCATCTTTTCAGTTGAAATATGGAACAATCAGAATCTCCCATGAAGAATGTGCCCATCATGCGCCACAGTCTCAACTGCATCCAGCTTATGTTGATGTTAGTTGTTCTCTCTTATCTAACTGAGGTATATAGCACTTTCGTGTAAACTTTTCTCGTTTCTTGTCCATTAAAACACCTTTGTCCTTTACTTTTTCTTTTAATATACTATTTTGGAAAAATATAGCCTCGACTTCGACCAGAAAGAAGAGAAAAATAGATGAGTAAAATCGTGAATTTAAGAAAGAATGAACTGAATTGTATGAGTTCATCCCAAACAAAAATGGGCTCCCGACCATTTCCTCTACCATGATTTTTATATCATAAAAATGCTTATTGTTAAAAACACATCTTGGTTCTATTTATATTTATTTTGCGGATTTTTAAAATTTTACAATTCTGATTCTTGAATGTTTGGCTTTTAGCTCAGAAAAGTTTTCTGATCCCTACCTTTGACTAACAGATGGAAGGATAATAGAGCATAGCCTTTCTATAACCTTTTCGCTATATTGATATAATGTAGAAGATAAAAATGAAATTTTTTGTAATAATGGAGTGATAGTGGGTAGGGTTATGGTTAGGTTTCAAAATTGTGTTCTCGATCATCTGCAGTAGTCAACCCATTCAATCAAACTGCACATCTATAAAAATAAACCTGATACAAATTGGTTCTGTAGATCCTAAGCAAACATACATTTAAATGGAATTGGATTAAATTTTATTAATGTAAGTGAATTGCACAGGATTATTTTTATATTCTTAATTATGTTTGGTCAGAATTATTATTCTAAATTGTTACTACATTTTTATAAAAACTTCACTTTCAGGAAACATAATTTTACATTTTCTTCACATAATTACCTTCATATCGTACCAAATATCTTCTTTAAAAGGCATAAAATTATTAGCATATAAAAAAAGTTCAGTTTTACGAAACGTTGAATACAACACCAATACTTAATTATAATTTAACAATAAAAAATAGATAGTCATGCGTCGATTTTCAGTTTATTTTTTGTGGAACTTTCCGATGTAGTTTGCTCTTGAAAGACCTACTGATAATGGTTCCTTTTTTTAACTTTAGCGATCGCATAAGATCGTAGTTCAGATATTTTTCTAATGATCTTCTGGAGTTCATAGAATAGTACTCGTGCAGTTCTTACACAAAGAAATTTCCAAACTACTACAATATAGTTTTGTAAAAATATATCTCGTGGAAGAAAGTATAAGCGACGGAAGTAGTTAAAACGTTGAAAAACACTTTTTTTTTTTACGAATAAACGTTTGTTCAATACCTCCATAAAGTTATTGTATTCTCTGAAATAAATAAGATGTGATAGAGTTTTGTTTAATCGTTTGGAACCAGATTTTATTTGAGTTTCGAAGATAATTTTGTTTTCCCAATATTTTTGCAATCTGATTTTGAAGCTTTTCCATTCAATTTTCTCTCTAATTGATGATTTGAAAGTACAGTTTGCTTTTTTGATAGTTGTTGAGTTGAGTTAGCTTTTCGTCAATTTGACATGTAATTTGATACTCTTTTTTATTTTATTTGGCGTGATATATTTTTAGTGGTTTTAGAGGAATTCTCCATCCCGCGTTTCTTGATATAGCTATATTTTACGACTATAATTTTCTCAAAGCACTGGTAATTTCATAAGATGAATACTTCACACAAAAATTGTTTAAATGCCAAATTCTACTACTGTTAAAGTTGACATATTTCCTTTTTTATACTGACATACTCAGAGATATCAACATTTTTAATTTAGGTATATTAAAGGTACACCATACAGGTTTTTTTTTTTAGAAAGGACCCCTATTTTTCAAATGACGTAACTGAGAAACAGTAATAGACAGAAAGAAGAGAAAAGTAGAATGTTTAATAAACTGCAATTGGATAGATGTAATTTTAAATACGCCGGTTTGCAAATTGATTTATGTAAGTAAATTTGATGACAGCTGTGTATAGTTTACCTATGAGGCATAATTTCATATGGATGGATTTGTCAAAAAACAAAACTGGTAACTATGGGGTACTGAAAACCTGTCTGTGTGTCTTGCAAAACCACTGCATTTTTAACAGGGGATGTGAAACTTCTCATAACTTTCAATTGCACTACAATACTCATGTCAATTTGTGTCATTTTCCATTTTTATATTTTTATCATTCATTTAGAAAAAAATAGCCAGTTTGGTGATATTTTTTACGATAATCCTTGTATGGGTTAAAAAAAAAAAAAAAAAAAAAAAAAAAAAAAAAAAAAAACTTTTGCCAAAATGGGAATTTGGCGATATACTTTTCGATAATCCTTATATTATCCTTTATTGTAAGTGAATCTGAGTAGATAAGAAAAAACGATCGTTGATGAGGTATGCTCAAAGAAAGAGAGCTCTGTGTTCATTCGTTTTTCAAATATTTAAGCCATTAAAGCAATTTTAAAGGAATTTCGGAGATGTGGATGTTTAGAACACCTTAAGAGGCATTACCACAGCGATTTTAAAGAAAATCGTTCGAGACGTTTTTTAGCAATCATTGAAAAACATGACCGAATGCTATACTTGCATTACCCTATATATACATATGGGAAATTGAAAGTAAAAAATGACAGCTTGAGCTGTTCTATCCAGTAAAAGGATTATCGAGCTTTTTCTATACGGGAAATAATACATTTTTGTTATATTTAGTTCTTACAACAATTTATCGTAACATTTCAATATTGTAAGTAATTTTTCAAACCTGTGTATTCGAAATTCCATACCTGTCTGTCCAACATTCCATCTTGATTCTGTCTCAGAAGTTATGTCATTTCAAAGTTAGGAAGTCCTCTCTGAAAGATCCTGTACATATAAAAAAAAATGTATTATCACTCCCATAAATGAAATAAATTGAACTGAAAAGAACTACCACAAGGAAATTCACCACTAAATAAATCTTCGCACGAGTGAAACTGATAGGAGCTCTTAGGTTATCCCCTATTTTTATCTAAAAAAATACAACCCGTAGATTCTTCTGCTCACGTCTTCAAACTCAGCAGCATGTATTAACTATTTGAATTTTGCATCACGTGCAGCACCAATCTGTTTTAAAATATCCATAAATCTTGTCCCGTGTAATGGCTGTTGCTGTTGGAACCCTGCGGTGGTTATTCGGATGCTCGTAAAGATGCTTGCAGGGCGACAAGACATTTATCACCGCAAAGTGAAAGCAGCCTTATGAAGAGACAGCGTTTGGTAGTTTTGAAAATCGGGACTGTCGTATGGATGAAAATTTAAATTAAACTGGCACTCGAAAGTGCTTTTGGTTTTCCCATTTAAATAATGGATTTAAAGCTGTATGTATTTCCATTTTAGACTTCACTGTATTAGAGTAATATTGTATTATATTGAAAATGTGTTTTTTCTAAATAGGTATCGCAAAGTGCATTCATATTTAATGTTAAGAGATTATTTTTAATTAAAATAAACACATTTTAATATCTTTCATTACCACACAATTTTTTATATAAATGAAGAGAAGTTTTCACTTTTTTTTTTGTCTACATTTAAAATAAAAAGTACAAAATGGTACAAATATGATCGTAAAATTATATCGTATTTAAAATGCTCTGATACTCACTTAAATATAATTTTCTGTATCTAGGGGAAAACTATAGTTCATGGGGAAACTGTTTTGAGGAAAACGCAATTGAAAATTTATAATCTATTAGAAAGTATGAATAAATGCCTTTATTAATGCTATGACTTCTGTCGTTTTACACAGAAAATTATTTCATACCGTCAAATATAATCTCATAGTTAACAAGATGACATTAACTGTTTCATTTTGTAAAAATGTAGACTAAAGTAGTTTTTCGTCGCTCTTTACTTATTTGATGACTGTGGGGCTAACGCTCTAGTTTTACATATCAAAGGTGCTGGTTTCGAATTCCTATAATTTAGGCCTGGATGTTCTTCGTAATTCGGAATCTACATTCATCTGTAACTCCCTTCCTGATTATCAGCTATTGAGTACGAGAATAAGTATTTGAGTGTACAAAACTAACCAACTCAGGGACCCTTAATTAAACTATTTTCTAATTGAATGATACAGCTTCTTTTTAAATCAGGTTCACACACAAGAACAAGTTAGAGGAACATTAAAACAGCTGTTAGGGAAATGTTGTTAGTAACTGGTAAAATACACAAATGACTTTCGACGTGCATGAGAATGTATAGTTATGCATGGTTAAGAGAGGATGGAGTGCGTGTGCCACGAATTTTTTCTTCTTCTACTATAATGGCTTATAAAAAGGGATAAAAATGAAACGTACGTTTTATAGACTGAGAACATTGAATTTGAAAAAAAGCTTAGTTGTATTTTAAAAAATAATACTTAGTATAAAAATATCAGGCAAGTGAAATTTTTTTTTTTTGTCGTTGAAATTCAGTTTTACTGCTTATATAATTTCAAATCTGTATTCATTTAGAAGCATTTTCAGAAAGAAAAACAATAATGGGAAAAAAACATATAAAATCTATGTCAATATATTATAGGTATCACAATATAAACGTGTTTTTTTCATTTATTTTACTAATGAAGGACCTTTTTTGGATTTTTAAATAAAACACATCTTCCTTATTCTTTCTTTAGAACTATTTTAAACTATTTCCAGACCTTCATTTCAGGACTTAAAAATGGTCCAGTAGATGGTATTGATAAAAAACTAATTAAAGCTTGTATTTTTTTATATGTTTGAATGCATTTTCTTATCATTTCATTCACTTACTGCTTAATCTAGTTCTTTATTAATGAAAAAATTAAAAGCTATTGTGTAAATACCTGATTTCTTATATTTGAGTTTTTAACATATATATCTGGGGATAATTCAAATATTAAAAAATTTGCTTTTCATAAATAAGATATTAAATTGGTTTCCCAAATAAACTAAGTACTTTTGAATATCTAAACGCTAATATGAACTTTTTATGTATAATTATTTATGTCATTGATCTAATGTATGCTTTTAAAAATAAGAATGACCATAATTTTTAAGCAGAATTAACAGTATTAGTTTTCCACAGTTATATAAAACATTTTTCTGAGAACTCTTTGTCTGTTATTGACAGTATTCTTAACTAATTAAAAATGATTTTTATTAATCTTTAATGGCTTTTACAATTAATTTACAATCTCTGCTTAAAAATATGAATAAAATTAGATAAATCGTGAGACGTCCTTTTAAATATTTTATTTAAAAAATGTAATAAGATGATTAATAAAAACTCCTATTTCCCGAGATTTGTCTCTGTGTGTTACTTAACCGCAAGTCTGAGACGTCTGCTAATATTTGCTAAGAATGTTAGAGACAAGTTCTTGCACTTTAACGCTCCCTGTCTCCAACAATTAATTAAATTGTGTTTGAACAGAAAGTCAAGAAATGTTCAAATATTTGAAAGCACACGTTTGACAATGTTTACAGTGCTCAGCTGTTTCTCCACATCTCAGCAAAAAGTCTAAAGAAGCCACATTGAAATAACTGATAAAAGTATGTTTCTAGAAACTTTTGAGTCACACAAAGTTACTCAAGTCACATACTAAACTACTATAAAAATTTAGTTAAGTGACCTGAATTTTTAAACTGGATTACATTTGCTATTTTGAAATTATACAAAATTCCAAAACCACAAATGATAAAAAGACATTAAAAAAAAAAAGGCTTGATGGTGCTGGCTGTTGGTATTTTATCCACAAGTTCAGGTTATAAAGATTTTTAGCTTATTTGTAAAACCTGAGACTTTTAAAATTAAACTTCCACAAAAAATAATGTTTCAAAAAATTGCCTTAAAATATCCTTAGTATTTTTGTTAAAATGAAAACTCGATCTTCCTTCAAAATTGGTTAAATAAGTTTTCAATTGCACATAAAACTAGGCAATGCATACAAAAGATTTATAATAAAAACTTTGTTTTTATGGGTAATTTTTGGGTCTGTTTGCAGTAAAATTAATTATTTATGAGTGTTCGTTCCTTATTATTTCACCTACGATATATGATGAAAAAAAATCGCTTTTCTTTTCAAGTTTTTCACGGATTCTTCTTCTTTATTGATTCGACAGCCCTTTGTTGGACTAGGCCTTCTTTAGAATTTTCTTCCACACTGACCTCTTTTTAGCAAGAGTTTTCCAGTTGGTATCTCTTATTTTTGTTTTATCTTTATTGAAGCAGTTCATCTAAGTTTATGTCTTCCTTTTGTTTGGGTCCCGATTGGCTTAAAATGAAAAATTCTTGATGTTAACGAGGAACGATCTAATATGCAAAGGTGTCCGGCGAATTTCATGCAGTTAACTTGAATGTAGTTTATAATATCTTCCTCTACAAATAACTTATACAACTCATTATTGTATCTGTGCCTCATAGTGCCATTGATGTTCACTAAGCCCAAAATCTTTCTTTAAACCTTTCTCGCATAGATAGCAGCGAGTTGTTT
Organism: Linyphia triangularis; assembly: GCA_963978545.1. Lineage (NCBI taxonomy): Eukaryota > Metazoa > Arthropoda > Arachnida > Araneae > Linyphiidae > Linyphia > Linyphia triangularis. Next base: position 48,115,286 of record OZ021727.1, on the reverse strand, counting down.
TTCATATAATTTTGACATAGAGCAGGTTTCTGAACCATAAGTGAGCACATCTATTAAAACAACGATTAGCAGCGACAATGCGTTGCTTTATCTCAGTACATAGTTTTCTCAAACAGTTTACATTTGAGCCAAGGCAATGGAAGCCATCAACACGATCAAATTTGTGATTTTCAATTTCAATGAAATTTAGGTTTACTTCAGAGTTATAAAGTGGCATATATTTGGTTTTGCATTCTTTGACACATAAGTGTATTTTTGCTGCAAAGCTTGCAATGGCAGTAAATGTTTGTGTTAAAGCTTGTTTTTAGTTCTGTCATGGATTGGCTGCTATAAAAATGTTTGATTTGTTTTATTAAATTAAGTCTTATGTACAGAACTATGTATAAAAGACAACTATTGATGTACAATCGCTACCTGTCCTAATTACGAATTGTATGGACATAGATTAGGGCTAGTATAATTGGATAAAGAATACTTGATCTGCTTATGTGCGGGTATAATATATTCGATGTACTGGATATAATGGTACTTTTATAGACTGACAAATGTTGAATATTCTCAAATGCCACTGTAATGTTATTTCTATTGAAAGGAAATTAATTCGGAAATTTCGTGATCATTATATCATTCACTATGGGCTTTAGTTTAGAAACTGTTTTAATGAGCAAATCTCAATAACATTGTGTGTACATACTATTTATCACAATGAAAAAAATTAACCAATAAAAATTACTGTTAGTGTTCATGTATCAAGTAAATGTAGGAACGCTAATAAGAAACACCAAGTTTTTCCTAGAAATCATTTGTATACAATTTTTATGTGCAATTGCTGCTTATTTTACCAATTTTGAGCTCTGATAGTGATAGTTTTTCATACATTTTGACTACTACAAAGGAAACTATTGATTCCGTACATTTAAGAAATTTTTTGTTCCCAAAACTTTATAGAATGCCTTGTTGCTGATAACGACTGTACCTGCCAAGTTTCAGATCGCTTGAATGATAGCAAGTGGTTTAATTAGCCATAAGAAGTTTTTGTCCTCCACCACACACAAAATTTAACTTAATATGAAATTTAATAAGTTAATGTTTCAGTCGTTACTTTTCGCCAAATTGCACACTGTTAAATATGGTTTACGTACGGTAACACAAACTTGTGTAAAAGTATCTCTTTAATAACAGTTGCGAAAACTTGATAGAATACATTGTCATCGGCAACGGATTTGTGTGACGAGTTTGAACTTGATTGGATGACGGCATATAGACTTTTTTTTACCACCATAAACAAATACACAAACAAAATCGAAGTTAAAATAATATATTCAAAAATGATACTTGAAGAAAAAATACTCATTAAAAGTTTTAGCTACCAGTTGGAAAATGTCACTTTAAGCGCTTTCATGGATGTTAACTTTACAACTGAAGGATGTTTATTAATGGTTTTAATCTAAAAAGAAAACAGTCCAATTACAATTTGAATATGCCTTAGTTCTTAAAGCATTATTTGAACAACGAAACAAACATTTTTTTTTTTTTAATTTTATTTCTAGAGTTTATTTTCCCATGGCTTTAGAAGCCATGTAAAATAATAATAATAATAATAATAATAAAAAATATGAAGATTTGTTAATTACCACAATCTCTAGAAGGTTCTAAGCACATCACTTTAATTTTGACCAATTCCAATATGTATTTGTGGTTGATGGCTATAGATATGCTGTGATGGTATATTACAGATACATCCAAGTAGTCAGTAGTCCTTTCATAAAATACCAATTATCCAAAAATATTGATTGCACTTATAAATATTAATGGGTTTTGTAAAGATGTAAGGTTTCATATTTGGGTAAACTATTGGTAATGTTGAAATATAACGATTGGGTGATTATGTACAAAGTATAGAATATGATGGTATGATACCGTTAACACTATAATGCTGTTAATACGTGGTGGTAAATAAAATGGTGTTAAATCGGTAACTCTAAAGTATCAGAAGATTCTGTTTTCTTGTTTGTTATTTTCAAAGTTGGATTGCTAACTCTATCTGTTATTGGTGTGTCTTTTTTGGAAGAAAAGTTGATGAACTAATTGTTATTATTATTATTATTTCCGCCTTTCATTGTTAAATAGGAATGATCAGGTGAAAAGTAATTTGACTAAGCACTTTTGATAGAAAATATTGCTTTAAAGATTTCAATATTCTGAGTTCAATATCACAGTCCATGCTCATTTATTGTTAGTTTCATACCTTAGTTTTATTGACTTAAAAAGAAAAATATAAGATTTTCAAGGGTTTTTTCTCCTCTTTAATTATATTCTTTATTTTAAAAACATTTTTACCCAGTAAAAATGATTTTGAAATAGTTAAAAACAATTGCTTTTTATCCTATACCTTGTTTATTTAAATCATATAAAGTATAATTTGAAATTTTTACATTTTTTGGATAATTACTTTATGATTTTTTTTAAAAACTCACCAAGTGGAACTACAATCGCATTTATTTAGCATTTTTATCGCATTTAATTTGACAAAACCATAATGAATATGAACAACTCAAAGTTGAAAAGTGCTCGTTGAATTGGTATTTAAATAATTGGCAACCTTGAATTCATTTATGATATTAATAATTCCAGTTGTTAAATACTCCTTTTTTTAAAAAAAAATTCTTTAGCTTTCTCTAAAGTTAAAATTCACGCTTAGTCAAGACTTACCACAACATTCAAACCAGGTTCTAAACAAACAACTGTTCCTAGTAACGACAGAACATAGAAAATAGTTAAATAAAAGTACAATCAATCACAACCAACCTCATACCACACTATACAGCAGGTTCCTTCCTATATTAAAGAAACCCAACCAACGGTTACCAATATTTCATTAAAACCTTCATATTAGCATATCGCTGAAGCGATTCATCAAAGGAACAACGAAGCCACGCAAAACACAATCAAAACAGAAAACCCGCTAAAAACTTAATAATAAATCACCGGAAACAGATTGACTTCAAATATTTTGCGGGCCGGAAATGTACCAAAAAAACAAACAACACAAAAATCCTCCCTCCCCCCCGTAAAAAATAGAACCTAAGTAGCGGAAATTTTGCTTTTCAGCAATGAACAAAAGCATCCCTCCGTCCCTCATTATTATTATTTCTATCATTCCATTCCTTTACTGTTTATTATTATTACTATTATTATTATTAATATTTTTGTTCCTTTATCCAATCTCTGCCCGTGTTGTCTCTCTCTCTGCTTCATTAAAATAGGCCGGGAACTCGGTTTTCGCATAAATTAAAAGAAAATAATAAAAGGAAACTGCAAATTAAAGGAAAAAATTACTTCTGCTGGGGAAAGGCACGGGAGAAGGGGGGAGGAGACTGGGGGGGGGGGGATTCAGGGGCTCCACCAATTACGTTACCGGAGCGTGCTTAGCGACAAGATGGGGAAGGGAGGGAAAAGGTTTCTATCGTCCGTGATTTGGTGGCAAGGCGTGTAGAGGAGCGATCTATAGCGTTGCTATGGAGACGGGAGGTTCGAGAGCAGAGGATGGGAGGACGGAGATCGATAGGATGTTGTTTGGGGGAAGATTCCTTCGCTTTGAGGATGGTTTGGGTTGGGAATAAAATGGCGGATGGGGATGGAGAGTTGCTCGCAATGCTATTCCGTTCACATGCACTCTAAACGGATTGCATATAAACTAATGTAATTCTACGTGTTTTTTTTTTTTGTCATTGTGTCTATTCTTATTTTAATGTAAGAACACGTTTGTAATATATGACATTTATTAAACCTTATTTTGTCATATGAGTAAGTAACTACAAATCGTCTGTTTCAAGAAAAAAGAGGTTAAAGAATTGAGCTTTCCATTGATAACAATGTTATTGATTTTTTATAATTATAAAAACACCTAGGGATAGTATACACCAGTTACCCAGTTTCGCTATCTTTTGTATCTAGCTAAAGGACTGTTTTCTGCTTGATAATCCGTATTTAGAAAAATTTGTATTTACATTTCTCACACTCCAGTTTTACCTTGAAGTGGTAGTTGTATATTGACTATGTATTTAATATTGAGAAAAATGAAGGAAGAAAATCTTAATATGTCTGCTCAAAATAATTTGTAAGATTGTAAATAAATATAAATCATGCATCTATAACTTTAGTTTTTGTTGTAATAAAATTTTTGTTGAGCTTTTTAACCACATATACATAAATTTAATAATATTTAAACATTGATCCTTCTAATTTAAAGTACAGGTATTTAAAGTACAAGTATTTAAAACACAGACTGTTTTTAAAGATGAACTATCAGTTGATTCGAGAACAACTGCCGAAGATTTTAGGAGTTTTGTTCGCATTTACGTTTTTAAATTTTTCCTTTTTCTATGAGAAAAAATCCTTCTCTAGAAAAGAATTACTTCATTAGATGATACATTAATGTTTTAATATATGTTTTATAGTATTTTTGTGCCATAAAAAAGAATTTCCCTCTAAGAAAAGTTCCATTCCTTCATATCGATATCGTTATTTAAATAAAAGTTCAACAATATCCGTAACATATAAACAACCGATGACCTTTCAATATATACTATTTGTTTCCATTATATTTAACTTTCAAAATTTCCAATATGGTTTTTTTATGAAAGTATTTACGAATCTCATATAAATAAAGTTTAATTTTATATTTATATCAATCGTAATCTCAATATGTTGATTTACACAGGGTGTCTATAAATTAGTTGGACAATGGATCTCAAATAGATCTCTATAACTCATAATAACTAGGAATTATTAACCATTCTTTTTCCCCAACTAATTTATGTTGATCATGCCATTCTGTATGCAATTTTTTTTTTATTATGCCTAGTTATTATAAGTTATACAGATCTATTTGAGCTCCATTGCCCAACTAATTTATAGACATTCTATATCTTAAGAACTATTCAAAGATCTATATCGAGATCTTAAGAGTAATGACTATTTGCATATCATTTTTATGATAATAGTTTATAAGACCTTCTGTCACTTTAACGTTTGTCAAATTAACGTTTGTCAAATTGACGTTTGTCAAATTAACGTTATATATAATAAACTACACAAGATATCATGAAAATTCTATGTTAATCATGCTAGACTGATTGAAACTTAAAATATTTTTCAAATTTTGTATTAAAATATAATTTATTCACATTCTTTTAGAGTTTCAGCATTTTTATTTTGTGTATTGAATATTTTGAATATAGTATTTAAAAAAGTGTACAACAATGTTTGTGTTACAAACTTAGTTATCATATCGTAATAAACTATATTTTTAATTGAAAGATATGCTCATTTAACAGGAATTTTTGGTCTTTGTTCCATAAATTTGCTTATTTATTTGGCCACAATATTTTCCAAAGTGTTGCTTTAAAACATATGGATTTTTACTCCATGTATAACAACAGTGATAAAAGATCATTAACAAGAAATGTAGAGAAAAACCTAGTGTTTTTATTTTTTTATTATTATTTTATTAAAGGTTTTACAAGATAGCTTATAAACTTTTTAAGTGTGCAATAAAGAACTTACAGTTACTTTCCATTAAAATTTCGTAAAGGATTTTGTATTACTGTTATTATACATGGTGTAAAAATGATAAGTTTTAAAGGAATACTTTACCAGATATTGTAGTCCAAAAATAAAGTCATAAGTCTATGTGGCAGAGACTAAGCCTAGGATCCTTCTTAATTGGAGTATTTTTTTAAAATACGAGGTTTAATATATTTTTGATATTCTTCTTGATGAAGAAAAATTTCTAAATAATAAAATTAGAAGTCTTTCTTCAAAAACCTTAATTAAAAGGGATATTTTTTTTTTTTTTACATTTCATTACTTGAATGAAATATTTTCAGCCATATATTAATTAAAAACTCAAATTTTATAATTCCATATTATAATTAGATTGCATTACTTTTGATAAGCAACTATAAGAGACATACAATAAAAACTTTCTATCATAATGTTACATCTAAATGCTTAATTTAATTCTGATTATTTTTGAAATTAAAAAAGTAAAGCCAAATGTTTTTATTATCAACTAAAAGCTGTTACAAAAATTTGATGAAAGATTTTTTCTCCAGAAAGGAAGTTTCACAATACTAAGAGACCCAAAACTATTTAAAAAATCATACTTTTCAGCCGAAGTGCATTCTTTCTCTTAGTTAAGAATTTCTCTTAGTTCACTATGAACAAAAAGTTGCAACCCAGTATTGTCGCTAACTAGGCGGCTCACTATATGGCAACAGAAGGGAGACAAAAAGTCTTGTCACCAGGTAGTGTATCCACTTGGACACAAAATTGTTGCCGGGTTGAGGTGAACTGTGATTTTTAAACTATTTGTATGATTAATTATTTCCATAGATAATTTAACCAAATATATAACATTTATTTCTCAAAATATCCTCATGAAAATAATCCATAAAATATACTTATTTTTTTCTACATAATTTGTAATGGGGCCTGATTGTATTTTCAACAGACTATTTATCAGGTTGGAAACAAATATTACATTTATTCGAATTATGGAGTGCCATCCCTAAACCTGTCCTCTGGATCCGACACTGAATATTGCTCTCTATATGTGAATGTAAATCTATAAAAGAAAAGGAAACTAAAACAACAGTACCAAAGTAATAAAAACGTTAAAAAAACGGATTATAGTGATTATTCATAGAATCATCTTATTGCCCTGGTAGCGCAGCGATGTTGGCCAATATCGGAACAAGGGTTCGGGAAGGTCGACTAATGCATGCCGAACCTCAAGCATCGTTCCAAATTACACATTTTTTAAAAATAAAAATTAAACATTTCACTACAATCATAAAATATATTTTTTACGCCCTGGTCCGTTTTATAAAAATATGTTTAAATTTTAAAACTCTGCATAAATATTTCAAAACTTCTGTTATATTTTACCCAGCACTGAACGAGATTGACCAAGATCCGTAGCAACGGCCACTCTACAACAGTCCACATCGGGATTGACCAGTGGAGTTTGCTGTTAACTTATTGTGCATTTTTTAATACTTTCATATTTGATTTAAAAGCCAGCAAATAAATTTTATTTGTCAACTATACAGAAAAAAACAAAACAAAAAAAAAAACCAAGATGTCAAGAACACATTTCGAACTGAAATAATATATAAATGGCAGACTACATATTAAGAGATACAATTAGGTGTCATAAAACAACACGAACAGCTCGTATCCAACTACTATTCAAGACTAACTTTTTGGTAATGAAGCCGATTACAGAGTGGTCTACCGCGGTCACGAGGGAAAAAACTGTTGCCAGTGAACACAGAGCCGTTCGATTATACATGCCAGACCCGTGTCGTTAGACAAAAAAGTCGATGAAATGTTGTAGCATTCCACAATCCTCGACAACAAGCCGGCAACAGTTCTGTCTCTGCCTCTCTAGTGGACAACATTGTAATAGACTCACATCGACCACATCTCGGCAACCAAACCGTGGCGCAACTTTTTGTCCATAGTCTATAGTGAACATATTTCCTAAGTAAATAGCAGAAAATCAAAAGCCGCTAAATAACATTTCATAGAGTCATAATTAGTGTTTGTTAGTGATTCTTAGTGTTTTGCAATATTATATGAAACAGTTGATATAGAACTAGGGGTGTGGAACATCACACAACATTCAATTACACTATAACAATGAGGTGGATTTGTATCATTTACCGTTTGTATATTTTCATACTTCATTTAGAATAAATGGCCAGTTTGGCGATATTTTTTGCTATAATTCTTCTAAGGACCTTTAAAAAAAATCTTAAAAATGGGGATTTTGGCGATATACTTTTCGATAATCCTTATATTATCCTTTAATATAAGTGAAACTGTGAGGAGAGGAAAAACGATCGTTGATGAGGTATGCTCAAGGAAAGAGAACTATGTGTTGAAGGCATTCATTTCTCCACTTTTTACCATTAAACATTTTTACGGGAATTTTGGAGGTGGAGATTTTTAGAACACCTTAAGAGGCATCGTTAGAGGCGTTTTTTAGCAATCATTAAAAAACATGATTTTTTCAATGGCAGCTACCTTCTGCGCATGCGCGATTTTGACGAAAACCTTAATGATAGGTCCCATGGTCGCCACTAACCCTTATACCAAATTTGAACATCATAAATCAATTTGTTCGGGAGTTATGCTGACCACAGACACACATACACACACACACAGATAGACATTTTTTCTAGATGACTTTTTTTAAATCAGGATGTTCCAAAACGTGGAACGCTTTTAAATAATGTTCATTTAATAAGAACTTATGATCAAAAATATCCTGAAGTTATTTTCTTAATCCTCATGTAAAATTACAAGCAAAGTGTGTGTTTCATATGGCTTTATTGCTGGAATTAATCCATACAATTATGACAGTTCCCAACCCTACAAAGGAGCAATAATAATAAAAAATAACAAAATTACGAGCAATTGTGGGCTTGGTTTGACTAAGTTCAAACTGACATTTTTGTCAAAAATGAGTTTTTCATACTATTGCATTTAAATAATGAATACTATAACTTGTGTAATTTTAGTTGCCTTCCTGTGAATAATAATAAAATACTAAAGTGACAAAGTTCCAACTGCAGAAAAAATATCGAAAAGTTAATTTGACAAGGTTCTAACTGCAGTTAGAACTTTGTCAAACTAATTTAATTTATTGTTTAACGTTAATACTGTGTTTAATAAAAAAGTGGTTTGGCAGATAAATGCCTAAGATTTGTGTTAAATGTATCAATAGAAGTTTAAACGTTGAGAAAATATTGGATTCGTAGATATATATCGTTTACATTTGGAATGGTTGCAACGACTGATGTTTATAATCTAGGAGCCCGGCAGTGTTCTGCAGCCAAGTCCGATATCAAAGCTGCAGAACATGAAACTGTATACTGTATCTCCCAAAAAACAACTACCTCGTTGTAAAAAAAGCCCGCCAAGTAAATTAATCAGTCAGAAAAAGTTGTGAAATCTAATGTTTGCCGCCAAGCGACCGCGTTTAGTTTCTTTGAGGTACTTGTAGTACACAATGAACTAAATTGGGATTATTAGGGGAAATCCCCATAGGCAATCAGAACTAGGCAGGCTACAGTTATTTCAGAATAATCTTAATCCATTTGTTTTAGTTACTTTACATCCATTGCACTGAATTGAGATTAATTCTATAAAATCTCTAGCCTGCCAAATACTGATTGCCTATGGGTATTCCCTCCAATAATCCCAATTTAGTTCATTGTGTACAAGTACCTCAAAGAGATTGAACGCAGTCGCTTGGAGGAAAACATTGGATTTCACAACTTTTTCTGACTGATTATTTTACTTGGTGAGCTTTTTTTAAATGTCTAGTTGTTTTTTGGGAGATACCAATTTTTTTAATTTTTTTTTTGCGTTTTTTATGATCTAAATGAGTAAGGTATGACCAATGGAAATTTTAGTGTGAATAATTATATCGTCGCTCTAAGAAAAAAATGGTGTAAGAGACAACACCATTAGATTCACATAGTACTCTTTGTAATGAGAGTGATAATATATATCATGATTAAATATCGTGGAGAGATTTAGGTTCGCAATCCGAATCCTTTTCGTTTATTATAAGAAATCTTCCCCACCACAACAAGCAAAATTTTCGTAGTAAAAAGTATGAAGATATTATAACTTGAGTACAAAAACATGCAATTATATACTGAAAAATAAGTAATTATACAAAGTAAGTAAAACATACAAACAAAATACTTCCTTTTTATGCGAAATTGAGGATTGCTTTTACATACATATTTGCTTTTACATACGAATAAATATATAAAAAATAATAGTTTAAAAACTAAAAAACACGCTTTAATAGAAAAATGAACTAAAAAGTAGAAGATAATTTGAAATAAGTTTGAAAGAAGAATAGAGTGATTAACAAGAAATATATATTTTATCGCAAAAAAGCGTGGGGTGCTTGATTCAATTGTTGTAAATATTTAATCACAGATATTGGTAAAAGTAGAATCATTATGAAAATATCTTAAAAAGCATCCCACGCTTTTTTACGATAAAATAAATATTTCTTGTTAATAACTTTATTCTTATTTCAAACTTATTTAAAATTATTTTCTACTTTTTAGTTCACTTTTCTATTAAAGCGTGTTTTTTAGTTTTTTAAACTATTATTTATTTTCTACTTTTTAGTTCAGTTTTCTATTAAAGCGCGTTTTTTTAGTTTTTTAAACTATTAATTATTTTTGTTGGAAATTATAATTTTTTTTTTAGGTTCCTGTAAACAGTCACATGCTTGTCTCAAATATAAGTCATGGGAATGCCCTAGTACACGCTGTACAACTTGGTACCGTGTCTTTGAATATGAAAAATCGCTAATCCTGAAGATCCTGGTAAGGATAATGCGACTAAAAAAACCACGCTTTCTATTGAAGTGTGTTTTTTAGTTTTTTAAACTATTAATTATTCAATTGTGAAACGTGAATGAAACTCTTTATTAGTTGATCCGGCCAGTAGTCATATGCTTTTCTCAATGATTAACTCATGCATGTCTCACTACACGTCATATTGAGGTGAAACTGCGAATAGCTCATTAATTCGGTTATGACCCCTTAGATCGTGTCCACATTTACATTGAAAACTGTGGTATCTCTAGAAGTAATCCTTGCAATCCAGAGTTCCCATCATATGAAAGCAACGCTTTAATATTAGATCAAAACCAATCGATGGCTCGTTCATCATTATTATATAATAAATCTGAATACATTTTTGCTGATAGCATAACCGTAGTGCCCTCGACAGATCTTTCAAATGTCTGCCTTATCAACTGTCGATGGTAGGTTCTGTGACTACTGGGGTTGTAATGGGTAACTGGACAACAGGGTTCGATTCCGAAGAAGGTTGGTTGGTTGGAGTTTAACTGCTCAAGTTCAACACGAGCTAACCATTGCGATGCAACACACTTTTTGAATTATTGTATTGTCATCGGTCCTTGATAAATGTGCGAAATTTCAGATTAATTCAACGTTTTGAAGTGGTCGAAAATCGAGATCAAAGATTCCATTACATAGATACATACGAAGCTAATAAGAGCGTGTTAAGAAAATGCGTCTCAAACTAAATTTTGCTTTAAGTTTGAATTATTGGACTTGTTATTATTTTAAGAGAAATTCATCTGGTTTTAGTGGTGGGGTGCTTAAGATATTAGGCTAGTGATCATAAGGTGCGTGGTTCAAATCCGACCATATACCTAGAAAATTTTATATTATATTGAAAGTGGTTTTCTAAGTAAAAAGTTGAAACTCGTGTGTTTTCAGAGCCGATAAGTATGCAATTTAATTGAAGAATAAATATTTTTTATTTTTTCCGAATTACAACGTTTTAATAGTTTAACTTAAAGTATCAAAGCACTTCTTGAAATTGAATAAAAGATGAATATCCAAAATCTGTTGACCCGGTTTGCTCAATCATTACCCGGGCTAAAATACCAAACTTCTGAAAATATTTTTTTTTGGGGGGGGGGGGGGTACAAACCCTCTTACGCATTACTCCATACAAAAAGCATTTCCTCAAATCAATCTGAGAGGAATAAAAAAAAAATGATGGTGTAATTATATTAAAGATTGTAAGCTGTTTGCCAGGCTAAAATTCCCAAGCATCAAGGTCATTTACGGCGGGGTGGGGGTACAGACCCTCTTACCCATCAAATCATACAAAAGGTACTTCCTCTAATCAAGCTGAGAAGAATAAAAAAAAGAATGATAAAATATCATCAAATAGTTTTGGCTGTAGCCCTGGTTAAACTTTTGGTCACAACCAGAAGAATCTTAAACAGAATCAGAAGATTGGTTGTATTCAGATTATCTGGCGCCGTCAGCAACACGAGGGCTATAATGCGCCGAAACATTCGTCATTAGACAAGCCAACATACATTTACAAACACCCATGCCTAACACGGGACTCGAACCCGCAACATCACAAGGGTCTAGAAGCTAGCACCCTTGTGATGACTTTATTGATTCGTTTCTGTATAAACTTACCAAACTTATACGGCATTGCTAAGGAACAATCGTCTTTTTTTAGTGCTTGTAAACAAAATCTGAAATCAGGTGAATATGTAGTAGTTTGTGATTTTTCTGAAAATTAATTCTTTATTCTTCAAGATGCAATACAAGGATTCCACTGGAATAATTCGCAAGCAACTATACATCCATTTGTGATTTATTATAGAAGAGACACTGACCAAGTCGTAGACAATTTTAATTTCGTAGTAGTTTCTGTCTCCACCATGATGCAACAGCATTTCACTTATTCCAAAGGCATTTGATTGAATTCATAGGAAAAAAAATTCAAAGTGAAACCTAACAAACTTTTGTACTTTTCTGATGGTGCAGCTTCTCACTACAAAAATCGAAAATTTGTTATAAACCTGTGTTTCCATAAAAAAGATTTTGAAATTCAAGCAGAATGGAATTTTTTAGCCACTGCCCATGGTAAAGGAATTTCAGATGGCAATCATTTTCAACGGATTTTTTTTTTGTTTTTTTGTTGCCATGTTCCCTTGTTTAATGTCAACAATTATATTTCTATTTTTCGTCTACTTACCCGGGGCAAAAATCAGGGTTCTAGCTATAATAGAAGCTGAGCTGTGAGGGGTCGAAAACGGGCCTAAGCTCTGTCAAAATAATATACACTTGCATGTGTGCCGTTTTGACATCGCGCTTGGCTGTGGAACACTGCCACTTTCTTAGATATCATGTTGACCGAGTTTCTCTCCTAGAACTCTTAATTTTTTTGCCATCGTGTGGCCCCGAATGAGTAGACGAAAATTACTATATAATTGCTAGCGAAGCAACAATTAAGTTTTCTATACATCCTATTTAATGTAGCTTTGAAAATACATGAATTAAAAATAATTAACAAATTAATTAGAATATAATATTCTATTTATCAAAGTTCAGTTAGTATTTCAAAATTATTTATGATGAAAATTTCAGAGTACCGCGACTATTAGAAGCTTTCTATAGGACAGACACACACGCAGACAGACAGATAGACTCTTTGATCTGTTATTATAGACGAGAAAATATTATTGGAAAAATTAATCACAAAGATTTTTTGTTGTCATTTTTATAAAGGTAAAGAAAATAAATCCAATTATAATATTGAAAGAATAAACAGAACTTTGAAACTCATCACATTAATGTGATGAAGGGATTTGGATAGCATGGTGTTAATTCAGGTGTTGAACTTCTCATAAAAACTATTATTAAAATTAACATCTGTATTGACGTCAGCTGATATTTGACTATGTTGGTTGTTTTCAGATTATCTGGCGCCGTCAGCAACACGAGGGCTATAATGCGCCGAAACATTCGTCATTAGACAAGCCAACATACATTTACAAACACCCATGCCTAACACGGGACTCGAACCCGCAACCTCGTGGTCTAGAAGCTAGCACGCTAACCACTATACCGTTTATTTGACTATGTTAGAAAAGAAAAAGCAAAACACTCGCAATGATTATATTTGGTTTATGAGCTGAATCCAAGTAATGTGCTATATTTCAAAAGGTTATAAAATCATGAATCAGTGCAACTCAGAGCAATAGCATTAAAATTAAAGTATCAGATAAAATTAATCGTATAAACTAGTTCTTGTTTACAGTAAACTTTTAATTGGACACTAGTTAAAACTTTCTGAAGAATAAGAAATCCCGACTTCCTGAGCACTTTTAGATTAAACGTCAAAATAGTAGTCCAAATTACCTGTTTGTCCTAGTTGCGGAACAACGTAGGACACATACCCGACAAGTCCTCAAGACATTGATCGATGAATGGAACTCTATCGTGTACTGTGATCCATCTACAGTCTCAAAAGCTCTTGGGTCATGTACAAGGAAGGCTAATGTAGAAAACGATCATTGTAGACATGTTACTTTTATGCCTTGCTTCTGGAATATTTCTTTATTGCTTCAGGTCGATGAGTGGAAAGGTTTGCGTGATGTCGCAGACTTCCGGGACAGATTCATTCATAAGCGAAAAGTAGTGCTTGAAATATTTACGAAGCATGTGTTTGCGATGAGTCTTTCTGCTATTTATGAAATAATGGAAATAAGAACAGAATCTTTTGTGAACTTTTCAAGTTGATTATATTAAGCAAATATAAGTTTACTTAGATTCATCAAATAATTTGTAAGAAGTTTATATAAAACTCTTGGGTCACAATGAAAACTATTTTCTTTTCTTTTATTAATTATGGTTTTTAGTCTATTGTATTGTCAATAATTCGTCATGTGTCTCAGTACTAAATCGCAATAGGAACCATCGTGTTCAACATTAATTTTTTTTATATATTGAGTAATAGAAATTTTTTAGAAATCTGTTTTATTGCATCCCACTAACTTAACCCTTTGTACTCAAGAGGTGACTCTCACTCACCACATAATTGGATGCAGCAACTCGGGAAGTGACTCTCGATCACCATTAGGTTTGATGCGGAAATTCGATGCAAGGCCTGTTTATGTTTAGTTTTTTTGAAGCAGATCTGCAATCCCGAACCGAACCAAAATCGCTGCGAAATGTTTCAAGTTGCTGGTGCCTTCGCGCGAAAAAGGCATCGAGTGCAAGGGGTTAAAACAGTGAAACATACAAATGCACAAACATCCTTTTTCAAAGGGTTAGATGAATCCTTTACCTACTCACTAAAGCTTGCCAATCCATGAGAATTGCTCCGCCAACCGAAGAGATTGCTTTACAATCAAGTCACTTGCTCGATAACGTTAACCAAAGCCCGAGATCCCTACGCTTGCAGATTGTTATTAAAAAATAATAATAACTGCAAACCGTCCGTCTATGAAAGTTTTGTGACGTGATTCCGGAAATCAATAAATTGCAAATTAATCCTTAAAACCTTCTGAGCGTCCTGGGAATAAGCGAAATTGTACAACAGTTTTCCCGAAATAATTTTTAAATTATATTTTTGATTCAAATAGATACATTTTTAAATTTATTTTTATTTATTTTATTTTAAATGGGTGTTAAACTATCATCCTAATAAAAATAATAAAAAAATATTTTATTTTAAATTTTATTTATAAATTTAAAAACGTTGTGTATTGCCAGAAAAACTGGGGATCAAAGGAGGTATATATACGTCCATGACCCTCAGAGGGTAAAAATATAGCATGGTCTTTGCAAATAATAGCATTTAAATCAGCATTGCATCTAATTCAACTGTCTAAATCAAGGTTGGCAGATTTTCAGAGATAGTATTTTCTACTTCTATCTAGCAAAAATAATATTTTAAATAAACTATCTTGTGAAATTTTAAAATGATAAAATTTCTAAATTTTTAAAAACTAGTACTTAAAATACTGCGATTACAAACGAATGAAGTTAAAGGTGAATTTTACAGGGCCTTGTCCCTGACAACTCCTAAGAGTTTTTAACCAATCACCTGCACTCAACAAATGCAAAGATCAGATTTTTTTTACACCACTTTTTGAGCGTTCCAAAACACGTGTAAATGTACACATTTTTTTTTTTTTTGCTGAATGCATTACTGTTATCACTCTACGTTAACAAATGATTGAAAATAAAACTATTTACCATGGAAACAAAACATATGCATAGATGGCTAAATTTACTTCGTACATTGAAAAACACAGTTTCCCTTATAAGTATCTAACAGGAACTGGTCTTGATAGGAATTCACGTCAACATGTGAGATGGTTAACAGTTACAATATTTATTTCAAAAGCAATGAATTAAGCTCTCTCATTTGAGATTCATAAACAATGTTTCATTGTGCATTAGGGTGGATTAAAATTTTTTTTTTTTTTTTCGAAATTCATTTTGGTGCACTGTCTTTTAGTAGCCATTTGGGTGTAAACCAAGATGCTAAAATATGAAGTTCATGAAAAAATATCTTAGGGTTCCTCAAAGTCCCCAAAATTGTAACTTTTCATAAAAAAATGCATAATTGAAAATTTTGGAATAAATATTTAAAATACTCAAACATAAATGTAACCCTGCATAATCATTTCTATAAAGTACTCTAAACAAGTATGTAAAAAACGAATTATGGGAAGCAATTACTTAGGGATCCAAAATTCCCTCGAAAATTCTAATTTTTCATGAAGAATGCATAAATTAGAAGATTTCATTACAACACATTCAAAATATAGAAACATAAAAATCATGCTCAATTATTACTTGAAAGTGCTACAACTAATACAGTAAGCTTTTAATTGTTCAAGCTGATATTTGAGGGTACTTTAATACCCTTCAAAGTTAGCTTTTATTATAAAAATGTAAAGGAAACTGAAGTCTTTAAAAAGGCTTTTCAAGTAAAGAACAGTAATTAAGAAAAACCAATCTAAATTTTAGTAAAATATTCAATTTTGCTTTAGGATGTGAATTGACCGATCAAACGGTATAGTGGTAGGCGTGCTTGCTTCTAGACCGCGAGGTTGTGGGTTCGAGTCCCATGTAAGGCATGGGTGTTTGTAAATGTATGTTGGCTTGTCTAATGATGAATGTTTCGGCGCATTATAGCCCTCGTGTTGCTGACGGAGCCAGATAATCTGAAAACAACCAACCAGGATGTGAATTGCCAGATAAATATTGATTAAGGTGTTATTATCGACTGAAATAAAGTTTATAGAGAACTCATAAAACCCCGTGGGTAATTACAATGTGGTACGAAGGTGCAACACGAAATTATAGATATCTGTTTTGATGGCAGTAGAAAAGAAATCTTAAAAATACGTAAACTGATGATAATTAATATCGTAAACAAAATATATTGGAAGACTATTTAACACAGTAGAAGAGCTACATTCCATTTACCTATAAAAAGCTTTTCCAGCTTGAGAATGACATGGAGCTTTTTTGAATACATTGCTGAAAATTCCTGGCGTCCATTGTATTTGGTCGATGTAATCATTTTCAAGAAAATTTACTTTTAGAATTTTGAATTTTTTACTTTCTTGCAGGTGTGGCTTTAAAGCATTCCTTAGCCTTCACAAATGCGACGTATAGGAAGTTTTCAAACAACATTGCAATGAGCACATTTTCTGGATAAGCGAAATACGCTTTATCTTGAATTACTTTATGTGCAACTTGTTTGAGCTCATCTGCCAGATAATCTGTCCAGTGCATAATAGTCCAGTACATAAGTGTGTTAAGATTTTCTTGCAAAAGCCGAATTACTCCACCATTTATTCCTGTATTTGTTGCTTCCCCATCACATCCAGTACGGATTAAATGTGAGGTATCAAAGTTTTCTTTTCTTCCAGAAAGCTGAGTTTCCTTCAGAAATGTACTTGGCACGTTTGCTTCGTAATGGTAAATGGAATGTGGCTCTTCTACTAATGTTTAATGATCTTCCCATATATTTTGTTTTTGATATTTATTATCATTAGTTTGTATATATTTAAGGTTTTCGTCTCGTCTGTCATAAAAAAAAAGAAAAAGATAGCTATAATTTCGTGTTGCACATTGGTACCACAACTTAGTTTCTCATGGGTTTTTATTCGTCCTCTACGCACTTTATTTCGGTCGATGACAAGTTCACATTCATCTATATTTATCTGGCTATCCACATCCAGAAGCTAATTAAATATTTTTCTAAAAAAAAACTGGTTTTTCTTAACTACTGTTCTTTATTTAAAAAGCCTTTTTAAAAACTTCGATTGTATTTATATTTTTATGATAAAATCTATATTTCAAGGGTTTTAAAGCAACCTTTAAATATCAGCACAAATAATTAAAAGCTTAATGAATTGTTTTTAGCACTTTAAAGTAATAATTGAGAGTGGCGATATTTATGTTTCTATATTTTTAATGTTTTTTATGAAATCTCCTTATGAATTTTATGCATTTTTTATGAAAAATGACAATTTTCGAGGGAAGTTTGATCCCTAAATAATGGCTTCACATAATTCCTATTTTACATATTTGTTTAGAGTACCTTATAGAAATTATTACGCAGGGTTACATTTAGCTTTTTGTATTTTAAATATTTTCCCTAAAATGTTCAACTTTATGCCTTTTTATTAAAAGCTTCCAAATTTGGGGGCTTTGAGGAACCCTAAGATATTTTTTAATGAACTTCCTATTTTAGTGACTTGGTTTAGACCCAAAATCGCTACTAAAAACATTGTAAGAAAACGAATTAAAAAAAAAAAGGGAGGGAAGCTGTATTTATTATAAAAACCCAATGTAAAAATGTGAATTTTAAAGGAGGGTAAATTTTTATTAGAAAGTTGGTTAAAACATAATAAACAAATTGATAAGAACCAACTATAATGACAAATTCTATAGACTTTATGCGTGCTTACGTCATTGCATGAACTAGCAATGTGTGATGGAAAAAATTTAAAAACGAATTATATTAATAGAATTTAAAAATTCGTATATATTTTTAACTTGTAATTGCTCTTGATTTGAAGATTTTGGAAAAAAAAAAAAAAAAAAAAAATCCTCTCAAAGTAACGTTAATCTCCATTAAAACATCTTAGAAAAAACTAAACATTTTACTACTATTACTTATTAGTTGGATAAGTGTTGGATTAAAAAAAACGAAATTTTCTTCCAGAGCATGCAAAGAATTGGCTGGAAAAATTAAAATCCATCTGCTCAGATAAAAGCAAAACCCAATCATGCAACATAAATAAATAAATAAAAAAAAAATTAAAAAAAAAAAAATCAGTTTAATCATTCTTTGTAACAGTAACTTTAATTGGAACCCTTTTCGTTACGATAGCAACGGTCATATGAATTGAAGGAGTGTGTAAATTTAGAAGATCTTTCACAAGGCTAGAAGATAAGATAGAAGATCTTATAAAATTTTCCTCCCTATAATGTGAGGTAGTCCTTTACGTGATGAAAAATTGAGTCTCCAAACAAAGGCAATTTCTTAAATTTCTCATAGCGAAAATACCTGTTGATGGACTCACATATTCCCTTTGGCTTGTTTAACTGAAGGAAAGAGTCAATCTGGTTGATTGGTTTGTACTCTCAACGACTTGTTTTTGGGGACAATAACGGCTAATAAGGCCGAGAGCTACAGCTTAGAGTAGATTCCGAACCACAACGAACATCCATGCCTTACCAAGGATCCAAACCCGGCACCTTTAGCATACAAGGCCGGAGCGATAACTCCACGGCCATTAGCAAGACAATCTGGAGAACAGTTTGTTCTTATGTACTAAAAGGAGAGAGAACTCTGTGTTGTAGAGGCAAACGATTGTATGAATAAATGATTCGTATTTGAGGTTTTTATTGAAAATGACTAGCATAAGGCAGATAGTATCATGTGTTGCGAAATTAAACACAGAAAAAACATGTTTTCAATTTTGTAATTATCTCAAATTCATCTAAAGCAGCGGTACCTGTAGATAAGTCTTCGTATAAAAACGCGCCAATGACATTTATTTCATAGATCCACGTAAGATAATTTACATAACTTAAACTTATTTTTAATCTACGAAGTAACTTCGAAAATGTATTTAACGATAATCGTTCTAAGGTAATAAAATGTTTAAATAAACATTTTCCTGGTTTTTATGTAACTTGTAATATTTTTTTAATATTTTCAAATGCTTCTTTTAAGTAAAATGAGTTTCATTCTTTACAAAAGCATCGATAAATCGATGTCAACCTCTAATGCAATGGAAACACACTCATAGTTGTAAATTATTAAAGTTTATCACATATAAGTATATCGAAATTTTTTTTTTTTATCTTGGATATTTTACAGAGGTAAATCACTGATAATTAGTTAGACTAGCAATTAACACGTATTATTTCGTGAACATAAATTGCGATTTTGCTTTTGAGATACACTAAATCATTATGTTTGCAATAAGAAATTACCTTTCTGTTTGAATACATAAAACCGTATCATTTCTAAATTTCCGCTTCTTTTCAAATTCTTTAAGGTTATGTCCTTCGAGAAACTACATCAGTTATTTATTGTGGGTTCATTAATTGTTATATTATTTATTAATGGTTACATTACTTATTAATGGTTACATTACTTATTAATGATTACATTATTTATCAATGGTTACATAATTTATTAATGCTTATATTATTTTTTAATGGTAACAGGTTGCTTAAGATTTTTTTAAAAACCTTTTAATTTTACTCTTTACCTAGGTTTTAGATTTTTAGGTTATGATGTCAAACCAGCTTTCTTTTTCCGAACCTTGTTTTCAAGCAGACCTACCATCATTCCAAATGCAGTGTCTTGTCTGGAGAAAGGATAAGGAATTGACTCGACGCGTGTCTTGGGGGTGCAGCCACGTCGTACATAATGTCCCCCCCCCCCCTTAAGTACCCGTTTGCGTGCTATTGCACAATGAAAGATGCTTATTTCGTGGAACCCCCGCTGCTATTCTTTTGCGTCATCTGCTGCCTTTCTTTGTCTGAGTTTGTTTGTCATGGTTGCAAAGAACTTGGGGAGGATGCTCCCCCAATCAATTAGAAAATAGGATGGGAAAAGTTTCTTTGCTTATTACTAGTAACTTTGGTAACTTATGTTGTGGCACAAGCTTTGTTTCACTACACTGCTAAGAATAAAAAACTAAAAAGTTAATTATGTTCATATTATGTTCTTTTACTTTAAGAAAAGAAAAAAAAAATGTTAGTCAGATTGCTCTTAAAGTTTGTATATAAAACTTCATATGGATAAAGTGATGTTTCTGATGACACAGTTTGAAAGTGGTTTGATAAATTTAAGCACGCAGGTTTCAGCTTCGAATATATCCGTTCTTGATGACTGTTCTCTGTAAACGAAGACTTATTAAAAGATGCTATCTCTGGAAATCCATCTTTTACAATTCAAGAATTATCAAACAGACTACAGATTAAAAAAAACAACAGTTCTTGATCATCTGAAAATGATGGGGTATGCAAGGTGTTAATGCATATGGATACTTCATACTTTAACTCAGCAGAATATGCTTTGCTTGAATTTCGGCATATGGTTCTGTTCTATGCTGAAACGAAATGAAGCTATTTTGTAAGCGTCTCATTACTGGTAAGGACAAGTGGATACTGTACAATAATGTTCTAAGATAAACATCATAGGATAAGCCAAATGAACTCCCCCAAGTAAGACCAAAAGAAAGGCTGTATCATAAATAAGTAATGCTTTGTGTGGTGGAACTGCAAAGAAATTGTTCATTATGAATTATTATCACAAAATCAGACAATAAGTTTGGAAAAATACTGCTTTCAAATGGTACACTATCTGGCCAAAAGTATCCGGACACCTAGTGGTATGGACTTAGAGCATCCTGAGGCACATATTAATATGATGTTGGTCCCCCTTTTGCATCGATGATAGCCTGCACACGTTTGGGAAGACATTCCAACAATTTTTGATAGGTGACCATAGGAATTTCCTTCCAGGCGTCCATCACAGCTGAAGTGAGTGCTTGCAGTGAAGATGGTCGATTTGGCTGGCTACGTAATCTGCGCTCTAATTCGTCCCAAAGGTGTTCTATGGGGTTTAGATCGGGGCTCTGAGAAGGCCAGTCCAGTTTTTTAACACCCATTTCTTCAAACCACGTCTGTGCAAGCCTCGATGTGTGAATGGAGTAGTTATCCTGCTGGAAGAGAAATGGGTCTTCCCCGAAATATTGCCATAGAGTTGGGAGTGCAGCATTGTCCAGAATGTCCACATACATCTCAGAGTTCATGTTTCCAACCACAGGAACTAACGGACCCAGGCCAAACCACGAGAAACACCCCTACACCATTATGTTTCCACCACCAAACTTAACAATCGGCACAATGCAGTCACTATAGTCACTATAGTTCGCCGGGCATCCGCCAAACCCAGACGCGTCCATCCGACTGCCAAACTGTAAAGCGAGATTCATCACTCCAAAGAACAGTTTTCCACATGTCCACAGTCGAATGATGGGGAGCTCTACACCATTGCAATCGATGCTTCGCATTCTGTGGAGTGATGTTCGGCTTGTGAGCGGCTGCACGACTATGGAATCCCAAGTCTTTTAACTCTCGACGGACAGTCCTGCTGCTAACACTAACGCCTGATGAACTTTGGAATTCCTGAGAAATTTCCACCAACGAGGACTTGCGATTTTGTTTCACTACCCTTTTCAGAGTTCTGCGGCTGCGTTCACCAAGTGTTCTCGGCCTACCGGTTCGTTTTTCTGCCGTTTCATTGCCTCGACGTTTACACTTCACAATTACATCACTCACAGTGGATTTAGGCTTCTGTAGAATGTCCGCAATCTCACGAACTGATTTCCCACAAAGGTGGCATCCAACTATTCTGCCACGATCAAACTCACTAAGCTCCTTTGACTTACTCATTGCCTCACAAACGCATAAATACAATCTGACAAACCACTACCAACACTTTTATAGCTTTCAATTACTTAACAAATTGCGTCACTCGCCAGAACCACTTTTTTAAGGGGTGTCCGGATACTTTTGGCCAGATAGTGTATTAGTAAAAGCAAACATTGAAACCAAGCATCCAGAATCAAAATGTCTTCCAGCATGTAAATGCTTGGATCCCCATTTCGCCCAACTTTCAGATTTAGATTTATTGGGATATGATATTTTGTGTCACCTTCAATATTTACCGACCTTTTCCCTTCAGATTTTTACCTATTTAGGTCACATCAAAATTTTCTGAACGGCCTGAATTTCAATTTTCTAGAGACTATCAAACAACACTTCGGTAGCTTTTTTACAAATAAACCTGTTGATTTTTTAAAAAAAAAGAAAGGAATTTTCTAGTTTCCGAAAAGATGATAAAAAGACATGATGGGACAACTTGCTTACGTGATTCAATAAAATATCTTAGATTTTTGTACTGATTCGTTAGTATTTATCATAAAAAAAACCGGAATTTATAAGATGACCCAATATAAGCTTCAATCCGTGTAAATTCTTTGAAATTTTATGAAACTAACGAATCAGTTTGTTTTATAATGGGAGGGTATTTTCTTTTTAAAAGTGACAGGTTTTAAGATCCAACCCTCCCAAAGTTGAAATTCTTTCCTTCGATAGTTATTACTTCCATGGTACACAATATATGCATTACGAGATGTTTGTTAGCTCTTTTTAGTGCCGAGGAAAGTTCTTGTGCCACAAAATTTATCAGTTTTATCTCTCTATGGTTAAGCTATTTCAAACTTCTACTTACTTTACCATCTACTATTAACTCAAGAAAATACAAAAAGTATATAAATATATAAAATATCTTGATTAAATTATCTAGTATAAATTATAAAAATTAGCATGGGAGAAAGAAAAAACAGACAACACTAAGAATCAATTTTTCTTGCTAATAACCTTTCAATCATTTCATTCTCTAATAACTTTTTTTTGTGTGTTTAAAAATACAAAACTGATTTATCACCTCGGAATTTCAAGTTTTTGCCAATTATGTACTGTAAAAAAATCTTCACTAATATTTGGAAGTTTTTAATATTTTACCATAGTACTATCTGGGAAGTTCCAATTCATTCTTTTAACAATTTTCTCATTATTGAAATGCATATAGAACACAAACATTATGAAACAGAGGAAACTATTGGATTATTTTTGGACTCCCAAGTGAGCATGCAGTGTTTCATTAAATCTTGATCACCATTTTCTGAAATTTACGGGAAATAATATGTACACATATTTTATTTATTTATTCGTCATTGCAATATTTGCAATATAATTTTTAAATATAGTGTACAGGAACATAAAAAGAAAAGAAAACATAAATTATTTCAATGGGTGTTGATAAAGATATTTTTAGTTTAAAAAAAAAACACTTCATAAACTAATTTCATCCAATGAGCCAAAGGAAATTTTTGAAAAATTATTCTTATTCTCAAAAGTACTTTAATATACACTGGTGTGCAAAACTTAAGCAACAATGTAAAAATTTAGCAGATAGCCATGAAATTGCAGAAAAGGAGGTCTGGAGATCAATAGAATGAATACGTAAGTCAGTAGAAACGTCATGCGTATGCAAATGTCAGGAACGAAACGTCAGAGGCGACGTGAGCGTACGCAAAACGCTTGATGTCAACCTGCGCAGCTCAAAAGTAGAATAAAAGGAAGGACGTAGACGCAATTCAACATATTCGCTGCAAGTTTCAGTGAGTTAGCTCGTGAAATATGGCTAGAAGAAATCACGTGGACGACTTCACACGTGGAAGAATGATAGGAAAGCTGGCGGAGGGGCGTACTGTCACCAGTGTAGCTGCAGAGTTCGGAATCAACAAAAGTGTCGTTTCGCACGCTTGGAAAGCGTTCCAAACCACAGGTACAGCTGTTAGAAATGTTGGTGGTAGCTGCCCGAGGACAACAACTGCAGGGGATGACCGATATATTGTCCTGCAGGGGAAAAGAGGCCGACAGCAGTCAGCAAGCGCCATTGCTCAGCAACTCTGCACAGCAACGGGGCGACA
Source organism: Linyphia triangularis (assembly GCA_963978545.1). Taxonomy (NCBI): domain Eukaryota; kingdom Metazoa; phylum Arthropoda; class Arachnida; order Araneae; family Linyphiidae; genus Linyphia; species Linyphia triangularis. The sequence goes on along the minus strand of OZ021727.1, from coordinate 48,090,784 downwards.
AGTGTCGCGGTTTACTGTGGCCAGACGCCTTCACAAAGGGGGCCTATTCGCCAGCCGTCCTAAACGCTGCCTCTCGTTGAAAGTTGGCCACCGACGCCACCGTTTACAGTGGTGCAGAGAGCACAGAAACTGGACAACTGATCAATGGAGTCGTGTCCTCTTTACGGGTGAGAGTCGGTTCAGTACCGGAAGCGATTTTCAACGCATTTTGATTTGGAGAGAGGTCGGGACCCGGTTTTATCCCAGTAATATCAAGGAAAGACACCGTAACGGTGGTCCTGGCGTTCTTGTCTGGGGAGGTATTATACTGAACGGGCGAACTTAGCTCTACGTTTTCGACAGAGGGTCTGTAACCGGGGATCGCTATTGTGAGGAGGTACTCCTTCCCCATGTGCATCTGTTCCAAGGTGCCATTGGCCCAGACTTCATTTTTATGGATGACAATGCACGGCCACATCGGACTCTTGCTGTTGAGGAGCTACTGGAAAGTGAAGATATCACTCGAATGGATTGGCCAGCGTACTCCCCAGATTTAAATCCCCTCGAACATGTGTGGGATGCTTTGGGGAAATGCATTGCAGCACGCTTACATCCTCCGGAGAACACCCAACAACTGAAACAGATGCCGATTGAGGAATTGACACTCCTACCGCAAGAAATGTTGCACCAGCTGGTTCTGAGTATGCGGAGACGGTGCGAAGCAACCATTGCAGTGAGGAGAGGGCATATCCCATATTAAGGAACATCTACTTGTTGTTCTTCCTCTTGGATAGACAATCATGAGTCACGATAATATTCGTTCAATAAAGCTTGTTTTTGTTTGATTCCATACCGTATGCATTGTGTTCCTTTTTCAGCGCCGATACTTTCGTCATCCTTTACGTACATAATAACTCTTCCTTATTTCTGAATTTCATGTCTCTCAGATGATTTCTCGTGGAGTTATGGCAAGAAAAACACCTGTTGCTTAAGTTTTGCACACCAGTGTACCAATCTTGAAAATATCATCCTATAAAAATTAAGTAAATGATACACCGTCATACAAAACCAGGCCTCATTATTAACGTAAAAAAATTCAACTGGTTCATATGATATCGTTATTTTGTCGTAGTTTCCATAAATCTTAAAAAAAATAAATTCTAACAGTAAAAAAAGAATATTAAGTTAGAACGAATGCAGGAAAAATTTAACTCTTTGTTAAAACGTGTTCTGATTTTTAACTCGTTAATACAATTTCAATTTTTTCACCAAAGGAATGTATTTTCACAGTGACTTTCATTTTCTTTAATGATGACATGATATCAAACTAAGGATTTTTGTGCATTTGGTAGTCACACAGAAGTAAACAATATTTCCGTCATCTATTATTGGGTCATTCCATGTCAAATCAACACAAAAAAGGGACATTTTCAAATTTTGCTCACTTGTTGGGTTTATAGAGAAAAGAAAAAATGGCCAATATTAGGTATTGAATATCGTTTGGTTTCTGAAATGCGGAGCTTCAAAAATGGGCCAAAATGTCAAAATTTCGCATTTCTTGCTTTATATATCTGGTTATAATTTTGTCCCTAATTATCATAAAACATTGATTTTGGTGTAAAAAAAAAGATAAAGATTTGATATTTCTAATGATGTAATATTTATGGATATTTTTTTAAATTTTCATTTTAAGGTCAAACGATTTTACCTTTGACCTTGAATATCTCAAAAAAGGGTATTTTTATTTTTTTCAAAAAAATATATGCTATTCTTACATTAATTCTCTACACAAATACGTTAGTTTTATAATGGGACCGCAATGGGATTCCAAAATATAAATTCAAATTTGAACTCTTGTCCTTAATTTCACGCAATAATCGTCTTTGAGTGCGATCTGAAGAATCCCATATTAGCATTTCCTAATGTAGTCGAATATACGGGGAATCGAGTGTAAATTGACTAGTTTTAAAAAGGAAGGAAATGGTGAAGATTTTCATCTTGGTTCTTTTATTCAGTTGCGTAGCCAGGGGAAAGTATATGGGAATATATCCCATACACCCAAGCCATATTAACACCATATTACAAGAATTACGTACAAACAGTGGATTAATGTTGACAGGTCTAACCTTGAAACTTTGTCGAGCCCTTGTGATGGTTGGTTGGTTGTATTCAAATTATCTGGTGCCGTCAGCAACACGAGGGCTATAAGGCACCGAAACATTCGTCATTAGACAAGCCAACATACATTTACAAACACCCATGCCTAACACGGGACTCGAACCCGCAACATCACAAGGGTCTAGAAGCTAGCACCCTTGTGATGACTTTATTGATTCGTTTCTGTATAAACTTACCAAACTTATACGGCATTGCTAAGGAACAATCGTCTTTTTTTAGTGCTTGTAAACAAAATCTGAAATCAGGTGAATATGTAGTAGTTTGTGATTTTTCTGAAAATTAATTCTTTATTCTTCAAGATGCAATACAAGGATTCCACTGGAATAATTCGCAAGCAACTATACATCCATTTGTGATTTATTATAGAAGAGACACTGACCAAGTCGTAGACAATTTTAATTTCGTAGTAGTTTCTGTCTCCACCATGATGCAACAGCATTTCACTTATTCCAAAGGCATTTGATTGAATTCATAGGAAAAAAAATTCAAAGTGAAACCTAACAAACTTTTGTACTTTTCTGATGGTGCAGCTTCTCACTACAAAAATCGAAAATTTGTTATAAACCTGTGTTTCCATAAAAAAGATTTTGAAATTCAAGCAGAATGGAATTTTTTAGCCACTGCCCATGGTAAAGGAATTTCAGATGGCACTGAAGGTATCCTAAAAAGGCTAGCCGTTCGTGCCAGTTTGCAGAGAGCCCATATAAAGGTCAAATAATGACTTCTCCACAGTTATTTGAATGGGCAACTGCCAATATTGAAGAAATGCAGTTTGCATATGTAACTTCCTTACAGTATGAAAGAGAAAAAAAATCTTCCTTCAGAAACGATTCTTAACCACCCGAACTATTCCAGGTACTCAAAAATTTCATGCATTCAGACCCATTTCTATCAACCAACTTCTGTGCAAAATGTATTCTAATTCCATGGTCGAAAAAAAGTCAAATAAAAAAAGAAATTATAAAATCAATAGTTATATATGCAATGAATCAAGTGAAAAAGAGTCACAATAATTAATAGAAGTTACATATGTAAGGAAGTTAATTATGTATCTGATAAATTAGTTTCAACAATAGTTTAAAGATAACGTATCAATAAAAAAACTGTAAGTATTTCTATTTTCTAATTTCGAAATATGATTTTTTCCAAATAATTTGTATGAACAAATGTTTCTGATTGCATGCAACATTCCTTTTAAATAATTATCTAAAAAGCTTATTATTACCAATTATCTATGTCATGTTTTTTAATTTTACAGCAAACGATGTTTGCATACTTAATGCAATGATGAAAATGTAATTTTTTCAATGTATAAGTAAACAATTAGTTTTTGCTCTTAAAGTTAAAAAGTTATAATAAATCAAAGATAAATAATTATTATTTTTAGCTAATAATTAAGGCTGAAGTTTTATTTGCATTACATGTATATAAAAAGATTTTAAAAGGAAAAGGTATTTACATATAAACAGTTTTTGTAGGATAAGAGTGGGACAACAGTTACGATTGAAATTTATAACTTGGCATCCCATTGCGGTCCCAAAATGGGACTAATATATTTGTGTAGAGAATTGATGTAAGAATAATATATATTTTTTTGAAAAAAATAAAATACCGTTTTTTGAGATATTCAAGGTCAAAGGTCAAATTGTGTGACCTTAAAATGAAAATTTAAAAAAATACACTTAAATAATACATCATTAGAAAGATCAAATCTTTTTCTTTCTTTTGACATCAAAATCAATATTTTATGATAATTAGGGAAAAAATTATACCCAAATATGTAAAGCAAGAAATACGAAATTTTGCACTTTTGGTCCATTTTTAAAACTCTATATTTTGGAAACCAAACGAGATTCAAACCTAATATTTGGCATTTTTTCTTTTCTCTTTGAATCTAATAAGTGAACCAAATTTTATGAAATTCTAAAGGGAGTCGGGTTGGGAGCCGTGTTGATTTGACATGGAATGATCCTATTACTTTCAATTACCCATATGTATACATAGAGTAATGAAAGTATAGCATTCGGTCAAAAGACAATTTCCGATTTTTTGCATTTCTCCACGTTTTGAAACATCCTGATTTCAATAAAGTGATCTAGAAAAATGTCTGTGTGTGTGTACGTGGTCAACATAACTTCCGAACAAATTGACCTATGATGTTCAAATTTGGTGTGCGTGGCACAGTGATCTACCATTAAGGTTTTCGTCAAAATTACACATGCGCATAAGGTAGCTGCCATTGAAAAAATTATGTTTTTCAGTAATTGCTAAAAAACGGCTAGAACGATTTCATTCAAAATCACTGTGGAAAAGCAAAGGTGTTCTAAACATCCCCACCTCCGAAATTCCCATAAGAATGAAAAACGAATGTCTTTAACACAGAGTTATCTTTCCTTGAGCATACCTCATCAACGATAGTTTTTTTGTCTCTCCTCAGTTTCAATTACAAGAAAGGATAATAAAAGAATTATCGAATAGTATGTCACCAAATTCATCATTTTGGCTTTTTTTTTTTAAATACCCCATACAAGAATTATCGCAAAAAATATCGCCAAACTGGCAATTTTTGTTAAATGAATGATAAAAATATAAAAATTGTAAATGTCACAAATACACCTCAGTATTATAGTGTAATTGAAAGTTGTGCGATGTTCCACACCCGTAGTTTTAATAGATATGTTGGTTCATTTTCTTTACTAAAGTGGATATACCAGACCTTGATGTATTATTGCATTAAATGACTTTTTATGTTTTGTATGTGTTTAATATTTGTGTTAGTTTAACATAAGTTAGTTTTAGTAACTTATACAATCAAAATCAGTTTTTGGGCTTTTACGGTCTCTCCTTTTCGAGATACAAATGTGAGGGTGTTTTTCTCACTTAAGTCATTTCCTCACGTGAGGGCTCTGAAAGACCTCAAGAAAGGCATTTCCTTCCCCACACGCAAAATATTCTTAGTAGTCCAGTTCCTGCTCTAACTAACTATGTTATGGACCTGAATAAACCTCGTGAAGCTCTTGGGCCAGAAAACCTCTTATGCAACCAATCAACGAAAGAATAAAAAGAATTTTATCTTACAACTCGCTTACATTTAATTTGAAATTTCTCAAGCGGATTATACATACGAGTTCAACTAAATTTTATATTTTTCCTCTTGCATTAGAATAAAGAAAAAGAAGAAATAAAAGCAAGACGTTTTCTGAATTATTTACAATTGCAATCTGTTCACAATTTGTCACGGGGGAAAACTACGCAAAAACAACCGACAGCAATTCACTTTTTCTCTCAAAAGACGCGCTGTCTGCTTCGTCTTCTATTTTCATTCTATTATTATTAGCAGCAACAAAGTCCACTGGCAGAGGTCCAACATGACCGAAACTTCGGGTGAATAACAAAATGTCCCCAGCGATTTCTAATTGAGGACGTTGCTTCAATGAAACATAGCTTCCAGCTGAGGTCGAGCTCCTTTCGAATTTATACCAGAAACTTTTTGAATGAGTTTTCCGAACGATAATGGACGGAGTTAATGACGTAAGTAATTGATTAGTTTGGAACATTTTTACGAGGTAAATTGCTTTTTTCGAAAGAAGATCTTCGGGAAATAAGTTGTTGTGTTCTGCATCTAAGTTTTGGCCAGATGTATTTTATGGCCATCGTGTGTTTTGTGGTGTAAAAGGATATTGCTCTTTTAGTTTTCGCTTGTTCTGTAATGGAAATCCCAGATATTTATCAGCGCTGTTGAAAAAGATTGCCACTTACAACTTTCAATGTCATAATGAAAGGTTAAAAACCTCTTAGAACTGTTTTTTACAAATAAACGATTCAATACGTTGGTCTCGTTCATTATTCGAAAAGTTTTGACACAATTTTGAACCACAAAATTAGAAACAAATCAAATTCAAACACACCAGGTAAGGATAACGTCGGTAATAAAATGCAACGAAATCATACTGTAAAAAGAATTTCGGATTCTGTTTCAAATACAAAATTTTTCTGATCATACTGAATATATTTGAATTAAGCGAATCGTAACATAAATGTGAGGTTAATATTATGTATCACACCCATATATTTTACATTAAAGTTTCAAGAATGAACCAATTCCAAATAATATAACTTTAGTAGGATTTTATACAATTCTTCCTTTAATATACGTTTCTTTGTGGTACTATAAAGTTAGAATTAGTAAGGAATTTTTTTTTAACTGTAGAAATATTCATAAACTACTGGGAAGTAATATTTAACTAAACTTTGTAAGAAATCTTAAATTTAAACTGATGTATCTACTGATGATTAACTGTTGTGTTTACAAATGAAGAGAAACCAAATTTTCGGACATTTAATATTTTTCAAAAACATTATTATGCGTTTTTGAGCTGATAGATTTTGCAAAATATTCGCTATTACATATTATTAATAACAAGTAACATAAGCAATACTGTGTGGGTTTAAAGTTATATTTATACAACACTTCAATGGCATTGAAGAACACTGTTTTGGATTTTGAAAATTGTTGAAGGAAAAACTCATTATGATAGTAGGCATGTTTTAGCACGCAACGTGTATGACAAAAAAGTTTGGAAAATATAGAAAACTTAAACTTTTCAATCAAGATAAAAAAAAAAAAAAAAAAAAAAAAAAAAAAAAAACGTAATAGTGTACAATGATTTACTTCCCTTATTTTGTGGTTTTGGTGGATATTATTGCACGATATGTGTCAATTTCGAGTATAGTCAAGATGGAACAAAGAAATTGGAAGCACATAAAAGAATTTGAAAATAAAAATGAAATTGAGTACTAATATGAAATTTACTCCTTTTCTGTGTTCCTTTTCCAGTTCTTTTTTTTTAGTATCAATAAAATATTTTGAAAATTTAAATCTCCGAAAATCTAATTTTTGTTAAAAAAATATACTTTTTGATAATTCACTCTTTCTATAATTGCCTCCGTTAGTTTTATTCAATACTAAGGAATTTTATATATATATATATATATATATATATAGCTGATTTTTTTCAATTTTAATGATCCATGTGTTAACTTAGAGTAATGAAAGCATTGTTTTCAGTCGATTTTTTTTATTTTTTTATTTCTCCTCGTTTTGAAACATTCTGACTTCAAAAAAGTGATATAGAAGAAAAAAAATGTATGTCTGTATGTACGTGGTTAGCATAACTTCCGAACGAATTGACCTACGACGTTCAAATGTGGTGGCCATGGGACATGTCATTAAGGCTTTCGTCAATATTGCGCATGCGAAAAATATTAAAACATGAATTCAGCAATTGAAAAAAAAAAGGGCTTTAACGATTTTCATCAAACATCCTTGTCTCCGAAATTCTCGTGAAAATGCTATAAAGGTGTAAAAAGTTGAAAAACGATTGTCTTTAACACAGTAGAGTTCTCTTCCCTTGAGAATCACTCATCAGCAATAGTTTTTCTCTTCTTCTCTGTTTCACTCACAAGAAAGGATAATGTAAGAATTATCGAAAAAAATTTCACTAAATTCACCATTTCAGATTTTTTTTTTTTTTTTTTTTTTTTTTTTGTTATATAAGAACTACCGCTAAAAATATCACCAAACTAGCTACTTTTTTTTAAATGAATGTAAATATGAAAAAGGTAATAACACTATTTCATGTCAAATTTAAATGTAGTGTTTAAATGTAGTGACAAATTTAAATGTAGTTTATTATAGTGTAATTGAAAGTTGTGCAATATTTCTCACCCCTAGTTTAGTCATTGATGTCACCTAACTTCTAGTTTTTCAAATTGATGGATATCTAACAATATTTAATGTATTGCTTACTGCCCTGTCCTCCAAAAGTTAAGCCTGAGGCTGTTTATCTGATAGAATTCGAAGAGTTTTACTTTTATTTAATTCAATTTAAGACTCTACATTTAACTTTTAATAAAAAAAAAAGTCATGCATGCTTTACAAATTAATAGAACAAGCTCCAAAAAAAAAAAAAAAAAAAAAAAAAAAAAACTTTTGTTTTTCTAAAACAAGTTACCCGTAGATATTATTTAGAGATAATAATTAAAAAAAGATAATCAATTCAAGGTGTTCGATTCTTATAGAGACTAAGGGCAGAGGAATATGATAAGCTCTGTGTATTAGCTCCAAGAGCTTAATTACTAGGTACTTATCCACTGTTGGCTCTCTCGTTTTGCGAGAGTTAGTGATCATTATCATACATCTTATACAGCAAGATTTCATTACTTCCCATCAATGTGCTTTCCGCTTCTTATAATCCTCGTGTTCGGTTGGGTGTTCTATACAAACTCCTATTTTTTTAATTTTTTTTTGCAAATACAAAAGTGCATCTCTTGCATGAATTACAAAAAAGTGTTAATTTAGTTTAAATTGCAATGAATTTGTGTAGATCGTATTGAATTTTGCAAATCGTATTCTGACGATACAACTCTAACCTGTATGAATGTGAACATGGGGTGTAGTGATCGGCTGTAATGGAGTTTGTAAGAGGGAGAGGCGGGGGGGGGGGATTTTGAACCTTAGGATAACATGCTGCAATAGCAGTTTATTTTTGTCACATAGGAACACTTGTTTAAAGCGAGAAGTAATGTTGGATGAATTACGTATGGACTAAGGTATTATTCAGCTAACCTAATATCTTGGTAATTTCATAATAATTCTTAGGATAGACAAGAGCACTCTATCTATACAAATACTCTTTAAAATAAAAATGGGATTACCAAAAATATGAGTTTATCATCCAATCTTCTTAGATTGAAGTAGATTCAAAGCTTGTATTAAAGTAAGAAATTATATTCCAAATTAAAAATTGATGGGTTCAAGCCATGCTAGCTCAAATTTTTCCTAAACCTTTCTTTAGGCAAACAAATCCTTTTTTGTAAAATTTCACCAAATATGTTTTACCAAATGCACTTCTAACTTAATTAAAGAATTAACTAGATTATTGTGAAATTTTTAGTAATTCATAGAAAAAGTATGATGTCGTGCTGAGTTTACTTCCGCTTGCTGAAGCTTAGCTATGCATAATCAACAGAAATATGTCCTCCAATTTCTTTTCAATCAAACATTTTTAAATATATACACAAATATAATTATTTATTTAAACATTGTTAAATATATTTAACAGTCACTGACTGTATTTAAAACCCTAATTCTTAGAAAAAGGGTATCTTCTGACATATACAGCTATTGTGAAAAACTGGTTGGTAATTATAGAGAAAATAATTAGTATGATTAATTTTTCCTAGTTTAAACTAAAAGATTTTCATCTACTTATAGTTTAAAAAGTCACCGCATTGTAGTACTTTTACACCTAGCAAGGTATTGGAATTTTAATTATTGAAAGCAATTAAGAAACAGTTTAAAAATATGTTTCGATAGGTTATAAATTTAATTATTTACCATAAAAAATGTTTAAAACAGAAAGTTACGTATTTTCAAATTTATTTAAGGATTTAAAGATGGGAGTTAGGGTTAAAATTTAATAAATATAAAAAATATAGTAAAGTATCTTAAAATGGTAGTATATTTTTATGAGTAATTCGTTTTAAAAGTTCCAGAATGAAAATTTTCATACTAAGTCTATAAAAGGAAAAAGCTAATTAAAACATTTTTCTTGACTTCTGAGATAAATTACATTAATGAAAAAAAGAAAAGGAATAACCCTCTAAAACTGGCATAGTTAGCACGATATTAAAGTTGAGTGGTTTTTATATTTACTTAGAAAAATATATTCACATGAAGCTTATAGAAATATTACTTAAATTAGTTTTAATTAAATATGTTTTAAACAAGTAATTGAAACTTGATGTTGATTAAAATATTTTTCGTCCACACATGCTTTCAGGGTTCCTATAGTTAGATAAATTCACAATTTCGTTCAGTGAAAAATTCATAACATTTAAACTCCCCTTGAAATTTTCAATATAAAATAATCAATTAGGCTATTTTTTTTTTTTTTAAATTTACCTTATCACGTTATTCATTAATCTTCTAAAATGGTAGAAGTCACTTTTTCGGATGCATCGTCTTGTGGTCAAGTTTAAGGTTACGGGCAATTTTTTTTTTTTCCTTAATGTTAATTGACTTAAAAGAAAATTTTTAATTCATTTTGCTTCTCTAAAAGGGATGTATAAGAAATTAAATTCTGTAAATTTTGCAATAAACATACTGTATGTGTATAAGTCCTTACTTTAATTTGATCATTGTTTGAATATACAATTTTTCATAATTAGTAACAGCTTAAGAAATTAACCAGTTATAATCTTTTTGAGACGGATATTATAGGCATAACTACACATATGTATTTTAAGTTTCTTAAAATGTATCATTAATAAATATTTTAGCAATATTGATCTTAAAATAAGTTTAACCATAATATAGTATGAACAAATAAATCTATAATAAATTAGAGAAAAGAAAATGGGCATTTTTACCTCAATTGTCTAGCTTGATTTCTTATTTTATGTTAAAATAATTTCTTAAAGGTTTGAGTGATTTATTACATACATCACTTTATTTATTAATTAGATTAAAGTTTTTAGGTTGCTAAAATAAATTAAAAATTATTTATCTTACATTAATGAGCTTTTAGATTAATGTGATTTAACTCATAAGTAGAGGAGAATTTCTAATGTAAATCTATTTTCTCTTAATAAGTACTTTATAATATTTTAACAAGTTCTAAAAACGTACATTTGTTTAAATAACCAAGAAATTGTTAAACATCTATCTAAATTATTAAAAATGTATTTCTCCCCACCTGATGGCTGTGTGGTTGGCGCTCTGTCTTTGCATACCAAAGGTGCTGTGTTCGAATTCCGGATTAAGCAAGGATGCTCATTGGGGCTCAAAACACTCGTTTAATTGTAAATCTCCGCATAGTTAACCGTTATTGGGCACAAGTATAGGTCGCTAAGTGCACAAATCGACTAACCAAAATGGTTACTTGCACAGTCTTCATATTCTAACTACGCCAATGCAAATATTTATTTTAAATTCCATTTAATTATTCATTTATATTAACGCCACTTAAATATATTTAATTTAAAATTAAAAAGTAGATACTATAAGAAAAATTCATTGAAAAATAACCGATCGAGTTCAAATACTCGCAGACAAAGTGTTCCGTACGCAAAAGATGGGCACGTGAGCACTCAATCTTAAAGTTTTCTGCACGTCATTGTTAGATTAGGAGGATGGTGTTGGTGATTGTATTTGATATTTTCTGATACAAAATCTACTAGATATCTACACTGCGCCCAAACATAGTTACACCATGATTTGAAATTTAAAGTTCGAATGAAATCCGCGAGGTCTTTTAAGAGGAAATTGTCCTGCACTTGCGTCTAGAATGGGAGAAAACTTTTATTGACAGGAAATGCGTGAACATGGTATTTACAGCATGAAACGGATGAAGTGGGATATTCAAGCACACCGTTTCGATTTCAGTTTAGAAACATTAGAAAAAAGCCCATTTGTTCATGAGAGAGATGGGTTATTTTTTTTAGATCGTATCCATTTAAGATTACCACAATATTTTTCTTGTAAACTCTTAAAAATTCTTTACTTACCAGATTTAAAACACACCTATATGTATCGACATCAAAGTGAAAGGAGGAGGCAAGTATTTACCGACATTTAGTTAAATGTTTTGTTGATAAAAACTTTAACAAGCCATATTCAAATGACTTCTCATAAGTAGCTATTATTTGCTGTAAAATATAACGGAAGACAAATCACAGCAAATTATTAAATTTTAATATTTGTAATATAATTTATTTTTTAAAAATATTTTCTTATTTGTCTATGTTTGGGTATAACCTGTGAATGAAAGAACCGGTAAGATTTTTACTAAAACCTGTTAAAAATTCAATTTCTAATAAGAAAAAGGCTTACTTAAATTATGATCATTATACTTTGGAATAGCAATATCAATGTAAAAATTCTTATATAAAAATATCTAGATAACCATTTTTTAGTAGTTATATAAGGTAAAGAGATTTATCCGTAATCTGTGTTTAAGAGGTAATACTATACATCTTTTAAAGTAAAAAAGTAGAAGTTGTATAGAATGAATTGTGGAAGTTTTTACTATGAAACAAAATTACTATGGCGATATCTAATGAATTTTTTTTTTATAAAAATGCTGTGATGGGGAGGCTACACCATCACAATTTTTATACGTATTGGGTGGGTGGGGGTGGAGAAGACACATCCTAGATGTAAGGGCAATTTTTATGAGAGGGGGATAGACTGGCTGGTGCGATTTGACCCAAGAGTTGGCAGGACCAGGTCAAGAGGTCAGGGGTGAATTTACAGCCTGGTGTGGATTGGACAGAGGCAAAGATGAGGTGATTTCTTGGGGGAGGACCTTCTAGCCCAATTAGTTGCCAGGGAGAAGAGAGATTATCCTAGTTCAACTTAAAAAGGTCTGCAAGCGATCAGGAGCAACTTTTTTACACACTTTTCAATTTTCATGAGGATGCTATGATTAGCGAGACGGTTACAGCTAACCTTGTAAGAGCGAACTGATAGAAAGATGGACGTGGAATAGAAGGGAGCTTGAAGCATACGGAAAATTCCCTGTGCGATACCAAGCCTATCTGTCCAGATGATTCACTCATCAGCCTTCGACCTACGGTACCCAGCAGCCCTGGACCGAATGAACCCAGCAGGCTTTGATTGAACGAACCCAGCAGCCCTTGATCAACTGTACTCGGGAGCCCTCGAATGATAGAGCCAGGTCAGCAGAATAGAATCTACAACCCAAACTCAATCCCTCAAGTCTACCTGACTATAGAATCCACCCCGGAGCCCTTGACTGATAGAGTCCAGAACACAAACGCCAACCACACAGATGCTAACCTGGGTCCAGCACATTCCAGGCCGTAATTTCAACTCCCCTCTCTCCCTATTAATTAAGACCCTGCACTTCCTCTAAATTATTAATGCACAAAGAAATCTAACTTGCTTCTGAATAATTGTTTGAAGTCATTGAAGTAAATAAATACTATCTTTTTACCTGTTAATGATTCTCTTCCATGTCTCCCTGACTCAATGCTAAAGAACCTTTTTCGATCACAGAGTTACCATGTTTTTTTTTTAAACATTAGTTATTGCGGAACAACAGTCACAGTTTATGTAGTAAGCTAACTACGACAGTATCCTAGTCATGGCAAATACTACTTTTTGGAGAGTAAAAAATAATACTTTAGTTTAAATTTTTATATTTACATTTGTAATTATCAAAGTGTCGTAGGTGGAAGTCTCATATACGTCAATTGTAGTATATGCATAATTGAAGTATCAAATATGAGAATGTTTAAGAGCTTTTACTCTGGGAACTTTTTATGAATAAAAATGCTCTGCAACTAGCACATATTTCCAAACTATAGGGTGGTTGTAACTGTACTATAGTAACGGTAGTGTATCTATGCAGTAGCCCATTTTAATTCCGTTCTAATCAACATATCATCGGAAAATTAGTTGACATACCATTGAGACTAAGAGTAAAACTCTTCTAAATAACATTTGAAATGCTTGCTGTGTTAGAAAATGAAATGCTGTAAGAACTTAAAAGTTGGCCTGTGTGAATTTAAGACTACTAAAAGGAATGACTTCTTTAGAAATTCATCAGAGGTAATGTATTCTTTTACTTAGAAATATAAGACTACTCAGGTTTACTTAACGTTCTTAAATTTATATTTTCTCTTTACTGTAGTACCCCTATCTAGTATATATCATTAGAACATTAAATTATTATTATTAATAATCTTTCTGATTTTTAAACATTGTTTTACAAACAAATAACACAATGTGCAATTTTAGATAAGCCTTTCCTCAGAGTGTGCCAGAACAGAAGTAAAGATCCTGCCATTGAAATTTGTATAAAATTTACAAATTATCGTTTTGTATAATGGGAAAAGATGAATTACTACAAAAAAAATAAAAAAATAAAAAATACCCAGAAATACTATATAAGCTAAGAATAATATTCTAGACTTTATTGGAAGGTGGCGATTAAAAATGTATAACAAAAGAAAGCAATGTTTAAATATTAGAATATCCGCTCATATTCTAATTTCATCAACGTTCTTAGTAATTTGAATTATTTTATTATAATTATCTTTTTAATAGTTAGGAAGCATTTCCCACTAGTTTCCGTAGCACAGAGGTTAAATTTCAAGCAGATATGTTTATTATTAAAGGATCAGGTACACTTTGTTTATAACAATTTTGTTAATACAAAAAAAAAAAAAAAAAAAAAAAAAACATTATTTGAAAATTGCTACTCTACAGAAGATTAGAAGACATCCTTCTAGAAGAAGTAATAAGATTTCTCACTGTTTATGAGACAACTAGATGGCCCTTGCAGGACATGGACACCTTTTCTGGTAGAAGTTCTCCAAATGTGTACGAATCCATCGTAAATGTTATCCATTTCCAGTATTTAGTGCTGCTTTGTAAAGTCTATCTCTTGGCATTCACCGCGTGCCTTATGATAAGCAAAAGAAACATAGAGGCCCAACAGTGAATACGGAGAGTCAGACAAGCCACGATGAATTGAAGCTTCAAGAAAAGAAAATTAAAAATTAGTTAATTAATACTAATATATTTTTAATGAATTTCATGCTTAAACATAAGAGCACTTAGAATAAAGTTACATAGAATAAAAATATCCCTCTTGCAGAAAATAATAAATTCGTATATTTCTAGAAAATGGGATGAAAGATAAATTTGGACCAATCAAATATTTAATAAGTTAGAAAAGTTACTAGTTATAAAGGTTTTATAAATTATTAAACACTTTTAATTAGTAATCCCAGAAATTCCTCATATTCAATGTAAAAATTATTTTAAACTATGAGTTCATAGTGAATGCCAGTAGCATTTATTCATACCATAAAATGTGAGAAAAGTATATCTTCGTATTTACAAGAAGTAGGACTGATGTTTAGAACACTTAATGATAAAAGCAAAATAAATGTATTTAATAAAGCTATACTTAGTCATCTATAACTATCAAATGTCTCCTGTATCTCGTGCTTATTCTAAGTTTCAGTAAACATAAAATTATTGATAATGCCACATACACTATTTATTGATTACTTTCTGATCAATATATACAGGATGTTCAATAAAAGAGTAACTCATTACGAAACTTAATAATCAAAACACTGTTTTGAGATAAGAACGAATTGATAATTTTTAAAACTTACTATTTTTCTAGTACCAATGTGGCAAATGACACAATACTATCTAAAATTGTATATTAATTATTCAAGGTTAAAAATTTAACAAGGAATTATATCGAACACTCTGTATATACAAATAAGTTACTTAATGTATAATACACTTTTTTACCTGTCAATAATACATGAGAAAAGATATCAACAAAAAAATTATTTTTCTAATTAGATATCTTGAAGGCTAATTATTTACCATACTAAAATAAATAATGAATCATTATTAATCTCTAAAAATATGTAACTTTATCTTAATACTTAAGTTATAATAAAATAAATAGAAAATACCTTTTAGATAATGAAATTTACGATTATGTTTATCCTCAATACCTTAATTCATTGAAAACTTAGAGTTAAAAAGAGTTCGTATCGTAACCTGTGAATTTTTTTTTAGGCAATGCTTTATATATTTGAATGAGAAAGCAAAATAGCTTAAGTTTCTATAAATACATCAATGTATACGATAGACTGTCTTTGGTCAAGGACTCAATAAAATATTAATGAAGTAGAAAGGTGGAAAACCAATTGAGAATATAAAATAAAATTAAAAGGAGAAAAAATCCAAGAGAAATTCCTTCCTTCCCCCTTTGGTACATTTCAGTTAAAAATTTCTAATGACTGGTTTATATTTGGTTAATTAGTTTTTCCTTTTAACAGCATATGGGGATACACTTTATGGTACTTATAGAATATATAGTGGATAGAGTGATAAAGCTTCGAAGAGTTTATTTACAATTAAAAGGAATCTGAATTTCCAAAAGAAGTTTAAACTTTAACGTTCAAATAAGGACTTTACCACCTATTTGTATCGGTTGTAAACTCTATCTTTTATCCTTTTGCTCTAAAATAATATCATACTTGTAATAAATGTTATTATGCACTTATATATATATATATATATATATATATATATATATATATATATATATATATATATATATATATATATATATATATATATATATATATATATATATATATATATATATATATATATATATATATATATATATATATATATATATATATATATATATATATATATATATATATATTTTTTTTTGTACAAAACTTCTTGAATATCTTCTTACATAACAACAGTGAATAGACCGATTGCCATGCACTGTTGTTATGCAAGAAGCTACTTATCAACAGTGCATGACAATCATTATAATAATAATAAAGACATTCCATCATGTTTTGTTATCATGTTTTTCTATTTGAGTTGATTATGGTGGATAAATAAAAGTAGTAATTATTTATTGGGTATTTATTGCTTTGATAGAAATATGAACTCTTTAAGTTTGCCAACTTCATGCAAGTTTATGAAAAGTCATTATTCTTTAAGCGATTTAAATATCTTGAAAATTTTCATTTGTTAATAATCAAAGTTGTATGTAAACCGGACTTCCAAAACTATTACATAAAGAATGATTAAAACGCACAGAAACTAGTATTTATATAATCTTGCAGTTGAATATATAAAAGATATCTTTATTTTAGATAAACATAGTTATTTCAACAAACTAATTTATATTTTGCCAATATGACCACAAAAACAATGATGATTATAGTTTTTATTTATCGTATCTAAAATTTAACAGACATAAAATTAGTTTTAAGATAAATTATTTAGGGAACATTGAAAGTTCAGCTAAGATTTTACAAAAGCTCATTTTTCTCTGCAAAAAAAATGTGCTGTTGACAAAATTTATATTTTGCGTATCATTAGAAAATATTTAAGTAGTTGCAAAAATTTCAAACTTATTTAGTACTTATTACGAATTATATTAAACCAATGTTTCTCAGGAAGAAAGGACAAATTTTAGTTTCCACTAATTAAGGGCATTTCTCAAGATTTTCTTCATATACAATTTTAATACCGGATTTCTCTTTTATGAGATAAATTGTTTTTATTTTGCAATTAAATGTACTTGGGGTACTTTTTAAAAATTTGAAAAGTCAATTTCATTTGTTTTTGATAATTTATAATAAAAAATACACTAGTAGATACATACCTTAAACTAAAAGTATCAAAATTATATTTCCGTTTAAGCATTCGATCCATAAGATAGAAGATAGAGTAAAAAATAAATAAAAAGTTATTTTTAATATTTTTTTTTAATCTAAGACTTATTTGGACATATTATGTATAGTAATGATGGAGTTAACCTTAATAAAGTGTCTATAAAACTACCTTATGTAGGAGGTATTTTGAAAACTTTATGTTACTTTAACAAAGTGTCTATTTTGATCAAACTAGGTTGCACTGATAGCTTATAAAATGTATCCAATAAAAAAACCTATTAAATTATTGAAACCCTGAATTCCATCAAGTTTTTAGTGGCGAGATCTTTAATTTAATTGTTTTTGTACACATATAATTAATAAGCAGTGAAACTAAAAACTACTGGCTTTGGCTTTTTGTATAATTGATAGGAATAAACAAAGCAATTAATTACTATAATTGTATTATTATTTGTCTTATATTATTAAAATATTAGTTTTTATAAAGGAATTAAGAACTTAGCTGAAGTAGAAGTAAGAAGTCTTTTAATGAAAACAATCATTAAATAATTTTTAAAAGAATTTAAATAAAAGCTGCAGTAAATAAAAAAATTTTAGTTCCTGATTGACTGAAAAATCAATCAAAATTTTACAAATTTATTCCTAGAATTTTTAATATTTATTTGAAAAAGTATGCTGGGTTAAAAGTCTCTAGTATATTCATAGTACAAAAGAAACCATCGGCTAAAATGCCGATTGGTCGAATAATCTAATTCTTTGTTTCCGGTTGCTTCACTGTGACTAGCTAACATAAGCAGTATAACGACTTTTACAGAACGGTTAATGTAAGGAAAACTGTAATGTTGCCCCGAAATGATATGGAAGGATGTTGGGATGTTTGCTCTCCTCCAATAAATAAGTTTTTCTTTCTGGAAAGTATAATTTTGGATATATAGCTTTAAATGATAGTTAGGTTTTTATTCTGAAGTAAGAATCATACATATATTATTTTCTGTATTAAAAAAAAGATATATATATATATAATTAATTCATGCAATTATTTTGGAGTTTTCAAACCTTATATACCATAACGCTTGTCAGTTATATCCCTGCTTTAATAAAACATTGAAAATAACATTTATTGTCCATCAATTATATTCTTTATCTATTATTTATCTATTCATTATTATTTTAATACATTAGAATTCTACCATTTTATTCAAATTATGTATGTGTAACTCTATTCCTATGTCACAGCTACAGGATATTTAAACTATTTATTTATATAATCTAATTCTGCTACACTTAAATTTAAAAACACATTTGTGTGCATGCATGCTATCATCAACAACATGCTTCCTAGTTCTTAGATTCTAAGTTATTATGTCCCCCTGGATTTTATTTAAGTAAACTTTCTATGTATCTTTCCATCAATATAAGTAAATACTCAGTTGTAACACTGATATCACCTTTAGAATATTTCTACTCTCCTTTCCTAGAAAGAAACTATTTGTTAGGTACATCTTACCTAATTTCTAAATTAGTATTCTTAAAGGCAAGGCACGATGTCTAATTTAAAAGCTTTATTCATTTAAAAAGAGAAAAGTAGATATATAACTTAAGAATTAAGGATTTTAGAAGAAAACAATATGTAAATTCAAATATATTCTTGACTTTTTATAAATTTGCACGAAGCTGACAAACTTAAAGAGTTCTTATTTCTATCAAAGCAATAAATACACAATAAAAAATTACTTTTATTTATCTATTAATATAAACTTCAATAGAAAAACATGATAACAAAACATGATAGATTGCCTGTATTATTACTATAAGTAGGTTTTCAATCTAAAGACTGTTGCTTTGTAAGAAGATATTAAAGGAGTTTTATTAATAAAAAAAGCGCATAATGGTATTTATTATAACTATGATCTTATTGTATGGCAAAAAGGATGGAAGATAGAATTCACAACTTATCCAAATAAGTGAGAAAGTCCTTATTTGAATGTTAAAGTTTAATTTTCTTTTGAACATTTATATTCCTTTTAATTGTAAATAAATTCTTTATAACCTTATTACTCTTTCCTTTATAAATTCTATAACTGCCATAAAATGTGTCATCATATACAGTTAAAAAGAAAATCTCTTAAACTAAATACAAACCATTAGACATTTTAATTATTATTATGGTCATTAGACATTTTGACTGAAACGTACCAAAGGAGGAGTATTTCGTTTGGATTTTTCATTTTTAATTTTATTTTATATTCACATTTGCTTTTTCACCTTTCTACTTCATTAATATTTTACTGAGTCCTTGCACAAAGACTGACTGTCATATACATGTGATGAATTTATAGGTACTTAAGCTATTGTGCTTTCTCATTCAAATATTTAAAAATATCCATTAAAAAACTATGATTTTTGAGGAATGCAGCAAGAGTAAATAAGATTTATAAAGTCTTTGAATGAAATATGAAATATTTTCACTGTATAATCAACGCAGAGCGTCTGAGAATAAATTAATCCTTTAGAAAGAGTTGAATTTACAACTACAAATCGCTGTTAATTTTAGCTTTCTCTGATTATTCACTTTCAAATGTGTTCAATAATGCAAAGTATATTTATGTGAAAATTTTTGTCTCACTTTTAAGTTTCATTTTTAATCTATTAAAATTGAATCTGGTTTTTCTCATATTTATTTAAATATTTAGAAAGAAAAAAATTTTAATTATTTTTTTTTTTTTTAATTTTTAAATTTTTTATTTAACAAGTAAATGGAATTTAATTTAAAATAGTAATATTATTTTTGAAAACAACATTTTAAAGTTATTTATATTCTATGTATTTACATTGTAATATTTTAACATAAAAAAGAAAATAATTGTGGATTGTTTTCATTAATTTGAAACTTCAAAACTAAAAAAGTTATTGAGAAATGTAGTTACTTTTAGGCAATTAAATTATATATCAGAAATGTTAAAAAGGACAAGTATTTAAAAATAATCGATATCTCTATCCAAATTGTATGTAATGCTATAATTCGATAACTCTATTTGAAAACAAGTTTATGAACTTCTTATATCCATGGATATTCTTTTCCTGTTGAATTTTAAAGTCCTTCAGTTCAGTTCTACGTAATCTTACCAATCTTATCAAGACAATAAATGTGATATACGAACTGAAGAAACATTCGTTTAAAAAAATTAGACTGTGAAAGTAACCGTCTCTAAAAGTCAGCTTAAAACATATTAATAATCTGGTATATAAAGTCCAGATTGCAAGATGTGCAATTTAACAACATCAAATGGTTAATAGTTGAAATATCTTGATATAAAGGTTGAAGAAAATTAATATCATAATCATGCGAATGTGGAGTTATTTTACAAACAAAAATGTCATCAATTTGGTGAGAAACTTAACTAGAAGTTAGCTAGTCACTGAGCAAACAAGCTATAATCTGATAACTCTATTTGAAAACAAGTTTATGAACTTCTTATATCCATGGATATTCTTTTCCTTTTAAACTTTAAATCCCTTCACTTCAGTTCTATGTAATCTTACCACTCTTATCAAGACATTAAATGTGATATACGACACATATCTCTAACATTTATAGTTTAGGCTTATTGAATTTCAAATTTACTTCCGGTTGGAGAGACCTTTCACCTTATATATTGCAAGTATATATACTATTTGTAGTTTTGTCTGAATATTTTGGTCTCAAGTGGATGGACAGACATATAGAGCCTTTTTATAAGGTTCTCTTTGGTCTTAGTGCAAGTTAGAATCGTAAAGATAGCCAAACAGTCTTAAATCCTAAATTAATTAGAGGTATAATTAAGAAACATTGCGGTAAATTGAGAAATTTAGGCCTGGTTTTGTTAAAAAATATTTTTTTTAAAGTACATATTTCTTGAGTTTTTATCTATTAATTGCTTATTGCATTAATACTCTCAAAATTACAAGTTTTTTTTTTGTGCAAACAAACCAAGCAAGATTTAGAAGTATGTCCTTCCTTAATGAAGGGATTTATCATAGTGAAATATAATAAAGACCATTCATTAGAGGTCAGAAATATCGATCAAAATAAATATCGATACTATATCGTTGCATAGAAAACAATATCGATAAAATATAGATATATCGATACATGATTTTTATTATTTGATTTTCAATTTTGCCTGAAACAAAGTTTTTCGGAGTGAATTTTTGCTTTACATGATTGCTTTTTTGTAAGGTGATTACTTTTGAACTGAAATGGATCTGTTACAAAAAAAACTTATATTTTTGCTTAATTGTTTCAGTGATTTTAAGAAAAATTTAGATAACTTTCAATAGCTTTTAAGTGTATGGCAAAATATTGAATATAGGTGCCATTTTAACTGTCTCTCAGCCAAGGTCTAACTTTAATTTTAAAGTTTTTGAAAAGGGAATAAAGAAAATTGAAAAAACACATGGAACTACATAACGATCATAAAAAAAAACTAAAAATGTTTGAAAATATCGATATATCGGTGACTTTTATCGATATTTTTAACATCGATATTTTTAAAGAAATATCGATAAAAATATCGTCGTATTGATATATCGCCGACCTCTACCATTCATGTATAAGGAAGACTATTGCATTATAAATTTACTTACAGTTTCGAAAAGCATACACTATCAAAATAAGAACTATAAGTAAGCCTTCCCGAATTTGTTTTATTAAATTATTTGTTGAGATGGTGCCAAATATTTATTGATTACCATATGATAAATGCCAAGTTTTACATCCATCGCCAAGTTTCACAAGTCGCCGGTTGATTACTATAGTTCATCAAATGAAATTTTAAATGTACTGAACGTCAAAATGGAATTCTCAAAATGTTATAAAACATCATTCTGATTCGATTTTTTTTTTTTTTTTTTTTTTTTTTTGTCGTAGTACGTCACTTCAACACGTGTAGAACGTTGTATTATGCAATTCTCATGTAAGATTAATTTCAGATGCATCACGTTTTTGCCTCCAGGTAATGATGGTTTGAGGGTCTAGAGAAAAAGTAATGCGCAACTAGACTTATAAATAGTACAACACTGTGCTTTTTGCCCTTTGTTAAATGGTAGTGTGGGATGGAGTTTTTTTTTTTTTTTTTTAGGTCTCATGCAGTTATGCACAGGTTCCAACATGATTACTGTGGTTGCAGAAAGATATGCTTATGGGTATTATTTATAAGGACACTAAATCCAAAAAGTTTTTGAGGCCATTATTATTTCTGTTTTTTTAGTTAATTGAGAGAAGACATTGATCACGTGCAGTGTTTAGTATATTAATTCCTCAGTCCTTATTATGAATGAAAATAATTAGGATGCTTTTTGTTTAACTGTCTACATTCTTTAACTGTTTAACTGGCTTACAAAGTATGAAAGTTAATATTCTACCAATATAGAAGATTGTAATTTCCTGATGAATGAAAATAAATTCGTTTTTAATCAGTTCGCTTGTTGACTTCATAGGTGGAAGTATATAATATTAAATTTTGCTTGGCATTTAAAAACAAAGTGAGAAATTACTGTAAAAATTGTTTTACTCAAACATTTTAATGTAATGTCCTTAAGTTTCATGTTTGAATATACAAATTTAAAGTGTTAAAATATGATAAAACATGTCTTTAGAAAGAAACAAACTGGCACTTTAATTTTATGTAATGGACGGATAAAACGTTAAGTAGTTTAAATTATCTGTTCAACTTAAAATAAGATGAATTCTGAATGTATTACGGTAATATATAAAACAATCATATATTTGTTTAGACTAACTAGTAATGTTTTCTAACCAGTCAAATGTGATGCTTTTCATAAAAAAAAATATTCCCCCCCCCCCCAATGTTTCATTCTATTTCACAATTAGTATCAAGCAATTATTAGTTGATTGTATACCGGTTTATTACTTGATATGATTACATAACATTTTATTGCTAACATTTACAAAGCACAAATATGACACATATATAACTGTCAGAGTCATTCAAAACATAAGAACCCTATTTTACACAATTTAATTTCAAATGGGTTGCAACTAGTTGATTTATAATTTGCTAGGATAATTACTACTTTCCTTACCTTTAATTTTTGAAATCATTTAGCATTCATTAGATAATAAATACTTATGATAACAAATATCAAACATTTTGTAGAATAAAAGTTTTTAAGATTTTTTTTATAAATTTTGTTGTTATACATAATTAATTTTTAATTGAAGTTTAAAAGTGATTTTGAGTTGTATTTTATATACCTACACTAAATAATATTAATGAAACAGTCGAATTTCTTTAATAGAAGCATCAAAAAGTTTTAGTAAAGTGATTTTGTTAGTGAATAAAAAGTATATTTGTATGCATGCTTCTTGAGATAACAAAACAAGTTAATAGAATGTTCGGTAACTAATAGAATTGCCAAATATGTATAAAAAATTAAAATTCACTGATTTTGTATAATTACATCTCATAAAATATTTAATTTCAAACTAATGGAAACATTGAGATAATACAAGTTGCGAAATACAATTTGAAAATTCATTTTTTTTAATTTAAAAATCGTTTTCTTTAATTTCGTATGATTTGATAAGCAACAAACGAAAATTGAAATGTTAAAAAACTTCCATTTGGACAGTAAGAAAATCCCCACGCCTGTTCAAATATTTTGATATAAGTATTTTGTATCAAAATGTCTTTTATTTAATTTTAAATTATTTTAAATTTTAGTTTAAAGTAAAGTAAACACCACTTGTTTAGATTTTTGGTATATCTCTTCTAGCATAAATCTTCGAATAAAAGTTTCACTTTTTATATTATTCTTAATATATTTCAACTTTGAAAACAAAGGAAAATTTCTATTTGTTGCTTTTTGTCTAAGCTTTTTAATCTTAACTAGACATGTTATTGTTCTAAAACATTAGAACCTCATTTGTATGAACAATAAATTGCCTTAAAAAAATATGGAATATGTTAATTTTAGTTAAAAGAAAAGTAAACACGACTTATTTGGTTTGTTGGTATATCTCTTCTAGCATAAACCTTCGAATGAAGTTTTCACTTTTTATATTATTCTTAGTATATTTTAACTTTGAAAACACATGAAAATTCTTATTTGTTGCTTTTTGTTTAAGCTTTCCAATCTTAACTAGGCATATTATTGTTCTAAGACATCATGACCTCATTTGAATAAAAAATAAATTGCCTTAAAAGCATATGGAATATGCTGCAACCATTTTATAGGTAACATGAAAAAAAATTTCACTAGTTTTAAATTGCGCAAGCTAAAAGTTTTTCTGAAAACATCAAAAACATCAATTCTATGTTTAAAAGCATACTATTGCTTGAAAAGAGGTTTAAAGTTAAGCCATATGATTTTCTTCTAAATACACAAAGACGTAAAGAATTTACGATTCAGACAAAATGAATTATTTATAAAATCAAAGTTTCAGTCATCGTATCAAAGGTATTTTTTTTTTACTTTGTAAATTGTATGACTTTAATTTTTAATTAAATTTTAAATCTATATATTTATTGGATAAATTTATTTTTTAATTGTTAAACAAGCATAAAATTACTAAGCCTTAAGACTGAAAAAGAAATTATTGTGTCAGAATAAAAATATAATATTTGAAATACAAATCATTCAATTAATAAAACTTTTCTTAGTTAAAAAAAAAATTATCTTGCACACTTTTAATGTTTTAATGGGAAAAAAAAGGAAAGTTCATCATTACTATACATAATTAAGTGGAATTAATACATATATAACTACAGAAAAGTAAACACATACCTTTCTGTGCGAAATGAAATAGTCTTCTAACCTATTCTCCTTGGAGAAAAACTAAAGCTCATTTCATTTAAAGTGTGTATTACAAATAATTAATGTAACCAGTAGAGAGATATGTACTATAATATAACTCTAGAAGAGAGGTATGTTTTCAATAATAGTTATCTCATTTTGTCTGATTAACTACTCTTCGAATAGTATTCAGTATATGTAGATACTGATACAGAAGTTTTAGGAATTAGAATTTCCCATAAATAGATTCGCAACAGCTCGTGAAATATCGCATCACCGGAACCAAGAATTAACAAAATCAACATCCTTCCGTAATTACTAGAAACGTTAAAGAGATTTCGAAAAGCCAGACAAATTTATTGAAAAAAAAATATATTTCCTAAGCTTAAAAAATGTGCTGAAGTAAACTTAGTCAAATAACTATTCGATTGCAATGCCCTCAATCTTTTGAAATTTATGGATCAGAAGATATTAAATACAATGGCAGTTCATACCACCTGTTACACGATCTCATCAGAGAACTGTCTCATTATCTATTTATCTTCCATTTGTACCAACATCGACATCCATGCGATCAATATATGTTGCACCACTATCAGCAGATAAAGTGTCACATCAATATTCACAAAAATACACAAAAAAGTGAACGAATAATACCAAAACTGATTCCTTTATTGCTCCAAATTAGGGATGTATCATCAAGGACACAACAAGTTAAGAACTGTCTACTACAATTCTTTTAATTCCAAAATGCAAGTAGTCCAATCTATTACGATTTCCAATCCATCCCGGATGTTGATTATGCAATTAAACTTAACAAATAAAAGCATAAAGAATTTCATTTGTTAAGATGAAACTTCAAATTAGAAGATGAAACATAATCAATATTCATTACCAGGTATACAAACAAACAGACGATGTTTGTTTATGGACCCATGGTCTGTTGAGCACAGCTTGCTGTCGGAGATGCCATCCGATCATACAAACAAACAGATGATCCCAACAAAGACGGCTATTCCTCAGCCATCATTATCTCTGTGGAAGCAACTAAGGATGCTTATCGTTTCAAAATCCAAATAAGATCAACCCATTAGTTGCAGCTTACCTGAGGAAGACGTCTGTAAGAGGTAGAGGATACAGGTTACTGACATGGGGGAAGGGATGTCCTTACCTGGCGAAGGAAAGGGCATCGTCCGGACATACAACAGAGATGAAAGTAGATCTGCGACCGTAACGGTTAGCTGCGATGTTGGATCTCCTCCCTGCTTCCAGAGGACACTGGAAAACCGGAGAAACCGGACATTATGCAGTGCCCGGACCGTCCCCCACGACGGCGCATGCGCGGCATCTTCGATCCGGTTACCGTCCTAACACCCCTCTACCACCCTCTCCTCATTCTCCTAGGTAGTTGTGGATGCCATGTAAAAGAAAGAAAATCGATAGTTCTGAATCATAACTCTTAATTTCTGTGCATCTTCCTTTATTTATTTTCCAACCTTCTCTAGTATCATAACAGAAGGCAACTTGAACCATCAGCTAAGACCATTGCAAGAAGATTTCTTACAATACACCCTCTCTCTTCTGGCTGACTTTCCCCCCTAATCCTGGATACTTTTTCCAGTGGACTGAAAGGGCCTCTATGGTAACTGGCAAGGACTGGGCGAGCGCATAGTTCGGTCGAGGTAGGGAGAAGCACATAACAACGCGGAGGGGTAAAACTGGTTGGATTAAAACTCAACAATGAGTCTCGATGTTTGGGGTTGATAAGAAGGAGGGATGTTGAAGGAGCAAAGCCCAATCAATAAAACAGAGTTGGGAAGAAAATTGGACTTTTTTTCAGAGATCTTTTATTAAACCGAAGAAAATGTAGAAGGTATTTTTGATTGTACACCCGACTCATGTTATCGATTGGTATAAGCAGCCATTCTGGAAAGAGAATCGGTAGCTCTTTCATCGATCGTTAACGGTCCCCCCCACCCCCTTCTAGTTACTGTTGCCATCGTGATATAGAGAACGTTCCCTCCATCACTCCATCTCGAGCATCATTCCCCGGAGCAGGATTCCTCTGCCCGCATCGCGAACGGATAAAAAAATAAAAATATCGCCATGCCCCAAAGGCTTTTAATTTCGAATTAGGGACGCGCAGTCATGGAAGAGTAATGGCTTCCAGGTTGGTGGTGGTGGTTTGTAAACAAACTGACGGAGCTTTTTATATATAACTTTATATTGAGGAATTTGAAATTTCATAGAAATAGAAGCTATGACAGTGGTCGGCTATTCCTTTGAAAGCGAACGATTCAGCAAATATGACAAAGGAAATGAAGAATGCGCAGAAAAATATTAAGAATTTTACCTCAATATTACTAGAAAACGTGTTTTATAGAAGTAAAAACTTTTCTATAAGTATACCATCATTAAAGGTAATTTTGTAATAATAAATAATTAACAATTGCTATACCAGTGTCCATTCCGGTTCAACAAAACTTACAAAGAAAAAATAAATAAATATGAATGAAAAATAACTACGAATGAGAAATAACAAAGTTATTGCAAATGTATTGCAAAAGAAAAAAAGTTCAAATTCTATAAATAGCTGAATGCAATAGGTAAAGTTAAAATTATTGAGCTTAGATAATATTCCTTAGTAATCAACTAAAAGATATTTTTAACGTTGTAAAAGGAAAACTGCTCACATTTGTGTTTCGAAAGGGGGAAAACCGAGAAGTTCACTTCATAAGATAGTTAACGAGACAAGATATCACAATCTGCATCATGTCTACAATCTTTTAAATCAGATTGCAGTGTAATCATGCGGGAAATGAAACCCTATAATTGTCGCATACTAGGCAAAGTTTTTGCTTTTGAGACGTAAGTTGGAGGTTGGAGGAAGCCCATTACTTCTTTGAAATACATGTCTAAACATGGCGCAATAAACACGATTTCCGCTATAAACATTTAATCAGAAAAGTAAAAAATCTTTTAAAATCTAAGTTTTTATATAAAGTACAATAAAGCGAGTATTTTTTTTTTTTTTTAAATTTACAAACAGGCATGTCATAGTAAGCAATTTATTAATTACTAAATAATAACACTAAATTTTAGTTATCTGGTCTAACAAAAGATAAAAAGAATAATTCCATTTGATAAAATAGCTTTTTCAAGTTGAAGAATTGTAACCCTCTATGGAGTCTTTAGATTATATTTGAAAAATTAAGAACCAAACAAAGAATGTGCATTCTTTCATTCATATATTAAAAGTTGAAAAGTTGGTTATTTCACAATCATAGAGACATTTTTTAATTATGTTTTGTTTTAATTGTGTCTATACTCCAATTATAAACCGTGAAACTCAAAACAGATACATCTAAAAAAGTATTCACAACATCATCAACAAAATGTAAAATTTTTTTCGAACTTTCTAATAAATGAATAAAATGCATGGAAATGCAAGTTCAATATAAGAATTAATTTATACTTTGACACAAGTATTGCTTTTAGTATCCTCGAACTAAAAGGAGTTTGTTTTCAACATTCGGTTCGCAATGATGGCTCTCGGTGAGGAATATGTAAGGGGAGAAGGTGAACTACCACCTTAAAATTAGAGCTCGCCCCCCCCCCTCCCCCTCCTTCCCGGTAGCCTCTTCTACTCACATTGTACTCTTATTGTAGTTGAACACATTATTTAAAATTTTAAAAAAATTCACTTATTTTTCGTACACATTTCTTTTGCTGAACGGGAGAGGGAAGGGGGGGGGGGGGTGAGGGCAAAGACCTCATTCCCACCAGAACAGGGTGGTCACATAGTAAATTTGTCGATATAGGAGTTCCTTAGTTTCAACCAAAATGTGAGCGCAATTCAAAATAAAGACATCTCGCCATATACGAGAATGAGAAGAATTGATATCCAGCTCTCATAATTACAGATGCAGCGAAAAATGTTCGAAAAATTCCTTCGGTATCATTTGAAGCAATACCATGAATGTGTTGAAAAAGTACCTGGAGAATGAAAAAGTACCGGGCCAAGGCCATGTTATAAAGAAAATTATTGAACCTACCAGTAAGGACTGAGAAACGCTTCATTTGCAAAACCCTCAGGAGTAAAACAGTGCAGTAAGATTAAATTACTCTAAAAATTAATTAAATTTGTAAATTATTTATTATCTAAATTAAAATATGTTGCTTTTCTGTCTTTTTTTTTTCGGTACATAGCAATTATTTGATGGTGCCATGCAAAAGTATTTTTTAAATCCTTTAAGGTAAGTTGGGGTAACTGGACCCAGATTCTTATAATAACTGGAAAGGATTTCTAAAACTTTTTTTTTTTTTAAATTGAAGAATTTAAATATTAATGGGATGCCAGAGAAAAAAGTGCAGGTACCTATGCTTTTAGTTTTAACTCTTTTTTTTTATTTGTTTTGTTAAATATATTAGAGCTCATTTACTCATTTATTTTGCGAATTACATTCTCAATCTTAATACCTTTTAGAACATTTTAATAGCATATTTCTCTACCTTTTTCATTTTTTGTGTTTTTCATTTTTTACAAATAAATGAACTGTTACAACTCGAGTTGTGTTAAATTAGTAAACACAATTCTACTTAGACACAACGAGTAGTGTTTTTCCAATAATTCTAGTTAAAACATTGCTATATTTAACAGAACGTTAAAGACTATTTATAAAAGTATAAAGGTATATGATCAGAATCAGACAAGCTATTCAAATTAGTATGACATTTAGCACCAGTTGGTGCAACTACTCCTTTTTTTACAATAGGATAATCAAAGATTGGAATGATTTGTCTGCTAATGTTGAAATTTCCGGGAAAGTGAAGAATTTTAAGAAACAGATATGGCACTGGGGATCATCAATAGGCAATAATTGGAAGACACAGGCACATTTTGTGCTGCAAAATTTTTATGTTGAGTTATTTACTGTACTATATTTGATGTAAAATAGGTAATTTATCTTTTCATACTCTCGGATTCTAAAAACTTTGTCAGTTTGTATTCTTATGAATAGTATTTTTTCAGTATGATTCTTTGTCAAACGCTATGTCAATATTGTATTATTCCTGTATGATTCAGTAAACTTTTTGTATTCTGAATTGTATGTGATGTAATTAGGTTAATTTCTAAAATTATCTATTGTGTAAAATCCAAGTTTGATGTTTTCTATTTTGTATTCTTTATTATGCTATTCTGTATTTTATGTTATGTATGTAATTTCGATTTATTTATGCTCGACCAACCCAGTTGGGCCTTGAGCCTGTTGTTGGTCTTCAAGATTTTATTTGTATAAAGGGACAAATGGGTCCTCCAACCATACAATTTTATTATTTATTTTATTAATACTAATGATGCCAATGTCAAAATAAAGTGTCATTTATTTGAATACTACCAATTTAAGCTTAAGTTACCAAGGGTTACCGTTAAGTAAAAACTTCTAGGTGAACCATTCGGTAGGTATTAATGCAAGAAGAAATGCTTAACTCGTTGTAAAAACATGGCCAAGTGACACCAACCGACTTTATATTAACTTCGACTTTTGTGTTTGTGAAGGAAAATTTCCGAAGGACAAATTAACCGACTTACCAATCGAGCTGAAACTTGGCAAATAGACTCGTTGTCGGTGACAATTCATTCTATCAAGTTTTGCGGGTTGTCACTAAACACGTTTCAATTCCATGGCGGAGCACTATTTAATCCACTAGCCGACATTTAATCAAGCTGAAACCTGGTAGATACTCATTTTCAATGGCAATGCATTCTATCAAAAGGTTTGGAGCATAGAAAAATCAATGATATTTTTCGTAGTGGCCTAACACGATGAAAATTCGACATGAGCTCAAAGTCGCTAGTGAGTTGCGATTTCACATAAAAGCTGGCAATGCATATAATGAGGATTTATATTAAAAACTGTTTTTATGGGTATTTTTTTTTTTTTTTTTTTTTTTTTTTTTTGTATTACAGTATCACATTCAAACTCCAACTATGGCTTGTTACTACTCTTATCACTTAGCAATGAATATGAGTGGATGTTGCTATTTAAACTACTATAACCGCATCGAGTTAGCATGATTTTTTTTTTTTTTTGCAGGAATTAAAGCTTTCAATAATCTAATAAGAATACAACTTGATACAATAAAAATGAATTTTATGAAGTAATCAAGGCTAACTTTTGAAGTATTCAGTTTTAAAATACTATTTCCTAATTTAATGGGTTTGAGTTTTCATAAAATCATTGTAAGGTATGTGCACAAAATAAGGTATGGCTCCAATACCCAATAAGGTCGTCTGTCTTTAACTGAAACTGTAAATAAAATTCACATCTACTAATTGGTAGCGTTTACCTCTTCCCAGAGAAGCAACCTTGCAATATTTAATAAAATGAATAAAGTAGATTGTAACACAGGAGATCGGAGACGAAAACTTTATTTTTTACACCACCAAAAAGAGCTTTAAAGTGAGTTGCTTTCAAAGAATTTCTCTAGATAAAAAAAAATGTAAGTAATAAAAAGAGATGCCGCTGTTTCAGAATTTTTCCCGAGAATAATAAATAGTTTAATTTGTCAGATAGCAGTAAAAAATATTACGGCTGAAAATCTGTCAACCTTGGTTTTGAGAATCGATGTCGATTTGAATGCTATTGTTCGTAAAGACCATGTGCTTGATATTTTAAATACAGTAATTAAAAATGTATTAATTTCCAGTATCAAATTACAAAGCTTTCACTGATTGAAGTTTTTCAGCTATTATGCTTTTTTAATAGTCAGCCATGACCTATTAAACAAGAATTGTAAATATCAATACTTTAATGTAATATCTGATGTTTCTTTATTAGTTATCAGGCAGTAAATATTTTAGTTATAAGTCATTATCTGAATGGTTGATTTTAAGAGCTTAACTTATTTTTTAAGTACCTTTAATCAAGTTTTAAAATGTATAGATAAATTTGTATCTTAAGGGCTCTGTCTACTTTGGATGCATACAAAAAACGCTATTTTTATTATTATTATTTTTTTTTTAGGAATACTGTTAAGTTTATTAATATAAAACTTGTTAGGCTTAACAAAAACATTTGTAAACTAGAAAAAAAAATATGATTTAACCACTTTTTTTAGTGTGAAAATGCCAGGTAAACAGGAGACCTCAAAAAGTAGGTAGGTGTACGCTGCTGAAAAAATATCAGAAACTACTGAACTGATCCTTATGAAATTTTAACCGCATATTCTGTACACTTATCGCTATATCCCGTACCAGAATTATTGCAAAATTGTAATTTTTACTATATATATATTTATTTTTTTGCAAAAAACGTTTTTTTTTTTTTTTTTGTCCGCCATTTTGTTATTTATAAATTAATATTAGATGCGAGGGATATAGCCACTGTCACACTAAACCTAAAACCCTTAATTTTTTTTTGTTTCAGATGGACTTTTGTTCAGATTTTTTCAACAGCGCACACCTACCTACTTTTTGAGGATTCCTGTTTACCTGGCATTTTCATGCTAAAAAAGTGGTTAAAATAATTTTTTTCTTCTTTTTAAATTTACGAATGTTTTTGTAATGCCTAACAAGTTTTAGCCGACCAAACGGTATAGTGGTTAGCGTGCTAGCTTCTAGACCGCGAGGTTGCGGGTTCGAGTAATGTGTTAGGCATGGGTGTTTGTAAATGCATGTTGGCTTGTCTAATGACGAATGTTTCGTCGTGTTGCTGACGGCGCCAGATAATCTGAAAACAACCAACCTAACAAGTTTTATATCAATAAACATAACAGTATTCTTAGAAAAAAAAAAAAAAAAAATATTAATAAAAATAGCGCTTTTTTTTTTTTTTTTTTTTTATGCGTCCAAAGTAAACAGAACTCTTAAACTATTGATTTAAGGTTATTAATATCGTTTGTAAGTCAGTTTTATTAATGTTATAATTTATATCTTAGTAGGCTCTGTAAAACTTTTATTTATTAAAACTGGTGGCTGAGTAACCTCAATAAGGCTAATTGGGTTAATTCCATTGATTAAATAAGCCAACTAATTTTTTTGTAATTTAATAGTTAGGCTAACCTATACAAAGTTTAGAGTGCTTCCAGATTATTTTAGGTGTTTACAGAATTAAAAATTCTGAAACCTTAGCTTGGCCTTATTTCAAGCATTTAACTTATTTGGCAAAAAAACACACACATGAACTGCGAATTATGCAAGTTTCTCGTGATAGAAAACAGTAATACTATGCAGTCATTTATTGTGCAACTACCTTTGCCATCTTTTAAAATAAATTTTTAAAATTCAATAATTTTGGAATACTAGTCACAACAAACTAAAGTATATTAGATTTGTTCCACATTAAAGCTAATTGTGAGATTGCCTAGCAGTCATTTGATAAAATCCTCTTCATTTAACAGCTTATTTTCTTGTTACCTTTAAGAAAATATCAAACAAGTAGTATCATTATGAATTATAGACTATAAAAGCCCACTTCCACACAAGCTTTACTTTCAGTGTATTCATGTTTCTTACAAATGAACTTGGGTATATAAATGATTGAACATATGTATTTTGTAAATACTTACAAGTTACTTTGTTTTTTAAAGTTGGTTAACAAGAAGCTAAGTTACAAATCTGCAAAGGTCAGTGACATTTGGTAATAAAAATCTCGTTAGTATGGCGATATTCAGTAGCAAACAAACGCCAAATTGGATATAAACTTACATAAGATCTCCAAGTTCCACCTGATATCGGTTCCAAGATGGGAATTTCTTCAGGATTTACTAAGACAGCACTCTTACGAGTTAAAAAAAAACAAAAAAAAACACCACTTCCAATTCTATATTTGCATATGCATTAATCTTCAATGCACAAAACTAAAATGAACTGCAATATATATCAGAAGTTATTCTCAAGAACCAATGCATTAACACTTCTTTAAACCGTCCTTTCAATTTAAAGCAAATTCATAGATGCAAACCTGAAATGCCCCATCAAGTACAATGATGATAACTGGAACAGTGCCCATAAAAAGTAAAGAATGTTGACTTCAGAAAAAAAAAATCTGCAGTTCTTAGCAATTTACGTGTGCTGTTTATGACCACATTTCTGCCACAGGAATAAAGCAGATAACGAGTAAAGATATAGCTAATAGCTAAAATGAAATTTCTTATTATTTGCATTTTGAACAGAACAATCAATCATAAAAAGAAAATGGTTAAATTATGTATAGTTGCTTTGAATTCAAGATCAAGAAAATGCAATATCCAATGACTTAGTAGTAACTTGCAAATTAGCATAACTTAAAAAGTGTCAAGATATTTCTCTGAATGAACAATTCCCACATTTTTTAAAAACGAGTGAAATTAGTTTATATTTATGAAGAATTTCTTTATGATTCCAAATATTCAAACAAAAGTTCTTTAAAAATCAAGAAAAAAAAATGCCCGAAAACCTCATTAGATTGCAGTCCGTTAAAAACGCTAATTTTTTTTCTGTGACGTCAAAACTTCTTTCGTTTCTATGGTTATCGTGAAGTTTCTGACAAGGTGAGAGTTTTTAAACAATTGCCATATCCATGCTAGGTTACAAATTAAAAAAAAAAAAAAAACAGCAATGAGCAGAAATTATTGTATTTATGGCCTTTTCGAAACATTTAGAATTGAATTAAAAAAATACGGGAATTGTCCATTGTTTCTTTAAACTGAATATATTAAAATTAGATGTTCTTGTTTAGGAAGTAAAGATACATTTATATCAACCAGTTTAAGAGCAGATTTTTAAACATTTTATAGTTCGTTCAGTCTGTGTTTTTATTGAAATAAATTCAAACTATTAGTATATTTTGGAATTTTCATAAGCATTAAAAGTTGAAAGAAAACAAATACCAAGAAGTAAAAAATGTGAATAAATTTATGTTTATCTACAAATCATGGTGATTACATCACTCAAGTGACTGGTCAAATAAGAAGTGCATGTTCTTTGTCAGAAGAACCTATAAAATGGTCCTGAGACTGATTTTTGAAATCATACAACAAATTTGTCACACATAGAATATTTACAAAAGAACTAAGTACACAAACTAACATAGTGTTATGTGAAATAGGTCCATCTTCAATGCAGACTAGACATTTTTTTAGGTATAAAACGATTGCACCAAACCATTCTCTTTGGCAAGTATAAAAATTTCACCTCTGAACAACATTAATCAAGTCCCTAATAGTGCTGTGGATTTCTGTCAGTAGCTTCACATCTCCAGAGCACTTACTCGAGTAAGAATGAAAACGATCCCTTTGGGTCTCCAGGCAGGAGATGAGCTCGCGGAAGTGGAATTGTTCCTGTGCTGGTATATTGGCAGTAAGAGTACCACAAGTGGTACAGAGCAGAGAAATCTTTTCGGTGAGCTGGGTCACTTTGGAGCTGTTGCCATAGGGAGAATTTCTCAATCGTCCAATCATGTCGTCTATGTTCTTGTAAATGTCCATGAGCTTGTGATCCGGCTCACCGGGTTTGATCTGATTCATGTTCTGCGCTGGTGTGTTATTTACTTTAGGGGTTATTGCGGGAGAGCATTTAGGATTCTTCGAAGGAACTTCTTCGACTAGCGCCAAGTCTTCTGGCGGTGGGGGAGGAGGAAAGAACAAATTGTCGTTCTCTTCTTGGGAGTTATTTACAAAGGAGGCCTCAGAATTCCCTTTTGCTGCCTTCACGTCATTTGGAAGCTTTTTTTTATTATGAGTATATGTTTTTCCTTCGGAGGAATCTTCCTCATCTGGAAGATCAGGACTGCCGTTGCCATCAGACGATTTGGCCACCTTGTCGTAGATTGCAAAATCGCGTTCAAATAATTTTTTAAAGTTCTTAACACAGCCTGAACTGTGCCTTCTTCCATTTGATTCCTTCTTCAAAAGGGCTGCTTTGTCATTGACAAATGCATCACTCTTACTACGTTCATGCTTTATGTCTTCGGGGTCGACACAGTCTTCAGCACACTTTTTAGCTAGGACATTCTTGGCAAGGTTTGGCTTCTTTTTTATTAGAGGCTTAGTAGTTTCAATAGCACCATTCACCTCAGATTTGACATTTAGTTTTTCCAAACCCGCCAGGCAATCCTCATCATCAGCACCAATGGAATTTTGAAATCCCTCAGGAGCGGGAATCACGACCTCAGATCCGAGAACAAGTGATTGAGAAGACAATTTGAGCTCGTTTGCATCCAAAAGAGGTACCTTAGTCAAATTACCCATATCATCAGGGGAACTAAAGGATTCCTCACTCTCGGAAAACAAGTTCTCGTCAGAGAGATCAGTGACTGGAGCAAGCTTTGAATTATTAGCAAAATGATTAACCTTTTTATCATTACAATTATTTGGCAGCATTTGCATATCCCCAGAGCATTCAATAGCTTTGTGTTGATTATACATCAATTTGGGACTTTCATTACTTGGCACTCTTCCAGATGCCGATTTATTGAAATTTCTTTTCTTCAAATTCCGTTTGTGCATGTCTCGATCAAGCCTGTCCGAATCGAACACCAACGCGCTGGTGCTATTCGAGATGCAATTATTGCCAACCACGTTCTCCCACGAAGCATGGTGATTTGAATTGTTCACAAAAATGTTCGAAACATTACCCAAAAGTTCCATTGGCTCCCGTATACAAGTCAAACTCTCAGACTTCTTCTCCTGCTTCTTATTTGGAAAAAACCTATCACCCAGGATGGGCTTTCTAGATCGCAAATGATGAGATTCAGTAATGGAGAAAGTCTCAAGAACATCGTTCATTTTGTTATGTGTTAGGTCCGACTTCTGCCTCAAGAAAAACCTATGAGAATTCCGGATTGATTTATTCTCTAGACCATATCGCATCCCAGTCATATGCCTGGAACTGATTTCCAATCGGCTCAGGTTAGTCACAGACCCAGTTACTCTGCGATCCACATGCACTTCTTCGCTTATTTCTCGCAGGCATTCAAGTTCCCCCTCCATGATAGTTTCCGGAGGGCAGGCAGTTCCTTCATGTAATCCATGCTGGCGCAATGAATCCAAATAGGCTCCGATGCGTGCTCCTTTTGGGAGGGTTCCATACCTACTAATTGCTTTCTTTACATTCTGAACTTCAAGTGCAGCAACCCTAACCTTTTTTGTATCATTCTTTTTGCCATTACTGCTATCTTTTGTCTTCTGCATGGCAAGTGATGTCTGAGATCTGTTCTTCTTTGACGATTTCTTTAGCTGAATGGAAGATGCATCTGACGAGGAGGCAGCAACTCCTGAATCTTCCTTCTCTGAAATGCGCTCGTGGGAATCGCCTTTTGGAATGTTGTTGCAACCTGAGAAGTCTTCAGCTCCGGCATCAAATTTTACGTCAGGTGACTCCCTGAAAAACATGCTGTCCTCAACTTTGTCTAAATCGTCTGGGAATGAGTTTTCTTTGAAGGAACTGGTTCGTTTCGGTGGGGGAGCCAGCATGTGTTTGTATCGGGGACTAGATCTGCTAAGCTGTACAAATACTGATTTAACAGAAAAAATGTTTTGGCTTTCAGACGTCATGACATTGTTTTCTGAAATGGAAAAAAACCAACTATTAATTATAATGTTTTCAAAAACAAAATTTTATAATATAAAGCTTTGAAAAATTATATATGTGGATATGTCCCAGATGCCATTTAAACCTTTCAACACCTTGGGTAAACTTCGTAAACAAAAAGAAGCAAGGTTCCGACAAGGAAGCAACCTTTTAAAAAGCTTGAAAAGGGTGTCTTTATTCACTGACAAGCTTTTCTTAAATTCCTCTTGACCAACTTTACAACAAGATTAGCACTGTAAAGAATGTGAAAACCTTTTCATATAATAAGCTTGCTACAAGGTTTACACTGTATATGCCCAAATCTAGAATCCACCTTCTCCGAGGGTTCCCATCTAAAGCCATGTTATGGTGGTTAGGCTGAAGTGTAAAGTAGTTATCACACGGGCGGAATATCCCCAACCCATCCCATGAGAGTTTAGGTGATGCGAGTTGCTAAAATAGAAATTTTCACTCGTGCTGAGTTTTGCGACTGTCATAAAATAAGTTTATCAACGTTGGCACTTCTCTGTTATTGGAAAAATTTCTCATTTTTTTTTTATAGAAATAGAAAACTCGTAAAAAAATTATTGCCTTGACAAGCAACTGGTATCAAAAATTTTTTACTTGACATTTAAAAATGCTTCGCACTTACTTTTTTAAATTTTAATATTTATTGTATAGTAAAATGTAAAATTATACAATTAAGTGTGTAATCTTTAAAACTTATTCCAAATTAATAGGTAATTTACATTTTTATAGTATTTATATTATGACTATTTTTAGCCTCATACAAATATGCAATATTTATTTCGTACTAAAAAGAAAGAAAAGGCTGAGCAATTTATATTCAAACAATCTTTTTGTAGAATGATTCGGTGTTAATACTGCAATACCTTTTTTTATTAAGATTGCTATTTTTGTACTAGTAAATTTCAAAGGGACATTTTGGTCATCTAAGTTAGACGATTATTTATATGGAAAAAGCGAAAATACTCGACTGCGTATATTTTTTAGAGGGATTGATTATTGGTAAAAAAAAAAAAAAAGATAATCAAAAGAAATAATAAATTAATTCCAGTATCCCCAATAAAAAACTATTAATAGTGATAATCAAGTAAAATGATAAATTCTAGTACTAGTTTCAAGTTCCTATGCCTTGTGGGGAATCGAACCCGGGTCTCTTGGGTGACAAAAAAGATGCTGACCACTATACAGCAAAGTAACACCAGTTTGTAGACGCCAAGTTCTTAAACTAAAGTACTTTTTCGTAATATTTCTTGATAATTTATTTCTTTTAAATTTTGTAAGCACCTAAACAAAATATATATATATATTCGTTTAACAAGGTGACATTTTTAAATGTTTTTGCAATAGCACCAAATCAGATATGTAGCCTTTGTACAATACATCGAAACTTAATGAACATTTTGCTAGTTAGATTTCAAATGTTATGTCCAAAAAAATATTAAGGTAAATCTTGTAATGATATTTTCACATTATTGAGTACTAAATTTTTTTGGCGAATTACAGATTAACCCTTTAAATCCCACGGAGTCAGCGTTGTGGATTTCACAAAAACCCAATGACTTTCCATTCGAAAAAACTAGAAATGAATTCGCCCGACTTGTTCTCCTGTGGCCCACACCTGGGTTTCCTGTGGGGGGTCACTGTCAACTATTAGAAGATTATTACTATATGTCTACAACTTGCAATAGGGTTGTGCATTGGGTCATCTACTTGATATGTTGTAGCATTTAGTTGGCATCTTATCAATGAATGAAACACCACTGCTAAGTACTTGACAAGATTCCCATAGAACAAAAATCCTGACTTTCTTACTCAGTGTCCAAAGGGTGGGGCAGTTTGACAATGAGTAGTTAAACCCATGGCTCCCCTTTACATGTTCCACAATAGCCTATTGTTGAGGACCGTCACGCTTCAAATAACTACTGCTGTTGAGATTCACCACAGTTTGAAATATCCATATCCCCCCCTTGGACCCGACCAAGGGCGACTAGCTGGGAAATTTTCTACAAGGCGATTTAGGGTGGGTTGGGATTTAAAGTGTTAAGATGATTTTAAACGAATGCAGCAGTGATTCTTCATTTCTTCATCAAAATTACTTATATCTTATTACTTATTTCACTAATCACATGCCTACTTTCCTTGAAGCATTTTTAACTTTTAATTTTCTATCTACTTTTATCTAAAATGTCCACTAGCTTGCTTGGTGAGCAAAATTCATGCCAGCGGTTGGTAAAAATGGACGGAAGCCATCTGATTGTTGGTTGGTCCCCAACAGCGTTGGCTGAAATTATCTTGCACTGCTTCGTTTGGAACGATGCAGTCATAGAAAGAGCAAGAACAGGTTTTGTGTGTGGGAATGGGCTTCAAAGTTGGGTCTGTGGTTGAGTTGGGGATATGTCCCCTGTGTGATACAGGTTTAATGACAAATAAATGGCAAGGTTTAAGTAATAGGGATGAAAACAGTCAAAATATAGAAAAGAGGATAATATATACACAGCACTACTTTGAACAACAAAAATAGCTGAATAAGAATATATTTGTGTGTACAGAACAATGATGTAGTCAGAAATTTTTTCTGAGGGAAGGGGGGCGGGTAGTCAAGTTTAGTCTGATAAAGTCCTATAAAGTTCACTAAAAATAATAAAATTGTAGAAAAAACAAAACTTCTCTGAAAAAAAGTGGAAATTCGCATAAAGGCGGAAGATTTTCTCCTCTGTAGCAAGCTTGCATGCTATCTGAGACTTAGATGGGGGAATTCTTAAAGGTATGTAATATAAAATTGTTTGACGATCGTAAATGAAAATTTTAAAATTATCTAGACTTGTTAATTCCCATAAAACATACGTTGAGTAAATAAAAGTAAATGCTAAACTTTGTCACTGATCTCCGACTTTCCAAAATAAATATGCAACAATAGGGAAAGAGAAAATGAAAATTAAAATACCGTATAGAAATTATTTACAAAAAAAAAAATTAAGGGCAAATGATAATCTTTCAGTATGATAAAACTTTGAATGTTCATATTTCTATGCCTAGTAATTTCTGAATATAGCAAACATTTCTACATTGAGAGTAGAAACTGTACAAAGAAATAAAACATTGTAAACAGTAGTATGGTAGCATAATACAAAGGCAGTAAAATTCACTACTCAACAGCCACCCCAAAAAATTAATATCCAAGTCGGTACTACTTTAATCCTCTTTACTTCTTAGATAATTGAAATGCAAGTAATTTATTCTTGAAAATATTTAAGCAAGATATTTTTTTTCTTTCTGCTTTTTTTTTTTTTTTTTGCATAACTGATTACATTGGATCTTTTATAAAAGCTAACAATTTTGTGATTTACCATCAGATCCCCAAAACAATAACTAAATTTTTCATCTGAGTTTTGAATACTTAAAAACTGAATTCCTAATTCTCATTTGCTTAAATTTCGAAACATAACTTTAATATTTCGTTTAATTTTAAAAGCACATTTTCAATACCTGGCTAATTGAAACCTGGTTATTTTTTTTAACAGAAATAGACTTTTATAATAATAATTTATAAATATTTTAATTCTTCAGCTTTAGAATCCGGAAAACCTACACTCATATAACAGGGATGAGAGTGATCAGAGAGCAAAAAGGAGGAAATTCGTTGAAAAAGCTCGTGGATGAAGTACACAAAAATTCAACAAAAGAGTATGCAGGAAGGATGATTCAATAATTTTAAAGATACAATGAAATTTCTCAAACTATATAATAATTACATTTCAAATATTAGGAGTTAGTGAAGTAATCTCGGAGGAAAGGGGAGCCAAGTGGGAAAATCTTTTGTTTAGATATGAGGAAAAGTGTACTTTTTGCAGGAAAAACTGGTTCAGATCAGAAAAATGTGGATCCTCAAGACAGGGACAAAGAGGAGGAAAATTTTACATAAAAAACCAAAAAGGAGGAAATCCTCCAAAAGGAGGAAAACTGGCATCCCTGATATAAGTAAAACTTTTGCTAAATTTGGTGAACAGATTAGATACCGATTAACTTTATAAGTATGCATAAGAGAAATCTAATCTAGAAAATTTGCTAAAAAAGCCTAGAAAGATAACACATTTTAATTATATAAATCGAAAAAAAAACAACTTATTTTTTGCATAGAATTGTAAAAAAAAAAATCCACATTTTTCAATTACGGAATCGGAGGAAAATGGCTATATTTCGAGAATCTTGGCAGTAGATTTTGGGACATCTGGTAACTAAATATGATGCACCAGAACAGATAGTGAAAACTATTTTAATGATTCGATATCAGGAATAGTGCCTATCTAAATTAACGACTTAAAGCAATAAAGCCTTAGTGCTTTTAGTACTAGCTCTTTTTTTTCAACATCTAATACGTTATTAATCATAGTTTATGAGGGTGGCAGAGAAAATTCGTGCAACTACAGCTAAAACTTTGTGATTTTCCTCATCACCAGTATCAAAAACCATTCTTGAAAATATTTATTTTCAAATCTTAAAGATTTTGATTATCTTAAATAACTGATGGTGTTGTCTAGCATAATGGGTTATTGAGAAAGTGAGTCTTGCTATAGCTACCAGTGTTTTAAACACAGAATTCAGAATCAATAGTAAAAAAAAATGGATTTCTGGCACCTAACAATAAAATCCTGCTTTCTGTGCTTGTCATGATGCAATCTGACATTCCTACTATTTTGCATGAGGGGTTAAAGTACTGCACTTATTACACATCCCTCAGGTAAAGCTGCGCTTCCCAATATTTACATATCGAATGGAAGGAGGGATTTTCTCACGGCCATTTGCTCCAATTGTAGTTTCTGGGATATTGGTAGCAAATGCGAAAAGTCAGAGGTGGGTATATATTCAACCAGTGGAAAGATTGGACTGATGTCAGCAAAGTCTGGAGGGATCTGGGATCAGATGGTGAAGGATTCGAGATCGGTTTTTCCATAGTACAGGAATAACAGGAGTGGTTTTTTAACGAATAGCTTTGAAGAGAGGCGTCCCGAAGATGATACCCTCTCCTACATTGAGTTTGCT
This sequence comes from Linyphia triangularis, assembly GCA_963978545.1. Taxonomy (NCBI): domain Eukaryota; kingdom Metazoa; phylum Arthropoda; class Arachnida; order Araneae; family Linyphiidae; genus Linyphia; species Linyphia triangularis. The sequence continues at coordinate 48,047,937 of OZ021727.1, read as the reverse complement.
GACCCCTGAAATTATAGTAAGTGGATTTACCTTTCTTCCTCTATGCTCAGCAGGTAGTTTAATTAAGTAACTAGGTCAATGCCTGAAGTTAATTGTTATGTTCAGAAATAAGTGAATTTTACCTACTTGCGAGATTTGTTATTGTTTTGTCTTGTTTTATTATTAATACTTTGATGCATGACAGTAAATTAAAGTTGCTGTCATTTGAGGAATTTATCTGTGAATTTATAGTGTATTTGAATAAACAGGTAGATTGATTTGCCGGACTGGTTATTTGGTTTGAATTTTTGAATTGATACTTAATGTTTAACTTTGATTTATCTTGTGTTGGTAATGTATTATACTAACTTCTAGCGGCTCAACGTTTTGTACTCAAATTACGCTAAAGATCACGTCAGTGCTAACCCCCGGAAACATATTGCCTCTGTAAAATTCACTTAAAGTATCATTGATAATACACTATCAACAGGGCTGCCACTATAAGCTTTGAAAATAGTTGCTTTAGTAGCCCCAGATGTTAAAAATAGTCTCAGACGTTGAAAATTGTAGCCTCAGAAGTTGAAAATAGTAGCCTCAGAAGTTGAAAATAGTAGTCCCTTTTTTCGAGTTGACATTGATTTTCTCTTACTTTGAAGGTTTAAGTGTTCAATAAGATCGAAGTAAAACTATTGATTAATATAAAACACGAAAACCCGAGACACTCCCCGTTATATATATGGTCTTTCGATTCAAAATAGTATCGATTACCAAGTAAACACGACATCCCATATGATAAAGACAATGTATCATAACACTCTTAACATACTATATACGGTAAAACGTTCAAAAGAATCGAAAATTTACTCTTTTTTATGCCTTTTTTTTAAAAATTAAAATAAGAAAAAATCAAAATTGTCTTTTCTATCATTCCATAGACAAGTGAAACAGGAGAATATAGGGAGGAGGGGGAGCATCACATTCATATGCTGCGATGGAAGTTGGAAAAACTACCTTACTCACAGACATACTACAGTGCTTAAGCAAAAAAAGCTGAACTTCAGTCAAAAGCAACTGTAAAAATCCGACCGACAAATTTTTTTTTTTTTAAATTTCCCAAAGTCAAACAACTTTTTGGTAGAAAAAGAAGTTTAATGTTTAAACAATTATTCTGTATTCACAATAACAGGAAAAATTTTAATTTTTTAAGCTACATTCAAAGTAATTAAATAAATTGCATCAAAATTTAAAGTATTTTTTTATTGACCTACAAGGCGAAATAGTTACGGACTATAATATTAACAGAAGTCTTGATGAAAGCGCCCATTACAACGCATTTTCTTCCAGCGTTCACGGCAAATTCCACAAATTCATTTTTGTCAACTAAAGAAAATAAAGGCAAAATCATTTGATATTTGAGAATATATATCGTATGTTATTAAGTCTTGCATGACGAAAGATAAAACATATGAACCAAACAGGTAGGCGAAAAAACCGAGTTTGATGTCGAAAATAACGATCGCCTGTGCGCAGTTAGAAGGGAGATATATTGGACTATAAAAGTGTATTGGACTATAAAAGTGACCACTCGATCCATGAATCTAAATTAAAATTAATCCCTATTTCAACCACATTCACTCTTCCCCCCTCCTTAAAAATATCAGTTTTGACAAAACTGCATTAATACTCAATATGCGATTTTTTGTTTGTCCTACTATCTGACAGTAATTTCTTAAAAAATAGTCACCTTAGCCAAAAAATAGATGAAGGTTTTGTCTAAAATAGTCGTTTTGGGCACTTTTTTCATTGAAATAGTAGCCATAGTTGCCTGGCCACTAAAATAGTCACCTTAGCCAAAAAATAGATGAAGGTTTTGTCTAAAATAGTCATTTTGGGCCCTTTTTTCATTGAAATAGTAGCCATAGTTGCCTGGCCACTAAAATAGTAGCTTTAGTAGCCTTTTTAGTCGCTTGTGGCAGCCCTGTATCAAATACTGGGGAAAGAATATGCACACAAAGCAAAATGCATCTTAACAGACATAATATTTTAAAATATGTTTGTAAAGTAGTTAAACATTTAATTACCAAGCTCAGGGCCCATGTTTTGGGAATGTGATTTGGAGGATGAGATGCTTCCAGATTTGCATAAACCAGATGCCAACTTCTTCTCTAATTGTTTTTCAACTTCTAGAATAGAATTAAAATAATATTAGTAGCTAATGCATACATAATAATCAGAAGTTATTAGATATATATATATATTTTAAGACATTTTTCTGAACTATATAATATTTAAAAAAGTTTACAATATAAAATCCTAGTAGACCATACATCACTTTTATTTAATATACCTTTCAGTGGAACTAATGAAATTTGAGCTAAGTTGGAAAGAATTGCTGAACCAGATAAATTCTCATAATAAAAGTGAAATAAGCCTTAAAGAAATAAACTTTAAAATCACAAGATCAGAGTATAGGAAAACATACAGATTCACATTAGATTAAAGAATCTACACAAAAGTATCCAGAAGAAAAAATATCTGAATATATTTTTAAGCTTTAGAAGCCAAAAGTATCACATAAAACATTGGACTGAGGATGATCACTGTTAGGTGTGGATTTTAAAAATACAAAGAATTTGGATTATAGAGTATATATTTTATTTATTCAAGCAGATTTGTTACTATAACTTCATTTCTATGGACAAAATATCTATATTTTTTGTCAAAACTTGTTCACATGACATACCTACCAAAACACCAATTTTTCTAAACTAAGAAAAACGCATATTGAAAAATGTTTTTTAAAACTATTTCTAAGTAGTTTCAAGTATGAAAAGAATCTTATATTGTCCCCATGAATCCGGATCAGGATGACCATTACAGGTTACGACATATCATGAGATAATATAAAAATAAGTTTTTGCATTCATTTCTGTATAAATTAATATTTATAATTTTGTATTCATACCGATTTCTTTAAAAATATTATACCCATGTTGCTTTTATGGGAATTGTATAATAAATTAACACAATCTGTCTCTGTCGTACTATTTTATTAATGTAGGATTCAATAATAGTGTTCATCATCTCTTTTATAAATGTCAAGAAAATTAAATGGACCACCTTACTCTTGTTGTGGACCCAATATGTATTTGGTGCAAAGTGTAACACCATACTAATATAACTATATTGTCATTTGAACCTTAAATAGTTAAATGGACCTAAGTGCTCTTATATGCGAGTCTGATTAAGCCAAAAGGATAATGTAAGTAATCTTTAAGGATTACTGCCAAATCAGCAAAATTTCTCAAAATTCATTTACTTCTACTGCAAAATTTTAAGCTGGAGAAGTTTTGAAGCAACTTGGCTAAAAATGAAGTAGATTAAAGTAGAAATGGAGCAGGTACAATATTTCTATATCGATCAAATAAAGAAAGCAAAATAAAAATGGAGAATAAAAAGGAATTGGTAATTAAATTGATTATGTAAGTAGTTGTCAACAACCTTTATCATGAACACAAAGAAATGAAAGAAATAGCAGTCTTACATTCGAGCTGTACACAAAGAAAAACATATCATAAGACAAGGAAAAAACTTTGTATAGACACAAATAGGAGATTTAAACACAATACTGAACTGGATTTATATTGTTTCACTGACCCAATTATCTCGTTGAAAACATCAAGCTATGTAGTTGTTTCTATGATAAAAATCTGCATGAAGGACCTAAGACAAAAGCTACAACTGATCTTATGAAGCTTTGTTTCAATTATACAGATAATTATCCAGGGCCACAATAAATAGGTGGAAAATTGTAGAATTAACTATTGGAACTACATAGCTCTATACATTCCAGAGATATGAATGGCAACAGGAAAATATTTCTCTGGTTAGTGCTAATAGTTAACTCGAGTCTGGTATCTACTTTACATAGAACTCTGTGTGACTATTACTACATTGTCATACTTTTAAATATTATAATACAACCACTACTATTTCACTGTTATCAAATATCAGTTGCACTACTATAACTATGCAAAAATACATCAGATTTTGGATGGTGACTGCAAAGTAGTCTATTATGGTGTAAATAAAAGCCCTTCCTAATTTATGTACCAGAATTGCAGTTTAGAAGCAATTTAATACTTCACTACAATGTTCCATTTATGTTTTGACCCATTCTTTTGTTGAGAATATACTGTATGGCTTTGAAAATCTTAGTTATTTAGTACAGTACGGTAAAAATTTCCACAACTTAATAAATCTTACCCTCTTGATTTAGAAATGGGATTTTATACACTCCTGCAGCTTCCATGGGATTCAGCCGATCTCTATACCTTACCAGTTGCATATCTAGAATATATTAGGATTGGATACTAAGTCAGGATTGAAAAATTAAATTCATTCTAAACTGCAATTCTCAGAATTTTACTAGTAGGTATCTGTGAAGATAGATATCAGCAGGATTTTCATTTTAAATTATTTCTCATTATTTAGGTTAATTTAAAGTTAGTTGACGATTTACTAACATCGATTTCATTTTTAAAATTGCAAATTAAATAGCTGAAAATTTAAAGCATTGAAGATTCTTAATTAAAAATGAATTATTATTGATAACATTTTAATTAATTATTGAACAATTATAAAGCTCAAACACACTGGTTTTAATTAAGTATAATACTCTTTTATTGGTCGCATATAATTTAGTATTAATGAATTTTCTTCAGCAATTTAAATTGATTATTTTATATACAATAATATAGTTTCTTTGTATCTCAAAATTATAACTTTTTTGATGGATTAAAAAAAAAATATTTAAGAATGCCCTTGAAACTGAACAAATAAGCAAGGAACAAAAATTTAAAAATTTGCAATGATCTACAAATGCAGAAAACAAGTAAAATAGCTATGAACAAACATTTTTGCCTCAATAGACAAAAAATTTCACTCATCTACTTCAGGAAAAACACTAAACAATAATGCGTTACTCACATATAAACTTTAAAACATGCATTAATATCATAAAACTGGTAAAATTTTTCGTTATTATATTCTATTAGTTAGAACAGCATTAGAAAAAACATAAACCGTTTACCTTTTATATAAAGTATTTAAATTTACATAAAAAAATTATCAAATAAATATTAGTGTATATAAAATTACTTCAACAAAATCATAATTCACTTTTTTCAAACCTACTGCCAATTCAAATTAATTAAAAAATTTAATAAAAATCCTCGATTTCCAAGAGTAGCTGCTTAATATACTACTCTCATATTTCCAGATATACAAGAAATTTTATCAAAATTTCAGGAATAAAATCATGCATCCTTGAAACTAAGATGGGATAGTAAAATGATGTAGTATTTACACATTGACATTCTAAAGCATTGAAAACCAGAAACTTTTATTTTTGTCAATAATTAGCACTTCCGAATAAAATTTAAATTTTGTTGCTCAAAGATTAGTGCGATATGCAATAAATCCTCAAAAAGAACAAAATCCCAGGCTTTTACAGAAACTTATGAGATTTTTAATTTTAGTGACTTTTTAAAGCATTTCATATTTTCAGGTGGGTGGCAATCCTGATTTTATGGTCTATTTATGGTCATAAGACTTTTTCGAAAGATAAATTCAAGGACTTTCAAGGTTTTTTTCAATATATATTACAACCATATGTAGTAATCAATATAATGCACAAGTTATTTGTTATCAATAATATTCAGATTTCTGGTAAGACAGGATTTTTATGATTTAACAATTGAAAATGAAAAATTCAAAGACTTTCTATAAGTAATCCAATTTTTCTGTTATTCAACGGTTTGAAAAAAAAACTGAAATTCAAAGCCTTTCCAGATTTTTCATTCCTTGTAAGCCCCCTATCTATTTTTACCCATAAAATGTAAAATATTAATGACACTAATAGAAGTTTTGGAAATGAAAAATAATATTATCTCTTATTGATCTCAAACTTCGAATCTTCCCATTCATTTTCAGAATTAAATACCTTTCAAGTTTCTTTACAACAAAAAACTTTTGATATCAATAACCAGGAAGTCTTGCAACAGGTTTAATATATAACTGATGTTGATTTACACATATAAGTGAAATAATTAAAAACACATATTCAACAGTCCATTTCAAAGATTAAATGGATTCTTCCAAAAACTAATATTGGAATAGATTAAAAAAAATATTAAGATTAATTTCACTGAATAATAGAATAAATAAAATCATAATGACCAACAGATTACCGACAGCGGATACACATCGCATGGATAATGTTCATTTAAATATACTTTGGCTTCTAATATTGTATGAATATTTAAAAGGAGGGGGGAAAGAAATCAGGGGAAAAAAAAAAGTCAGATTTTTTTTTTTTAAATAAAGGAAATACGAAGGTAATTTGATCAAATTTCATGTACAACACCTCAATCCAACAATTTATTTTACATTACCTTCGATTATATTGGAGTTTTGAAACATGTTTTCTAAAATATCATGGATGTCCTTGAATGTTGGTCTGTCATTCGGTTCCCATAGCCAACCTGTTGAAAATCAGTAACATATTAAAAATTAATCAAAATATAAATTTGCAAAAAAATATCTTAAGATTTCAAAGGCACAACATGCATACTGAATAACACAAAATATTATCAGAATACCTTAATATGACCTGAATACTCATATTTAAAATAAATATTTTAATTGTAAAATAAATAAATTTGAACAGTGAAGAAAACTTATCTTAAGGAAATGAAGTTGGAACAACAAGCAAGAGTTCTCATATTGAATGTGTTAAAATTATTTTAAATATCGAATTAATAACAATTAACTCAATAACTATGGAACAATAGAACAATCACTCTGAAAATAGTGATACTAAAGAATTCCAAACAGAATATATGATACAAATTTTATAGCACTGAAGCTTGAAATAGATGATAGCGATCAAGACACTGTTTTATAGTTGAAATAGCAAGGAATGTCCTGACTATGTCACATATATAAATAAATTGTCAAAACTGCTTAGGACAAATGATTTAGAAATTAAAAATATAATCTTAAGTAACTATATTGCAAATAGGCTTCAGTGTCATTCAATTCAAAAATACTAATAAATTACAATTGGGAAAAAAAATTATGTAAACATCTCATAGTATTTTAATTGAATGAAATTTACTTATAATTGTTTCACTTCTTAGTACCCCATCAACAGTTGACTTTGATCCTTACTGTGGCTTAAGTTAACTTTTTCAATATACTTGAGATAAAACAAACTTTCCACTCAAATCTAAATTAGACTGAATTAAGAATTCGATATAGTTTCACTGAATTTCACATAATTTTTTTTTTTAAGAAACAGAAAATAAATTGAACTAAAATTTTTTTGTTGTTGTTGTTGCTAATGATGCAAGTTCTAAACAGCTTGAACTGTTGCTATCAGACACAAGAAGATTGCTCTTCCAGAAAAATTGGATCAGTTTACTATTGAGATAGTTTATTTTTCCAACACCTGAACGTAGGTCCTAATTCAAAATTTTCAACTTCTTCAAACTGTTGCTATAATGTTATTATCTTTGCATTTCTGCATCAATCATGCAATCACTTAAAATAAAAAGAATGAACTCTTTAATGTCTGATGTTCCTGTTGCCAAATTTTTTTTAATCAAAATAAATAAAAGATATATGTTTTTATTGCCTTACATCAGACTTATCAGTTTTCGTAGATCGTTGACTCGTTGTAAATGATGTGTTCAATTGAGTTTTTTTTGGGAAAAAAGAAGTTAGTAAATAGTTTGGAATGGATCTTATGTTTTTAGATGTCAAACACCATGAAAACTCGATCTGAGCTCAAAAAGTTGCAATTGCATGTAAAAATTGGCAATGCAAATAAAGGATTTATATTGAAAAATTTATTTTTATGGGTTATATTATTTCAATATAGCTAAAATAAACAATTTTATAGACAATTGCAATTAAAATATTACACAAATATAAAAAATAAACAATTGCAGGGTGGCAACAAAATTCAGGGAAAAAAGTTTGCTGATAATTCCCTGATTTCCCAGACAGATTTCTACAAAATTCTGTGATTTCACAGCAAAACTTTTTTCAAATTCCCCCAATTTTGTCAAGGTTTTAAAGATGTGTAGACACCCTGATCAAATAGAACATGTATGCTAAAGAGATAACGTGCCACTTTCTTAAAAATAGTTTTGGTGGTAATGAAAAATGTAAATTATTATGCAACATTAAACTTTGAATGATTACCACCACAAATCTCTGGATAAATGGCGCTAAAATACAGATGAACGGGAAAAACATGCCCACAAATTTCCCTGATTTTCATTAAATTTTAAAAAGTTCCCTGACATTTCCCTGATTTTTTCCAGAATCAGAAAGCTCCCTGACATCTCCCTAATTTCTAGGTTCTGATGCCACTCTGAATTGGGACTAACTTTCTTGTACAAAATTATATTATAATTTTAGTCATTCTACACCGATTTAAACCAAATGACAGAATTATCACACTGTCACAAACCGTGGAAGTAGTAGTTATCACATTTAAAAAAACTGCAGCACATATCTTGGCAATAGGGGCTATTATATTAATATAAACCGACATCAAGTGCACATTGATCTAGGTTACAAATGCATCACAATATGAAAAAGGATCGTGTTTTATTGAAAACCTATAGACTATGATCCCTTTGCACTTAACAACTAAAATATAAAACAAAACTAAATACTTATACATACATTCTTTCATGAGATCATATATACGAGAGGGACAACCAGCTGGGCACTCCATTCGGTACCCAGATTCTAACATGTGGTACACATCTGTCAGTTCAACTCCAGGATATGGAGACATTCCATAAGTAGCTATTTCCCACAAAAGAATTCCAAATGCTGGGTAAAAGAGCAAGAATATAAAAATCATCAATAACCATTGAAATGTTGAGTCAGTGTTAAATTAAAACTAGGTATTACAAATAATTTAGCAATGCTAGAGGCAGTTTGCAGACTACTTGGGATACTGTTGACAATTTTGAATACTGAGATTCTTCTAATACAGAGTCTCTCAACCTGTGGATTGTGTACCCTTAGGGATACACAAGATGGTCTCAGTGGATATGTGGAAAAAAAAAAGATGCACTGGCGGACATTGATAGATAGATTGAACATAAGAAGAAATAAAATAAGTTATTGTAACAACTGGCATTTCCAATCCAAATTATATTTGATTACGAAAAATTAAAATAATGCAATTGAATCCAAACTAATTTTAAGTTAGAAAGAAGAGGATGTCTTAAATTCAATTTAGATACAAATTTTATCTGTAAGGCCAGTACCTGTCGAGAGGGATAGGAACATTCTCCTACCCTGACAATACTAGGTATATTTCAATAATCATTACACAAGCAGGGAGATAATTCAGCTTTGATTTGTGTGATAAAGTTTTCTTTCTGTGAACAGTGTTCATTGACTTGTTGGTTGTATAATTTGTATTATAGTAATAGTATTACAAAGCACTACAGCTATAATAGTATTTGTACAATAAGGCTGAGCGATTTAGAGATCTCTTAAATCGATTTACCATCAGTCTAACATCGCGATTTAATGATAAATCGGTTTAACACCGCTGTAGAATATGTCCCTATCTTGACCCACCCTCCTGTTAACACCCATCCGTGATTACACTTTCCCCCCCCCCCCCTAGCAAAATAATTTAAAAGTAGCGGAATAATGCTAAAATATGATTGGTTGTAGCTCTTAGTTTCAGATAAAACATGATTTTAAAGGATATTTTTGGTTATAAAAAGGATGCAAATGGATTTGAAATATCCAACGTTTAATCTCGGGAGATCATTCAGATATCGACAAATTAATTCCAAACTAATATCAAAATATGAACATTCGCCAAAAGTTATTAATTTACACTCACACACAAAATGCCATTCCATGTAAACTAAAATCCGATGAACTAGGATTGAAAATTTCCACTTTCATTGATTGAGCAATTGAGTGCGCGTCTCCTTGAATGAACTTTTCCGTAAATTGGAAGTGGTGGCGATTTAGCAAGCAGGGGCGCTGCTTAAATCGAATTCTGGAGCGCGGATCAATATTTGGAACATCACAGATGTCGGTGTTGTACCGATGTAGTGCGTTACATCAGAACTTCGATATTTCGCAAACGATGTTGGCTCTAAATCGCATTGTCGATATTAGTACTAAATCGATATTTGCATTAAATCAATATAAAGCCCCATCCTATTGTACAATAATTAAAACTATATATAGTAAACAATTTCAGAGTGGATATATTATCTATATTGCGTATTGATAATGAATTGTGTATTGATATAAAATTATAGTGCAGATTCCTTATAGATACAAATTATAAGAACATATAGTCTACTCTAAAATATCACCTCAAATTATAAATTGAAAACTACTCGCAATACCATCACACAAACAATAGTTGAACCATTTAACAAACTGAATCTCCCTACACTGTGTTAAATAAGGGGATTTTCAAACAGTCTTTATAATTTTTCTTCATAATATAATTCTTAATCAGTTCTTAGCTTGCTTTCAAAGTGAAGAGAGCCACAGTTTTATAATTATTGTGACTTGTATTAGTTTGAACATGAATCAATGGTTAAAATGTGGCACTATTAAGAAAATTAAAAATACTAAATTAGTAAATGATCTCATTCCATCATCGTGTACCAGTTCTTCAAAGAAGCAATCTAAGGAGAACTTGCCCCACATTAATGAAATGAAGCTTAAAGTTCCAGTTCACAATCAGGAAAAGTGAAAAAATATTTTGCAGCACATGTTTGTCATACAGATTTTCATTCGTAAATATTGAGAACGTTCCGAGACTTGAAAGTGTTGTTGGTGAAGTAATGTCTAGTGACAATACACTGGTCATTTGCAAACTAAACACTCACATTTCTAAGACAAGAATTTTAAAACATTTGCTCGAAATTAAACATATATATGTAATAAGAGATTTATTAAACATTTGTTTGAAACTAAAAATATATTCAGTGGCTCAAACAATTGAGAGTACACCTTTCTTTTATTTGATAAATCAAACTTTCAATATAAATAACACATTATCAAGAAATGCAAGCATGTTCTTATTTTCACACATAACAAATGGTTTAATTTAAAGTAAAAATAGAAAACAATAAACGAAAAATTTTTAAATGAAAAGTTTCAGAAGCATTTTAAATAAACACATGCAGATATTTACCTAAAAAAATTGAGGATACACTAATGAAATTTTAGTAATATCTCACTTATAAAGAAAGCATCAATATTTAGTTGCATGCCCTTTGGCTTTTATAACGTTCTCCAAATGTCGTGGTACGGATTCGACCAACTTTTGGGTGGTATCTGAAGATATTTTACCCCATTCTTCTTGTAACACTTGTTTTAAATGGGCCTTGTTTCTTATTTTGTGTTTTTGGACCGCTGTTTCGAGTGTGGCCCACAAATTTTCTATAACATTAACGTCGGGGGACTGTGGTGGCGTGTGCAACAGCTGTGTACAATTAAAAAGACACCACATTTTGACATTACGTGCCATGTGCTTGGAGTCGTTGTCGTGCTGGAATATAAAATTTCCATCTAAATCCAAATTTTTAGCATTTTTTTTAAGTATATCCAAGTAAACTAAATGATTCATAATACCATCTATAAAAACTAAATTTCCAACCCCGGTTGAAGCCAAACAACCCCAAACCATGACGGAGCCACCACCATGCTTAATGGTGGGACGTAAATTTTTTGAATCCAAAGCGGTATTGGGCTTTCTCCATACGGTGCGACGGCCGTCACTTCCAAAAAATTTGAATTTACCTTCATCGCTAAATATTACCTTCTTCCAAAAGTTATTGGTCTTCAAATGATGAGTTTTAGCAAACTCCAGACACTTTTTCTGATTTTGCAAGCTGATGAATGATTTCTTTAGAGCAACTCGACTTTTATATCCAGCTTGTCTAATTACATTCCATACAGTTTCAGCACATACACTTCTGCCAATGATTTGAGAAGTTTCTGCAGCAAGCTTGACTGCACTTACTTTAGGATCAATCTTGATTTCTTTTTAAAAATTTCTTTTTGCGACATCACTTAGAATACCTTTCCTTCCACTTTTATTTTCAATCAATCCATCAGTTTTAAATTTTCCGATGATTTTCAGGACACATGTTGGGCTTCTACCAACAATTTTAGCTATTTCACGATAAGACTTTCCTCTTTGAAATAATTTTAATACACATTTTCTTACATCAATACTGGTTTCTCTTCGAGGAGCCATTCTTCATTCAAACGATTGGTTTTAAGTTCATTTAACAAAAGTTATCACATAAAAATGATCGTTTAACAGGTTTAAGATAAGATTACGCAAAATTACATTAAAATAGCAGTCAAATAGAAAATATTTAGTGATATCATACATATAAACATATTTTTTATAGGTGTATTTTCAATTTTTTTACTGCAAAATTCACCTAACAAAGTTTTAAAGCTGTATAAAAAATATGATTTGTAATGTATTATTATATTTTTTGAATATATATAAAGTAATATGTCCATAGTTTAGTGCCTTTGCAAAAAGTTTTGTTATAATTATATTGTTTGTGCATTATTCACTATACAAAGTGCTAATTTGTGCAAAAAATGAAGTGTACTCTTAATTGTTTGAGTCACTGTATGTAATAAGAGATTTTTTAAACATTCGCTCCAAACTAAAAATATATATGTAATAAGAATCTCTTTTTATTATTGACATTAATTTTAATTCATCCTTTCAAAGTGTGCATACTTATTTTTAATTCTTTTACTAATTCATTCAATAATTTCAACTTAGCACTGCCTACTTGTATGAGAATTATTTAGGACAGTGCTTTTTTTAACAAATAGTCTCATAATTAATATTCAGTTTTGTTCAACATTGTATCAGTCTGTTAGTTTCACTCACCCATGGTATTTTAATTTACGCTAAGCTCAGCGCAATTTCCACAATTCCAAAGATAGTTTACAGTGCTAGTTTAACAATGTTTCTACATTTATTAGATAGTCCCTTTCTAAACGTTAAAGATGTGTTTTAATCTCTCTCTCCCAAGTAACCAATAAATAAGTTTGACTGTTACTTAAAAGACAGTTTCCTGACTTGTTGCACAGACTAAATTTACAAAATTCTGCAAACATTATATATAGTTATATAATTCTCTTTTGGTTGTACTAATGAAGATGCGGTTGAGGGCTCCTATTGCATTAGTTACTGTAACGGCAGAATTTGAAAAAATCAAAGGATTGGTAAAAATTGAATTTTACTCACAATTAAAAAAGCAGTTTTTTGTAAATTTGTGCATCTCAAGAAATAAATAAATAAATTAAGCAACATCTGAATGAAGCAAAAGCAGCTTTCAAAAAGTATTTTCCGAAATAATGAACACATATGATAAAAAGTCATTCAACTGTGCATCTTTATCTGCCTGAGAACAAGTTGATTGAACTGAAAACAAATTCTTCACTTATGGCAGAATTAGAAAAGAAATTTTTTATATAATTCTGGGCTGAATTGAAAGAAGATGATCCTGGCAATCTATATTCTGATACTTTTCACAAGAACCATAATGGAAGAGAGGGCTTTCTCAACATACAATTACTTAAAAAAGTACAGGAATAGATTTTCCAGCATTGAGTCTGTATTTGCCCTCTTCCGAAATAGATTTTAAATGACTGACTGCTATAACAGGGTTCCCACTCAAATCACAGAATGAAAATCAATTACTTTTCAATGTCTTTTAAGGACCAAAATAATGTTTTTTAAGGACCTTTGAACATTTGTTTTCAGGCATCATGTCTAAAGATACATTTTTAATAAAGCTTATTCTACTAAAAAAGTTATAAGTTTGCACATGCATAATTCAAATATGTCGGAGAATTTCAATATGGTGGGCAGACAAGTGGTGGTGGTCACGCGGGGATAGCAAGTCTGGGTTGTATTTTTAAAAAATGTGTATTTGGGCACACAACATCCGCAAAAGTTAATGACTTTTAAGGACTACTAGACATTTTCAAGGACATTTAAGCACCTCTGAGCATTTTCAAGGCCTAAAAAACAAGTAAAATAACATTAAGCACTTTTAATGACCATGGGAATCCTGTATAAACAGCCTCATTGTCATATTAAATGTGCTTATATATATTTATAAGAGTTTTTTTTTTAAATTTAACTAAAAATAGGTGAAATTATCGACGAACAACATTTTTAAATAACTAGTAATATAAAATAGCAAATATGTATTCCTTTAAAGGAAATTAAAATCTCCAATCATTCAATATTAGTGATGCACAATAGCAGACCATTAAGACAATGCATAAAGAAGAAAAGAAAATTCCTTAGAACCAAACATCTTACCAAAAGGTAAGTATTAGTAATTATGCATAATGGAGGTGAGATTCGGTTTGCGGAAAAGTGATTATAGGTCAAGGGGTACAGAAGTAAAAATAGGTTAACAAACAATGTTATAATTTTATAACGGCAAATTATATTTTGAGATTTGAATTACATGAATTGAAATTAACTTAAAGATAGGTAAAGTTACCTAAATGTTCGAGGTAATTACTGTGAGCCACTAAAGGGGAAAAAACGGCAAACTTTTTGAGGTAAAATAATCCATTATCATCATACCATTGTATCAAAATACTTTGACATCTGTCCGTTCGAAATACCCACACAACACAGGAACTAGTTGGGCGATTGAAATAAAAAATTTCCTACAGCTAGTATAGTGAAGCTCTGGTTAACTGAAAGGGGGTAAGAGCTGATCAAGCGGTTTGGATCAGTTGTTGAGAGTAGAACAGGTTTGAATCAACCTATCCCCAAATCAGATAAATAGCCAGGGCCACACTAGACACATATACAAAAACATAAAAAAATTATAAATTATTAAAAAATTCAAATACAATTTTTATCTTTAATAACATTGTGTTTGGTACTAAACAAAAGCCACAGTTAAGATGATTCCTAAAAAAAAAAAAAATTTACCTATGGCTTGTTATATATATATATGATCAAAAATGTCAATATCCCTTTTTGCCTATACTACAAAAAGATAGTATTATAGATTGGATTTAATCCAAGAATTTAACACAATTATGTGGCATATTTAATGCAATTTTATTTTATGCAGAGGTAATCACAGAAAAAGAAAACAAATACAACTCTTACCAAACAACTTTGATCAGATTGATGAATTTTGCACTTACCCCAAACATCAGACTTTGTAGAAAACTTATTGTATGCTAATCCTTCTGGGGCTGTCCATTTAATTGGAAATTTAGCACCAGCATGAGCAGTATAAGTATCGTCTCTCATCAAACGAGCCAATCCAAAATCAGCCACTTTTACAAGGTGGCCATCTCCAACCAGGCAATTTCTAGCAGCCAAATCCCTATTAAACATTAATCGATTTAAAAAAGCTCAAATATTATTAAAAAGTAAATAAGGATGTGAATGCAAACATGAATTTTAACATTAATTGATTCTCTTTTACATTAAATTGATCATGAGCTATGATTTAAATTTTTTTAACATAACAAATTCAAGATGAAATTGCAATCAGGTTTATCATTGTTTTATTAAAAGATTATTGATTAATGTATATTTGAGTAATAACAAACTTGACAAAATAAAGTGGCTTTTTTAAAAAAGAGTAAAAAAAATATATAATTTACTTAAAAGTTATCTATTGCACACACTTATGTACATACATACACAGTTAATATTTTAAATACATTTCTGTTAGTAGTTTAAGGTGAACCAAAAATTTTCCATTGTACAGAAATAGCTGAATAAACAGATAGACAAAATTCACTATATTTGCTGAATCAAAACGAATTGTGTGCATCATTAATGGGAAATAATAGCATTAGGGTGACAAAGTGTGCTAGTGCTCTGCGAAAAAAACAAAAAATATATTTTCTTCCTGCGGCAAACATCCACTTAAAGAAAAAAAAAAAGACTGGTACCCATTCAAGTAGTTGTTGTCTCCTCTCCCATAATCACGATTTTTAAAGTAAAACTGACAATCATGTAATACTGCCATTTACTTAGGCTTAGTCTCTTACTTTGCAGACATTCACCAGCACAGTTGCATACAAGCAAAGATGCCAATTTTTCTACGAATTTTCCAAAGTTTTTACTTCTTTTTATAGTTTACCTATGGCCAATAGTCATACATTACGGTGAATGAATATGAGATACAAAGCGATTACTAAATCAGCGTATTACTCAGCAAAAACAACGTAAATCTTGGTTACAGAGAAAGTATCGGTTAACTTCAAGAGTATTGGCAAAAGATTGAAAAAATACATTTTGTGTAGGTTTTTCCTGTATCTTTCAAAGAATGTCTATAAAACGATAAAGGCTTAAAAAAATCTGTAACAAATAAGGAAAATAAGTAAAAACAGTGACAAATCTGTAGAAAAGTTAGCATCTCTGCACAAGTACCAATTTTTGTTTGCAGGTAGTTTACAATTTAGTTAATGCTCTTTTAAAAAAATTCTTTAATTTAAAAAATAAATGCATTCAACTTCTCTATCCTACATTGATCATAGAAATTGACGAGGACTGAGGAACTTGGAATTTTTTCATTGCTACTCTAACTATAAATAAAAGGTAATAATACACAGGAATTAAATTTTCTAAGTCAATTGTTATTAATGAGGATGTCCCTTTTGACATCCCCAGAGTGACATTAATGGGGACAAAAAAAAAAAAAAAAAAAAAAAAATTAAATCAAAGAAATAAGAGATTGGAAATAATATACTTAAAATGCCACTTTATAATTATTTCCATTTATTAAGATTATTCACACAAAAATGAAATATTTAAAACAAGCGTATTCATTTAATGTGAGCTTTCAAGAAACACATTTTTATGTTACAATAACTCTGAGGGTAATCAATAGAAACCAGAAAAATTATTTTCCTAAAAAGAAATATTTTTTTTTTTCTCCAATTACACAATCTAATCATCCTTGAGAAGAGTTACCTGTGAATAAAGCATCGATCTTCCAGGTATGACATAGCTGAGGATATTTGAGTGGCCATGTGCATTAGTATAATGGCATTAATGTTATCTCGTGTAGTGCTGCGTAGAAAATCGAGAAGGTTCCCATGTTGCATAAATTCAGTGATGATGTAAAATGGTGGTTCTCGAGTACATACACCTTGAAGAATCATATTAAAATTAGTAAACATATAAATTAATACTATGCTATTATTGAATGTAAAAATAGAAATATTATTGTACAATACCACATTTAGCACAGAATGCAGCTTAAATGCAAACAATATTAATTATAAGGACATTAAAAATGAAATAGAAACGTGGCTTTGATCCGTCTAGTCTTTCAGTGGTCCCGATTGAATCAATATCTAGGAGGATGGCAAGAAGTCAAAAATATAAACTTTAGATGCATTAAATTTAAGTACTCTAAAGTGGAAAGTTAAACTTACTAGTTTCTTAAACTAAAGATATAGTATTGAGCAACTGGAAACACAGTGAAAATTTTATGGTTCATTACATTTTAAATGTCTTTATGCATTTTGAAGAATTAAGAAATTTAAGATCATTTATGGGTTGTTATGAATTAAGTAAGTCTATCTAAAATTACATTTAAGTAGAATGATTATTACGAACTAAAATCAAACATCACTTTAAGGAAAGTTAAAAAGGCCTAAAAGAATACTGGTAAATCATCCTAGGAGAAACTTAATCAATGCACTGCTGACAACACTCCAATTCTAAAGTAAACTTTCAGAAAAATGTCAATAGTTTTAAAGTAATTACACTAAAGTTATAATTTTAATAGAAAGTTAATCTAACTGGTTTCATAGTTCCCACAAATGTATAATTGAGGATTACTTTAACATAGAAAAGTTTATTTAGGTGTTAGATGATAATTCTGGTTAATGCTTATTAAGCGTTATTGTTTAGTGTAAGAATGAATGATTTATGGTTCTTTATTAAGTCTACTATAGCAATTCATTTAGTTGACAGAATCATGTGATATGAAAAACATATTTAGGACTTCTAATAACCTCTATGAAATCTTATAGATGCATACTATACATACTTCTAAGTGCAGAAAATACAAAATGATGACGACAAACCTCAGTGAGGATGCCTTAAATTTGATCCCTTAACAAAGAGTATGATTTTTTATTTTTTAACTTAAACCAATAAGAAAACAACCTTCTCATAGTCATGATAACAAAGGCCTTAATAGATGAGGTAATTATATATCAAGGTAAGCAAAAACAAGTATCAACTTTACAATGTATTAAGAAGTTCATACAAATTCTGAGATCATTATTTTCAGCCGTAACTAAAAAGGCCATTAATGACAAACAGGGTTCCTACAGGAATCACAGAATGAAAATCAATGACTTTTAAGGACCTTTGAAAATTTATTTTCAGGTATCATATCTATATAAAATTTTTTAATAAAGCATATTCTACAAAAAAGGTTACAAGTTTGCGCATGACTAATACAAATATGTAAGAGAATTCAGATATGGTGCGGATAAGTGGCGGCCAGGTGGAGATAGCAAGTCTGAGTTGTATTTTTATACATTTTGCAGTTGGGCACACAACAACTGCAAAAATTAAGGACTTCTAAGAACCTCTAAAAGTTTTCAATTATTTTTAAACACCTCTTAGCATTTTCAAGTACTTTTAAGGTCTTGAAAACAAGTTCAAAAATATTAAGCACTTTTATTGACTGTGGGAACACTGAAGAAAGGACTATTTGAAATATATTCGAATTGGAATTCGGATATCTTGAGCTAATTCAACAGATATCTGTTCAATAGTTTGTATTAGTATTAATAAGAGTACAAAAAATTCAACCAGAAGTTATAATTGGTAGAGCAAACCAGAAAGTTTGACAGAAAGGTTGCTTACGAAGCAAGCGTAGGAGAATTTTTTATTGGAATCAAGTCGAAAGACAGTATTTATAGCTAGGTATATTCCATATTAAGAGAAGAATAAAATATTGCAAACTCATTTATCTAAACTCAAAGAAAGCTTTTGTTCGCATATACTTCTTAAAGGCTTGAATCTCAACCTTAAATACAGATTTCAAGCAAATCATTTATAAAATCACTCAAATACCTGTAAGGTATTTCTGAGTATTTGTCAGTGTTCCTCTATAAGGCTTTCATGATCATATACAATTAGGACTATGGACTTAATTTAACTATGAAATGTATAAAAATGGCTTTTATGTGATATTTACTGTCAAAATCCAACTTGTTTTGTGGAGTCTCTGTTAACTACAATATTTTCACTATTATGACATTTATAATAATCATAAAAAAGAAAACTAACCTAAGAAAGCTGCCAACTCCTGATCATTTATATGAAAGTGCAATACATAGAGAATTTTACAATAACTTATCCAATATAAATTGTCAAATTTTTTAAGTAAAACTTTCTAAACAACACTAGCACAACAACTTACCTAAAAGTTGGACTAGATTAGGATGCTTCATTTCTTTCATAATAGAAGCTTCCTCAAGGAAATCTTTTAAAGCCATGGTGTCTTCCTAAAAATGAACACACAAAAAAGATTAACTTTGTAATTAAAGTACCATAAATAGCATAACATTATAGGTTACTTGCATTCATTTAAAAAAGAATTAATCAAATGCTGTTATTGAAACAGAAAGAGCCAGTATATATAATTTGAAAACATAACAATCTTCCTATACTAAATTATAAAGCAACAGTTGGCAAGAGAAAATATGCATATTTATTTACCAAGATTAATCACACAAAGTCGAAAATTTAAATCTTAATCAGGAGATACTGTTTCAGAAATGCTTGCTAGCTGGAATTCGGCTGTTAAATGGGTATGAGGAAATATTTTGTTATATCCATTTTAATGGGTATGATGAAATTTTTCGTCACTGGGACGTGCAACATAGTTCTTATCTATTATATCCTAGGGTGCCATTATATTGTTAACAGATAACATATTTACACGTTTTTGCAATTTGTCACTTGAGCATTATTCTCGGGGGAAAAAAAAATGTCTGCTACACGCGCATATACGCTCACACATGGTGATAACACATAATCTCAAAGGAGCTAAAAATTACAAAATGTTTTTCATACCTACAACATTGGCATTTTCAAATTAGTACAATTTTTACGAAACAAATCTTTGCATTCCTATGCCTCATGGAAAGTCAAATAGCTTCAATACTTATGAATGCAATATAGAAATAATGCTGGTTCACATACAAATGCAAAAAAAAAAAAAAAATAATATTAAATTGCTTTCAAATATAATAAATTGTTACATTTTAGCAGAATAGTAATCATGAAAAAAAAAAAAATACTAACCTGAATTTAAAAATAAATTAAATTTAAACTTTACGATGAAATCCCTGATGAGGTTTTATCATTTAGTCTAAATTACACCCATATAAAATGCTTTATGACACAAAAACTGTAGTGAAATAAACAATATGTCAAATCAAAAAGTAACATATAAGTAAATAACATCAAATTCTTAATACTACATTGTGACGATTTCTCGAAATAACGACGACGAATTACAAAGGTAGCGCTTTTATTAATTTTTTAAAAGAAGTTGTTTAAATTTAATATTATTGAGACTATCATATTTTTTCATGCCAAATACAATCTTGTTCTTCTCTGGTTTCGTTCTCCGGGTAACAGTTCGGCTGTTGCCACTCGCTTAGATAAATCTTAATCATCCGGCTGTTGCCACTCGCTTAGATAAATCTTTACAGACTCCTCCCCTCCAAGAGAAGACTTTTTATTGAAGAGAAAAAGTCTTAGAATTTAAAGTCTTTCAGTCTTAAGAGTTCATACCGCCAGTTGGATTCAGTGCACTAATTTAAATTAGTATTTTACTGCCAAATTATAATATTTAAGTAGAGTATTACAAGTTTAAATAAATAAGCCTACCCATAATACTTAGGTTCTAAGAAGAAGAATAAATAAAAATATGTACAAAGTCAATGTCTTACATCAATGTTTAAGGAACTCTACTCAGGGTATCAGCATTCCGATGGAGACTTCCCTTACGATGGACAACTTCATAATTGAATGGTTGTAATGTGAGGGCCCATCTCAACAGACGCGGATTAGTCCCTGTATTTTTCCCCAACCAGACCAGCGGATTATGATCTGTTTGAATGATGAACTTTAGCTGCCCATCAAGATAACATCGTAATTTCTGAATCGCATAAACAATGGCAGCACATTCCCTCTCGGTGGTACTATATTTTTGTTCTGCTGGAGAAAATTTCCGACTCAAGTATATAATAGGATGTTCTTCACCATCTTGGTTCATCTGAGACAACACCACGCCTAGTCCAAGGTTCGAAGCATCACACTGAATGACAAATGGAATGGTGAAATCGGGGCTAAATAATACTGGCTTTTCCGAAAGTCGATTCTTTAATTCTTCGAAAGCATCTTCACAAGCACTGCTCCAATCCACAGACGATTGAACTTTCTTCCCTTTTAGTAGATCTGTTAATGGTGCCGCAATTACAGAAAAATCGGGAATATATCGGCGATAATAACCAGCAAGATCTAATTTGCGGCGATAATAACCAGCAAGATCTAATTTGGGTTTTGTTCAAGGGTCTGGAGAAATCTTTAACGGTTTGTACTTTAAGTTCTCCAGGTGTTCGCTCACCTTGTCCAACTATGTGGCCCAAATACTTGACATGTTCCCGAGCAAACTGACACTTCGAAGGCTTTATGTGGAGATGAGCTGTTTTCATCTTTATTAAAATTTCTTCTAAGTGTTTCACATGCTCTTCCCAAGTATTCGAAAAAATTGCAACGTCGTCTAAGTAAGGTACAGCAAATTCGTCGCAGTCTTGCAACAACCCAGCCATCATTCTACTAAAATAATAAGGAGCATTCTTGAGCCCAAATGGTAACCTTAATGGCCTAAAGGTACCAAAGCTGGTCACAAAGGCAGCATATCCCTGGGCCCGTTCACTCAATGGTATTTGCCAGTAACCACGGGTTAAATCGAGAACAGTGATATATTTCGCTGATGACACTTTCTCTACAAGTTGTTCTATATTTGGTATAGGGAAATACTGTGTCCTGGTCACTTTGTTCAAACGACGATAGTCAATACAAGGTCTAGAATCTTTTCCAGGAACCTCAACAAGTATTAAAGGAGAAGTAAAATCCGAATCTCCTCGTTCAATTACTTTGAGTTCTAACATTTTATTGACTTCGGCCTTCAGAATTTCTGTTTGTCTTGGTCTGTTTGTCTTGTCTTTTCTACTTCCAACTCAATATCATGTTCAGCCAGATCTGTACAACCAGGTTTATTTGAAAAGAGTTCAGAGTACTTGTTTAAAAGTTCCTCAAGTTGATTCTGTTGTGCACCTGAAAGTTTAGATTTTGATCTTATGTCCTTTAAAAGTTCATTCAACGCTGACTCGTTAGATATATCAGCAAGGCCAAGATCTGGTATCTCCTCTTCTTCATCTTCCCTTTTGCCTTTAATTTCTTCTAGGCCTAAAAGATTTAAGTGTTCTACTCTTTTAACATAGGGCTTTAGCATATTAATATGGTAAACGTGATCTTTGTTCTTATTGAGAAACCGTATCACATAATTGGTATCCGATAACAGTCGAACTACTTCCCCAGGTCCAATCCATTGCACCGATAACTTGTTGGGTTTTGAAGAAGCTACAACTAAATACGAGATCGCCCGCTTCGAACTGCCGTTCTACCGCTTTCTTATCATACCAAAGTTTTTGTTTTTCCTTGGCGCTTACCATATTCCGTATTGCTAATTCTTGGCAATTTTCCATACGATTTATTAATTTAAACACATAGTTTACAACACAATCCTCTTCTTGGTGTTCTTCTGTTAACTTGTCATAGAGCAATACAAGCGGAGTCTTCAGATTTCTTCCATGAACTAACTCAGCTGGTGTAAAGCCTGTACTATCATGAGTCACAGTCCTTAACGCGAACAGAGCTTGAGGCAAAATCTTTTCCCATTCGGAACTAGATTCTAGACAGAGGACACGAAGAATTCTTTTCAGAGTTCTGTGCATTCTTTCGACTGGGTTACTTTGCGGATGGTGTACAGAGCTTCTAACAACCTTAATTCCAAATCTTTCTAAAAATTCGCAAGTAAGTGCACTCATAAATGACGTTCCTTGATCAGTCTGTAGTTCTTTTGGGAAGCCCATTCGGCTGAAAATCTGGAGTAGGGCGTCAATTACTGTGGTCGATTTCAGATTTTCCACAGGGACTGCATCGGGATATTTTGAAGACATGCACAATGCAGTAATGAGGTATTGATTCCCTGATGGGGTTTGAGGTAAAAGTCCCACAGCATCAACATTTATTTTTGAAAAGATTTCCGTAATAACTGGAACTATCTTGAGTGGTGCCTTCTTTTTATCTTGTGGGTTTCCTACCCTTTGACATAGATCACATGATTTCACAAAAGTTTCGACCTCTTTGTAACAGTTTGGCCAGTAGAACGTTTTAAATAAAGCATCTTTAGTCTTCGCTATTCCCAGATGAGATGCCGTTCTTTCATGGCAGAATTCCATAATCTGTTTTCGGTACTTCTCCGGCACCACAAGCAAAAGTCGTTCTGCTCCTTTTTTATCTTTCTTCACGAAAAACAGCTTTTGATTTTTTGTCAGATACCTATGCTTTTCAGGGTCTGTGTCATGTTTTGCTTCTTTGAATAGGGGCTTCAGATCCTCACTTTGCAATTGAACGTCTAAAAATTCTTCTGGGGTTAATTTCATAAGTTCCAATTCTGCACTTGAAAGATCTGCCACCGGTAAGATATTATCATTACCAATTTCTTTTCCAAATTGTTCATTTTCCCTTGAATCGCTTGCTTCTGGTTCCGAATTTGGCATCTCTGATTCTACCATCTTCTTACTGGAAGATCGAGTTTGTATGACATTAATTGTATCCATTCCGAAATTTTTATTCTGGTTAACTTCAGTAAATAATTCCACTGTTCGGTTTCCTAATAGGTACCTTCCTTGATCTAAAGAATCTCTGATGACAGCTGCTATTGTCACAATGTGCCCATAAGCGCAGTCTATCTCAACCTCAGCTAAAGGCAGACAAATGGGGCTTTCTTCTAATGGGGTTTTAATCCATACCGTTTCTGTAGTCAACATTGAGGGTTTTACATACTTTCTGCAGATCAGGTCAATTGATGCTCCGGAATCACGAAGTATCGGCATTTCTATGCCATTTATTTTTCCTTGACTGATATATGGTTCAAGAACATCTTTAAAATTTTCATTCGGAACCAAGTTAGCAGCTACTGTTTCAACGCTTTTCTTGAGTTTATCACAGTTAGGTCTTAAATGCGAGGTAGATCCGCACTCGTAACATCTTCGTAGTTTATCGCGTTGAGCCTTCAAATGAGAAAATGACCCACACTCGTAACAACTTGGCTGCTTCCTCCTCTCAAATCTTTTCTCTCTTTCACCTTCATTGCATTTATCTTCCTTCCATGGAGCATTTCTCTTGAAATTAAATTTGTCCTTAGGGTATTGTCCTTCCTGAGGTTTGGAATTATTTCTAGGTAGCTTTTCTTTTCTTTTGAAACTGTCTCTGACCCTTTCATAGTCATCCAATTTCTCTGCTAAATACTCTGGATCTTTAATATTAATCCAATTGTCTAAAAAGTGTTCTCTGATTTCTGGAGGCACACAAAATTTTACTTCTTCAGCAATAATCAGATCTTTCAGTTGCTCAAAAGTTTCAACTTTCATATCTTCAATCCATTCGGTAAAATAACTCCGCAGCTCGTGGTAATAGTTTCTCCAATTTTTATCTGGCGTTTTCTGGTGTCTGTAGAAACACTGCTTCAATTTTTCGCTGTTCATTTTATACCTTTTCAGAAGAAGAGTTTTCACATGTTCATAGTCATTTGCGTTTTCAGGCGATTCTCTAGCCAGCATGTTTGAAACTTCTGCAGGAAGTACACCCAACAGATAAGCAGTCCAATCTCTTTTTGGAACTTTGGCCATTTCTTCCTTTCTTTCAAAGTTAATTAAATATAACCCCATTTCATCCCTCTTTTCTTCAAATTTAGGCATTATATGCGTCAATTGAATCCTGGGAACTCTGTTTTCAGATACATGGTTTGTTCGAGGTAAGGATTCAGTTTGGGAAATTTCTAGCTTTTTTAATTCTAACTCATGCTGTCTCATTTCCCGAGCCAAATTATCTTCCCTTTCTCTTTCCATTTCTCTTCCTCTTTCTTCCCTCTCTCTTTCCCTTTCTCTTTCTTCTTTTCTCAGTCTTTCTTCAATCACACGATCAAATATCAACCTAACCTCCTCCTCATTATAATATTCACTTCCTAAAATTATTCGTTTAATCGCAGGTATTTTAGTTTTAGCATCCACATCTTCGCCCAATTCCTCACATATTTGAAGCAAATCTTGCTTCTTACCTTTCCCTAAATAACTCATTTTCTTTCACAAGGGAAATCAATCAAAATGCCAATCGTTAATTCTCTTTTTTTTTCTTCTTTTTTTTTTTTTTAAAAAGAAAACCAACGCCACCCAAAATTAAAATTCTAAACTTCAAATTTAATTCCAAACTGCAAACTTTATATTTCAATAATATGAACTTTAAATTTCAAACGATATTCTTGAATTCACTCAAATACAATATTCCAATAATATGATGAAAACTTTTGTTCAGGCGATTACAGAAGTATACACATAACTTCTCAAAATACTACCACAGAAACCATACTTTTCGAACTAACGTTTCAAATTTTACTTCGTGTTCGACAAAATTAAAAAAAAACCTATTTCACTCATATTCTATAAAGTGAAACAAATCAAAGACTAATAAGCCCAATTTATCGCCAACAAAAGTTCTATCAATACACAAAAAGAAAATACCAGCAAACTCAAAATATCGCCAAGCTAAAGTTTCATTTATACAACTTCTCAAATAATATTCCTAAATTAATTCCATAACAAATTTAAACAACTAGCATAGCATTCAATAACATTACAGTGATTTCTAGTACAGATATAAAAGAATTCTATATATTGATAAGCAAGTCACAGTAAAACTTAAACTTTAAACAAAATATATATTTGCAAAAAAGACTTTTTTTTTTTTTAAATAATTCCTTAGAACCTAAAATAATTAAGCACTGAACCAACGGCAAGGAAAGGATACATAACCCAAGATCACTTTTCTTCTGTTACTTCAAAATGGCTGTCAGTCTTGTTAAATTCGAATATTCTTCAGCACTGAATTTCTTCACCAGTTCGGATTCTAACGCTTGCCACCAAATTAGACTGTGACGATTTCTCGAAATAACGACGAATTACAAAGGTAGCGCTTTTATTAATTTTTTTAAAGAAGTTGTTTCAATTTAATATTATTGAGACTATCATATTTTTTCATGCCAAATACAATCTTGTTCTTCTCTGGTTTCGTTCTCCGGGTAACACTTCGGCTGTTGCCACTCGCTTAGATAAATCTTAATCATCCGGCTGTTGCCACTCGCTTAGATAAATCTTTACAACATTTAATGTTGTCATAGTGCATTTTAGAATTGATATTAACTGTGACATCGTAACTCCTCCAAGAAAAATCTTTATATCAGATACACATATCGAGCAGAATTCAAAATTTGTTCTTTTGCATGAATTTATGATGCAAGGAAACTGCTTGGTACAAGACTCCAAAAAAACCTGATAATAGTATTTAACTTTTAACTTGGACACTTTAAAATAATTGAATTAAAGCACTTTTGGTTTTCAGCTTTCTTGTTAATCAGTCCGAGAGTGCTATTACATACGTGCAGCATTGCAGTGTGAATATTTTGACTGATGCGGCAGCTTTGGAAAATCATTTCGTTTCCATTGGTGACTTGAAAAAATATAAAATAAACGGTTTCCAGGATAAAACGAAAAATACTATGAAACCCGTACAATTTTTTAGCTGTTCCTACAAACGTACAAAATAGTAGAAATCTGTACATTGTACTTATAATCCATACAAAGAGGCAACTATGGTAGAATGGATAGCAGAATAGCAGCTATGGCTATTGCGTCAGAAATAGGCAGCCAAAATTGTTCTCAAACAATTAACAAATTGTATTTGAATTTATTTTTTTTACATTTTAGTTAGCATTTCAGTACTTTACGTATCAGTAATAACTTGCTGACTAGAGTAATTTCTATTTTCTCCAAAACATGGCTCAAAATAATTATGAGGGAGAAAATATTATTAAATTGCTTGAGAAGGACAATGAAATATTGTCTGTGAAGTCAGGTTTGACATCTAATTATAAGCAGCAATAGCAGTTCAGAAGAAATCTATTGTGAAACGAGTTGAACAAAACAGGAGAGTTGAATTAACAGGTTAAATAGCATAGAAGGGTCATTCCACATGAAATCAACCAATAAAAAAATAATTTTTCAACTCAATGTGTAGAAATGTTTTAATATTTTGTCTGTGTGTTAAACTTACTTCTGAGATGAAAACAGTGAGATTAAAAAAAATTTAGTCGATTCCTTCCAAAGTTACGAATTTTTTAAATTTTGAAAAATTAACGAATGTTGCATAGTTTTGCAATCTTTAAATGGCTGTAACTCTGGAACTATTTAACCTAAAGGGTTGTTATTTGTGTCATTTTGTTCAGTTTTTTTCTGTCTTTCATTGAATATATAACATGATCAACTTACTTGAAACAATATTTTTTTTTGTAAATTTGTTTTATACATTTTTCAAAAACTTGAAATCGGAATTTTTAATTTTTTTGAAAAAAACATATTATATTTGGCCATCTCTTAGGAACATTTTCACCAAATTTCATGATAGTACTCTTATTTTATCATAAACAAAAAAAATTATATTTGTATGTAGGTTTGGGTATTTTTTTTTTATAAAAACCTTATTATCTGATGTTAAAAAGTAATTTGAGTATAAATTCATGTCTAAAATAATATTTTCCATTTATGCAAGTTTAGCTTGATTACTAAACAAAATATTAGTGTTTATTTCGTTATATTTTATTTATTTGGTTAAATTAACCATTTTATAGCAACATTTTTTCCAAACTGTTACAGTACTTTTATTACTATTCTACGGTAATAAAAATATCTGTTCTATATGTTTGTAAATTCTGTAAAACTCTTGCACATTACCATTTAAATCTAAGGGTTGTAATAGGTAAACAATATAAGGTGGTGAACTTCAAAAATAAACCGTTTACTTACATTCTAATGCTAAAAGTTTGCTAAGTTAAACTCCCACATTGCTGCAATAAAGCAGCCATCTTAAAACAAAATATTTTTTTTCTGGCGCAACATTTTTGTAGCTCTTATCATCTCCTGTTTCGGGACTTAGCATGTTCAACCTGTTGCAGTAATAGGATTCAATTTACACAAAATAAAGTTTTTTGGAACTGTCAAAATGTCTGCTTTTCTTGGATATGTGAATGATATTGATGGTCCTTTTGGATGAAGGAAAGAAACTTTAACCTCTTCTTTAACTTGATCTTTTAAAAGAATCATTTTTTTCCAGTGACAATTCTTTTCAGAAAAAAAAAATTGATTGTCATTTCAGATGTGTTATTTAGTTACCAAACACTTGTATAAAATCTTCAAGTGGTTTAGCAATGGTCTCAAAGGTGCAATGATCAACAGTACACCATTGTTTATACGTGATATTTTTCATCAGTCATATCTTCTGCAAGACATCTCATCAGAGCTTCTTTAAAATCCTCAATTTTGGAACAGTTTTCATAGTTGTTTAAAACCCATGACTGTGCTGGACATAATGTTAGCCATGCATTCATTATATGTTGTAAGAGGATTATCAGATTTAGGTAGTTTGATTTTACGTAAATTACCTCTAGCAATCACCAATTTAATATTATGGTGTGCTATGCAGACGCACATAGAATGTGTACCACTGACACCAGCAATCTTACAGTTTTTCGGTCTCAACTCAGCAAACTTTGAAAAGTCAATTAACTTCTCGTAAGTTTCCCAAAATTAGTCTCTTTAGTATATGAACTGCCTTACCTAAAGCATCCTTCCCCACAGAAACATAGTCCTTTTTCCCAGGCATTTTTCTGCTTACTTCATCATCGTCATAAAAATTCTTTACTGAAATAGTTGTTTGAGAAGATAAACTTTTACCAAGTTATGAGTCTGGAATCGACAAGACACCTTTTTCTTCAAATAGTGTAACAAATGGCAGGCTATTACTTCATCTGAATATTTATTTACATGACTAGAAAACAGTATTTTACACTCAAATGGGCCACATTCGATACTTAAATTGCTTTTTAACAACATGTGTTTTTTTTATATAAAAATTGTGCAGACAATCATACATGGGCAATTCACTGCTTTAAGCACAAAACATTTTAGCTCTTTTTTCTACTCATAAATTAGAAGTCTAAAATCATTATCAATCTAGCAATTTTGCTTTTGTTTTATATAGCTGTACTTGGTGAAAAAGTTATATGGAAAAATAACTATTTTAACTAGGTCAAATATGCATTTATATCGTCTGACGCAAGGGACAAGTCCGTATCCCGTGCTTCAGACTATATAAATGCATATTTGACCTAGTTAAAATAATTATTTTTCCATATAACTTTGTCACCAAGTAATATAATAAAAAATGAAAACATAACTATTAGATTCACCTTAGTTTTATAAATCTTATCAATTTACGAGTAGAAAAAAGAGCTAAAATGTCCCGTGCAACAGCCAGAGAGTTACCCACAGAATTTTTTTCCATTATGATACCATGGGAGTACCATCTTGAAATTTTGCAAGAATGTTTGTAAAAGATAGTTAAATATAATATATTTTTTTCAAGAAAAATTAAAATTCCGATTTTAACTTAAAAAAAAAAACTTTTTTTAATTAAAAAAATAAATATTGTTTAAAAACTTTGTCATGTGTTATATATTTTATCAAAGACAATATAAAACTGAATAAACTGACATAAATTTCAGCTCTCTAGGTCGATTAGTTCTTGAGTTATAACCATTTAAAGATAGTTAAATGATGTAAAATTTGTGAATTTTTCAAATTTTCAAAAATACATAACTTTGAAACTAACTTTGAAAAAAATCTCAAAATATGATTTTTTTAATTCAATGTACTAATACTACATTTACACCAAAAATGAATAAAATTCATTGACCTGCCAATTTGACCATTGGTTGATTTGATGTGGAATTACCCAGAAGTAGTCATCTGAACTTAATGAAAAGTGTTTTCTCACTGAAAGCCGCCAAAACAGCCAGTCACATTACTTGTAAAAAGCATTTCATATTATTAACATACATAATCAACTTCTCTTTTCTATTAAAAAACAGCACAAGTTAGATAAAATTAATTGGGTGGAAGGAAGGGAAAGATATGGTTATGATTTAAAGTTGTCAGATATATTATTTTTCATAGAAGCATGGTTTAGATGGAGTTGAAAAACTGATTTAAGTGCAATAGTTTTTGCCACAGTCAAATGTATGAATATTGAAGAGAATTTAATACATCTGACAGTGACAAAAACTATTTGCATACGTTACATTAGTTATACTGGGTAGTTCAGCTAGTTCAATAATAACTGAACTTATCTTTTCATTATATCTTTTATAAATATAAAACCACCTAATGAAACATATATCAAATTAGCTTTAAAATAAATTAGTAATACTTTAGTTAAAATTAAAACGGATTTGTAACTGCACTTCTAACCAATTTTTTTTTTTATTTTAAAATATAGTAATAATGGAAAAAATGTTTTACCTTAAGTGTTTTCACTGCAACTGTCATATTATAGCGTTTCCAAACAGCTTCATACACATCTCCATATTGACCACCGCCTAAACGATGCTTCATTACTATATCTGTGCGCTCTATCTCCCATTCATCTGGTTCAGGACTCAGAGCAAAGACTGTAGGCTTGTTTCTTTTAGGGGCTGGGTAGAGTAACACTGTGATGAGACCATCTGTATGAACTGAATGATGGTGAACTAATTCCGCAAGGGTGTTGAATGGGCATTCTGATGTTACAAATACCTAAAATAAAAATTACAATTTAATAATTACTTATTCGCTAAAATCTTTTAAAAAGTAGATTTATTAAATAAAATTGAATTAAAGTTAATCCTAACTTTTAACACTTTGCAAACCAGGCCCTCTTTGCTAGCTAAAATTGTCATAGGTAAAAAAATACTGGCTCATTTTGTTTGCTGCTATGCAAGCATAGGCTTGCTAAGAGATTCATTCTACACAAAACCATAGTCACAACTTTGAACCCTTTCCACGTTAATACATCAAGTAAAAAAAAAATGCCCCAAAACAATACTTCCCCCTCCACAAAAAAACACAATATTTTTAACTTCTATCCCCTCCCCTCCTTAAATAAAAAAAATAAATTTGGCAAGGTAAGTTGGGCTTAGCAACCAAGATTGTAGATTTAAGATGTTTTTTCTGCACAAAAACTTAGTTAAAAAATTACTTTTTTTTTTAATGTTCTGACTATAAAAAGTAAAATTAAAGATGGAATATTATTACTTATGTTTAAAATTTCAAAGTTTTCCTTAGTTGGTAGCTCTATAGAACAACAGGAAGACATTTACTCTTTCTTTCATAATTATAGCTTTGTTGAAGTGTTTATAAGCTAGCTTATGAAAACTTTCTAAAGCATAACAATAAAAAAAAAAAACTAGTTATCTTCAATCCAACTTTTGCTAATAAGTTTTATTACTGTTGTTGTACCTGGTGTATGTGCAGCACATGTAGACAAAGAAATGAAAAAAACTGGACAAGGTTTAGCATGTTGGAATTTCTAGCAAGCACAATATAATATATGAGGCGTTGTGGATACGAAGGACAAACTAGACAAAATTGTTCTCAAAGATATGCATTTGAAAAGTTTTCCATTAGGCAGTTTCTATACAGCTTGGTATCATCTATGTGCACTTAAAGAGGGAAAGAACAGCAAACTGAACATGAAAAATATATCTGTGGAATCTGTGAAAGGTTTAGATTCGGATGGGGATTTTTTTTTACTCAAAGTTCACCCTTTGTATCCGCAATGCTTCACATGAACTCCTATGAGTCCAATTAAAGCCATTTTGATTGATATAGTTCCTTTTTAAAAAACAATTAATGAGGAAAATTTCAGACAATTTATTAAAAGTACAAAGGTTGCCCCACCTCTTGTATTGGTAAAGTACACAAATTAATAATAGAGGTACTCTTCCAGTTAGAAACGACCCCTATATAATAA
Organism: Linyphia triangularis; assembly: GCA_963978545.1. Classification (NCBI taxonomy): domain Eukaryota; kingdom Metazoa; phylum Arthropoda; class Arachnida; order Araneae; family Linyphiidae; genus Linyphia; species Linyphia triangularis. The sequence continues at coordinate 48,015,563 of OZ021727.1, read as the reverse complement.
TCGAGTTTTATCTTAATTCAAGATGAGGCTGGTGCCATAGGCACCACAAAAACTGCAAGACTAAAGATGTTATCAACACCAAGAGGATGGTGTTGAGCTATCAAGGCGATTAATAGATTATTGTCTTAAAATTACATGAATTTGTCCCTAAATGCATTGGATGTATAAAGCGCATTTACGTTTCATGGAACAGAAAAGGTTTGCCTATTCTATTTCTTTGGCACAATTAATTGTGCTTGTGTGTTATAATGAAATATTAGCACAAAACTACTACTATTTAATCCGCATTAGAAACACTTGGAAAACTTTATTTCAGTTATCTCAGAACTGTATTTAGTAAGTTTTCTGTTTAGTATTTTTTAAGTATTTTAGTATGTATTTAGTAAGGTGGAAATACAGGGCTTTTCCTTTCAAAAAACACCCTAAAAGGTGGGTTTAAATTTCAGATTACTTAGTACAGTCGAACCTCATTAATCCAGGGGTCAAAGTGATAAAATAAGAATATATAGGATTTTTAAAAAAAATATATAGGAAAATTTAAAACATCAAATAACTGCACACAGTTACTACTGAATTTAAAAATTAACTCGTTTTACATTTATATACTCGTTATATTGTATTTAAGAGAATAGAAAACACACCTTTAAAAAAAAGGAATCACCTGATCCTGAATATGTCATTCGTTATTGCCTCAATATTCCATCCCTAAATCAAGTTTTACTAATTACATTATTTGTCATCTTGAGTCTTTTGCTTCCAGTATCTATAACTGCTAGAACTGCTCCAATTTCTGTAAGTATTTTCTTTTTAATCCTGTTTGCAGTCTTTTGTTGGTTCAATAGGAATTGGAAAAATGGGAGATTTAGCGCCGAATGTGGCGAACCAGTTACTTGGTTTTCCAGAAACCCTAGTGACCGTTTGGATTTGATAACACAACGTATTGACGTCATTTTCAATATCGACGACTTTTATGAAAAAATCGTGGCTAATATTCCGAAATCCGGGACGGATTCTGCTCCAAGGTGGTTTTCGTCAAAAAATAGCAGCCCTGCCATTTTTTAAGAGCAAGAGAATTTCCTATGGTTGCCATAATTAGGCGCGGTTTGGTGTACACAATTCATGGCGCAGAATCCGTATCGGATTTGGAAGAATAAAAAAATTCATATCCAACATCATACAGTAAATTTTAACCCTTTTGTTTCTTTCATCAATTATTGACTGAGCACTCAAAATGTTCTTTAGTAGTCCTTCAAGTTAATCATAATGTTGCTTTTATCTGTTTTTCTCGAGGCAAGAGTTTTGTTGCTGCATCTCTTTGTATTATGACCAATTAATTTACTACGTTGAAGAAGAAAACAAATCAGAAATTTACGACCGTGTGCTATGGAAAAGTTCACATATTTACAACTCCCGCTGGTCCAGTAGAGTTGAGTTGTAGGTTATGCAGCATGTGACGTCACAAGAGATAAAACTACAAACATCGCTTTTGTCAGGACTTTTTCAACTACGATCGCGCCAAAGAATCCAAAATATAAAAAAAGGCAACGAACGGCGCTGTTATTACGAATTCGAAGAAAATATAGATCAAATCAATATAGAATATAGGACAATTTTAAAATATAGGACAATATAGGACGTTTTTGCCGATTTTTTAAAAAATATAGGATTTATAGGACGTCTGCGACCCCTGTTAATCCGAACACGCTTTAAACGAATTACTGTTAAAACGAATTACATTTACGATCGCCGTCCTACTGTATATAAAAATAACATATTTTTCTTTAAGACGAACATGCTTATTACGAACTATAAGATTGTTGAACTCGTATTTGAAGTCCCTAACAACGTTCAAACTTCCATTCTGTAAAACAAACAAGTCGTTTTTCACTTGCTATCAACTTCGTTTTCCCAAAATGTCTTCAAACAAAGACCCAGTATGCTAGTTCGCCTCTAGGTATTTGGCTGTTTTGCCCGTTTTTGACAATTTTCTACTTTCACCAACTAGTTTAAACTGTTGATCTGTGCTGCTCTCCCCTCTCCAACTAACCAGATCCAAACCTATTGTCAAGATCATATATACATTCCTGGAGTGATAAAAAGACTTCAATAAGGGGAGTATGTTTCCACTCGAGTTATTTGACCCCTAGTACAGTTCAAACATGAAGAATCCCCCTGAGGTGAAGTGTTGATGGGGAAGAGAGGAGGGGGGTGGGTAACAGGACAATGGATATGCCATATGTTTCACAACATCTAATTATCGGTTATGAACTTGTTGAGATCTCCAAGGGTTCAAAGAGGAATCTACAGGCGACACTGGGACAGTCCCGAACCCTCCCCTTTATTGTCTCCTAGGAATGCTGTCTCTTTCTTTGTAAGTCTTTTTGCTAAAATTCTGGAATCCGCGACACCCCATTCACTGGATTCGTCGGTTCACGTTCAGTTCCAGTTACCATTTGTTATCTGTACTGTCCTTGTTCTTGTGAAAGTAGATCGAGATTAAAGAGCATATTTTAGAATGAGTTCTAAAAGTAAAAAAACCTTAACTTTGGAAGAAAAATATGCCTTACTCATTGAAGTTGACGATGGAGTTAAGACAAAAACAGAAATTGCTGCTACTTTTGCAATACCCAAAAGCACATTATCCACTATTTTAAAGAATCGCGAAAAAATTGAGGCAGTTAAAGCAACAAATGAATTTGAACCCAAACGCAAAAGGATGAGAACTGCAAAAAATGAAGATGTGGAAATCGCTTCAATGAAATGGATTAAAGAAGTTAGAAGCCAGAATTTAACATTGACTGGAGGGATTCTACAGGAAAAAGCTTTATTTTTTGCAGATGCTTTGAATGTAGTGGATTTTCAAGCTTCCTCTGGTTGGCTTTAGCGTTTCAAGGAACGACATGGCATCATATGCAAGAAAGTTTGTGGTGAAGAAGCCGGTGTGAGCTCAGAGATTTTAAACAATTTTTTTACAGAAAAGTTATCCGAGATCCTGCAAGATTATGATGCAAGTAACATCTTTAAAGCAGATGAAACCGGACTTTTTGGAAGGCTCTCCCAGATCACACTCTTTGTATAAGAGGGGAGGAATGTTCCGGCGGTAAATGTAGTAAAGTGAGGGTGACAATAATGATCAGTTGCAATATGGATGGATCCGAAAAATTACCCTAACTTGTCATCGGAAAATCTGCAAAGCTGTGTTGCTTTAAGGGTGTCAAGACTTTGCCTGTGCCCTACAAGGCTAATAAAAAAGCGTGGATGACTGGAGAAATATTTACTAAGTGGCTAGTCGATTTGGAAAAGAGGTTTCATCGCGAAAAAAGAAAGGTGTGCTTAATTGTAGATAATTGTAGTGCTTGTACAGTGGGGTACAACACAATACCGGTAATAAATTTCCTCAATAAAATCAAAAGAAAAGAACACATTACAGTTACACATACTCACTTGAAACTCATTCGCGATGCTATTTATCCAATAGTGACGTCACACATTCAGATGGGTTTTTGAGCAGCGTTTTAGGGGCGTGGCTTCTGCTCGCATTTTAAAATGCAATTTTTGGAGCTTTGCGGCATTATTTTGGAAAAAGAAAAAATATGTGTCCTTTATTTTGGGCTTACGCTTTATTTAAAACATATTTTGAAAATTTGTCCAATACCCTATTGTGACGTTCGAAGATATTCGAAACTGTATCCGCCATGCAGGCTTTGTTTTAAATGAAACGGTAGAACAAGAAGACATGGCAAATGAAAATGACGCAATTCCAAAAGATGTAATTGAAGCAGCACAACAACGGGGGCTTGTCCAGGAAGGTGTAAGTTTCGAAGACTATGTTACGATGGATGACGACATTTTGACACCAGAAACTTTAACTGAAAGTCAGATCGTTGATGCAGTGGTTCAAAATAAAAAAATGCCCGAAGAACCAAAAAGTGAATCAGATGATACCGACGATGAACGGGAAGAAACTGAAGTGACAACACCATCATTAGCAGAAGCATACATTGCCCTCAACACATTGCGCCGATTTCTCTTGGGTAAAGACAATTCAACGGAATGCCTGAACAGTTTAGATTTGATTGAAGATTTCTGGATAAATTGCTCGGAAAAAAGCAGGAAACAATGTGTAATAACTGAGTTTTTTAAAAAGCAATGAGGTTTGTATCTTATCACCTTACCATACGATATACCTTTTACCATACGATATTTTAAAAGGAATTTCTCTTGTAATCTATTAATAAACATTCTAGCTTTTAAATCTTTACTTTTGAAACTTTTTGTATTAGTGATATAAATATTGTATTTTTCTTTGAAAAATTGAAATTTATCGCTTTTACTTAACCCATTGACGGTCATGCACGTATATATGCGTCTTAGGATCCCCAGTTTTTCTAGCAATACACAACATTTTTAAGTTTATAATTATAATTTAAAATAAAATATATTTTAGATATTTTCATTAAGATGACAGTCTAAAACCTATCTAAAGCAAAATAAATAAAAAATAATTAAAAAAAATTATGTATTTGAATTAGAAATATAATTTAAAAATTATTGCAGGGAAAACAACTGGGGAATTTCGCCCATTCCCATGACCGTCAGTGGGTTAAATATGCATTAGGAACTAAAATTGTGTTTCGGAAAATCGCGTGAAATTCTTTTAGTTTTTAAAAAATTATTTTATTGTGGAATTATTTTAGTGTTGAATTTTCGGATAAATCAAACTATGGATAAAACAAATTAACTTTAAAGGTCCTTTGGAGTTTGTCTTAATGAGGTTTGACTGTAGTGCAAACATTGCAATAATAATTCGTCAAGTTCTTGCGACAGAATATATTCCAACAAAATTAACCCAATTTTAAATGGTGAATAAAACCTATTAAAAAAAATAAAAAATAAAGAGGGAAATTTATTATCTTACCTTTCCCTCCGAGTCTTCATTGATGCGATAATGATACACCCTCCCCTCATAACGCACCGATATGGATCTCTGTCCAGGACTGCTTTCACTTTCCCTGACCAAAAAGCTGCCATTGATGCCACTGCTGAGAAGGTACTCTGCTGCATTGCGTGAGATAGGGCCATGGTACCAGGAGTGCTTCTCAAGGCTGTTCACTGGGGTGATGTAGTTGCTGGGGACCCACCCCACCAGGCCATTCCAGGACTGAGCCTCACACCACTCACCAGTTTTGTTGTAGGAGAGGACACGCACTTGTTGCCCTTGAAAAGTATGCAAGTTAGTATCAAGCAAGCAGAAAACTATTTTTTTAAATTATAGTATGCATTTGCTATATACAAAGTATCATTGATTTAAATCAAACTTGTCATTTATGGAAAAATTTTAATATCTAAACACTTCCTAATTTTTTTACTTACTACGTTCAATGTTAATTATCAATGAAATGCTTTTAACTGGCAATTTGCCTTCATAATCGTTTCAAGTGTTATTTTAAAAATGTAAATCATTAACTTCATGTTTATGATTATAAAATTTGTGTGTGAATTCCTCTCTAGAATTACCACTTAAGTTTATATTTATATATAATTCAAAAGATTTTATTTTGTTTTGCATTCTATATCGAGTTATTTTTTCAATAAACTAATTTCTAAAGTAATTTCTTTAAAAAAATACACATAAAAAAGAAATTAACTTTTAAAACATATTCAAGTATTTAATGACGCATCCCATAATTAACAAAAATTATGCAAAATTTTAGCTAATTTTATATTAAAAATTAATATATTTGTTAAATAAACAGTATAGGGATAGATTGGCTCTGGCTATTTGGGGATCCAACGTCTTGTTTCACTCTTAACAACTGGCTCAAATCTGTCGACCTATGCTTACCCCTTCGTCAGTTACCGAAGCCCCACTATTTATGAGTTGGTGTTTGGAAATAAATTCAGGTTGTATCTTAATGGTGGACTTCGCATGTCTTACAGTTTCTCACTTCCAGCTAAGCCTCCCTGTTTGTTTTGAACATGTTTATCATTTTGAGTATCAACATTATTTTGCACTTCACAGCTGACCAATGAGCACCGATTAAAATTATCACATAAAAGTTAAATTTACAAAAAAAAAAAAAAAAATTGTGTTTAAGTTGGTTTTTTGTTGAGAAAAAAAGATTCACCATAGCCAAGCGACTAAAAATAGTACAGGGTGGTTACAGAATTTGAGAAATAAAATTCCCTGACATTTCCCTGATTTCCAGAAGATTTCTTCAAAAATTCCCTGTTGTGCGCTATATAAAAAAAACAAATAATGAAGAATTTAAAAAAAAATAATAATAATTTAGTAAGTAAATTTTATTCTTAATAGTCAGTATAATTGCGCCATTGGCTGCGTAGCCCAGTCGGGAAAGTATCGTTCTCGCAATTAGAAGGTTGCGAGCCCTGAGGTTGCAAGTTTGAGCCGAGACTGACTAAAAACCGCAGTGTTCGCTAATGGTGACTGGAGCACGTTAAATCAGTCATGGTCGCAAAGTCCACCAAGTTCTCATACATACGGTTCTTAAGAAGTTCCACATACATACGGTAGTGCTGTCATTTACCAGGTAGCTACCGAATGAGATAGAAATGAGCCTTCGGTGGCTATAGGTAGACTTGCCCACTTCCTCTCGTGAGTGTGCACTTACATCCTGTGCCGTACTACCCACTACCTATTTGTACTGGATATGGGATTGGTACAAAATGCTTAAGCAGAAGTGCCTTAGTCCCATAGTCTTTGATAAGAAGGAGAAGATAATTGTGTCATAATAAATTTAAGGTAAAAATCAAAACAAACTTCTTTAGAGCTAGAGCATAAAAAAGAATGGAAAACTTTTATTAAAAAATACAAAATTCACCAACTACAGCCATACTTGCTAACTTCTAAAGCAAATCCAGTCCATTACTTATCTTTTTAATTTCAAAAATAATAAATAAAACACATTAATTTCTTTAATATATGTCACATGCTGTTTCCTGTTCATAGCATAACAGCCACACTGCTATGTTATAGGATGATCAGAAATCTAACAGAAATAATTGTTCCAGGCATAATTATGATCCTAGATAATAATAAAAAAAAAAAAGCAGAACATCAACAGGGGGTTGTGGGCGGTATATCAATGGTTTGGCTTAGTTGCTGAGAGTAGTAAAAGTTTGGAATAGTCACTCTCCCAAATCGGCCAAGTAGCCAGATATTGAGGGCTTTTTAGACGGACTTAAAAATGTACATAAAAAAAAACTGTATTCAACACGATGACATCACAGCATCCACTTCACGTAACATGCGCCGAGGTAGATATCTGCACAGGGCATGCGAGAAGGGAAACTCAAAAATTTCAAAATTCCCCGATTAAAGGGTAATTTTACGAAATTCCGTGACATTTCCCCGATTTCCCTGAATTCCAGGTTCAGTAGTCACCCGGTGGTTAAAAAAAAAATTCTTTAAGTTTTTAATATTGAATCATTTCATGGTTACACATCATTCCCAAAGGAGAAACCCAGTGACATTGCCAAACCGAATAAGAGCGGGGCTGAAGATAAAAAAAATTAGCCATCTATCCTTTTTTTAAAAGTGAAAGTCCTCATAAAAAACTCTCAAATAATCAACAAAAGATCAGAAAATTGCCAACAATTTTAGTAGAAAGATTGGTTTCTATTTTATCAAACTGTTTTTACAGGGTGGCCACAAAATTCAGGAAAAAAAGTTCCCTGATGGATTTCTAAAAAATTCCTTGATTTTGGGACAAACTTTTTTTCATATTTTTCCAATTTTCTTAGGCTTTCCAGATGTCTAGACACCTTGATGAAATAGAGCATTTATGCTACAGAGATAACATGCCAATTTTTTTTTTAAATAGTTTTGCTGGTAATGAAAATTTAAACTATTCTGTAACATTAAATTTCCAACTATTACCACCACAAAACTTTGGGTAAATAGCGCCAAAATACGGATGAACGTGCCTAAAACAACACAAATTTCCACGATTTTCATGAAATTTAAAAAAATTCCCCTGTTATTTCCCTGATTTTTTCCAGAATCATAAAGCTCCCTGACATTTCCCTGATTTCTCGGATCTGTGGCCACTCTGTTTTAAAAATGCGAATTTGAAAGAGCTTTACTCCTTGGTTGGTTGGCTTGCACACTTAATGAGCTCTTTTTATGCACAATGAAGGCTAATCAGGCCGGGACATACAGCTTAATGTGGATTCTGAACCACAACGAACATCCATGCCAAACCCAGGATTCGAACACGGCACCTTTGGCATGCGAGGCCAGAGAGCTAACCTTGCACCATCAGAGATTCACTCCTTTAATTCATCAAGCAAAAATAATTTTTAGACTTTTTTTTTTTTTTGTATAAAGGAAGTATTTCCGAAGTATTTTGTATAAAAAACAAGTACTTATAATTTGAATGTCATTGTACGTTTTTGTACTAAAATAAAACAAGTATATGCGCATATATTATTATTTTTAAGTAAAGATGTTTTCTTAGTAGGGTAGGAAGGACCCTATTTTAAGTAAATGAATTAGAAAGAGTATTTTGAGAGTAAACCTAAGTCATCAAATTTTGATGTAATCAAACTGTTTTGAAAGTGATAAATATTTCCTAAAATTTCGAGAAGAGTATTGTTGTATTTATCATCGCTCTCAACATAAAGAACATGGTAAATTATAGAGTAGTTGTTGCTTTCATCTCTTTGCATTGAAAGCCACAATATGATTACTCGTGCTCCAATATCTATCAACAATATCACTCATTTTAAACAAATCAAACACAACAAAAAGTAACAATTTCTCCCAAAACATAACTAGATGTTGTAAATAAAAAAAAGCCAAACTCAAGTCAGAAAAAGTTATAAAATCTAATACACAAAATATAATAATTGTCACAAAGCAGCTGTTTGCAAAGAATGAACTAAATTGGGATTATTGAAAAGAATCCTGATCGATAATCAGTACTTAAAAGGTAAGATTTAAAAAAAAAATTCTTAATCCAGATGTTCGAGAAACTCTGCACCTACAAATACAACTTTTAAGATCAACAACAGGCTCAAGGAATAACAGGGTTGGTCGAGTCAGGGAAATTGCAATGAGGAACTTTCACGTTTTTTGGTTTTATTTTTAAATAAAAGTAGAGAAAAAATCATGAAAAACAATACCATTCTTTCAAAAATTTGAGCTCGGATAGATAGTTAAAAAAATATTTAGTTTTTCACTTCGCGATTTGGCGGGAAAAAGCCACTTTAGCGTTAAACGTCAACGCGTAGATAATGAACCAGTCTAAAAAAGTTTTAGACGAGGAATGAGTGAGGTTTCTCCTTCTTTTTGCGACTTTATCTCTGCGTAACTACGTCACGATTTTTTATGCGTTTTTTGTCATGTGACTTTTGCTTTGATTTCGGCTAATTTCAAACTCGATTTTTGATTAATTGAAAGCATAAAGATAAAAAATAATTGCACTGCTCAAATATATTCGTTGGATAACACTAGAAAATACAAAAAATATTCATTTTCCTCACTTGTGCAAGTTCCTCATTTAGTTTATTGTAAGTAAAGCAATGAAATGTAGTCACTTGGTGATAAGCATCAGATTTCATTGTTTACTGAATAATCATTTTATTTATTATTTTTTATGCAAGTCATATATCATTGGTAGAGAGTTTATCCATGTAACTTTAAAAAATAGTTAATAAATACAATCCAAAACACTGAAGAAAATGCTTTTATTTAAATATTTTACTTTTCACATTTTTCACGAAGTGACCCACTGCTTTTTCTAATAACTGAAAAATTACAATTTTTTAGACACATTTTTTTTAACGAATGTTATTCTAGTAAGGAACCGAATTTCTTTGATACACTCTTGTAATCATTCAAGAAAACGGCTTCAACCTCAAGTTTTAAAACAAGATATTTGAATAGATAGTCATAAATGTATACAATTTAAATGTATCATTTTGATGTTGCAAAAACAATTTGAAACTTAACAAAGTTTTTTTTTATAAAATATTAATAAAACAAATTACTCCAGCGTCCAGATAATTCAAGTACAAATTTACAGTAAAGATTTATCACAATGTAGATAGAAATTAAAAACTTCACAATATGGTTATTGATACAAAAAAAAAAAAAAAAAAAGTAACATGCTTATCATTACTTTCAATTTTTGCCATTATTTACTAGTTTTAAAACAAAACGCAAACAGAAATGCAATTAATTTAACTATCATTGATTAAGCTTATTTTAAATTTGTCCTACCCCCAATAGAAAATTATAATGAGTATGTATGAAAGAAAATTATTTTATATCATAATACTTAAAAGTTTTGGGGAAAAGTTATGTCGAATAATAGGGTTTAAGAACACTACTGTTACTTAATAAATAATTTAACAAGTTTCTTCACTGGTTGATTGAATATAATCAAGACTATTTTAGTTTTGAAATTCTGTTCATGATATTGAAATTATTCAGTTATTCATAACTGTATTAAAAGATGAAAGACCAAGCAAAATACACACATTAGGAATGGATATATTCTAACTAAGAGCCACATGAGGACTATACTGTGGCAAAACATTGTTGCAAAATGCAAAATCTAGACAACACAGAGGAATCTGAGGGTTAAAGATGGGAGGGGAGAGACTTTAGCATAGTAACAAAATAGGTTTTCAAGGAAAAGCTCTTCAACATTAATTGCAAATGGGAGAAAGCAAGGAAAAGTCAGACCAGGCAGCCCAACCAGAGACAATCTATCACATATGCTGGAATGTCTACTCATCAGAGATTTTGGACAACTAATGCGGGTGATTGAGCCACACACCTCTTGCATGCTAAGTGGGCATTCTACTTCTAAGAAATGAGTTCAATGCATGATCAAAAGACGGTAGGAAATAAATAAAATCATCCATATTTAAAAATTACCCCATGTGTGAACATGGGATTTTTACAACCACATACATAAATATATTTTCTTCTCTTCAGGGGTATAAGTAACTCTTCGTACAAACTATTAAGAACAATTTTTAAATGTGTTGTGATATCTGCTCAAGTTTTTAATCCATACACTGATGCTTTGGCAGATTTTTAATTTACAATTTCTAAGGTTGAAATAAGCTTCTTTTATCAGCATATAATAGGGCTCAAGATTTAAAACATTGGTGCAATTCTTTTCTTTATAAAAAAAATCAATTAGTAAAAATTTTATTAAATTTTGGGCTGCCAGTGAATATAAGCTTTAAAAATAATTGTTTTAGTAGCCTCAGACATTAAAAATAGTAGCCTCAGTCTTTATAACTTAATAAGAAGTTTTCTTTTCAAGTCAACAGTTATCTTCCCTTGCTTTGAAGGTGCAAAATTTTATAATGATCATAATGAAACTTGATTTGCATAAAAAATTAACACTCAGAGGCACTTTTCCTTAAATATATACATCACTATGCCTTTCGATATAAAATATTTAAAGTCTCTAATATTAGGTAAAAACTACATTTCACATGGTAAAAGACATTGACATGTGTCATAACGATACTTTAATCGGTACAACATTCAAAATTATAAAATATTCAGATACTTTTTCATGCATTTTGCTCTTTCAAAGCTTCCTTTTTGCTCTTTTTTTCTTAGTTTGGAGAAAAAAAATCTTTCCTTTCAATCATTTCATAGACAAACAAAAAAGTAGAACATAGATAGAAGGAGAAGTATCAAGAGCATATGCTGCAATGAAGAATCACAAAGCTCTCTCAAACATGGTATAGTACTTAAACAAAAAAGTTGAGCTTCACGCATAAGCAACAGCAAAAATCAACCAGCAAAAAAAGTAAAACATTGAAAAAATTTATCAACTCAAACAATTGTTTTGGGAGAAAAAATAGTTGCATGTTTAATCAATTTTATTATGTTGACAACAATTGAGCAAATTTGATTAAATAAAGTTTTCTAATTTTTTTAAAGTTACATTTAAAGTAATTAAACAAATTGCTTCAATATCTAATTATAAAGTACTTTTTATAAATTTGGTCACAATATTAAAATTTTAGTCATCCCAGCATAAGTATCCGCAATAGTGCTTTCCATATCAGCGCAAATCTTGACACTAGTCTATTACATCAGCGTAATACTCATCAAAAATGATCACCACAATATAAATAATGGTGATAAGAGACTAACATAAGAGGAAACCGCAGTAAAAGTGCTTATGACACACATACACCTCCTTGAAATTTTAATGCAGATTTGCATTGATCTGAAAAAATTCCCGTAAAAAAAAAACGAAATCCGCACTTGCATCCAAAACTGTACCATGTGTGATTTTTAATGGGGATTTCATTCGCTGCAAGAAACAAAAACTTGATATTTTCAATCAATCGATTCAAACGCTTTATTTTCGATACTCGCGACTGATTTGGAATAAATCGGGTAAATAACAAGATTTTTTTTTATACTTCAGTACTATGTAATTATTTTGGTGAAGTTAGCAGTCTCTATTTAACAGGAGATAAGAGATAATTTGTCATCAAGCCATTCAAGCTGCGCAAAGTATACCTTCTATTGGCTATAAAAGTGGCAACCCTCAATTGCTAAATGTAAATTTCAGTCAGTATTTTTATGCAAAAAAAGTTTTCAAACAAAAAAGAATAGATTGAAAAAAACTTTACATACTGATGGCATTTTCTTTCGGTGTTCACAGCAATTTTCATGCTTATTAACTAAAGCAAATAAAGACAAAACAATTTGATATTTGAAAATGTAATAGTGTATGTTGTTGAGAATAGAGCAGTAAAAGATATAAAACATAGGAATCAAAAGGGAAGGCAAAAAGTAATGGCTTTTGCCGTCGAAAATAACAATCCCGCTTTAGCAGCTAACAAAGTAACCACTCGGTCTGCGAATATAAACTAAAATTAACACTTATTTGAGTAGCGTATGTCCCACTACTCCTTGAATAAATCATCATTTTGATAAAACTGTAAAGTTGCATCAGTATTCAAGAACATTTTTTTTCCCTCCATGCTTATAAGACAGTAATTTCTTAAAAAATAGTAGCCCTAGCCAAAAAATAGTTGAAGGTTTAGCTAAAAATAAATGTTTTGGCCCTTTATTCACAGAAATAGTAACCTGGCCCCTAAAATAGTCATTTTAGTAGCCTTTTTAGTTGCTACTGAGCTACTGACAGTCTTAAATTTCATCAAAGTTTGGCAATATGCTTAAACAAATTAATACATTATATTTTCTTTAAATAAAGAAAATTAACTATAGCAAAATGCTGTCATTTGCTGGTTTTAATGGCACCTACATGTAATTTTTACCATGCTATTTTTAGAATTTTAATGGATACCTCACAAATGGGTTTATGTTAACTGCAATGCATAAAAAAGAAATAAAATAAAACAGCATCTAGTTTTAACAGACTTTCATTCAGATCAAACCTTATCCCATTGGGCCTTACCTTTCCTAAGAGAAAGCTGGTTTTCTCCACCTGACTGGAAGTCATACAGTGCAACAAAGACTGCTGAATCGCTGTCGTCTTGGGAGAGAAGGTTCTCCTTTGACATCCAACGCGATGCTCCGTCCTGTGGAGGGGGGAGACTCCGTAAGTCATCCGAGATGTCTGGGATTTGGGGGAGGGGACGACTTTGCAACAGGGCTTCTGGAAAGAAATTACATTTTAGTGAATAAACAGTTCAAAATTAACCCTTTAACGTTTTTAAGCTAACTATATAAAATGGGAGAAAATCTTCATTTCTATTGTTTTTTAAGCAGATAAATATTCAGGGATGAAAACTGTTAAAATGTAGGAAAATATATGCAGCACTATTTTGAACTCCAAAAAATAGCTCAATAAATATATATTTGTACAGAATAGTGGTGCATATTTAAAGTTTGTACTTATTGAAAGGATTTGTTTCACAAAGAGTACTGCATCTTCTGAATAACTAATTTTATTTACACTAAAAGACCAGACACAACACATACAGTTGCACTAGAAATCAAGTAGAGAATGACGCTTTTTCTGACATGCAGGGGTAGGGTGTACAAAGAGCCTAACAACATTCCAAGTTGCAACAGTGCAGACAGAGGTGGCACCAGCAGGGGGGCTAGGGGAGCTGAAGCCCCCCCCCCCCCCCCCCCCCGTCGGGGAAAGCTAGCCCTCCCATCGGGCACAATCGAGCTTCTCGTAGGGGGATAGAGAAGACATTTTTTTTTTTTCTGCATTAACACAATTTTTAAGAATCGAAGAGAGTTAATAGTTTGTAAGCCTCATTGCCACTATCTTATAGGTCGTCGTCTGACACCAGCATGTTAAACTGAAAATTATGATTGAATGTCCAACACTAAGCAATACAATCTCCCTATCTGTATTCCTGACAACCCACACAATAGACCTCACAACCCTAGACCACACGATAACCACAACACGTTTCATGAAGAAATTCTTGATAACTCCTGACTGGATAAATTGTTTTCACACAGTCGTCGGGAAGCTAAACAAATAATCTTTTTTATAGATGAGACAATTTGATAAAATTCAACAAAAATAATGATCTTTAATTGAAACCACAGCCTATCTTCCGACATTTTTAATTTTACCGTGAGGATAAACTGTTTTAACGCATACTATATTAATCTTATATATTATATTTTTGTTAAAATAGTTCATCATGTCGTGGAAATTATAAATTTATTCGGAAAACTGAGCAATCCTCAGGTTTTTTTTTTTTATTTATTAGGGAGACAATTCGATAAAAATTTAACAAAAGTTACGCTTTTAAATTTAAACCAAAACTCATTTCCCGACAAAAATTACAATTTCCCTGACATTATAAACTGTTTCAACATATGTTTTATTAAACTTACATAGTATACTCTAAAAGAGTTATCCCTTGGTTAAAAATAAAAATTTCGTTGGATAACTGAATAAATAACTCATTTTCCGACAAAAATTACAATTTCCTCGACATGATAAACTGTTTCAACGCTATATTAAACTTACACAGTATACTCTAAAAGAGTTATCCCTTGATTAAAAATAAAAATGTCGTTGGATAACTGAATAAATCATCTTTTTAGTTTACACACTATACTATTATGTTCTGAGGAACTTATGTATTATGGCTCTGACGGTTTGTCTTTGTCCGTCTGTACAAGATCAGAATTCCTAGGTAAATTTACAATTATCAGACACGTATGATTTGACAAATGAAAGGTAGCAGATCATACAAAAATTCAACGACAGGACAGAAGTACAGGGGAAATGGTGACTTGAAACAATTTGCAATTTCTTAAGCTTAAACTAGATGTTCAGCAAAAAAAAATTTAAAAATTACGTAGAATTTAATCAGCTATTTCAACCAGAAGTTTGACAAAAAGAGTGATTCCGTATAGTAACGTCATGAGAAGTTCATAACTTGGCTTCAAGAAGTGATATCGGATTAGAATTTAGATATATTCGGTGACAAGTTATCTCAGAAAATTCACACACTTTTGTGCTATTTTTGTTCATATAAAACTCCAAACATTTTTTTTTTTTTTTTGGAATTTTGAGTTAAAATATTAATTTTTGTATTATCAAACATCAAAAGTCCTTTCTGTACACAGATATAGCACAAAAATCAACAAAGAGACTTCAAACAGATATTTTTTTTTGGAAAAGTCACTTTATATACCCCTTTCATGCATACAAAATACTATTAATTCCGTACTAATAATAGTAATTTATCAATCTATCTCAAATTTATTTATCTATACTCAAATAAATTGCTCGGCCATCAAAATAAAATATAATTTCTTATTTTTCCAAAATTCTCTTAAATGAATAAAATACAATTGAGCATGGTTATATGATTTCCCAATCATTTCGCTCTTATTTATTGCAAGTTTTAGAATTGCATTTACTTATTGTTTCTGTAATTAATAATTCGTTGTAAAAATGCATCATATTTCATTAATCGTGTGAGGAGGGATGAGGTAGAAAAGCAAAAATCCAAATGGCAACAAGCGACAACTCCAGGCAAGCCACTGAAATTCGCGGAGATTTAGAAGGAAAAGCGACAACATGCTCACACACATGTTCAAAATTCCATGAATAGAAAGGATAGTTCTGAAAATGTGCTTCAAGCAATCACAACGGGTTGTCCAATAGTTTAAAAGCGAGGGATGCATTGTAAAGGCAGTAAATATGCCCTATGGCTAAATAGGGGTGGGCTGACCATTTAAAAATCGAATGGACACTGACATCAATAAAAGCTTGAAGTCGATGGGAATCGATTCACACTGATAAGATTCTTTGTGTGTGTGTGTGCCTTTTTGTCAGGATAATGACCAGGGATCTGGATGAAGGCGGCTTTTTTCGTTATGAGATTGGCGGACTGACTAATTGTGTCCGCGAACTATTCCGAAGAAAAAAAAAGAGCGTCAAGAAACGACTAGGGGGCTATAGACACCAGACAATCATTCTGATAACGTTTTTTTAGGAATGATAGTCAACTTGGATCTTTTCATCCATATTGCACTCGTTTCTTTGGATTCGGATTGAACCTATGTAATGTGTGTAGTAGGATAATCTTTGCAGGTAATTGTAATGTTTGTTTTTTGTTTTGATGTTTTTACATTTACAAAAACGATGAGCATTACAAAGCTGAATGCTGTTTATGTTTTGTACATTTTGACAACGATTATGTTGAGAAACATACGAATTTGAAGCACTTGGATTACTTTAAAGAATTACTTTAATTAATATATCCTATTAAATTATTTAATTCTCAACATATAAATAAACTTTTTTCACAGAATTTGTTGTTAGATATTTATAAATCTATTAATTATGTAAAAATAATAAAAAAATTTAATACTCTTGAGATTATAAGCATTTTTTGAATGATGTAATTTTTTCAAATTTAAAATGTAATCGTTTGCCTTGGTACACTTTCTAGACAAATTAAATTATAAATCTTTATAAAACAATTACCAATGTTAACTAAACATTTTGATTCAAGCCGTTAACCTATTTTTAGACAATATTGTAGCTTTTAAAGTTTATGAAAAAAAATTATGTTTTGCATGAACTAAAAGTAACTTTTTTTAAAAAGTTTTTTATTGAATTTTAAATGAAACATTTGGATTTAGGGAACAGTGAACAAATGTTATTTTCATTATTTTTTATTTTATTTTCATCCAACAGATTTTTTTCTTCAAATTAATAAGATATATATTAGTTTCTTAAAATTGAAAGTGCTTTAAAACGTAAAAATATTTGAATATTAGAATGAATTATTTGCTTTCCAGGCTGAAATTTTTGTTTCTTGCAAAGAATATTTGCTACAAGGTGGAATTTTTCTTTTTCTTTCTTTCTTTACTGAGTCAGAAATTTGAAATTTTGGATTTTATTTAACATAAATTAATGACATACAAAGAATCCCATTTTGAGTTAAGCTTTGTTTTATTACTATAAGTTTTATAATATAATATGTAATAACAATTTTGAAAAAAGTTTTATTAGGCTTGATTGTTCTAGGATACATTACTTTGTTCTAATATTAATATATAATTTCCATCTAATATGAAAAAATAAGATTTTCTTTTTGCAGAAAAGTTTCCTGAAAAGTTTAATCATTTCAAATTCTGGCTGTAACTACCAATTTTTGATGAATTTAAATTTGCCTTCTTTTACTACAGTATGAATTATTTGTTTTACATAACATTTTGTGTTAATAAAATCTTAACATGTTCTGATTAGATTACACTGCAAAATTGCCATCGGCTTATAATTAATGGAATTTTAGTTTATTTCAAACTATTTAAGTTTTTTCAAAAATTCTTAGCCCCCCCATCGGGGTTGGATAGCCCCCTTGTCGGGCAATTCCTAGCACCACCACTGAGTGCAGATAGAATTTTTTTCAGTGAGTGGAGAAGGGGGGGAGTGGGCAAGTTTAGTCAAATAAAGCCCTATAAAGTTTACAAAAAACAGCAAAACTGTAGAAAACCATGTAAACAGGGAAGATTTTAGTGTTTATATGGTTTTCTACAATTTTCCTGTACTGTCTGAATATTGAAATTAGTAAATACAAAAATTTTATTCTAATTAGATGGCGATTTATACTTGCTTAAATTACAAAAAAAATAAGGGGTGGTATTGCCGAAATGTGCTTGGAAAAAAATTAATAATAATTTACTTTAGATTCAAACAGTTTACAATTCACATCAATCTATTTCTAATACTTTGTTTTTTACAAGTTTATATTTGGGATTTGAATTCTTGTTCAAACAACTAGGTACTGGGATGAATTGTTAGAATATTTTGAAAAATATTCTTGTTTAACTGTTGCTTTGTTCTTCAGAAGAAAAAAAAAAACATGATACAGAAATAAATTAGCTAAGATATAGGCAATTAAAGAAAAATAGGTTGTGGAGTTAAGTATGTTTCATGTTCAGTTGATAATTTTATAATAACTCTTGCTTGCCAAATTTTCTTACAGGTCTAAAAATTCTCTAAATAGCTCGTCTTAATTATAGAACAAGAAAAAACAGGAATTTTGAAAAATTTAATCAATGACGACAAAAAAAAAAAAAAATATGAAAGAAGTTAAAAGTCACTAGTGAGCTACAGGATCAGAGAAAAAGTCAAATTTTGAAACTAAGAGAAGAAATATAGAGATACAGAAAAACTTTTTTTTAATGTAATTGTGGTACAGGCACTGTGATAAATGAATTTAAACTTCAATTTGCATTAAATCTCAGCATAATTAATTCGTATAGTGGATTTCGAAGTATCTAAAAACACCAGATCTCATACAATTCAAATTTGCCATAAGTTAAAAAAGTCAAAGGAATGACAGCAGCTTGATCACGAGTTAAACAATTAATTTAATTACAAATGGGTCACAAGATTACAAATAATTCAGACTTATCCCAGATTGGGCTTGTGGTCACAGCTACGTGACCCAGTATGGTCAGAATTAAATCAAATTAATTTTTTTTAATAAAAGAGCAGTACTATGTCCCTCAGTCCAAAGAGAGTGTTAAAACTAAGAGAGCTGGGAGTGAAGTGTTAAAGATCTAAAAGTCAATTCTCCTCATTGCTTTTTAAAAATCACTTAAAGGTCCAGCATTGGTGGTATCATCGAGAGGTGTGTTTTATTCTCTCTATTGGAGATCTCTAAAGAGCGAAGGTGGCACAAAAACACGTCCTTGTCCTCTGGTTGGTGATTCGGTAGATCTTTTTTTTGTGATCGGTGAGGGGGACTCTAAATTCTTAAAACCGTCCAAAAGGGGCGCCAATGTCAAACTATGTCTGGCTTCCAAGACAACTGGATTTATGATCCATTCTTCTGAGGAGAGATATTTCTGTTTGTCAACCAGACACTGTACCTACAAGTAGCAGCTCTAAACTGACACAAGAAGGGGAAGGGGGGGGGGGGAGGTTGGTTGGTTGTATTGAGATTATCTGGCGCCGTCAGCAACACGAGGGCTATAATGCGCCGAAACATTCGTCATTAGACAAGCCAACATACATTTACAAACACCCATGCCAACACGGGACTCGAACCCGCAACCTCGCGGTCTAGAAGCTAGTACGCTAACCACTATACCGTTTGGTCGGCGGGAAGGGGGGGGGGGGAGGAAAAGTGGTAATCTTTCTGAGTCTTCCTCCATGAATTTCGAGTGTGATGACACATAGCTTCATCACAGTAATAATGTAAATATATACAATCAAAATAAAGTACAATAAAGAGTGAAGTAATGTAAATATACAATAGGAAGAGATGTCAGCATAAAAGAGGTCCCAGATTTTTTAAAAAACATAAGTTTGGAATTTAAATCATTCGGAATTACACCAAATAATCTGAAATGTGGGGTTTCTTTAACGCTTGCTACCTTCTCTTAGTGTTGCTGAAATAATTTTTAAGTCAGTCAACTAATTTATTCCAACAATTCTACCATAAACTAGGACATGAAGGAATGAATCTATTCTGTTGAGTCTACATCGAATCTTTTGAAAACGTATCGCTAGTGACCAATGCAGGAAAAATGGCCTCAAATGTCCCTTTTAGTTATAAAGGGGCTGTCTGATTTTTACTGCATTTTCAAAATTTGAGTACTGCTCTGAAACAATGTCATACGAAACACCCATATGATATACAAAGCATCTTTTCTATATACTTTGAAAAGAACTTCTAGAATGTTAAACTGTACAACAATGAAGATCAAATTATGGCAGCTTGTCTGAAATTTATTGACATTAAGAGAAACATTAGGCTTCAAATTTCCCAAAATATGTCTTTATCCAAAGCAGCTTCTGATTTTCACTTTTCTGCAAGTCTAATTTGGAAATTTTTTTAGAAAGTAGTAACTTACCAACATACTTAGCACAACCCTTGCAAAAAAAAAAAGATACACAATAATGTATAATTGCCTCAAATTGATAATCAAAATTATTAATTTTAACAGCAAACAAATTGCAAAAATGTTAAACTGGAATTATAGTAAAATGAAAATATAATACAAAATTTTTTGAGATAAAATCCAATAAAATTGGGGGGGGGAACATCTAGCAGAAAAAGAATGAAATCAAATAACTGGATAATCATGAATAAATTTGTAATTAATGCTGATTGAACTCTAGTACCAACTGTGTCTAAACTCCAAGTTAATACTTGGATAATTGGAAAAGAACACATTTTTTGGAAAAGTATTCAACTAACCTTACGATTTAAATTTTTAAACTTTCTTTTAAATGACTTCTTGAAATTGCCTCATTGTTTGATACCACAAGAATTCCATTAAAACGGCAAATCAAGAAAAACATTTTGTTATAAAATCGAAACAGTTTAGATCAAATTTTTTTTTTTTTTTAAATAACTTTTATCTATTCTTGGAAAAGAGGTAATTGGTATTATTTCAAGCTATTAAAGGATGTAAACAAAGCCACCAAGGTGATTTTTTCAGCAATTAAAACAACTCGGAATATATTTGAATTGTTTCAATTTTTTTATTTGTTACTAGGGAAACCTGAATTCAGCACTAACCTGAATTGACCTATTAGGCATAAAAATAATTTTAAGCTACACTAGTTTGGTAAAAAAAAAAAAAAAAAAAAAAAAACTAGTTCTAGAGATAAGGTAAATCTAAACATCTAAAAAACATTTTAAAAATATTAAAATATACAAAAATCTTCCATCGAATAGCAAATGTTTAGCGGTCATTTTTGACCCAGAAGTGTTGTGATTTTAAGCATAGGCTACTAGCAAATTTATCCTTAACTTTTATAAGAAAAGAAAAGTTTTCTTTCTTAATTCATTGATAAATTTAGATCATAAACAAGGCAATTGTCCAGTGGAAAGGGACGAGGACTGTTCATAATGTAGTGACTATTTATTGCTGAACAACAAAAAGCTGAAATGCAAGCTTGATTCAAAATTCTATTTAAGAGAATTTAAAAAAAAAAAAAAATTACATAAATAATTTGTGAATTTTTTCGGCAATTTGGCAATATGCCAAAAGTTATTGTTAAATTATTAATGCTTGTTGATTAATTTTTTAAAACTGGCCTAATATTATCGAAAAATTATGGGATACTACAAATTATAGAAAAAACACATTATGAACAGCTTTTTCTAACTTGATATGTTTTAAATTCTCATCATTAAATTCATTTATTCAACTTCAGAAATTATGTATTTTAAGTTAATTAATCCTTTAGAAAAAAAAAAGGTAGCACTCAGAGTTTATAAGCCATGTCTCAGAACCAGTTGGTTTGTTATGGCAAACTAGTTTTGTCCGAGTTAAGCGCAGTAACATACAATACTATGTTATAAAAATAATTTATTGCAATACTTAAGCCGAATGCACTGTATTTCATAAGAAACGTACATTGCAACACGATTATTAAAAATACAAAGAGAAATATTGAAATTGAGTTAAATGTACCGGAAACTGAAACAGAATCAACTTTACACCACTATTTCTCAAACTTGTACACTGGAACGTTTTTGCCTAACTTTAAAAAGTTTTCGACAAAAAAAAAAGGCATTTTTTACTATGAAATATCGAAAAACAAGCAATGCATTCTTAAAATTTTATTAGTTGAAGAGATATGAAGCAAATTTAAAGAAATTGATATAAGGGTAGCCATGAGCAAACAAAGGAAATTTGGCAAGTTACTTTCCATATTTCCAAACTAACCATTGTGCTCAGCAAAAACATTTCCAGCAGCTACAGATGATCTTGATTCCTTGGAAGATGCTTTGCTTCTTTGATAATGTTTGGCCGGTTTACCTCGAGTGCTACTGACAGAGGATCCACTTCCACAACGGGTCTCTTTGCCTTGTTGAGCACCCATAGCACGGCTCTTACGTCTCCCTGCAGGCCAGCACCACCCCAGATGGTTTCAATATCGTTTGATTTCTAATCAGCCATCCTTTTTTCGAATTTTTAGAGAACATAAAATCATAAATAAAAATTCGATTAGAGGATGCGAGTCCTTCCCTGTAGAACTCTAATGTTTATTTCTTTGGTTTTCTTCTCTGCAGTCACAAATGCAGTTAGTGTCGCCCTCATTTTATGGGATGGGACTAGGGAAAACCGTATGAAACTGAGGTTGGCATCAATGGTGTTCGAATTTTTGTTTCTATAATATTGAAGAAGTTTGATCCTCCATGGCATAGGTGATTGATAAACTGGTCATCTCTTCTAAATCTTAATTTCAATCCTCATTTTGCGATATACTGGTTAGTGGTAGACAGAGAGCACATCTTATGAATCCCTATTGCCGAATTGTAGGAGGGACTGACGTGAGCGCCGAGCGAATAATTTTCAGGGGGGTGCAAGGCGTTAAATTTTTTGTTTTAACCTTGATTTTTTATTTTTCCTATCTTAATGAAGTTGTTATTAATAGCTATGTATTAAATTTTTCATCCATTGAATATCTTAAAATCTTTATCATATTTCTATTTCCAGTATAGTGAACCACACTACTTTTTATAATTTTCTGAATCCAGGGAAATGTAAGTGCACCTCCTTTTACCTTTACTGATGGTACCCATGAAAAGATACATTTTTTCCACGTGTTTTTTTTTTTTTGTTTTTTTTTTTTGTCTTTTGGCGGTAAAATTATTAGAATGTGCTTCTCTCTCCCTCTTTTGTCCCAGAATGCATCTCCAATAGTCACCACAGTGAATGATCATCAGGATTATAAAATTACCATCTAGTTTATAGAATAACTAGAGCTTTAAAAATTTCATTTTAAATTTAAGGGGGTCCGGCACATGAAAAATTTTCGGATTATTAATTTCGAGTTTGTTACTGTTTATCAAAATATACATTTTTCTCTTTAAAATGATGCCACATTTGTAATATATATCTGATTTCAAAGTATTTTTAATAATTTTTTGAAGTAAACAAAATGTAGGTATTTAAAGCATGTGTTTTAACTTCAAAGTCGAATTTCTCAAAATGCCGTCTTTTCATGTTTGGGTGCACATATAACTTAAAATCTACAGGACATAAATGCTTGATTTTTTTTTTTTTTACATGTTTCTCTAATGTATTTAAGTACTTTAACACGAGGAATTATTGATAAGTAGCATACTTTTTATTAAAAAAAATAGTTAGTCTAAAACTTAAAAAAATTTCGTAAACATATTTTTAGAAAATCATAATTATTTTAATTTTTAAAAAATAACAAAAACCTCATGTTAAAGTATTCAAAAGTATCTAAATATTATACTGTGAAAGCTTCATAATGATTGAAGAATCAGTTATTAAATTAGATGCCTCCAAAGTTGTTGAATTTAACATGGGCTCCTATTTGGAGGTGCCGGACCCCCTTAACCAAAAAGCAGTATGGTGGCCCGTGATCGAAAATGCAGTGCAGCCGAAAACGTGCGATCTCCCCCCCCCCCCCCCACAAACACTTCTCACAATCATTCAGATCGCAAAAAGTTTCTTCCTTAAAACTCAAACTCAAATAAAAATTTCCTTTTAATTTTTATAAAATGTATTAAGATAAGAAATAAAGAGAATACTTATACTACGGAGTGTTAGCAGATGGAAACCCTTAAAATAAAATTATTATTTTTTGAAAACCAAATCACTTCTCCTTTCTTTTAAACTTGTGAATCGGTTTTAATGTGACAACGTGTGATATAGTAGTTATAATCCATTATATCCAGAATTATTCGTGTTCAGTAACTTTCATCATACAGTCCACTAGATGGCGCTATGCGCAATTGTTTTTATATTTTTCTTTTCTACTTGAATGTAACCGTCAGTAGAGAGTAGTCATGTGAACTTTCTTGCTACCACGTACCTTTCAAGCTGAGATGACGGTTCAAATAAAATGTACCAGAAACCTGTAAGTAATTCTTTACTGTCTTGTCATGAGTACCATAAGAAACAGAACGAGTTAATTAGGTACAATCATTTTTTGGTCTCCTCGAAGCCGGAGTTTCTGTTCTGTAAAAATTTCGAATTCTCTTGTGCTTTGTGTAACGTTCAACATTCTAGTTCTGTTTCGTCGCGAGTTTTGGCTGTGTAATGTTCTTTCCAAACACTTTCTATGGTACATTGTGAAACATTCTTAAGCTATAACTATTTCTGCTTTTTTGAGATTATGAAAAATGCAGTTTTATTTTTATGTGAAACATTCTAAAAGCGAAACATTCTAACTTAAATTGAGATCGCCAAATTAAGCGATTAGTTGACTATCCGTTCGTGATCCTTAATTTATGGTAAACCTGTGCACTTGCCATCTCGTTTTTTTCTTTCTTTTCTCTTCTCTCTTACTCTATGGTTTTGTTTATACTCAAGCGAAGTCAGTCATTTGGAGTTCTCTTTCTTTTTTATTTGTGAGTTGCTTCTTTTTGCTGAGTCATGGATCTGAAAACGCTTCTCAATCAGAAGAAGAGCATAAAATCTTCCATTACTCGGTTAAAATCTAAAACAGATGGCTAAAACTTTGGCGCAATTGGAAGCGAGACGGAATCGTTTCTTAAGTATAAAGGGAGAGTTGGGCGCGATTTTCACATCTTTAATAAGCTCATGTAAAGATGATGAAATTGATGCATTTTCAATTGAGAGAGATGATTCTTTGGACATTCTTGAAGAAATGTTGGCGTTACTTGAGGGAAACATACACAAATTTTCTTAAATTGATCGAACACAAAGGGAAACAAGTCCAAAAAACCCTGAATTTGCAGATGTGAAACTTCCAACATTGACTTTACTGACATTTTCAGGTGTTGTTGAGGACTGGCTAACTTTTTCGGATCTTTTTCGCGCGGCTATTTCGGAAAATTCAAATTTGTCAGCTGCTCAAAAATTACAATATTTAAAAGGCGTTTTGAAGGGGGACGCACACAAAATTGTTCATTCATTACCTATCACAGATAGTAATTTTCAAATCGCTTGGGACTTGTTAACTGAAAGATATTTTAATAAGCGCGAGATACTATCCTCTTTAATGAAAAAATTCATGAATATGTCACCCTTAAATAATGAGTAGTACACTCAAATGCTAAATTTTGTAGATTCTACTAAAGAATTTGTGAGAACTTTAGAGTCACGGAGTTCAAAATAGATCAAACTGCGGATACATTTCTTATGTTTTTTGTGTTATTCAAATTGGATCCTAATACCAGGACTTGGTTCGAGAGAACACTTTCCGATGATAAGGTACCAAAACTGGATGATTTACTTAAATTTCTTTCAACTCATGCAAGGTCTATTATGACAGGAAATCAAAGTGCAAAGAGAAACTTTTAAAAAAAGGTGACTTTAGTTGCTTCCAACATACAGTCACAGTGTCCTCTCTGTCAAAATGACCTTACTTTAGGTAGATGCGAATCATTTACAAAATTACCAGTTCAGAAGCGTATGGAATTTGTTAAATCCAATAATGTGTGTTATAACTGCTTGGCTCAATTTCACGGAAGCAGAACTTGTAAGAGTAAGTTTAAATGTCGAACGTGCAAAAAACCTCATCATACTTTACTCCATTTCGAAACATTCAATGCTAGAGACAGGCAGAACACAAGTAGTGCGTTGAATCTCAGTGAACTTTCAATAAATACTCCTGTTTTTACACCTATTTCTACATCGGGTCAGGATGTTTCTATTGAACCATCTGACAATTCAAGAATGGTGGGTATTACATCCTGTCTATCAAATGTTGGCCCTGGAGTTCAAATTCTTCTCTGCACAGCCATAATTCATGTAAGAGATAAATGGGGTAATTTTCAAACGTGCAGGTGTTTACTAGATAGTGGTAGCCAGGCTTCATTGATTACAAATGAGTGCATTGAAAAACTTGGTTTGAGTAAACAGAAATCTAATGTTCGTATTTCTTGTTTGGGTGTGTCAGACACTCGAACAAATGGGATTTCTCAGATCCAATTCACTTCTCATTTTCCTTCTCAGTGTTCACGTACAGCTTCCGTGTATGTGGTAAACAAAATTGTGGGCATGCTTCCACACCACAATTTAGATTCTTCTTATTCTGAAATCTTTGGGGATCTCACTCTTGCTGATCCAACGTTTTATAAAAGTAGTGCAATAGATATTCTTCTTGGAGTTGATCTCACACTACCATTACTGAGAGGTCAGACACTGTCAATGGGTGAAGATAGGCAATTCGCAATACGTTCAGAACATGGTTGGGTGATAGGTGGTAAAGCCGCTTCTGGGAGTCAAACTCTTCTGCATGTAAATAACATTCAATTAGTGTCCGATCAGCTAATTAACAAATTCTGGGAATTAGATTCTGTTCCTTGTGTAAAACCACTAACTTCTTTAGAAAGGTCATGCGAAGAGCATTTCAGAGAGACACATTCTAGAAATGATGATGGCAGGTACACTGTTAGGTTACCATTTCATTGCTCACCAACGAGGTTAGATCAATCTAGACAAACAGCCCTTCGTAGATTGGTTAGTATGGAACGTCATCTCAGTTCTAACTTAGAAAAATACGATCAATATAGGAAATTTATGACCGAATATTTAAAGTTAAATCACATAGTAGCTGTTCCCAAATCTGAGTATAACATAAAAACGCTTACTATCTGCCTCACCATGCTGTTTTAAGAGAATCTAGTAGCACTACTAAATTGAGAGTTGTGTTCGATGGATCTAGTAAGACGTCGTCAGGACATTCACTCAATGACTTTCTCATGGTTGGCTATCGAGTACAACCTGAACTGTACCCTATTCTGACCCAATTTAGAATGTTTCAAGTAGCTGTCAGCGCAGATGCAGAAAAGATGTTTCGCCAAATCAGAGTTCATGACGAAGATATTGATTGGCAGCGTATCCTTTGGCGAAATTCGCCCGTCGATGAAATCGAAGAATATCGTCTTGTCACTGTCACATACGGGACTGCTTGCGCACCATTTCTTTCAACAAGAACCTTACGTCAACTTGCACTAGACGAAAAAGATAAATACCTAGCCGCATCAAGTGCAACACTCAGACATTTTTACGTAGATGATCTTCTTAGTGGAGCCTCAACTAGGGAGGAAGCTATTCTGCTTGTAAACGAACTTCAATCAATGATGAAACAAGGGGGTTTCCATCTTCGTAAATGGCATTCAAATGATCCGTCTATATTTCTGGAAATTTCTATCGATACCAAAGAAAACGATCTAGTTCACCTGGATGCTGACAATGACTGCAAGGTACTGGGGATCAAATGGTGTCCCAAATTGGATGCGTTTCAATTTGCTGTTTCTCCAGTTGAGATAAAGGCTATTTATACTGGTTCCGCCTGTAATTAATTGTACTGCGCATTCCTTTTGCGCTGCTCCATCCCTCTAACCCTTTCCCCTTCGTTATGTATTCATTCTAATTGGATCCCGCCACTTGAGCGGTAATGTATAGAGAGGTATCTCTGTGGATATGAAATAGAGCTTTGAAAAGCCCCCTACAACTATAGTAGTCCACTAATAGAGATTGTTTGTTAACAACAAGAACTTGCCAGACCATTCGTTGCTGCAAAATTACACACACTGAACTTCGGACGGTACATTTGGTCCTGGTCGTGCGGAGAGAACTGCGCATTAACCTTTGGATGAGTCATTCGTTTAAACGAAAACAATACGTTGGACTATACCAAGTTGGATTGTACGCATTGGAATGCCCACAATTGGATACTATAAGCAATTTGGAGTGACTGTTTAAGGTAGGCAAGTGGCTTCTTATTTTAAATTTGTGAATTTAAATTATGGAAGAATTGCAGAAACTTAAAAACATTCGTGCATCGCTTAGGACAAGCATCACGAAACTGATTTCTAAAATAGACGAATCGCTTCAAAACAAAGATGAAATTCTAGAACTGTTAGACTTTCTTTACGAAAAGGAAAAATCGTTAAAAGCTATAAATAATGATGTTCTGAACTTGGTTTCTACTCCAGAGGATTTCGGCAAGGAACTCTCTGGAAATGAGGGCTATGACGATAAGATAATTCGAGATAGGTCTAAGTTAAAAAGGGTTCTTAGAGAATTAGAGAAACAGCAAGTGCAACCCTCACGGAGTGAGAGTTCAGAAAACAACAGTTCACAGAACTCTGTGGTTCGTGAGAATACTACGAGTATTAAACTTCCGGAAATTCCTCTTCCTATATTTTCAGGTAAATACGAGGACTGGAATAGTTTCAAATTGCAGTTTAACAACATATAATTGGATTAAATGATAGTTTGTCTTCAGAACAAAAACTACATTATCTTAATGCATCATTAATAGGTGAAGCGAAAACATTAATTAGTACCGATGATACATTTCTTTGTTTAAAGCATTGGAGGATAGATTTGAAAACAAAAGATTTATTGTTGAAACTCACATCAAAGCTATTTTAGTAATGGATAAACTCAATCAGGAGTCGGCGAAAGATTTGAGAAGTCTGATTGACAATGTTAAAAAGAACATTCGTGCATTAAAAGTTCTTAAATTTGAAACCAATAATCTTTCGGATATATTAATATTAAATCTAGTTTTGCAAAAATTAGATCGTGAGAAGCGAAAGCAATATGAATTATCAATAAGTTCAAAAGAAGTTCCTCTGCTTGATGATTTAATTTTATTCTTGGAAAAGCGTTCCCAAGTCTTAGATAATGTGAGTAAAGGTACTTCAATAAAACCCAAATTTCAAGAGCGTAACTTGAACAAGCCAAGGTCACTTATGGTGAAATCATCTAACCCAGTTTTGCCCTGTATTCTTTGTAAGGGAAATAGCGCCAACGAGAATCATGTGCTTTATAAATGTGATAAATTCTTAGAAATGAATATGCCGCAACGAAAAGAAATAGTTTTAAAAAACAAGCTCTGTTTTAAATACTTAGGATTGCACTTTTATCACAACTGCAGATCCAAACATGTTTGTAGATGGTGCCAAGATGCTAGACATAATTCTTTATTATGCCCCATAAAGAATCATGAATCATCAGCAATAGGAATTCAATCAACAAGCTCGCTTAATCCAACCGTGGCGCCATACGAGATCAAGCAAATCATTCCCTCCCCTTCTCTTTCCTGTGTTAGTAATAAGTCAAAATAAACCGTTCTTTCAACTGCATTAATCTGTGTATGGAATCCATCTTCGAAAAAATACATTTCTGGAAGGGCAGTTCTTGACTCAGGAAGCCAATTGAATTTCGTAACGTCGGAATTTATTGCTCGCTTAGGGATTGAAAAAAGGAAGCTGAATTTTGTGGTGTTTACGTTGGGAGGCGCTCAAATGGAAATAACTTCTAAGATTGAAGCTATCGTAGGAAATAGGGATCGGACATTTACCAGAGCACTTGACTTTCATGTAGTGAACAAAATTACCGATTTGCTTCCAACTTCCAGTATAAATGTAGACCATCTGAAAGTGCCAACGGATTTAGCTGACCCATATTTCGCCACGCGCAGTAAAATAGATATTCTTCTTGGTGCAGAGATATTTTATGACATTATTCAGCCCGAAACTCAAGCTGGTAGTCCCGGATTAATATTTAGAAATACGGTTTTCGGGTACATAGCAACTGGGACTGTCGAATCGCCTAGTGCAACAAACTATTGTGGATTTATTTCACAACCGGAAATATTAGATGACTGTTTACAAAAGTTTTGGGAAATAGAAGCTATTCCAGAGAGCATCCCCACGAGTGAAGAAGAGCTCTATTGTGAGAATCACTTCCTAAGTACTCATCAACGATATAAAAATGGTCGATTTATTGTGCAGATGCCAACTTCAGACATACAGACTTTGGGTGACTCTAAACAACTAGCTGAAAGACGGTTGAATCAACAATGGAAGAGACTATCAAAGGATCTTCAGATGAAAAATATGTACCAAGATTTCATGCAGGAATACTTGGACCTGGATCACATGGAGAAATTAAGCGAAGTTTCTACTGAGTCATCTAAGCCTATTTATTACCTTCCTCACCACGGAGTATACAAACCTGATAATGTGACAACAAAGTTAAGAGTTGTTTTTAACGCATCCGCACCTTCAACTAATGGGAATAGCCTTAATGACTGTCTACTGAAAGGTGAGGTCAAGGAAGATATTTTTGAAATAATGACTAGATTTCGAAAGCATAAATAAGCTTTTACAACAGATATCCGCCAGATGTTCCGGCAGATTCTCATCGATCCTCAACAACGTGATCTTCTTAGAATGATCTGGAGGGAGGAAGCGGACTCGGAGCCAGTCACTTATCAACTTAAAACAGTAACGTACGGCACGGCGTGTGCTCCATTCCTTGCTATCCGGACACTGAAGCAGTTGGCTCAAGATGAAGCTGAGAAATTTCCACTAGCAGCTACAATACTAATGCAGGATGTCTACATGGATGACATAGTTTCCGGTGGTCAAGATCTGGACTCTACTGCAGTGCTTCAGGAGCAGTTACAAGATATACTCAAGACATGTGGAATGACTCTTCATAAATGGAGCTCAAACTCGAAACAACTGATGAATAGCACGGAGTCGACAGAAAAAGAGCACCACTTCTCTACAAATGCTGAGGTGGCAGTGAAGACACTTGGAGTGAGCTGGCACCCTGGAGAAGACATATTTACATACAAAGTTACAGTTGCTGAGAAATCGTCCTACACAAAGCGTGAAGTGTTAAGTATCATCGCAAACGACCCCTTAGGACTGGTAGGACCCATTATCACGAAGGCCAAGATATTTATAAAAAAACTGTGGCTACAAAAACTGGACTGGGATGACACCCTTCCTGAATCAGTTTTGGGTGAGTGGATAAACTTTGTTTCTTCCTTAAAGGCAATCGAGGATATCAAAATAGATAGATATATCTTAACAGATACCTTTGAAAAAGACATACTTTTGGGCTTCGCAAGCAGCATACGGTACAGCAGTGTACTTGCAGTGCATAACTAGTGAATCTTTAACAACCACGAAGCTCATCGCTAGTAAATCACGAGTGTCCCCCTTTAAAGTGCTCACGATTCCTCGTCTCGAATTAAGTGGATGTCTCATATTGTCTCAATTAGTGCAAAAAGTTCGTCTTTCTCTAAAAATGAATATTGATGATATAACACTGTTCACAGATTCAACCATTGCATTGGCTTGGATAAACACACCAGCAATTAAGTTGAAAACCTTTATCGCCAATCGAGTGTCAAAAATACAAAATCTAACTGAGCAGTGCCAATGGAAACATATTCCTTCCAGCAGTAATCCAGCTGATATTATTTCGAGGGGAGCCACCCCTCAAGAGTTAATAACAATGAGTTTATGGTGGCAAGGCCCTTCTCCGGTGAATAACCCTTTCATACAAGAGCCTGTGGAATTACCTGTAAACTCATTTGAAGAAAAACCTTACTTGTGTGAACTTAAGAACACAACTATTTCATTAACTGTGTCATCTAGTGCAGATTTCATATCAGATATTCTTCAGATCTCTAATAGTTTTGTGAAATTGATTAGAATTCTAAGTTATGTTTTCAGGTTTATATTTAATGTGAGAAATGCAGCAAGAAAAACAGGTCCCCTTAAAGTTAATGAGCTTAAAGAAGCTAAGTGGTACTTAATTAGAGAAGTACAGGTAATGGTTTTCAGTGATGAAATTAATTCATTAAAAAAGGGTAAAGATTTAAAGAAAAGTCAGGTGAGTTCTTTACATCCTTTTCTTGATAAAAACAAATTGTTGCGTGTAGGTGGTAGATTAAATAATGCAAATTTATCCTATGATAAGAAATTCCCGATTCTACTCCCTAGAAATCACAGGTTAACTCAGCTTATAGTGACTTATTTTCATCTTAAATATTTGCATGTAGGTGCACAAACTTTACTTTATCTAGTGAGACAAGAATTCTGGCCTTTAGGTGGTAGAAACCTTGCTAGAAAAATAGTTTATGAATGTGTCACTTGCTCTAAAAATAAACCAAGAGCTGTTGAACAGATTATGGGAAATCTTCCTACAGAAAGAGTAACTCCTAGCTCTCCATTTACTCATGTAGGTATAGATTTTGCAGGCCCATTTCAAATAAAATTTAAAGGACAACGTAAGGGCATTTATCATAAATGTTACATAGCTCTATTTATTTGTTTTGTCACTAAGGCAATACATATAGAAGTTGTCACTGATCTTACATCAGAAACTATGATGGCCACATTAAAAAGGTTTTTTAGTCGTAGAGGAAAAAGTTCAACCATTTTTTCAGATAATGGCACGAATCTGGTTGGGTGCAGCAAAGAATTGAAACGTTTGTACAACTTATTTAGAAACCCTACAGATGATTTGTCAGGTTATTTAACAAATGAAGAAGTTGTATGGAAATTTATTACTCCAAAATCTCCTAATTTCGGGGGTCTGTGGGAATCAAATATTAAGGCATTTAAAGGTCATTTTCGGAGAACAATTGGCAGTACACGGTTAACACTTGAAGAGTTTATTACTGTGACAACACAAATTGAGGGAATACTTAATAGTCGACCCCTTACTCCTATATCCTCTGACCCAAGTGACTATGAAGCTTTAACACCAGGACATTTTCTCATAGGCAGACCCATAAATAGTATTCCTGAACCCGACTATACTGTTAAAAAGGATAGTTATTTGAGTCATTGGCAAAGGGTAAACAAATTGGTGCAAATCATTTGGCGCAAATGGAAAATTGATTATTTGAATAATTTGCAAGCCAGAAATAAATGGCAATTTGATAAAAATAATGTTACCTGTGGTTCAATGGTATTGCTAAAAGATGACAACTTACCTCCTGGTAAGTGGACTATGGGTAGAATTCAGGATGTCATTTTAGGATCAGATGGTAAAATAAGAGTAGTTACTGTAAAAACTCCTTCCGGTGTATATAAAAGAAGTATTTCGAAAATTTGTTTATTGCCTGTCAATTAAATTGTCTTGCATCATGTTTTCAATTGTTTAATTGTATTTCCTATAATTATATTTTTATAATTACTGTATTTCATAATTTTTTGAATTTTTCTGCATTGTATTTGCTAAATTTTATATTTTATACTTCTTAATTGTTCTATTTTGTTGTAATAATATTGAAATGTTATTTCAACGTGGGCCGGGATGGTTCCGCCTGTAATTAATTGTACTGCGCATTCCTTTTGCGCAGCTCCATCCCTCTAACCCTTTCCCCTTCGTTATGTATTCATTCTAATTGGATCCCGCCACTTGAGCGGTAATGTATAGAGAGGTTGGTTGGTTGGTTGTTTTCAGATTATCTGGCGCCGTCAGCAACACGAGGGCTATAATGCGCCGAAACATTCGTCATTAGACAAGCCAACATACATTTACAAACACCCATGTCTAACACGGGACTCGAACCCGCAACCTCGTGGTCTAGAAGCTAGCACGCTAACCACTATCATACATGTGATTCTTCCGCGAATTAGCGGAAATCCGCGAATTTTTTTACGTGAATTAGCGGAAATCCGCGAATTCATCATCGGCTGAAAATCCCGTTATCCGCTAAAATTTTGGAATTAGATTAGATAAGTTTTAAAAAATATTCAGAAATCGTTTTGAAAAGTCAGCCTTTTCCTTCATTCCCTAAAATGTTTTATTTATTTCAACTGACGTGTCAAGGCCATTCGATCGACTTCCTTTTTTCATAAAAAGAATGCCCAGTGCGCTCGTTTCCCACTGTCCTTTTTCCACTGTAGTTCATGACTTGTTTTAGTCTGAACTAACTTGGTTAAAGAATAGTTAAACCGGTTTTCGATGCTGTTGCCTTTGTCACGTGGTCTTCATACATGTGATTCATCCGCGAATTTGCGGAAATCCGCGAATTGCATCAAAATTATCCATCATCCACTGAAAAACTTGTGTCAATTTTGAAAATGGATGTATTCAATTTTTTTTTTCGGAAATCGTATTGAAAAGTCTGCTTTCGTCCTTCATTCCCTTAAAATGTTTATAATAAAAATCCTATTCAAATTCAAAGTCTCAAACTAAATTATAAAAAGTATAAAATTTGGCAATTTATCACCGTGTTTTTTTTTTTTTGTTTTTTTTTGCTAAAAAGGTATTCTCACCAATTTGATTTTTTAAAAATTCCAGTGGATTGAATCTTGAATGCCAGATAATCGGACTTTTTCTGTATTTAACTATTATTACAGGGTGTCCAGTAGTTGGGAAATATACTTGAATTTTTTGCATCTCGGGAAAATCGTGGATTATGCTTGAAATTCGTATTAATGTTGGAATTTCCGGTTGAATTCAGAAATTTTCACTCCTCTTCAGTATCGGAAAAAGTCTTCTTATATCGGCGTTTTTCCACAATTTTCCCATTGATCTCGCGGATCAAAAGTAGTTTCTCCTTCCCTCAGAAATGTTCTCTTTAAACATGGTTCTATTAGAAGATTTTTGACCGAAATTTCGAACATGCCGGAGATCAATGGAATTTCCTGACAAACACGAAATCTGCACACGTTTAAACTCCGCTAAACCACCGATGGAATGAATACTTTCCTCGGAATTTTTCTTTAATATCATAGCTTCTATCTGCATTATTTACGTTGATATGCGATGGACATTTTGCTGAACGTTACGGTGATGAAATGGCCGTTTTCCCGTGATTATGGCGGACGCTATCGCTTAGAATTACGTTGTTGCATGATGATAAATTTTGTCTGAAATTCGGATTTCCGCTCTTTTCTTATTAAAATTTCGATTATTCTTGAGATCGATACAAATCTACATTACTATCTTATTGAGCTTGCTAGCAAATCTGACAGCCATGGATCTTATGTGCGTTCAGACTTCCTCAAACCTCCGATGTAATGGCCAATTTTTCTACAGATTACCAATCTCTATCGCCATTATTTACGTTGGTGTATGGTACTTAGTTTCGCTGAGCGTTGTGCAGACTTAAGGTCTGTATTTACATAAATTTACGCTGCTAACGGCGGGCAATATCGTCGAAATTTACGTTGTTGTGGTGTTAATTTTTTCCGATTGTTGCTTTAATGTAATTACTCGGATTTTCGCCGATATGGTGGCCGCTATCGCCGATATTTACTTTGGAGTAATGGTAATTTTCGACTAAGCCGTTTTAATAGTAGATATTGCGAAATTTGCTGCCCTCTTTAGGTGTCATTCGCCAAGGTTTCCGGTAATGTGATAGCCGCTATGCCCGTGATTAGTGTTTGTGTGAAGATCAGTTTTGCCTTTTGATTTGAATATATACAGAATTACTAAGATTTTAATTTAATTTTGTGCAAAAAATTCGACCCAATTGTCTAATTTTACTGTATATTTTTCTTATTTTTAATTGCAATTTTAACTGCTATAATATATAAAATAATGTATTTTATCATATAAAAAAAGCAATTTTATATTTTATCTAGAGCCATTAATAATAGTTAAAAAGTTAAAGCATTTTTTTATATAATTGTTTAAAATTGGCTTTTTCAACTGTGGAAATTTGAAATTTTTTGTTTGGGTACTGTATTATGGTCTTGTAGAATCTCCCTCCCTTAGTACTTATCAACAGAAATGTTAGTGACAAGCAATTGTTTTCAAAGAAAAAGCTAGTGCCAAAGGAAACTGAAAGAAAGAACTGCAAAAGTTGCCAAATTACAGAGAAATGTTTTCCTGAAAAAAAAAAAAAAATCCTAAGTCTCGAACTATCCTACCACATTCGAATCTTACACTCAAAATGAAGCTATTTGTTCCAATGCGGCTGATGCTTAGCACAAACTATTAAAGTGTACACCTAGTAACATTACCTGTGTTTTTTGTCTGCTTAGATTTAGACCTTTATATTTATGACTTGGTAAACTATCTTGTATCTTTTTTTTCTCTCAGTCTCAAGTATGAGCCTTTAAAAAATCCTCGCTTCCTATTTTCAATATAACAACCCAATTCTTTTCTGATAAGCCATTTCTTATTTTCATACAATTTTTCTAATTTCTAAAATTAGTTCAGCACACTACTAAGTGGGGTATACTTTTATACTGGAAAATAGGGTGATAATTGGTCTCAAGAGGGGTCCTTGAACGTTTTTTGATGATGCTTGAATTTTTATTAGAAATTTTGCTGGACACCCTGTATTATAATTTCTGAATGTGTACAAAAACATTTAAGTCAAGTTAAATTTTTCAGTTATGATTACTACATGAACACAGTTGTCTTTATTTAATTATTGTGTGCATGTCAATCACAATGAGACGTGGTTGTTGTAGAGTTAATAATTGAAATCAATCTTATATCCAAAATTTAACTAAAATTTGTATTGAATTTTGTGCGATAATATATGTTTTTGTGTATTATGCTGTAAAATGACGAAAAATATTTCAGCTAATTTTTTGCTTGACTAATCACATATATGACTATACCGTTTGGTCGGCATGTATAGAGAGGTATCTCTGTGGATCTGAAATAGAGCTTTGAAAAGCCCCCTACAACTACAGTCCACTAATAAAGATTGTTTGTTAACAACAAGAACTTGCCAGACCATTCGTTGCTGCAAAATTACACACACTGAACTTCGGACGGTACATATACCAAACGTGAAGTTCTCTCTCAAATAGCTCGTGTGTTCGACCCATTGGGACTCTTGTCACCATGCGTGATATTTATGAAGATCGTTCTTCAAAAGTTGTGGATGCATAAGTTCACTTGGGATCAACCGCTTCCAGACGAACTTTGTGTAAGGTGGAGGTTATTTTTGGAAGAACTTTATCTTATCGAACAAGTCAAATTTCCAAGATACGTATTACAACCTCATGCTGAAATTGAAGTGCATGCCTTCTGCGACGCTTCTGAAAAAGCATACTGTGCAGCAATCTATGTACGCTGCATTTCCTTTGATTCTGTTCGAGTCATTCTTCTGACATCTAAAACACGTGTGGCACCTCTCAAGGTACAATCTCTTCCTAGGTTGGAACTTTGTTCTGCTCTTTTGCTCTCGAACTTATTACATTCTACTCTACCGTCTTTAGACATTCTTATTAAGAGAAAATATGCGTGGTCCGATTCCAAAATCACTCTTGCATGGATAACTTCAGAGCCCAGACGATGGCAACCATTCGTTGCAAATAGAGTGTCACAAATTCAAGAACTGGTTCCTGATGTTCCGTGGAACTTTGTGAGTGGACTCGATAATCCTGCAGATTATGGCACAAGAGGCTTAACACCATCCAAATTTGTTAACGCTGACTGGTGGTTCAATGGTCCGACGTGGTTGAAAGATCCTTCTCTACCCCCTGCACAGGTAGAACAGGATCATCTTCTTAAAGATGAGATGTCAAAAGAGGAGAAGAAACAACCTAAGATTACCATGTTACAAACTTTCAGTGAAACATTCAAAATTGAGATTTTGCATAAATATTCCTCGTGGAATAAATTGAAAGGAATTCTTTCATGGTGTCTTAGATTTCGCAGAAATTGTTCTCTGCCAGCTGAGAAAAGAAGGAAGACATCTTTGACGACCAAAGAGTTGAATGACTCAGAAAAGATTATCGTAAAAATTGTACAACAAGCTCATTTCTGCTCAGAAATCTCATGTCTTACCGCCGGAAAACAACTTCCTTCAAGCAACAGAATTCTCTCTTTAACACCATTCATCGATGATTCTGGACTTCTTCGAGTGGGCGGCAGGTTGGAAAATGCAAGGGTTCCAGAAGAGAAGAAGCATCTTCTTTTACTTCCGAAAAGTGATCACGTCGTAGATTTGATCATCAATCACTACCATCTGAAAATGCTCCACGCTGGTCCAGAACTTCTTCAAGCAGCAATGAGAGAAGAACTTTGGATTTTTTCCACCAGAGATGCTGTCAGAAGAGTTGTCAGAAGATGTGTTCCGTGCTTCAGGAATCGGCCAAGGCTTGCTGAGGGGAAATCTTCATGGGAATCAAATCATGGGAAATCTTCCCGAGTCCAGAGTTTGTCCTTCAACAGTTTTTCAAAGAACTGGTCTTACCTGGATGTTGGAGATCTGGGTTTTGATAAGAAACGTGAATCTCATTCCACTTCAATGAAAGTTGGGTAAAATTTCAAAAATATTCCCTGGAAAGGACAACAAAGTTCGTGTCGTTAGGGTAAAAACTCAAAATGGCGAACTTATCAGACCAATTGTGAAACTTTGCCCTTTACCTATTCAAGATTGAACATTCTTATTTTCTATGTTTAATTCAATTATAATTATACTATTTTTTTTCTTTTAGCAATGTAAAGAGTCATCTTTCCATCTGTGTATCTTTTCCATATACTTGCATATTGTTATCTTTAGTAGTTATTAGTTATAATATTTTTTCTTGCATTTGTTGAAACCCCCTCCGAGGTTTCAAGGGGGGCGTAATGTTCAGTAACTTTCATCATACAGTCCACTAGATGGCGCTATGCGCAATTGTTTTTATATTTTTCTTTTCTACTTGAATGTAGCCGTCAGTAGAGAGTAGCCATGTGAACTTTCTTGCTACCACGTACCTTTCAAGCTGAGATGACGGTTCAAATAAAATGTACCAGAAACTTGTAAGTAATTCTTTACTGTCTTGTCATGAGTACCATACGAAACAGAACGAGTTAATTAAGTACAAACAATTCGAAACTCCCTTTTTTCCGACGATCAAACATATGGCCCTTAAAACAATTTTTCTAAATAAAAACTACCACATAACCACACGGGAAAAACTCATACAAAGATATGATTGAAGCTTACGATCATGCTGAAATGTAGCTCTTTTTCCCTTACCACCCACACTCATCCACGTTGGTTCAAAAAATCCGACCAGTTCATCGAATTCGCAAGTACAGCTGAAGCTGAAAAAGTCCGAACTGGTTGTGTCTATACATTGCGTGAAGGGAAAGATTCAGTTGGGTGCCACTGATAACCATGGCAACGTTGTAGCCGAAACGTGATTTCTCGATTTGGCTGCAGATCGGTGGAAGATTGCCAGTTTGGTTTGATTAGAAGTGTTTTTTCTCTCTCCTGAATTGAGTATTGAGGCAACAGGCAACAAAAAGAGTATTGAGGCAAAAAAGAGTTTGCTATTTACAGGATTTGTGTATACTTACAGTAGAAATTCCATCTTTATTTAAGAAAATTAGTAAAATATATAATTTTAGTTTTAAGCTAATAAATTTAGATGCAGTACATTACTTGCTGTACACTACGAATCGCCACTCCCAAAAAGTTATGAGAAATGTAGAGAATTAGTTAGACAACGGCAGTGAGTGCAAGGGAGTGTATTTGCATCCTCTTTTCTTTTAAAAACAAAAAAATAGTCGAGAAAAATGTAAAATTCAAAGAAAAAAGATTTGTAATACAGGTCTTTAATCCTTAATTTGGATACAATTAACAAATTATTAGGGTTCCTATTATACAATATAATATTTTGGGTACTATTTATTGTATAATTTTTGGTATTTACTTACATTTTTACTTCCACCATGCACACATAGTAACCAGACATTTTCGATTCGGGAGGGAGATGCGAAAAAAAAATATTTGTATCCATCTGCACAAAAATGGTAGAAGCTATGAAAAACCACCCAGTCAATATCTATTGATTTTATAAAGAAGTTCGAAATTATATGACTATATTGTACAGTGATGCGTAATGGAAATTCTTTCGGGAAAGTTTTGCACCCTATACCCTCCCTCCCTTACAACCTGTCCTGCCTACAACAATTCTAATATCCTGGTGTCTTTGTCATAAATATGCATAAGTACATTTCAAATAGTTATCCTTTTTATTTAAATCAAATGAGAAGTGACCATTGCGATCTATTAGCTCCATAAACAACAATCTTAACTGAAAACCGAATAGTCAAACCTAAATCAGACAGAGGTGGCGCCAGCGGAAGAGGGGGGGGGGGAGCTGTAGCACCCCCGTCGGGTAAGCTTAGCCACCCCATCATGGAAAATTAGGTTTTTGTCGGGGAATGAGTTTTAATTTCATTTTTAAAAGTGTAATTTTTTTGTGAAATATCTCGAATATTTTTTTATATTTTTCAATAATTACTCTGATTTTCGGCACAAATCCAGTCAAACATCATGTACTCCCGACAGCCAAATATCGCCATTCCCGACAACATCCAAGCAATTTGCCTGTCAACTATCCCAGAGTAGACAATTTTATTATGGATGTATATTTTTCGACATTCTGTTGCAAAGGAATGTATTATTGCTCTTGCCTGTTTGTCAAGGGCATATGCAGCTTTCTGGGCGGTCTCCACGACGTGTTAGCAAAAATAAAAACAACATTCGCCCCTTTTACATCGTTATATAATAGTCCACAAAATAGTCAGTTTTGGAGCGGTGTTTTCTGTGACTCTGAAGATGGGAAAACATTGAAACCCATTCGTTGCACGTTATGTTGTTAATACTATACTAAGAAAGCGGCAAAGCTTCATTTAGCTTGTTAAAGATCGCATGCATGACAAGAGTAAGACTTCACGAACAGTAGAGACCCATGGTAAGAATTTTTTTTTTCATTACCGTTTGTATTGTAGAGCTATATATTGTCTCCAAATATTTATACTATTATACAAGTTGAATTTCCGTGCTTCGCTACGAAATTTTTGTGCGATATTTTAGCTAGCTGTGAGGCTTCATGTTGCGGAAATCCGTCATTGATCCCAGTTTTTGATGCTTCGTTCGCAGGAAAGTTCATCGCAACGCAAAATTGATCTCGTTTCGTTCGCTGAAAAGTTCATTGACACATAAGCACAGGCTTATTTCACTCGCTGAAAGGTTCATTACTATGCAAACATAGGCTCGCTTCGCTCGCTGAAAAGTTCATTGATGAGTAAGCATAAGCTCCCTTCACTTACTAAAATCTAATTGCTACGTTAGGAAAAAAAAACAAAAAAAAAACCGTTAATACAATAATACAACACACCTTTAAGATTATTTTAACATGTGTTTGTAGAAAGCAAAATTGGAAGACCAAAACTACTTATTTAGAAATTTTCAGAGCTCTAGGCCTATTAGAAGTCGCTTTTTGTGAAAATATTAATTAAAAAACAAATTAAAATTTTAACATATTTTTTGTCAAAAGTCCAATCAGAAGGCCAAAACTACTTGTAAAAATTTCAAAACTGTAGCCTAATTAGAAATAATTTTGTAAAATATTTGTTATAGTTAAAAAAAAAATAATTAAAAACAATTAAAATTTTAAACTTTGCTTTTTCAAAAGTCCAATTAGGACACAACTACTTATGCTGAAAATTTCTGAGCTGTAGCCCTAATAGAAATCATTTTCTAAAATATGTATTAATTAATTACAAAAAATTAATTGAAAAAGAACTAAATAAAAATTTAAAATTCTTTTTTTTTTAAAGTCCAAATAGAAGACCAAAACTACTTATTTTGAAAATTTCAGAGCTGTAACCCTATTAGGAATCGCTTTGTAAAAACAATTGTTAATTAATTAAGAAAATTAGTTAAAAAATAACTAATTAAAATTTAAAAATTCTGTTTTTCCAAAGTCCAATTAAAAGGTCAAAACTACTTTTGTTGAAATTTTCAGAGCTGTAGCCTTATTAGAAATTGTTTTAACATTTTTTTTTAATCAATTAAGAAAATTAATTAAAAAATAGTTAGTTAAAATTTTAACAATCTGTTTTTCAAAAGTCCAATCAGAAGGCTAAAACTACTTATGTTGAAAATTTCGGAGCTGTATCTCTATTTGAAGTCACTTTTTAAAAAATAAATTAATTAAAAAGTTAGTTAAAAAAGAACTAATTAATATTTTAACTTTCTGTTTGACATACAAAACATAAGAAAGCCATAACTTCTTATGTTGAAAATTTCAGAGCTCCACTCCAATTTTAAGTAGGCACACAGCTTTTTTTATTATGTATAATAATAAAACAAGTGTGTCTGTCTGTGGCTCTGTGGATCTATAGAAACATTCTTAAAATTGAAGTAGAGCTCTGAAATTTTGCAGCATATGTAGTTTTGGCTTTCTAAATGTACACATCACAAACAGAATGTCAAAATATTAATTAGTTCTTTTTAATTAATTTTTTTGATTAATTAATAAATATGTTACAAAACGATATCTAGTAGGGCTACAGCTCTGAAATTTTCAACATTAGTAGTTTTGGTCTTTTAATAGGACTTTTAAAAAGCAGAATTTTAAATTTTTATTTAGTTCTTTTTTAATTAATTTTTTTAATTAATTAATAAACATTTTACAAAACGATTACTTCTAGGGCTACATCTATGAAATTTTTAACATAAGTATTTTTGGCCTTTTCATTGGACTTTTAAAAAACAGAATTTAAAATTTTTTTTTTTTTTTTTTTTAGTGAATTTTTTTAATTTTTTTTTTTAATTAGTTAATAAACATTTTACAAAACGACTACTAATAGGGCTACAGCTCTCAAATTTTCAACATAAGTAGTTTTGGCCTTCTAATTGGACTTTTGAAAGACAGAATTTTAAATTTTTATTTAGTTTCTTTTTAACTAATTTTTTTAATTAATTAATTAATATTTTACGAAACTATTTCTAATAGGGCTATATAGCTCTAAAATTTTCAACATAAGTAGTTTTGGCCTTCTTATTGGACTTTAGAAAAACCGAATTTTAAATTTTTGTTTAGTTCGTAATTTTTTTTATTAATTAATATATATATTAAAAAACGATTTTAAATAGGGCTGCAGCTTTGAAATTTTCAACATAAATAGTTACGGCCTTCTAATTGAATTTTTGAAAAACAGAATTTTAATTTTTGACATATATTTTTTTAAAATTAATTAATAAATATGTTACAAAACGATATCTAATAGGCCTAAATCTCTGAAAGTTTCAACATAAGTAGTTTTAGCCTCTAATTTTGCTTTCCACAAACACGTGGTAAAATAATCTTAAGGGGGTGTTGTATTATTGTATTAACGGGGAATTTTTTTTTCTTGACAAGGGAGAGGCTTCCAATGTTAAGTCTTTACGTAGCAATTAAATTTTAGTGAGTGAAGCAAGGTTATGCTTACGCGACAATGAAGCTTTTAACGAGTGAAATAAGCCTGTGTTTATGTGTCCATTCACTTTTCAGCGAACGAAGCGAGCTCAATTTTGCGTAGAGATGAATCTTCCTGCGAGCGAAGCGCCAAAAACTAGATCCTATACACGAATGACAGACTTCTGCAACGCGTGGCCTCACAGTTAGCTAAAGTATTGCACATGTTAAAATTGAAGCACGGGTATTTAACTAGTCTATAATAATAAAACAAGCTGTGTGTTTGTCTATGGCTCTGTGGAAGAAACCTACTTAAAATTGGAGTAGAGCTCTGAAATTTTCAACATAAGAAGTTTAGGCCTTCTAATTTTATGTATGTCAAACAGAACGTTTAATTTTTAATTAGTTCTTTTTTAATTAATTTATTTTTTTAAAAAGTGACTTCAAATAGAGATACTGCTCTAAAATTTTCAACATAAGCAGTTTTAGCCTTCTAATTGGGCTTTTAAAAAACAGAATTTTAAATTTTTAGTTAACTTTTTTAATTAATTAATAAATATTTTACAAAATGATTTTTAATAAGGCTACAGCTCTAAAATTTTTAACATAAGTAGTTTTGGCCTTCGAATTGACTTTTGAAAAACAGAATTTTGAAATTTTATTTGTTTTTTAATTAATTAATCAACAAATATTTTACAAAACGATTTTTAACTGGGTTACATTTCTGAAATTTTTAACTCAAATAGTTTTGGCCTTCTAATTGGACTTTTGACAAAAAGAACGTTAACATAATTTGTTTTTTAATGAATTTTATTTAATATTTTCACAAAAAGCGACTTTTAATAGGCCTAGAGCTCTGAAAGTTTCAACATAAGTAGTTTGGACTTTCTAATTTTACGAACATCACGTGTTAAAATATTCTTAAAGGGGTGTTGTATTATAGTTATTAACAAGGAATTTTTTTAATTTTTTCTCGTCTAGGGAGAGGCTTCTAATATTAAGGCTTTACTTAGCAATTAGTTTTTAGTGTGTGAAGCGACTTTATGCTTACGCAGTAATGAACCTTTCATCGAGCAAAGCGAGCTCATGTTTGCATAGCAATGAACCTTTCAACGAGTTGAGTAAGCCTGTGAAAATGTGTCAATTACATTTTCAGCGAGCGAAGAGAGCTCAATTTTGCGTTGCAGTGATCCTGCTATCGAAGTGCCAAAATTTGGAGCCCATACTTCAATGACGGATTTCCGCAACGCAGGGCCTCACAGGTGGCTAAAATATTTCACATGGTAAAATTTCGTGGCGTAGCACGGGTATTCAGCTAGTAGATA
The DNA here is from genome assembly GCA_963978545.1 of Linyphia triangularis. Lineage (NCBI taxonomy): Eukaryota > Metazoa > Arthropoda > Arachnida > Araneae > Linyphiidae > Linyphia > Linyphia triangularis. The sequence goes on along the minus strand of OZ021727.1, from coordinate 47,970,867 downwards.
TATAATTGTTATTAATAGTACCGCATGCCGCATGTATTTAGTAATCAATATAACAGGTTTTTTACTTTATATTTAAGAATTAAATATATCAATCCTTCGATTTTTGTGATTTAATAGCAAACAGAAAATTTTCGGAGTTGGGGAATGGGTGAGATATATCTATCCAACTGGCTTTCCTTCTGGCGATAACGCTTCTGAACACAATAAAGGAATGCATTAAAATACAGGGTGTCTATAAAAGGTTGGTTATATATTTTGATGTTGAATAATTCATAAAATAATGAAGATATAAACAAAGTTATGGAATTTTTTACATAGAATAACTCATATATTTTCATTTAAAGTGAACGTTGCCATAGAAAATTTCCTTTTCCCATTTGAATATCATTTTCTTTTGTAAATATCGTCGGCCCGTGTTATTAATTTTATGTTCTTCTCATTTCATTTGTAAATATCGTCTGTGCGCGTTATTAATTTTATGTTTTTTCTTCTTGGCCACCCAGATCACTTGATATAACGCCACTGAACTTTATCTGTTGGGGATTCGTAAAGTACATCGCGTACAGGAGGAAAAGTGTCGAATGACTTTAAGACCAGGATTACAGCCGCAATAGCTTATACGGATGCCAACATGCTTGCCATATCTGGCGAGAAATTGACTACCGTCTTGATATTCTCCGTGCGACGAACGGCTTGGAAGTCTATTGACAAGGGCCATAAAACTTTTTGTATCTATCAAACCAATACTGTTATCAATTTAAATTTTGTCTACATTATTTTATGAATTATTCAACATCAAAATGTGTCCAACCTTTCATAGACACTCTGTATAATATTCAACGAAGAGAGAGAGCTGAAGATAAGTTAAACACAAGGGATTCGCGTTGATGAAAATTTATTTTTAGGCTCCTAGAAGATTAAAATTAGTTTTCAAATTATAATTCAATTTCAAAGCATAATTAAAAACTTGCACAACCTATACAGCAAATACTGCAGACTGAGATATAAATCAAGTTCGGTCCACTTGATGGTTGCGGGGTTAGAGCTATGGCTACGTATGCCAAAGATGCCAGGTTTGAATCCCGGATTAGGCATGGATGTTCGTTGTGGTTCGAAATCCCCGTTAAGCTGTAGGTCTAAGCCTGATTAGCTGTTACTGTGCGTAAAAATAGGTCGTTGAGAGTACAAACCAACCAACCATAAATCAAATTAAGGGTAATTTTTACGAAGACACATTAGGAAGCATACCTTCTGGAACTTTCGACCGAAGACCTCAAAATTATAAAAAATATTTCCACATGTTCTGCAGCATTAAGTAATACGACAGTTATAACTGTAATATGACTTAACGTTCTTCCATTTTAATGTTAGTAGTATCTATGCAAGTTCACATTAACATTTGACTTACTATTTTTTTTTAATTATTCATTAAACAAGTTAACTAGAAGTTTATTTAGACTATAACATAATATGTTAAGGTACGTTCTTCGTTAAAAATAACTGACAATGATTAATAATAACAGATTTTAATTCATAAATTGTGATAAGATTCTTCATTTGTAATATAATGTTAAGTTATCACGATTCAAATAAAAAAACAAATTAATTAAATTAAAACCAGACTAAATTTCATGTTAAATCAATTTGATGAGTATTGCTCGCCACAAAACGATCCAAAACACAAGCAACAAACCAAGAACACTTCTTCCTGGAAGCAAAGATATTTATTTTATTAATAATGTTTATTTCAAGTTATCAGTTAATAACACGGGTGCTGACAGGAAGGTGAAAGGGGGTGCACTGTGAATTTTTGTTTTTTAAAAAAAGGGAAAGCGGTGTGAATTCCAAGGATAAAGAAGATTCCACTTTGAAACTATTATTCAATGCTAAAATGTGCATTTTTTTTTATTACTTTAAGTCTTCTGTTTATTTCCCATTTCGTGTTTTTGTTGCTAATTATAGCACTAGAATGGCGCCTATCCTCTAGTCTAGTATTATTGAGACTGGGCGTAGAAGAAGAATTTATGCCTTTTATATTTTCTTTATGTGTTGTATTCTCTCAATTCTTGGAAATTATTTGACTTTTTAATCATTAGTCATCAAATATATGAGGTTGAGATCTATTTTCAGAATTTAGTTGATCATTTCTTATACTGCCTTTGTGATTCATTCATTTTTTTCCCTTCTTCATTTTTCCTGAAACTAGGAAGAAATAAAATGCTACTCATGTGTATTTATATGTCTTCTGGTTTCTAGGTTAGAAACACTTTTAAATACCGCTAGATCTGCTTCATTGGCGGATCCAGTGAAATCGCCCCCTCCGTTCATTGACCGTCCAGGTTTTAGTGTGCGCTTTGGATGAAATCAATCAAGATATGATAAATCCACACTAAACATTTTTAATACAAATGTTCTCATCTCAAAAACTGGAGATAAAAAAGTCGAGGACGAAGCAAGACAACAAAGCAAACTATAGTTTGAAAAAATTCAGTGTGTATACGTATTCGTTGTTAGATTGTTCTGTCTATCATATTTAACAATAATTTATCTTGAATCAAATAGTTATAGACAACTCTAATTTACTGTCGTAAATTCACTCGTAACCAATCGTTATGTCGCTTTTATGTTATTGAGACTTTTTACTTCTTTGTAACATATTCTGTGCAATCAAAGTTAAGTTATCCCATGGTGTAATAATATAACTTAAGAACAACAAAATTTACCTAAATTATTCAACAGCCACCGACCCTCCGTAATAAAACTCTGAATCCGCCCTTGAACTGCTTGGATGATAAAAAACATAGAAAAACTAGGGCGTGGAGAATATCCCACGAGTTTCAACTACACTTAATACAGGTCACTGCATTTAAATTTGCCTTCAATTGGTGTAGTTTGCCGTTTTTGTTCCATTAATTAAAAAAAAAAAAAAAAAAGGCAAGTTTGGCGATAATTATTTTATTGGGTAAAAAACACCTCGAAATTGGTGATATTCTTTTCGATATATATTACGTTATCCTTCCTTTTGAGTGAAGCGGAGGATAAATAGTCATTGATAGGCGATGCTCAAGGAAAGAGAACTCTGTGTTAGACATTTGATTTTCAACTTTTTACGCCTTTATCGCAAACAAAGGAATTGCAATCAATCTGAAAATTTAACTAATTAAACAAAATTCTAACAGTCTTGCAGCCTCCTGGAAAAAATCCTGCCGGCGCCCATGGTTAATAATTAACTCCAATAAATCCCAATTTGAAAAAGAAGGAAAAAAAAAAAAAGTTAAACCATTGTCTAAATCAGCGTCAGCCACTAGGCGGCCCGCGAGAGCTTTTACTCCGGCCCGCCGGCAGTAGATCAAAAATCAAATTTTGCGGGCCGACCAAATGGTATAGTAGTTAGCTTCTAGACCACGAGGTTGGGAGTTCGAGTCTCGTGTAAGGTAGGGGTATTTGAAAATGTATGTTGGCTTGTCAAATGACGAATGTTTCGGCGCATTGTAGCCCTCATATTGCTGACGGCGCCAGATAATCTGAAAACAACAACCAACCAAACCAAATTTTGACAAATAGTAGACAAATAGTGACTAATAGTGACAAAATAGTAGACAAATTTTAATTTGTCTACTATAGTATGTGTTTACTACCAAAAACCGCGTTTTTCCATTAGGTGGCCCGCGTCAGTGTGTCTGAAAATCCTTTTTCTTTTTTTTTCTTTCTGAGACTGCCAACGAGAAAAAATAAAAAAAGCAATAGTTTGAATTATTCCCAATGACGCATTGCTTAGTTTTGTACTTATGATGCCCTACCCCCTGGATTTGTGAATGGCACACTTCGATTTCTGCCTTTCTGAATGTGATGGGCAGGAGTTGAATGTTTTAACGCATATAAAGAAGTACCACGATCTTTATGACTCCAGTGCAATAATGACGTCGAAGACTAATTTTAAACGCTAAGTAGATAGTGAAAAGCGGACTGGCCGTCATCGTCTCGCAATGAACATCGACTAAAATGTAAGATTTAGGATATGCTTTAAATATCTTTATTGATTATGAGTTTATGTCAAGTCACACGGTAATTTTGTCACAAAAGATTAACTTCTTTTATGACTTTGATTTACGATGTAAAGAAAATAATTTTTTTAAATATTTGAAACAAGAATCTAATATCAATTGTTATTTTATTAATATAAAAAGTTAAATTATTGTTTCAGTTTTCAAAATTGTTTTATATTGTTGAATCTTTAGTAATTATCACATTTCTAACATTGAACGTATATAGTAAAGCAATATATTTATTGGCGTATTCGGTATAAATCTGCTCCCCACGGAAAGTTCCGACATTAGTCATGCGGCCCGTCTCTAAAAGTTAGTGGCGAACGCTGGTCTAAATATAGGGGAGATCTGTGTACCTAGGGCCGCCTTTTTTCAATGAGCAGAAAATAATAGATTCTGTCAAATAGAAGGTTTTTAAAGAAATTTCACAAATGGTACTAGGTACATGACCTCGTTCTACCTAGGGCTAGTAGTTGATGTACCTAGGGTTATTCTCTTCAAGTGTGGTTTCAGTCCATAATGAATAGAAAATAAACATACACAGATGAATTTTATAAAAGAAAAAATATCGAGTAATTATCAGTCATTGGGTTATCATATAATAACTATAATAAATTGCAATGTGTCAAATTATTAGGGAATTGCAAGTATTTGCAAAACTTGAATAACTGATTTAAAAAAATGAGCTGCGTGTGCATTATCGCTTTGTAGTACCAAAAGATTTTGGTTTTGGCAATTTGAACACAATAAGCAACTATGTGGCTCTAGGTACATGACTTGGTAATTTCATATACAATGCCTTCTACTAAAAATGCACAAGGAGAAAGGACTTATTTAAACATCTCATTAAGTACTTAATGTTACAAACAAAATTATTGACTAGAATTCAAAGAAAAGTATTTACTAGAATTCAAAGAAAAGTATTTACTAGAATTCAAAGAAAAGTATTTGACTTAACTTTGTAAAACAATAAAAGACATGAGCTGCAAAATGTTACTGCAGACCATGTAAAAACGTTTTCAACTTGTCACAGCTTTCTCCTCTAAGAATCCGAAATGGTTGCCAAAAGAGAGTTGCCACTTATCCAAGTGAGTAAAAAAAGCAAACTTAGAACTAATAATTAATAAAAGTGGGGTGGCCCTAGGTACGCAAGTCTCCCCTATATTAGATCTGAATAACTCGGAAGTTAAAATCTGGCTTTGGTGACAACATATATTTTTCTAGGTATGGATGCACTCTTTTAAGTTGCTGAAATCGTCGAGGATGATTATATAATTGCCAATGTTATCAAAATTTCATATTTTTCTCCCTAGATTGAATGGTGGTGCTTGGGGGTTTTAAAACAGATTTTTCCATTTTGTACACAATTTGGTTGGTATTTTTGGTTGATGCGTACATTTTTCTAAAACGTTCAGAATATTTTCAAAAGTAAAAATAGATTCAATTTGTCGTTAAAATTTAGAAAATACATGTCAAAAATGTGAATTTAAAGTAAAAATTTGATATGACACAGTTTAATTGATCCTATTTCGTTTTTATTTTTCTTTACATTGAATTCCAATATATATTTTGAATAAAATTTTTTAATATAGCAGAAATAAAAATCATTTTTTTTTTTAAGTATTTTTATCCTTTTTCGTGCTGCCATCTAGTAGCTATTGAGTAAAGTAGAAACACTCAGTTAACGGAATATTTTAGTGTCCATTGTTTTGAATATTGGAAGCGGTAAAAAACATTTTTATTTTGATAAAAAAAATTTATATCATGAGAGTGTTTTGTAGTAATAAATATCCATTAAAGTTTTCTTCAAACAGGGATTGGTTTTGTTTTGTCGTTATAATTTGGTAAGGTATATATTTTTTCAAAAATGAGTGTCTACTGTTGAACATTAGACTGGTAGTGAGCAGAGCATATTTTGACGAACAGACAACCTTTAAAATTATGCAAATCAGTGACTAAATATTGTGGCCTATTTGTTTGAAAATAAAGAAAAATAAAGCCCCTGTTTGACAAAGACACGAGCTTGGATTTCAGAAAACAAGTTTTTTAAACAGAGAATTTACGTTATAGCAATCTCAATAACAAAATCTGCCCGAAAATAACCTTTTTAGACTGATCTATGTTTTCAAAATGAGTCTTAAATTGGAAATTCCTGCTAAAAAGTATTCCTAAGAGGCAACATAGGGACAGAAGGAAGGGGGGGGGGGGGGAGTGATGCTCAAGGAGATCAAACTCAGCCCGTCCATTATATGTGGTCGTGGAGTAGTTGATATAGTATAAGCAGCGTTCGCCACTAACTTTTAGAGAAGCGCGGCATGATTTATGATGGAACTTTCTGCGAGCCGCAAATATATGCCAATAAATATATTGTTTTACTACTTAATATGTTCAATGTTAGAAATGTGATAATTACTTAAGATTCAACAATATAAAACAATTTTGATAACTGAAATAATAATTTAACTGTTTTATATTAATAAAATAACAATTGATATTTGATTCTTGTTTCAAATAATTAAAAAAAAAAAAAATTCTTTACATCGTAAATCAAAGTTATGAGAAAGTTAATATTTTATGACAATATTACAATGTGACTTGACATAAACTCATAATCAATAAAGATATTTAAACCATATACCTCTTAAATCTTCCATTATAGTCGATGTTAATTGCGAGACGATAACGGCCAGTCCGCTTTTCACTATCTACTTTGCGTTGAAAACTAGCCTTCGACGCCAATATTGCCCTGGAGTCATAGAAATCACGATACTTCTTTTCACGTTAAAACAAAAGAGGCCAGTATGCATTAAAACATTCAACTCCTGCCCATTACATTTAGAAAAGCAGAAATTAAATCGAGGGGGTAGAGTATCATAAGTACAAAACTAAGCAATTCGAAGGAATGGGTCATTAGTATTGATTTTAACTATTGTTTATTTTTATTTTTTCTTGTTGGCAGTCTCAGAAAAAAAAAAAAAAGAAAAAAAAAAAAAAAAAAAAAAAAAAAGAGGGATTTTTCAGATTTAATGACGCTGGCCATTTAATGGAAACCACGGTTTTTGGTAGTACACACATACTATTGTAGACAAATTAAAATTATTTCTACAAAATTTAATTTTTGCTCTTCTGTACTGCTGGCGGGCAGGAGAAAAAGCTGTTGCGGGCCGGATCCGCCCCGTGGGCCGCCTAGTGGCTGACGCTGGTATAAAGGCTCTGTAAGTTCGTCTCCTTGTACCCATGATTGTTTATCAGTTTCTTAAAGGAATGAGGGAAAGAGCTCTCTCACATGTTTTTTCTTAAGACTTTTTGCCACTCAATGCTGTGGTATTGAATGTTGATGCGCTTAATGTTATAGAATATCTTATTAACTATGATACTTTTAAGATTTTTTGCCAATGTCAAGGAATGTCCTATTATATTGAAAAGGTTACCTACTTTGATACGGTTCTAAGCTGATCCAAAGAAAATTATTTTTGCTTTCCAGTTTCATCCAAGATTTCAGCTTGTATCTTCGTTCTGAGAAAAATACCATCCACGTAAGAAGAAAATCATAAGCCAATAAATGATGTATGGGATGAAGGCTGTAATTGCGTTTAAATTATGGCTATTATTATGACTTTTATTAAAATGTATTGATTATTACGAACAATGATAAAAAATGTCTTCTAATTATAAATAAGATCATCATTAAATTATTATTTGTCAAGTAGCAGTTATATTATTTGGTTGGACATTTAGTATTTCATGAAAACATACGAATAATAAAACTATCACTTGATGTTTTGATGTCAAACGAAGCTGCTTTTGTAATTTTATCTTTTGAGTATTAATAAGGCGATTGCACAAAAAATTACAAATTTGTCGTACTGAATTCAACAAGCTTTGAAAAAAAACCATATACCAAACACAAATTTCATTTGTAAATTCCATATTATTACTTATTTCACACCCAATGAATAGGTTAAAAAATTTTCGCTTTTTTTGATGAAATGTTGCTTGAACAGCATGAAAGTGTTCGTACCACCACCCTTCTTGATAACTTCTTGATAACTATAACTTGAGTGTGGTTGTGGTTCAATTACACGACATTTCATTGTAGTTTATGATCCAAAATGACATAGATAATCACCACTAACAATAAACCATCTTATTTTGCACTTAATTAGTGGTTTGTATAGTATGGTAGATCTTAAAGTCATGTATATAGGTTCGGTAAAGATTGCCTCAGTGAAAATTTTCAATTTTTTAAAGAACCCGATATATGAAAGCAAAATTAATATAAAAACGTCGAGTTCAGGGAGTGATGGGTACCTGGCCATTTGAAGTTAGGACGCGTGACAGTTCGCTTTGTACTAGGTGAAATTCAATTAATTTTAAAGTGTTTTTTTCTGAAATTAGTCAGATTTTAAGGATAATTTTAGTAAAGACAGTTATGTAGGCTTAAATAAAAAATTACAAGTAATCAGTTAGTAATCAGTACAGTTAATCAGTTAATAATTGAGCTACTACATTTGCATTTAGATTATATATATTTCATTAGAGCCTCATCTGCACTAGCTAGCCTAGAAAAGGTTTTTACCAGCGTATGTGTACCATTTGTATCAAGAAGTAAGGAGTGCCACATAAGACCACGTAGCGAGGCTGTGTACACAATATTACACGTGGGAAGCATTTTGTTACCTTGGAAATGCATGTAAAATAACTGATCTCCCAACAGATGCGGAATTATGCTTCATTTTTTGTTAAGCTCTTTGCATTATTCATAAATAATTATTTCAAACGACAACTTTTAAACAGTTCATTTAAAGTAATAATTTGTTTTACAATTAGGATTGATCTTCAAACCTAGATATACGACATTTAGCCAAATCTTCAGAAAATAATCCTTTGTTTAATTGACTTGCATTGACTATTACTTTTTTCCAATTTCTGTTTTTCAATTATAATAGATAAGTCAGAAATGATAAGGCTTTGTGAAACTTGACAAGACGAACTCATTAGGTAATTACATATTATCCATTCGACCGTTGGCGAACTTTTTTGGAAGAAAAGTTTGAACCGCTTGGCTTCCTTGGTGGTCAGGTTCGGATCTAACCAGCGGATCGTCAGGGTCTTCCCACTCATTGACTCATCTGAGCAACGATGAACCTGATGGCATCAGTTTCGACTGACCGTTCCAACGGACTCAGGCCTTTTGGGAAAATTTTTGTATTACCAACGTTCGACGGGATAATACGTAAGTACTAACCAATGATTTCCAAGATTATATATTTTTTAATATGTTTTTAAATGTTTTTAATGAAATAACTTATAAAATTATGTCGCTTGTGTGGTCTTTTCATATATCGTCACAGAATTATTTTTTTGTTTAAGAGCATTTTAAAACATAAATACTTTCACCTTGGTCTATCGATATCTTTCAACTTTTTGCTATTATTTCCAACTTCTGTGACTGTGAGGGTATCTTTGGCAGGATTTTCAAACTGTATTTTAGGCTCAATAAATTTAATTTTTTTATTTTCTGGCATGATAATTAGAAGTGATTGTTCACCACACTCAATACAGACCTCACTATTTTTAGGTAAGTTATCATTCAAAGTATAGTCATTCAAAGAATGCCTAGTTATTTTAGATTCTATTGAAATGCATAAGCTGGTTAGTGGGTTAGCTAAAAATTTCCATAATACTTTCGTATTTGATTCAGCAATACAAATTTCATTTCGATCTCCATTCGGGCGAATCAATCTCTTGAAATAACATCGACAGTTATTCTTTACATCATTTATAAGGTATTCCGATAGATTATTCATTAAGATGCATTTTATGCCTTTGTTTTGATCCATGTATTTGGTAATAATTGTGAATTCAGTTGTTTTCCTCTTTTGGGTTTTGATTAAAGCATTTTCTTCTTCGTAAAAGGACTTGCTCACTTCAAAATAGAAACTATTGTTTTGCCTTTTCAATTCATATTGATTTTTGATATTTTGATTAGACACTACAAAATTAAAGATGTCGAAGTTTAAAATAAACATTATGTAAAAATTATAAAAGGAAAACATAATTAACTACAAGATTTCTTATCTATACCTGATGACTATAAATACGAACTTTCAGTTTATTTTACGAAATATCACGTGAAGATTTAAGTGAGTTGAGATGATGAGAGCTTTATGAAAATGACTCTTCGTATTTAATTTACCGTTTAACTAGCAGTTCTTTTCATACTTTTCGTGTACGTTATTGCTTGGGTTATTACATGGGTTTGTCCCTTGACCTCCCGTGTGACAGACGTACCCGGACTGTTCTATCAAGGCTTGCTAGCGGTCACATCAAGTGCCTCACTTTCAACGAGGGCAGGAAAACCTTCGCCACATGCACCAAGTGCCAAAATCATCAGGCCTCTCCTGAGCACCTCTTGGATTGCATGGGACTCTCTAAGGAGGAACTCTTTAGCAATCCTCTCCTAGTCTTCGACTTTCTTTTAGTCAACGAACTCGAGGATCTTGTCTGACTCCGTCAGACAGTGAGGATTAACAACAACAACAATAAAGTTATTGCTATGTTCTGGAGTTTGAAATGTACTTCTGCAATCCCTAAGAAAACTCATTTTAGCTTCTATAGTAAAATGTACTGACAATCTTACAAAAGGGCTCTAACCACATGTGTGAGGTTTATGGCGAGGACCGACAATAAGATAGTTGTCAAGTTATTTATTATTATTCACTTTTCAATACATTTGTTATAATACAACAAACATGCGGAATTAGACAATTTTATATCCTCCCAAAACAATAACGATTTTCTGTTGTTCCAAGAGAGAGAGAGTTCGTGCTTTTTACGTCACATTCTTCCTGCTGCCACAGGTTGATATTCTCATCTAAACTACAAAGGGATGGGATGAATTCGCATACCAAACACTAAAATTATGTTTGTTTATAAGAATGGCCAAATTGTCAATTGTTTTGTCACTTTATATCATCAAACTTTGTATGGAAAGATTTCAGTCTTTAAATGTCGCCAAAACAGTATATTCTTTGTATCTCTCAATTCTAATTAATAAAGCAACTGATAAGTTTTTATAATATTGTCTTTTCATTTCTGCGGAAAATCTTTATAAAGTTGCACCTGATGTAGTAAATGTGTAGAAGGGGCAATTAAGTGACTTAGAATTCAACATTTATATATATTGTTGCACAAATTGTCTGTATATAGTGTAAATGGTGACGTATTATTTTAAAATTCTATTGTAATTTATTTTTATCTTATTTCATTTATTAACAACGATTATACAGGTTAGGAAAAGGTGGCAACACCTAAAGCAATCGAGAAATTTCGAGACGTTTCTTTTTCGAGGAATTGGCTAGAAATTTTGCGAATGTGCTCTCTTGCCAAGTATATAAAGACCGGAGATAGGGAAAGTTTTCAGATTGACTTCGGACTTCGTTGAAAGCTGATCGCTTTGTTTACCTATTGGAGTGAGCTTGTATAATCGCTATATTCGAAGCTGTTCTTGTTGAAGCTTGTATTGAAGATTAATAGTGACTGCACTGTTATCTGTGAATAAATTTTGTGAGTTTTCGGAAGAGAATAAATACTAGTTTTTGTCTGAAAAACTGTGCCATCATTGCCTCAGTGGAAAAATTCATAACAGTGGTGTCAGAAGTGGGATTAGTCATCTTGAATGCCGACTACTAGAGGAATGATGGAAGATCAAATGAAGCAGATGATGGAAATGATTGCTGGAATGGAGGTCCAACAGGATACCATAGCCGCAGGTCAAGCCCTTCCAGGAATCAACGAACGCTGAACTCGTCGCTACGATTTCCGCCGGTCAAGCCCGCCAAGAAACGACTAACGCCGAACTCGCCGCTGCAATCGCCACCGGCCAAGAATCTGCAACTACGGAAATGAAAGCCTGCCGAGAATCCACATCAGCAGCTATAATTGGGATTAAAGAAGAAATGAAATCAGAACTAGCTACAATGGTGGAATCTACGATAATAGAGACTACTACAAGTGTTCTACAATCAGTAAATGAAGAGGTTCTGAGTGAAGTAAGAAAAGAAATCAGTGAGAGTTTTGAGGCGGTTAATGGGAAAGTTGATTGCTTGGGAGAAAAGGTGAAAGAAGATCTTGTGACTGTGAGGAATGAAATCGAAGAAAAAGTTTCCACCATGAAAGAGGAGCAGGAAAAGTTTTATGACGCTGTTGAAGAAAGGCTACGGAAAACTGAAACTGGGGAAGCTATGACCGTTGCAACGCCTAAATGGAATAATGTTTCCACTCCCTTCATTGCGCCACGTTCCAACATCAAAGTGGCCACTTTTGATGGGAGGTCGTCTTGGCGCGTTTATCAAACGCAGTTTGAAATTATTGCTTCTGCGAATGGTTGGGACGATACTTGTAAAGTATTCCATCTCGCAGCATCTCTTCGAGGTGAAGCTGCTGACATTTTACAAACACTACCTGAAGAGAAGCGGGGAGAATTCGTGGCACTGGCAAGTGCGTTGGAGTTAAGGTTTGGGGAGCAGTATCTAAAGGATTACAACAGACTGCAATTGAAAGTGAGACAGTAGAAGGCCAATGAAACTCTTCAAGAATTGGCATCGGATATAGAAAGACTGTCGCTCCTCGCTTTCCCTGACTGTCCCCCGTATGTACGAGATGATCTTTCGCTGCGGTATTTCATCGACGCTATTCAAGATCCCGATGTGCAGCAGGCGGTAAGGTTATCCCAAAACAAAAACCTGAAGTCTGCCCTCGTGTACGCCATGAGAGTGGAAGCCGCGCAGCTAGCTTCTGGAAAAGACCGACGATATGTGTGTGATGCATTAGCCGAGGATTCTTCTGACTTTGTTACCAGTAAGCTTCGAGAACTGGAGAGCAAAATTGATAGAATGATGAGAAGCTATCCCGGAGCCAGGGATCGAAGGACCAGAGTCATTTTCTGGCACTGCAAACGGGAAGGGCATCTACGACGTAACTGCCTTGATTTGAAAAAGAGAAGGGATAACACTACTACGGAATCTCAACAATTGAATCTAAGAAGATGCCATCTCACAGGGCAGAAGCTGCAATGTAGAACAGGTGAAGCCCCGACCAGTCGTTTCCACGTTTCATCCCGACAAGGAGGAAACCAGGGTTTATTCGTGAAGGGGGAGATCAACGGAACTCCATGTCGTCTAATCGTCGATTCGGGAGCGAACGTAACGATCGTAAGGACGGACGTGGCTCGTCGCCTGAACAGCCGACTCCTCTACACAGCGCCCTCTGTTTCGTTACAAACTGTGTTCGGTGGTAATATCTCTGTGCATGGGAAATTGGAAGTGGACATTGCCCTTGGATTCAACACCTACAAGCACACCGTTTATGTTGCCGAAATTGTAGATCCGTGCATTCTCGGACTAGACTTTTTGAAGAAAAATGGAATTACGCTTAATTTTGAGAAAAGCAAGCTGCAAACATGGAGAGACGAAGCTCCTTTGCACGATCTAGACATGAAAGAGCTGTGCGTATATCGGATTATGGCTCATGAAGACAATGTCATAAAGAATACTGAAGAGTCCACATCTATGAAAAGTACCTCTCCAGCCTCGGAAAGAGAACCGAAGAAAGCGACGTTGATGAAACCCTCCCAGGAAGTGGTTCATGTGGAAATGGACGAAGTCAGTGAAGAGGGAATCGACATCCGTTCTCCTGTTACAAGCATCGAACGGAGGTCACGGGATCTATCAGCTGCACCAGCGGTTGATTCGGACGCAATCACAGAAAATCTTACTGAAGATGATGTTCGGTTGAATGGGAGTGGGAACGGGAACACTCTTTCCGGAAGTTCATGTCCGGAGATCAGACGACATTCATCTAAAACGGAGTTCAAATCTTATCAACAACCAATCTCAAAATCATGTAACCAGCAAGATGGGGATCAGAAACTTTCACCGCTTCTGTTGGCATACGAGAGTGCAACTCACGAGACCACCGGATTTTCTCCATCTCTAAAGATGTTTGGAAGAGACCTTAGGCTCCCCTGCAACCTCCTCTTTGGACAACCCCCGGACACTCCTTCCTCGCCTGTCTAGTATCTAGATGATCTGCAGGGACGTTTGGAAGCCGTACATCGGTTCGCCAGAGAGAGGAACAACATCATGAAGGAGCGCATGAAGATCCGGTACGATGTCAAGGCCACGGACAGTTCATTCCAGGAAGGTGACAAGGTGTGGTTATGGAACCCTAAACGTCGGAAAGGACTCTCCCCTAAGCTCCAGACGAACTGGGAAGGGCCGTATGGGGTCCTTAAGAAGATCAACGACGTCGTGGTGAGAATTCAACGGACACCTTCCTGTAAACCTAGAGTTGTACACTACAATAGGCTAGCCCCATATTATGGTAGAAGTCATTGAATGGCTTAAGGACTTCACTGCCCGGGACGTGCAGTCTTTAAGAAGGGGGAAGTGTTGCACAAATTATCTGTATATAGTGTAAATAGTGACGTATTATTTTAAAATTCTATTGTAATTTATTTTTATCTTATTTCATTTATTAACAGCGATTGTACAGGTTAGGAAAAGGTGGAAACACCTAAAGCAATCGAGAAATTTCGAGACGTTTCTTTTTCGAGGAATTGGCTGGAAATTTCGCGAATGTTCTCTCGTGCCAAGTATATAAAGACAGGAGATAGGGAAAGTTTTCAGATTGACTTCGGACTTCGTTGAAAGCTGATCGCTTTGTTGACCTATTGGAGTGAGCTTGTATAATCGCTATATTCGAAGCTGTTCTTGTTGAAGCTTGTATTGAAGATTAATAGTGATTGCACTGTTATATGTGAATAAATTTTGTGAGTTTTCGGAAGAGAATAAATACTAGTTTTTGTCTGAAAAACTGTGCCATCATTGCCTCAGTGGAAAAATTCATAACAATATATATATATATATATATATATATATATATATATATATATATATATATATATATATATATAACCGGGTACCAGATAAAAACTGACAAATTGCAGACCTAACTCAGCCATTCATATTTTTTATAACAAACCGTTATAGGCTTGATATAGCAATCTTATACTAAACCGTAAATGTTAAGGATTAGCGACAACTGTGACAACTGCTACCCGCCTAGCAAAAGAGTACCCATTTTAAATTTAGCAAACAATTTTTGAGGTAATTTTAATTCATACATATATTTGTAAATTTCAGTAAAATATATCGTTTTAAGTTCACACCAT
The DNA here is from genome assembly GCA_963978545.1 of Linyphia triangularis. NCBI lineage: Eukaryota > Metazoa > Arthropoda > Arachnida > Araneae > Linyphiidae > Linyphia > Linyphia triangularis. The sequence continues at coordinate 47,955,585 of OZ021727.1, read as the reverse complement.
TCGAGTATTTAAGACAAGATGAGTGTATATCAGCATAGCAATTTTAGGTCACTATTTTAGTTAAAGTCTGATGTATCTTTAAGCTTTAGCCAATAAAATTGCTACTGAAAAGCTCAATTACTCTAATTTTAACAATGACTAAATAAATTAATTATTAACGAAGTTTACTCTTCGTTATAACTCTGCATTTCATTAATAATCAGAGAATACATCTTTATTCCACCAAATTTAGTTACACTCATAATTATCTAAAATGTTTTTCAAAATAATATACTAATCGCTGTTTTCGACATAGAATTTAAAAAGTATTAATTTTCAAGAATGGTTTTACATGCTATTTAAAAGATAGCGAGTATCTACTTGTTGAAATAATAAGAAAAGATTTTTAAAATTTGAATTTAGTTTTTCTGACTTATCAAACTGTTTAGTTAAAAAATATTTATTTCTTTTCCTTTTTATGGAATACTTTGAAATAAACTCAGAGTAGAAATCCCTCTCTCAATAAAATTTGTCCATCATCTGCAAGCTGGAAAATATTGAGTGGCCCTTCAATTTTAGACAGTTGAATTTCTTCGTTTGCCACCGGAACATGGCGGAACTGTATAGCAGGTTCAGAAATACCTTTATCTGTTGGGTCCGGACTCGAAGTATTATCCACATATTCTAAAATATGATGCACATCTGCGTCTGGTAAGTCAATTTCTTTTTGCGGTAATGAAACTTGGGGTGATTTTGCATTTATTTCAAAAACGCTTTTGTCTGTTGTGCCTGGACTGGAAGTTGCATTTCTCTGGTCCGATCCATGATGTTCATTTCCAATGGATAAGTGCATTTTCTCTTTTTTCTGTAACGAAACGCTTTTATCTGTTGGGCCTGGAATAGAACTAACACTGTCTTGATTTAAATTATGATGCCCAATTTTACCAAATAAGTGGATTTTTTCTTGTGACAATGGAACATAGTGCAATTTCAAGTTAGCTTTAGAAACGTTTTTAACTTTTGTGCTTAGAGTTGAATTAATATCATCTTGTTCTGATTTATGATGAAATGCGTTCGCACCCGATAATTGTATTTCTTCTTGTAATACTGGGATACGATATGTATTCATGCTATGTTCGAAGGTATTTTCAATGGTTGTGCTTGGATTTAATTTAAAATTTTGTTTATCCGATTTTGTATTACGTTCGTTTTTAACCGTGGTAAAGGGGACATTATCTTTAATAGAGATTGAATCCTTTACAGATGCATCAGTGTTTGGACTCGAACTAAAAGTTTCTTCATCTGATCTATGATTAAGCCCTTTTTCACCTAATATTTGCATTTCTTCTTGTAGTATTGGAACATGATATAATTTCACACCATGTTCAAAAGCATTAGTGTCTTTTGTGCTTGGACTCACGCTGTCTTCATTTTCTTTATTTGATCCATTATTAGTCCCATTTTTAATCGTATTAGTTGCTGACGAAAAAAATATATTATCTTTACTAAACATGGATTCGTCTACAATGTTTTTTTCTGATACTGTATTTGATCTCAAATTAGCATTCACTGCATCTGATTTGCCAGTATGTCCAATTTCAATTAGGGCAGTCAAAGTGGTAGTATCTTTACTAGAAACAACATCGTTTGCAGATGTACCAATATTTGTACTCGAACTTTGATTCTCTTCATCTGATCTATGATTAAGTTTAGTTTCTCTTAATAATTTAATTTCTTTTTGTAATACTGGGATATGATGTAATTTAATACTGTCTTTAAAAGCACTTTTGTCGGCCGCGTTTGGACTCGAACTAGCGTTTTCTGCATCTAATCTAAAGTTAAATCCATTTTCATCTGTGGTGCTCATTGCAAGCAATGTGATACTGCCTTTATTAGCAATGGTATGGCTTACAGAGTTTCCGGTTTTTGGATTCGAATTAGTATTTTCATCATCTGATCTTTGACCAAGTCTACTATTCACTGAGACAGTCATTGTAGGAAAATCGGTACTGTATTTATTAGAAATGGCCAAGTTTTTCTCATTCTCATTATTAGTTTTACTAAAATTACGCTTTTGAAGAAGCAAGTCTAAGAATACGGTGGTTCCTTCAGAATTTAAAGTAGAATTTTCCTGACTCATTCCGATATTCCCATGATCTGTTGTGTCAGTTATCTTAGGAATCAAGATTCTATTGTTAGGAAAGGAATTTTCTTCCTCACGAATAGGAGTTTTGAATCCCGTTGGATTTGTAGTGCTCAACTTCGATTTTGGCAATATGATATCGTCAAGAAATATTCGTCCACTGATTGTAGGCAATTGAGTAGAAAAAGACTGTGGATTTTCTTGTTTAGTTCCAAACTCTTTATCAACAAACCCTTTTCTAGTTGTGCTTTCACCAATACTTGGATCGGCATTTTTTTGATTTGTAGGGATTTTCTGACTATCTTCTGTGACATCAACTGTTGAAGTTACTATTGAACTCGAAGTAACGTTTTCTTTATTCCTATTCTCTGTCTTTTCAATTAACGTATTTTCATTTATGGTGGCTCCTTTTTCATGTGAACTTCTTTTCTTTTCATCTGAATCCATCAGTAAAGACAACATATTTTGTATTGTCATTGTCAAAACATCAGTTTCAGTTATATTTTCCGTTCCCTCGATGTTATTGTATTGAGATACATTTCTGATGTCAACAGGTGTTATAATAGGAAATGAAGTTGTTGAATTGGATATTACATTCGACTCGACCTTTACGGGAAAACTGATAGATTCTTCAAGATCGTAAGTGATATTATTTGGACCTGATTTTATTACGACTGGAATTGTATTTTGAATAATTGTTGTCAACGAAAAAGTGCCAGATGGATTTTCAGTACTCACTCTTTCATTCAGATGAGACCCAAAAAGACTTTCATTTGAGCTCATATTTTGACGATTTACTTTTGCAGTTCCGTTTCTCGGTCTTTCTTCTAGATTGGAATCCACTCCATGTGTTAAAATCAACTTCAGTAACTTGTCTTGAAGAGTTTGAACATTTTCATTAAAACCATCTACTTCAGCTTTGAACGTTTCTTCATAATTCGGAATCGATTCTTCCTTACTGTGTCCCACAAAATCAACACCCTCACTCCGGTTAGTAGAAGAACTTGCTGAACTAAGCGTAATATTTTCATTTGCTGATCTTAAATTTTGTTCAATATCGATAGCAGTAGTAGGTATAATTCCGTTGTTATAAGTCGCATTTTCAGCTCCAGTGTCTACATCCTGACGTAATACTTTTCCGTTTTTCACATTAAAGTAACTAAAAGTAGTCTTCTCTTGAGTATAATCACCTTCCAGATTACGAAATGTGCTAATTATATTAGCTTTGAATGCTGATTTCTTTTTATTGGAATTCACATCGCGTTGGAATTCATTTTCTTCATTTATTTCAGGATTTGAAGTGGGATTTTCAGATGCTGTAGTTAGACGAAGTAAACTTCTTTTTTTGAGGACATTCTCGGATGCTTCACCTTTCCCTTTATCCAAATAAGGAAATGAATTTTGGTTTTGCACATTCAAAATACCCTTTTCGAGTTGGTTGACGAACGAATAAACATCTTTAGCAATTGGAGTGCCGAGTGAGAAAGTTAAATGTAACGTTAAAATGGCTACTACTAAAAGACGATAGTGATACACAGCCATTTTACAGAAATTTAGATATTCTCAAATTGAAATAGTATTTGAAATTCAAAGAAAAATATTAATATCATCACGTTAAGTTATAGAAAAAATGATTCACGTGTACGTAAAAACTCAAGAAAATAAAATGTGTTTCTGATGTATTAAAAAGTGACGTTACTACATATAAGCACTAATTATATGAAAGTAGAATTTTATGAACATTTCAGTAAATTTAATAAATATCATTATTCTATTGTAAAGGCTGTAAATCAAAAAGGAAGTTTGATAGAAACATTCGTTAAAATACGAAAGAAATATGTTTCAGGGTTATTTTTTTATGTACCTTATTTATAATTATTTATTCAAGAATTTCTTAATCAGAGTAATGGCAACAAGCTTTTGCATTAGTAGTCGATATTTATCATTGATATTTATATACACGGTGTAGCCAGCGTTGCCAGACATAGTATTTTTAATATTACACTGTTGTTTTCCCACACTTATATTTTAACATTGTGTCTTTCTTAGTACTATTTAAAGTGCAGGAAGTCTAAGTTTTTGAAGTACTATTGATATTTCAATAGGTAAAAATATGATTAAATATACCATATCCAAAATGCCTTTGTGAAAAATTGCCTACTTAAGAATTTTAAGTCCAAGAGCAGGCAGCACTGGGTGTTTAAGCTACAAACTACTCGTACGTAGAATGATCGCAAGTATTTGAGATGATTCGTGTTGTTCGAGACTATGCTAGAAGAATAAGTAGACTTGATGAAGATTGTGACAAAGTGGTATCACGTCGATTGTAAGTCTGCTTGGTGAGAGTTATCCGTCTCAGAATTGAGAAAAGGTAACTATGAAACAGTTTCATTTCAATAGACCTGCCAGAGGAAATTCCTCCCATGGAATTTACATACAGTAGTTCTGACGTCGTAACGGGTGTTTTGGCTGTAAACATCCTTTGTACAGAATCTAGCAACCAAAATCCCTTACTTTTTCGTTAGACGAGTACCAGATAAAAACTGCTAAATAACTCATTCAAATATATATATATATATATATATATATATATATATATATATATATATATATATATATATATATATATATATATATATATATATATATATATATATATATATATATATATATATATATATATATATATATATATATATATATATAAAACTGAGTTGTCTGTACGTCTGAGACTTGTACAAATCCACAGTTTTGCGCCTAGAGGTATGAAATTTGGTACATAGAAGCTTTAGTACATGGAGATTGTAGAGAGCAACTTTTAAATTTGATTAAAATTGCTTTTATTAAAATTTAGCTACATAACTTTTTTTGGAATGGCAACGATATTTTTTTATTTCTCCAGAATAAAACCAAAAGTTATTTTAATGTGTACCCCTTATTTTTCTGATTATTTTTATGCATTACAATCATCTGTTAGATAAGCGGTTCGACTATTATTATAATTTGCCATACGTTTACTGAAAATCGACGCTCTGCGCATGCGCGTTTTTAGCGTATTACTGTGTAGTATTTCATTTACGATTGTATTTCTTCGGTGTTTTATTTTGGTTGTGATCATAAAGTAGTTGGTAAGTGGCCGGGCATGAAACTACTTTTTTCTCTGTGTACAAAAAAAAATAAAAAAATTGAAGAATACAACACTTTTTTGGTTCAGCAGATGTAGTGCACGTCATTTCTTTGGTGCGATTTTTTTTGGTGCTTTTTTACGGATAAACGCGGTTTCTCGCAACGTTTTTAATTTTCAGTTATATTTTAATTTTATTATTATTTTTATTTTAAGTTAAGTTGGTACTAATTCGTTAGAAGGATACCAGAAAACAATCGCAGAAAAAAAAAAAAAAAAAGACGAAAGTAATCCAAACTAACAACTTTTGAATAATTTATAATTTCTGTATTTAGAATTGGCCATACATTTACGCACCATTTAAATGAGTAAACATTTAGGCTTGGCACCAACTGGTAACCTCCTAACGGAAGAGCACCCTTAATGTTTATATTTTAAATTAATTTTATGATTATTAATATTTTAGTTTTCTTTTTGTTACCGTGTTTTTAATTTTTGACAATATTTCTGGACTTTAAACGAAAAAAAAAAAAAAAAAACCACCGCCAAATGCCATATATTACATCTGTTTAACTTTTTCTTAAATGTTAACTTCTATGTTTATTAACGGTTCGGGGCCACGCAGATAGTTTAATATAATTACAAACCGTAAACATTTAGGCTTGGTAACAACTGCATCAACTGCTACCCGTCTAACGGAAGAGTAACAAATCCAATTTTAAATTTAGAAATGTCTTTAGAATTTATGGGAGGTTTAGGCTTCAAATGCATGAAAATAATAATAATAATTAAAAAACTCTACCCCAAACCCTCACCTTCATAAAAAAGTTTGCTGAAAGTTGTAGATAGATAAAGCCTGTTTTCTTTCAATGTGACATACTAACACAATTTACATGCAAATGGTGAAATCTATACGTCAAAGTTCATCCCAAATAATTGGTATACCCTCACCACTAAAACTTAAAAATTTTTGCTAGTTGAAATTCAGTTAAATTCTAAAAGATTATTCTGTATAAACTTACACACCAAGAAAATACAACCTGAGGCAAAGCTCCACACACAGAAGTCAACATTTCAGTTAAATTAATTAAGTTTTCTGTGTCCGGTGCTAAGAGATCGATGATCCCATTACCATCCTAAATAATGAATTGATGATTTTCGCCTACTGTTATTGCAAAATTGTGCTACACTTAATATTTCATCAATCTACTTAATCATGTATAAAACTAGGAACCTCGCACAACTTTCAATTACACTATAATATTGGTCATCGCATTAAAATTTATGGTGATATTTACCGTTTTCATATTTTTCCTCATGTATATAAAAATTGCCAATTTGGCAATATTTTATTTTTGAGAATAATTTTTACGAGGGCTAGAAAAAAAACAAAAAACCTACAAGTTTGCGAAATTGTAGATGTTATTCGATATACATCACATTGTCCTTTCTTGCACGTGGTACAGGAAAATATCAATCGTTGATGGGCGATGTTCAAGGGCAAAGAGCTTTGTATTAGAGGCATTCGTTTTTCAATTTTTTTCGCTTTTATCTCATTTCTACGGGAATTTCAAAGGTGGGGATGATTAGAACAACTTAAGAGGCATTAACACAGAGATTTTAATCAAAATCGTGAGAGTCGTTTTTTAGCAAATGCTGAAAAACACGACTTTTTCATGATTTTAATCTTATGCGCAAGCGCGATTTCGACGAAAACCTAATTAGTAGGTCGAAGGGTCACCACTGAAAACATCAGTACTTTGAAGGCAGTCCTCAACAACAACGGGTCGTCAGAATTTTGTGAAAGAAACGGAATCCTCTACAAATTCGTAAATGGTCGCGAACTAATTGTCGCACCGAAGGACATGCAGACGGAATTAATCAAGCTTGCGCATGAGAAAGGACACTTTTCGACCTCTAAGACGGAAGACGTCATAAAACAGGAATTCTTCATTCCAAATTTAAACGCCTTAGTCCGCAATGTCATCAATAACTGCGTCCCATGCATTTTAGCTAACAAGAAGAGCGGAAAGAAAGAAGGATTTCTAAATCCAATTCCGAAAGAAGACGTTCCCTTAAGTACGTATCACGTAGATTTTATTGGTCCAATGCCCTCTACCAACAAAAAATATCAGCACGTATTGACTGTTGTTGATGCATTTACCAAATTCACATGGCTGTATCCAGTGAAGTGTACTTCTGCGGAAGATTTAATAGACAAACTAAGGTTACAACAAAAAACTTTCGGAAATCCCAAACGGATACTCACAGATCGAGGATCAGCATTTACTTCGAAAGCCTTCACTGATTTTTGCACTGAAGAAGGAATTCAACACTTGCAAATTGCTACCGGAGTACCTCGAGGAAACGGTCAAGTAGAAAGGATCCATCGCACTCTAATACCTGTCCTAACCAAGTTATCGTTAGACGACTCGACAAAATGGTACAAATATGTCGACCAACTACAACGAATACTCAACAGCACGATTAATAGAAGTACCAAGTGGACACCTTTTGAACTCTTAACAGGTGTTACCATAAGGAATAAGGACGACTTGAAAATACGAGACCTACTCATGGAAGAGATAGAAGATAAGCTTCAGGAGCAAAGGAACTCACTGCGACAAGAAGCAAAGAGGAACATCCAAAAGATTCAAGCCGAAAACAAACGGACCTATAACAAGAAACGCAAGAAAGCTCCGAACTATAGGGAAGGGGATTTGGTGGCAATCCAGCGAACGCAGTTCGGTTCTGGGTTAAAACTAAGACCCAAATTCCTAGGAACCTATAAAATTACAAAAGTTAAACCCAAAGATAGGTATGATGTACAAAAAATAGGTAACCAGGAAGGGCCTAATATAACTTCTACATCCGCTGATCTAATGAAATTTTATACTACTAAATAAATTAACTTAACATAAACACTCTTCAAAAATAATATGCACACATTGCCATAATTGTCTTTTGCCCAACGTCATTATTCTTCATTTTATATGTCATTGTTTGATTTTCAATTTACCATGCAACTCCAGCCATAGCACAGGACCCAGCCATTGATGTAGTTCCTACCATCTTCAAATAGGCTTGATCCTGAACTTTTCGAACAATTACAAATGAACATTGTGATCGTCAACGAAATGTTTTCATTTTGTCTTAGTTTCATATTTGCTTTTACTTAAGTATTATCATATGTCTTGCCCATTTTCATGTGTTTCATCGATGAGGTCATCGATCTACAGGATGGCCGAATCTGTAGGATTTTTATTATCCCATATCAATTGTTTACCGTACATTTCAATTTCCTCTTGTAAAGACAGATGGCACTGCAAGGCGATGTTTCTTCTTTTTTTTTTTTGTCATTACGAATAAGTATTCGTACTCCGCGATTTTATTTTTTTTAAGCAGAAGCACACCGGATCCCATTCGGGAACAACCACGCTGAACTCTGTCCGCCAATTTTGGGTGCACTCAACTCACTTCGCTAATTGGGTAATGTACTAATTAAACACTTAGTTTTCGTCGACTTGTGCTGCCATTTGGCTAGTAATATTTAATACTTTTCCCCCCTTTGTTTTGTTTGAAAGTGATTGTGATGTTTCGTCCAATAAATTTAATTGTACTTTCCGTTTCTGATTTGGAAGTTTATTTCTCTTTTATTTCATTTTTGCTTCCCTAAATAAATCCCCTAGACATTTAAAAAACCGAACCACTAACCCCCACATATTTTTGGGGTCCTCGGCCTGGATTAGCGAAAAGGAATTTTTAAAGGGGAATTGCTTCTAAATTTTTTTTAATTTCGAGTAATTTTTGGTTTTTGAATAAACCACGTCCCTGTAGCGATTCATTTTTTTTGTTCGTCTTCAAAATTATTTGGTATAATAACAAGTGTATGCCTAGTAACCTGTTTCGTTTTGGTAACATGAGTTCAATAATATTTTTCATGAGTGCACCCGTTTTAATCGAAAATCACCTTTATTCCTTCGAACCCCTCGAAGATGAAATTTACAATTAAATTAATTTGAACCCGTCGTAAAGAAATTCTCAAAGTTCCAGTCGTCGTTCTTAGCCAGAAAGCATCCAGCTTCAAACGAAATTCTTCGCCAACGAATCTTCAACAAGCAGCGTGCCATTTCCAACTGGTGTCTCAACGTCTCATCAGTGTTCGTCTTCATCAGTGTTCGTCTAAAATTTTCGAATCTTCAATACCGAAGTGCTGAAATTTTATCCGAGGCCCTTACCGGATAATTTGCCAAGATTAGTGCTCTGTGTTCCGAAACCATCTACTACATAAAATTTTGTGTTCTAAGCAGTGACAACCGACGTCTTCAAAGCCAGCAGTTTATTCCTTCAGATAAGTTCTGAATCATTGATACTTTCTTTTTCTAAGAATTGCATACTAGTTTTTTTTTATTTACTTTTTTTTAAAAACCTCTTGCTTGGGTAAACTCTTCGCAACACAAATAAAGAGAAAGAATAAAAAAAAAAGTCTTATCTATAACCGGAAGTGATACCTTGAAGGATTTGATGTTGTAATCTTTTATTTATATTTTCATTATTGTTCTAAGAATAGTTTACATTTAAATTGTTTTTATATTCCTTTTTATTCTTTTTGTCTGAATTAATACAAAGAATATTATTCAATATACATTATTTTGACGGATAACTTTGGGTAATAATTCATTGTTTACTTTTCCAAATGCAGCTGTTATTTTGAGAAGTTAGGTGATTTAAGTGAGATAAACTTATCGTGTTAAAGTGTTCTTTTTATAAAGTATCCTTGGGTAATATTTTGTTTTGAATACTTAATATATTATTCGCCTCCTTATTCATAGTTTACTTTTCCAAATGCTGCTGTTATAATTTCTTATGCAATTAATTTTCTATGCAATACAAAGCATAACTTATGCAGTATTATGTTTTAAAATATTATGCAATACAAAGTAAGTACATTATTATAAGTTGGTATGTTTATCGTGTTCTTGTCCAAGTGAAAAAAAAAAAAATCTTTTCAGTAAAAAATTTCTGACGACTTGTTCTCATACAAAAGTTCATGAAATTCTAAAACCTTTTCTTACGGTAGTACTCTTTTACTTTTTTGTGAATTATCTGATTGACCGAGAGTTGATTAACTTCTTCAAAAATATATTTCTTCATTTTTAGAATGTATCTTCGTTAATTTCGTAGTGTTCTTAGCAGCATACTTCATTTTTTTTTTTTTTTTTAAAAGGAAAAGCACACAACATAAATCTACAAGCTTTTTCCTTTTAGTTGTTATCTTTTTATTTCATTTTTACGAATATCACAAAGTTCACTGGATTTCCACCAAATTTAAAGATCACCATGACTTTTCTTCTAAGAAGTAAAAAAGAGGATCTGTTGAACTTAGCCACGGAATTAGGCATAAAGATAACCGCTACCATGACCAAGCCGATCATCAAGGATTTAATCTTGGGAAATGAGAAGTATGACGAAGATGAAGTAAAAGCACTTCTCGAGAGCATCACTGAGGAGAGGTTGCAAGAGCAAGAGCGTCAAGAGGCCATCGCTATCGAGGAGCGAAAACGTCAAGAAGCCATCGAGGAACGGAAACGTCAAGAAGCCATCGAGGAACGGAAACGCCAAGAAGCCATCGAGGAACGGAGACGAGAAGCAGAGTTCGAGCTCGAGAAATTACGAATCCAAAGCCAGAAGGATTCATCTTCGAAAAACGTCACAACAAACCAAGTACCAAGCAGACCTTCACGTGATACCTTCCACAAGTTCGATATGAAAGAAGATGTGAATCTTAACCTCATCCTGTTCGAGAGGCATGCAGAGCTGTCATCGATCCCTAAAGAAGAATGGGTTCAGCACCTCATAGGTCTACTTCCAGTCGACGTTGCACACTTAATTGCGCGGGAGTCCCCCGACAAGTCTCACGACTATGATCAAGTAAAGCAGTTGCTGCTACGAAGGTTCAAACTGTCTCCAGAAAGACTTCGCCAGATGTTCGTGTCACACCAAAAATCTCCTGAAGGAACTTGGTTGGATTTCCTCCATGAATTGCAAACCTACTTCGATGGATGGGTGGAAGGTCTTGAAGTGAAAACTTACGACCAGCTTCGTGACCTCATCATAGCAGATCAGATCAAGAGAAGAGCTCCGTACGAACTCAAAGAACATTTTCTAGATGAATGGACACTCATCAACTCGCCCAGAGAGCTGGCCCAAAAGTTCGAAAAATACGAAGATGTCCGCAGAACGTTAAAGTCAAAGCAGTTCGACTCCTTGCCCAAAGGAAAATATGAGGCTAAATCGTCAAATTATGGGAACCCTTCCCGAAGAACCGACAGTCACCGATACGAGGACGGATCATCGAATAATCGTGGGAGCCCTCCCCGAAGAGCTGATAATCGCCGATATGGACCAAACCGGTCAGAAAAGAACCATTTCAACAATAATCGAAGTACCGACTCTGTCAGGCCTAGACAGTCACTCTGCAGTTATTGTAAAGAACCAGGACACTTCTACGTTAACTGCGACAAGCGCCGAAAAGATGCAGAATCCAACAATCCTCCGAGCAATTCTGTACCGACATGTACAATCATCCCATCAGAAGAGTTGAAATTTAAAGAAATCGTTATGGGAAACAAACTCATCACCGCACTCGTAGACACAGGCAGTTCACTCAGTCTCATTCGAGACGACATAGCCAAAGAAATCATCGATGAATCCAAGCTTTCGAAACAAAGGAGAACGCTCTCAGGCTTAGGAAATTCCCAAGTCACAACGAAAGGATCTTTCGAAATGAGTTTCACCACCGACGGAGAAGAATTTTCTCTAACATGGCATGTAGTGCCACAATCACAGTTATCTTTCCAAGCAATTATCGGAATGGATGTTACGAATCAAGCTACGTTTACAACGTCCAGGAATGGTATGAAATTTCATAAAGATGAGCCCGCTGATTGGTTCATGCACATCTCCGAAACAAGTCCTAATGAAGAGATAGAGTTGACCCACATAAGAGACATCAGGATACAGAACGAATTGAAGCAAGTTATCTCAACTTACAAGCCTGACAAAACTTTGTCAACAGACGTATCCATGCGAATCATCCTGAAAGACGACGTTCCAGTCTACCAACCTGCGAGACGATTATCTAGTTCAGAAAAGTTAGAGGTCAATCAGCAAATCGACGAATGGCTAGAACAAGGAATCATCAGACCAAGCTCGTCAGACTACGCCAGTCCTATCGTACTAGTGAAGAAAAAAGACGGTTCCACTCGCATCTGTGTGGATTATAGGAAATTAAATAGAAAATTAGTCAAGGATCGATTTCCATTACCTCTGATAGAAGATGTTCTAGACAAGCTACAAGATGCTCAAGTATACACTACACTCGACCTCAAGAATGGATTTTTTCATGTTGAAGTAGATGAAGAGAGCCGCAAGCTAACCTCTTTCATTATCCCCGACGGACAATTTGAGTTCAACAAAGTACCCTTTGGCTTAAGTACCAGTCCCAGTGTATTTCAAAGGTACGTGTACAACATCTTCCGAGATCTAATGAGAAAAGGCATCGTAATAATCTATATGGATGATTTGGTAATTCCCTCAAAGGATGAAGAAGAAGGTCTAAGAAACTTACAGTCAGTACTAGAAGTTGCATCAAAATACGGCTTGGAGATAAAATGGAAGAAATGTCAATTCCTGCAACGGAAAATAGAATTTCTAGGACACATAGTGGAAAACGGTACAATACGACCATCGTTGGCTAAAACGCAAGCAGTAAAGAAATTTCCCGTACCCACAACCGTGAAGCAAGTACAAAGCTTTCTCGGACTCACCGGCTATTTCCGCAAGTTCATACCAGAATACTCCAAAATAGCAAAGCCACTAAGCGACCTGACTAAGAAAGAAACTTCATTTGCGTTCAATCTACCTCAAGTCGAAGCGTTCGAAAAACTCAAGAAACTCCTTACAGAAAGTCCAGTCTTAAGTATCTTCAGGCAAGGTCAAAGGACAGAATTACACACTGATGCCAGTTTACACGGCTATGGAGCTGTACTACTGCAAGAGTCCACCGACGGAAAGATGCATCCAGTCCAATACATGTCTAAGAAGACAACACCAGCTGAAATGAAATACAGCAGCTACGAGCTTGAAGTGCTAGCTATTGTAAGCGCATTAAAGAAATTCCGCGTCTATCTTCTGGGAAACCATTTTAAAATAGTCAGCGATTGTTCGGCATTCCAGAAGACTATGGATAAAAAAGATTTAGTTACTCGCATAGCTAGATGGGCATTATCCTTAGAAGAATTTGACTATCAGATCGAGCATCGACCTGGAGAAAGGATGAAACATGTAGATGCTCTGAGCAGAAATCCAGTCTTTATAATTGAGAACGATACAATCACAGCTAGATTGCGCAAAGCTCAAGCAGAAGATGAAAACATCAGTACTTTGAAGGCAGTCCTCAACAACAACGGGTCGTCAGAATTTTGTGAAAGAAACGGAATCCTCTACAAATTCGTAAATGGTCGCGAACTAATTGTCGCACCGAAGGACATGCAGACGGAATTAATCAAGCTTGCGCATGAGAAAGGACACTTTTCGACCTCTAAGACGGAAGACGTCATAAAACAGGAATTCTTCATTCCAAATTTAAACGCCTTAGTCCGCAATGTCATCAATAACTGCGTCCCATGCATTTTAGCTAACAAGAAGAGCGGAAAGAAAGAAGGATTTCTAAATCCAATTCCGAAAGAAGACGTTCCCTTAAGTACGTATCACGTAGATTTTATTGGTCCAATGCCCTCTACCAACAAAAAATATCAGCACATATTGACTGTTGTTGATGCATTTACCAAATTCACATGGCTGTATCCAGTGAAGTGTACTTCTGCGGAAGATTTAATAGACAAACTAAGGTTACAACAAAAAACTTTCGGAAATCCCAAAAGGATACTCACAGATCGAGGATCAGCATTTACTTCGAAAGCCTTCACTGATTTTTGCACTGAAGAAGGAATTCAACACTTGCAAATTGCTACCGGAGTACCTCGAGGAAACGGTCAAGTAGAAAGGATCCATCGCACTCTAATACCTGTCCTAACCAAGTTATCGTTAGACGACTCGACAAAATGGTACAAATATGTCGACCAACTACAACGAATACTCAACAGCACGATTAATAGAAGTACCAAGTGGACACCTTTTGAACTCTTAACAGGTGTTACCATAAGGAATAAGGACGACTTGAAAATACGAGACCTACTCATGGAAGAGATAGAAGATAAGCTTCAGGAGCAAAGGAACTCACTGCGACAAGAAGCAAAGAGGAACATCCAAAAGATTCAAGCCGAAAACAAACGGACCTATAACAAGAAACGCAAGAAAGCTCCGAACTATAGGGAAGGGGATTTGGTGGCAATCCAGCGAACGCAGTTCGGTTCTGGGTTAAAACTAAGACTCAAATTCCTAGGAACCTATAAAATTACAAAAGTTAAACCCAAAGATAGGTATGATGTACAAAAAATAGGTAACCAGGAAGGGCCTAATATAACTTCTACATCCGCTGATCTAATGAAATTTTATACTACTAAATAAATTAACTTAACATAAACACTCTTCAAAAATAATATGCACACATTGCCATAATTGTCTTTTGCCCAACGTCATTATTCTTCATTTTATATGTCATTGTTTGATTTTCAATTTACCATGCAACTCCAGCCATAGCACAGGACCCAGCCATTGATGTAGTTCCTACCATCTTCAAATAGACTTGATCCTGAACTTTTCGAACAATTACAAATGAACATTGTGATCGTCAACGAAATGTTTTCATTTTGTCTTAGTTTCATATTTGCTTTTACTTAAGTATTATCATATGTCTTGCCCATTTTCATGTGTTTCATCGATGAGGTCATCGATCTACAGGATGGCCGAATCTGTAGGATTTTTATTATCCCATATCAATTGTTTACCGTACATTTCAATTTCCTCTTGTAAAGACAGATGGCACTGCAAGGCGATGTTTCTTCTTTTTTTTTTTGTCATTACGAATAAGTATTCGTACTCCGCGATTTTATTTTTTTTAAGCAGAAGCACACCGGATCCCATTCGGGAACAACCACGCTGAACTCTGTCCGCCAATTTTGGGTGCACTCAACTCACTTCGCTAATTGGGTAATGTACTAATTAAACACTTAGTTTTCGTCGACTTGTGCTGCCATTTGGCTAGTAATATTTAATACTTTTCCCCCCTTTGTTTTGTTTGAAAGTGATTGTGATGTTTCGTCCAATAAATTTAATTGTACTTTCCGTTTCTGATTTGGAAGTTTATTTCTCTTTTATTTCATTTTTGCTTCCCTAAATAAATCCCCTAGACATTTAAAAAACCGAACCACTAACCCCCACATATATATATATATATATATATATATATATATATATATATATATATATATATATATATATATATATATATATATATATATATATATATATATTGTTGCACAAATTGTCTGTATATAGTGTAAATAGTGACGTATTATTTAAAAATTCTATTGTAATTTATTTCTATCTTATTTTATTTATTAACAGCGATTATACAGGTTAGGAAAAGGTGGCAACACCTAAAGCAATCGAGAAATTTCGAGACGTTTCTTTTCCGACGAATTGGCTGGAAATTTTGCGAATATTTTCTCGTGCCAAGTATATAAAGACCGGGAGATCGGGAAAGTTTTCAGATTGATTTTGGACTTCGATGTGAGCTGATCGCTTTGTTTACCGGAGAAAGCTTGTATAATCGCTGCTTTCGAAGTTGTTCTTACTGAAGCTTGTGTTGAAGCTTGAGATTGATTAGACTGTTGTCTTGGAACAAATTTTGTGCCTTTGAAGAGCGAATAAATAGTAGTTTTTATTTTAAAAACTGTGCCATCATTGCCTGAGCGGAAAAATTCATAACAGCGGTGTCAGAAGTGGGATCTCGTAATTTTGAATGCCGACAACTAGAGGAATGATGGAAGACCAAATGAAGCAATTGATGGAAATGTTTGCTGGAATGAAGGTCCAACAGGATACCATAGCCGCCGGTCAAGCCCGCCAAGAATCAACGACAAATGCCAAACTCGCCCCCGCAATTGCCGCCAGTCAAGAAGCAACATCATCAGACATTAAAGCTTTACAAGAAGCGACATCATCAGATTTTAAAGCTTTGCAAAACGCAACGTCATCTGACATGAAAGCTTTGGCCGATAAGTGCGAGTCCACATCCGCAGCCGTAATCAAGATCAGGGAAGAAATGAAAACCGATCTAGCGTCAATGGTAGAATCTACTATTATGGAGACAACATCATCGGTCCTGCAATCCGTGAAGAAAGACGTTCTCACTGCGGTAAGAGATGAAATGGAAGAAAAGGTTTCCACTATCAAAGAAGAGCAGGGAAAATTCATGGATGCTGTAGAAGAAAGGCTACGGAAAATAGAAACTCGCGAAGCTGTGACCATTGCAACGCCTAATTGGGATAATGTTTCCACTCCCTTTATTGCGCCACGTTCCAGCATCAAAGTGGCCACTTTTGATGGGATGTCGTCTTGGCGCGTTTATCAAACGCAGTTTGAAATGATTGCTTCTGCGAATGGTTGGGACGATACTTTGAAAGCATTCCATCTCGCAGCATCTCTTCGAGGTGAAGCTGCTGACATTTTACAGACACTACCTGAAGAGAAGCGGGGAGAATTCGTGGCTCTGGCAAGCGCGTTGGAATTATGGTTTGGTGAGCAGCATCTTAAGGATTACAACAGACTGCAACTGAAAGTGAGACAGCAGAAGGCCAATGAAACTCTTCAAGAATTGGCGTCAGATATAGAAAGACTGTCGCTCCTCGCTTTCCCAGACTGTTCCTCGGACGTACGAGATAATCTGTCTCTTCAGTATTTTGTGGATGCCATCAAAGATCCCGATATACAGCAAGCTACCAGGATGTCAGACAGCAAAGATCTGAAGTCCACCCTTGTCTATGCCATGAGAGTAGAAGCAGCACAGCAAGCTTCTAGAAAAGATCGACGTTTCGTACGTGGAACATTGACGGACGATTTCCCTGAACTTTTCACGAGGAAGTTTCAAAAACTGGAAAACAAGGTGGAGAGAATTATGAGAAGTAATTCTGGCTCGAGGGATCGAAAAACTAGAGTGGTTTGTTGGCTCTGCAACCGGGAAGGACATTTTAGGCGCAGTTGCCCAGACTTGGACAAAAGAGGGGATAACACCACCTCCGAGCCTCAGCAGTTAAGCTAGAAAGCGGCCATCTCGCGGGCCGGAGATTGCCGTGTAGTGAGGATGGTGCCCCACTCAGCCTTTATCACATCTCATCTATTCAAGGAGGAAACCACGGTTTATTCGTGGAGGGCGAGATTAACGGGACTCCCTATCGTCTAATAGTCGATTCGGGAGCTAATGTAACCATCGTACGGACGGATGTAGCCCGGCGCCTGGATTGCCAACCTCTCTACACGGCACCTTCAGTTTCGCTACAGACTGTGACTGGTGACAAAATTTCTGTACATGGGAAAATGAAAGTCAACATCTCATTTGGATTTAACACCTATACTCATACCGTTTATGTTGCTGAAATCTTGGACCCATGCATTCTTGGGCTGGACTTTCTACAGAAAAATGGTATCACTTTGAATTTCGAGAAAAAAGAGCTTCAAACAGGGAAAGAAGTTCCGCTGTTCGGTTTGGACTCGGAAGAGCCGTGTGCATATCGAATAGTAGCTCTTGAAGACGTCCCCACCCCCTCCATGACAGATTTGGTTGTAAAGGGTTCAGCAGAGCTCCCGAATGCCTTCCGATTTGCAGTAACGGACTTTCCATCATCGAATAGTGTCCCGAAAGGAGTGCTGGTAGGAGCGACGCTTGTGGACCTCTCTCAGGAGGTGGTGCATGTGAGAATGGCTAACATCGGTGATGCTACAAGAATTATCAAGAAAGGAGAAGAAATTGCCACTTGCACACCTGTTACAAGCATCGAACGAGGATCGAAGGAGCTTCCAACCGCACCATCCGCGGATTTAGTGAACCAGCTTCTCGAGGACTCCCGGCTGGAAAGAAGTCAAAAGAAGATTGTCGAAAGCCTTATAAAGGAATTTCAGGACATTTTCTCCATGTCATCGAAAGATGTAGGAAGAACAATGCTTACTCAACATCAAATCGACACTGGGACCCATTTACCTATTAAACAACATCCTCGAAGACTTCCTTTCGCAAAACAAGAGGAGGTCGGGAAACTGTTACATGAAATGGAAGATAATAGAGTTATCGAACCCTCCTCAAGTCCTTGGGCTTCTCCAATCGTACTCGTTCGAAAGAAGGATGGTTCCACTAGATTTTGTGTGGATTACCAGAAGCTGAACGAAATTACGAAAAAGGATAGTTACCCTCTGCCGAGAATTGATGACACTGTGGCGGCGCGAGCTTGTTGGTATGACATTTTGAACTCCATCGGCGTGAGATGAGATGATGTCTCGTGCGTTGCATAGCGACGGAAAAAATAACTTTCCTGGCGAGCAGTTTTATTTTTATTACTTGTGTTCCATGAATATTTTCTTAGCATCTTGTATCGTTGGTGTTTATTTAGTTAATTAAAGTATAATAAATTTATGTTAAACTAAAATGGAGTCAGATTACTAATCCAAGAATCACAACATCGCTAAAGTGGGGATTTTTACGGACTCTGAACTTTCATGAGTAACCTTATTGCGAATACCGGCTGGACTGGAAAGTTTTACAGATTGTAATAAGAAGTGCAAGTACCAATGTGAAAGTAAAGTGGCCTGGAAGGTTTATTTTTGAAGATTGTGGCAATTCGATCGTTTCGAATTTGGATGTTGCTAGTCAATACACCACCTCCGAAGAATTAATAAAGAACTTCACTACTTGGTGAGTGATGAATTAGATCCTGCTCGGTAACCATTTTCGTACGTTATTTTGTAAGAATTTTCTTGGGCTTTCGTATATAAATATGTCACACGAGGGTGATCAGGATATGTTTTCGCTACCTACCACAATGGAGGTGGCTAGAGTTTCATTTCGTCCGCCCCCATTTTGGGAAAATAACCCAGAATTATGGTTTGGCCAACTCGAGTCACAGTTTCACATTTCTGGTATCACAGCAGATGCCACAAAATTTCATTCTGTGGTTACAGCCTTAAATGCAAGTGTACTTTCTTGTGCAACCGATTTAGTTCGCACCCCCCCCCCCCCCCCTGAAAATATGTACATAACTTTAAAATCGCGAATTTTAAGCAATTTTGTGCCATCTGATTCTTTTCGCCTCAAGCAACTTTTGCAAGATTTAACCCTTGGCGATAAAAGGCCTTCGCAGCTACTTCTCGAGATGCAGAATTTGGCCAATGGGAAAATTACTGTCGAAGTCTTGAAATCTTTGTGGCTTTAACGCCTCCCTGTTTCTATGCAACAGATTTTGTCTGTAAGCAGCGAAACTTTAGATGGGCTGTCAAAAATAGCCGACAAGGTCAATGAAGTATCAGATTGCACACTTGCGGTTTCTAGTGTATCATCAGGACATGAAAAGACAGAGATTCAAATTCTACGGGATGAAGTAGCAGCACTTCGCGCTGATATGAAAAGTTTGTTAAATGGCTCTAAACAGCGCTTTCGAAGTCGTAATAGAAATAGAACAACCACCCGTAGTAGAGAGGGGTCATGCAATGTTTTATGCTGGTACCACAAATGTTTCGGAGATAAAGCCCGTGATTGCATTAAACCATGTGAGTTTACGGAAAACAATTAAGCGCGTCTGTTTTAACGGCGGCAGATTGCAGCTTACTTTTCAGTCGTCTGTTTGTTATTGACAAAAATTCCGGCTTTCGTTTTTTGGTCGATTGTGGTGCTGCAATAAGCTGCATTCCCGAAGGACTTGTGAAAGAAAGCACACCTTCGGAACTTTTTCTTTACTCGGCTAACGACAGTAAAATTCTCATTTATGGTACTAAGAAGTATAACTTAGATATCGGGTTGCGTCGAGTATTTACATGGGTTTTTTGGATAGCTGATGTTTCGCATCCGATTTTAGGCGCAGATTTTTTGGAGCATTTTGGTCTTGTGGTAGACGTTAAAAATAGACAGCTTGTTGATGGCCTAACTAAGCTTAATGCCAAAGCCACAATTTGTCCTGGTCCCACATTAGGATTAACTCTAATTTCAGAGGCATCCCCGTACCATAAAATTCTGGCCAAATATCCCCAACTTGTTAACTTGAATTTAAGTAATGAGAGAATGACTCATTCTGTCACTCATTGTATAGAGACAAAAGGTCCACCTGTATATTCTAAAGCTAGGCGCTTATCGCCAGAAAAACTTAAAATCGTCAAAAAAGAATTTGAAGAACTACTACAAAAAGGAATAATTCGACCTTCTAGTAGTCCTTACGCAAGCCAAATACATCTTGTACCAAAGAAAAATAATACTTGGCGAATTGTAGGTGATTTTCGACGGTTAAATTTCCAAACTATCCCGGATAGATATCCCCTTCCTCACATTCAAGATTTTTCACATGGACTTACAGGGAAAAATATTTTTTCAAAGGTAGACCTCGTAAAGGCCTATCATCAGATTTCCATAGAGCCTAAAGACATTCCAAAAACCGCAGTCATTTCCCCGGTGGGGCTTTTTGAATAAGAAAAATGTACTTTGGATTACGTAACTCTGGGCAAACTTTTCAGAGGTTTATGGATGAAGTCTTACGTGGTCTTGAGTGTTGTTATGTCTACCTTGATGATATTCTTATTGCCTCAAGTGATCCCAAAGCTCACGAGTCTGACCTTAATAGAGTTTTTGAAAGGTTAAGTGAGTATGGTATAGTTATAAACTTGGAGAAATGCGAGTTTGGTAAAAGTGAAATTGAATTTCTGGGTTTTCATGTCCCTGGTAAAGGAATTTCTCCTCTTCCAACCAAAGTTCAGGCACTCAAAGAGTACAATCTTCCTAAAACGGTTGATGAACTTCGTCGTTTTTTGGCAATGCTAAATTTTTATCACAGGTTCCTTAAAAACGCTGCTGTTGTTCAAGCGTGTTTGTATGAGCTTACAAAAGGCAAAGCCAAAAAAGACAAGACCCCAATTGTTTGGAACGAGGCTAACGAGAAAGCATTTAATGAGTGTAAAGAAATGCTAACTAATGCTACACTTTTAGTGCACCCTCTTCCGAATGCAGAGTTGACTCTTGTTACTGATGCTTCTGAAATTGCAATTGGTGCCTCATTGCATCAATCTGTAAGTGACAATTTGGAACCTTTAGGTTTTTTTTCGCGTAAATTAACACCAGCTGAGTGCAAATATAGCACTTACGATCAAGAATTGTTAGCGATATATTCTGCGATTCGTCATTTTAGACATATGGTAGAGGGACGCGAATTTAAAGTTCTGACTGATCATAAGCCTTTAATATATGCATTTCAGCAAAAAACAGATAGATGTTCTCCGAGACAACAGAGACATCTTGAATTTATAAGTCAATTTACCACGGATTTCCATAACATTTCTGGCGACAAGAATCCAGTTGCCGACGCGTTTTCTCGTATTTCTGCAATTCAGGTCCCAGGACCTTTAAGGTAAGTGTCCACGAGGGAGAAAACTCGCGCGAGTTCCAGGCGAGAAACTTGCTACACTGTTTCCACTGCATATGCAAGTTACTCGCGGAGGGGTGGTTGCAATTTTCTCCCAGTCGAAATCTTGCATAGGTGTGTCTACGACGAGAAGGAAATGGGTTCTCTGGGAAAAATCGGCTGTAATTTTGCTTTTGCATAATAACGGCAATATTTGTTTTTTCATTTTTTCAGGATTTTTAGATGATTATGTTAGATGAAAATAATTTATTTAGGAGACAAGATTTTAGGTAAAATAATATACCGTAAAAAATTAATTAGCAATTCAATTATAAAAAAATTTATATTATCATTTAAATTATTAACCATGTATAATAAATAATTGTTAAGATATAACAAGAAATAAAGCCATCGGGTCCAACACGAAAACGAATGAAATATAAATCTTCTACAAATTCTTTTTTCAATTTATTTAATTAAAATAGAATGGAGTTTTGCACAGGCAATAAACATTAATTTTCATTACATCTAGTCAAAAGATCTTCATGGTATATTCTCGCCTGTGGACACTTACCTTTAGACTACGACGAAATGGCCATCGCGCAGGATTCTGATGAGGAGATGCAAGCTTTGATCGGCGCCGATTCTGGTCTTGAGTTGAAGCCTTTGACATTCCCCTCATCAAGCCGAAGTATTTTTTGTAATGTATCCAATGGTACTGTGAGGCCCTATGTTTCAGTTTCATTTCGTCGCAGGGCGTTTGATATTTGTCATGGACTTTCTCACCCTGGCATTAAGGCTACGACTGATTTAGTTCGTAAGCGTTTTGTTTGGTGAGATTTGACAAAAGACTGCAAAAATTGGTGTAGGAATTGCATACCTTGCCAAAAGTCAAAAGTGCAACGCCACAATAAATCAGTGCTCCAGTCGTTTCCCTCACCTAACGCCAGATTTTCACATGTCCATATCGACATAGTGGGACCCTTGCCACCATCGAAAGACTGTCGTTACATTTTGACCTGCGTAGATAGGTACAGCAGATGGCCTGAAGCCATTCCAATAAAGGATCAGACAGCTGAGACGGTAGCACAGGCTTTTTACGCTAATTGGATTGCTCGTTTTGGTGTACCCGATATTGTAACTACTGACCGAGAAACTATATTTGAAAGCAACCTTTTTGCTTCTCTTACTAAGTTGTTAGGGGTACATCGGATCAAAACCACTGCTTATCACCCAATGAGTAATGGCGCTGTAGAGCGTATGCACCGCCAGCTTAAGGCAGCCATCAAGTGCCACATCACAGAAAGGTGGTGTGACATCCTCCCGACCGTTCTCTTGGGGATGCGTTGCAGTCTCAAAGACGACATACAGGCAACTGCTGCGGAGATGGTGTATGGAACTACTTTGCAACTTCCTGGTGAATTTTTTAGGAATTCTTCAGGGCCAGAAGACATCTCGCAAGCTGAGCTTTTGAGAAGGTTACGTGCAGAGATGAGAGAGGTACGTCCTGTCCCATTCTCAAATCACTCTAAGCAAGGTGCCTTCATTCACGGAGACCTCCACCGAACGTCCCATGTGTTTGTGAGAACTGACGCGGTAAGACGACCCCTGGAACAGCCCTATAAAGGACCATGGAGAGTCGTATCTCGAGCTGACAAGTTCTTCGTGTTAGATGTTAACGGGCATCATAACACGGTGTCGATTGATCGCCTGAAGCCTGCTTTTATGGATAACGACGGGCTCCAGAAAGATCCAGTTCCTTCAACGATTCCAGTTCCTTCAACGACTCCAGTTGCCTCAACGACTCCAGTTCCTTCACCGACTCCAGTACCTTCATCGACTTCAGTTCCCTCAACGACAGCAGCTCCCTCAACGATTCCGGACAATTCCTTGTCAAGTTCCTCAACGAGTGCTCCGACGGAAGTAACAGTTACCAAGTCCGGTAGACGGGTGCGGTTCGTTTATCGCTACGGATATTAACTTGGATCGTCCCTTGGACTGGTGGGGGACCCCTGTGGCGGGGCGAGCTTGTTGGTATGACATTTTGAACTCCATCGGCGTGAGATGAGATGATGTCTCGTGCATTGCATAGCGACGGAAAAAATAACTTTCCTGGCGAGCAGTTTTATTTTTATTACTTGTGTTCCATGAATATTTTCTTAGCATGTTGTATCGTTGGTGTTTATTTAGTTAATTAAAGTATAATAAATTTATGTTAAACTAAAATGGAGTCAGATTACTAATCCAAGAATCACAATATCGCTAAAACACTTTGGACACTCTATCGGGGAACCAGTGATTTTCAATGTTGGATTTGTAGAGTGGATACTGGCAAGTGGAGATACATCCCGTCGATCATGAGAAGACTGCCTTTACTACCGGACAAGGATTATGGCAGTTTCAAGTTATGCCGTTTGGCTTGTGTAATGCACCGGCCACGTTCGAGCGACTAATGGAGACTGTGCTCAGAGGACTCCCCTATGAAACCTGTCTGGTGTATTTGGACGATATCATCATCACCGGACGGAGTTTTGATCAACACTTGCGGAACGTAAAGAACGTGTTTTTGAAGCTTAGGGAAGCCAACTTGAAACTTAGCCCATCAAAATGTAAGCTCTTTAGGCAGAAAGTCAACTATCTCGGGCACATCATTTCATCCGATGGAGTGAGCACAGATCCAGCGAAGATACATGCTGTGCAAATTTGGTCTCGGCCTCAAGACGTTCATCAATTGCGAAGCTTCCTAAGCCTGTGCACGTATTACTGTAGATTTGTGAAGGGATTCTCCAAGATCGCCAGACCTTTGCATCGACTAACGGAGAGCAAGCAGAAGTTCCTATGGACTGCCGACTGTGACGACTCCTTCAATCAACTGAAGACCATGTCCGGATAATTGCAGATTTTGTTCCAATGCGGAGTCTAAGTTTGGGACAATCGCATCTGCCATTCGGAAAATAACTGCCAAGTCGACTACTTCAGACGTGGATCCTTGGAGTGATCAGAATATCCGAAAAAGTCAGGTCGAAGATCAGGACTTGAAACCTCTAATTGAATTCCTGGAAGCAGCTACCGGAAAACCCAGTTGGCAAGAAATTGCACGCTATAGCCCAGCAATGAAGAGATATTGGGCTATGTGGGACTCTTTGCACATGAAGAATGGAGTACTCTACCGTCGATGGGAGTCCGATGATGGCAGGAGCTTCCGGTGGCAATTAATCCTCCCAAGTTCTAGAGTTACCAACGTTCTAGAAGAACTTCACAACAGTCCTACAGGAGGACATTTTGGTATCATGAAAACTCTTCAGAAAGTCAGGGAAAGATTTTTCTGGACAAAGCAAAGTCCGACGTAGAGAAGTGGTGCAAGTCATGTGATGCATGCAATTCACGGATAGGACCGAAGACTCGAACTCGTGGAAAGTTGCAACGTTACAACGTAGGAGCACCATTCGAGAGAATTGCTTTGGACGTCTTAGGGCCCCTACTTCACACAACTAATAGCAACAAATACATCCTAGTTGTCATGGACTACTTTAGCAAGTGGCCAGAAGCATACACGATTCCGGACCAGGAAGCCACAACCGTAGCAGAAGTCCTCGTACGGAATTGGATCTCCCGATTTGGCCGTACCCCTGCTGATACATTCCGATCAAGGGACGAACTTCAACTCTGCCGTCTTCACTGGGCTGTGTGACCTGCTCGACATGGAAAAGACTCGTACAACTCCCCTGCACCCACAATCCGATGGAATGGTCGAACGGTTTAATAGAACGATTCTGAATCATCTCTCCTTGTTTGTTTCCAAGAACCAGCAAGATTGGGATCAGAAACTTCCACTGTTCCTTTTGGCCTACAGAAGTGATACTCACGAGACCACCGGCTACACACCATCTCAAATGATTTTTGGAAGAGACAGGCTACCATGCGACCTCCTCTTTGGACGACCACCGGAGACTCCTTTCTCGCCTGTCCAGTATCTAGATGATCTCCAGGCACGTTTGGAAGCCGTACATCGGTTCGCCAGAGAAAGAATTAACATCATGATGGAGCGCATGAAGGTCCGCTACGATGCCAAGGCCACGGAACGTTCATTCCAGGAAGGTGACAATCCTAAACGACGGAAAGGACTCTCCCCTAAGCTCCAGACGAACTGGGAAGGGCCGTATGTGGTCCTTAAGAAGATCAACGACGTCGTGGTAAGGATTCAACGGACACCCTCCTGTAAACCTAGAGTTGTACATTACAATAGGCTAGCCCCATATTATGATAGAAGTTATTGAATGACCTTTCCTCTTAAGGACTTCACTGCCCGGGACGTGCAGTCTTTAAGAAGGGGGAAATGTTGCACAAATTGTCTGTATATAGTGAAAATAGTGACGTATTATTTAAAAATTCTATTGTAATTTATTTTTATCTTATTTTATTTATTAACAGCGATTATACAGGTTAGGAAAAGGTGGCAACACCTAAAGCAATCGAGAAATTTCGAGACGTTTCTTTTCCGACGAATTGGCTGTAAATTTTGCGAATGTGCTCTCGTGCCAAGTATATAAAGACCGGAGATCGGGAAAGTTTTCAGATTGATTTCGGACTTCGATGTGAGTTGATCGCTTTGTTTACCGGAGAAAGCTTGTATAATCTCTGTGTTCGAAGTTGCTCTTACCGAAGCTTGTGTTGAAGCTTGAGATTGATTAGACTGTTGTCTTTGAACAAATTTTGTGCCTTTGAAGAGCGAATAAATAGTAGTTTTTATTTAAAAAACTGTGCCATCATTGCCTCAGCGGAAAAATTCATAACAATAAATATATATATTTATATATACATATTTATATATAATATATATTTATATATATATTTATATATATATATATATATATATATATATATATATATATATATATATATATATATATATATATATATATATATATATATATATATATATATATATATATATATATATATATATATATATATATATATATATATATATATATATATATATATATATATATTCATATATATATATATCCATATGTATAAACATGCAGAATGAAGACATTATTTGTGTAACGATTTGATTGCACTATCTTTTCTCAAAATATTGCAATGATTATTTACATTATTTTGATATATTTTTTTAAAGATTGTACTGATTCTTTATTATCTGTAATAGTTAAATATATAAACCACTTAGAATTTATAGGGTATTCTGGGGCATTTTGCTACATTCTCATACGCATTATGTCCGTAAGGGTAAATAATTCTTAACATCATCATTAAATTTCATGTCCTCGTCACTAAATTTAGTTTTCCTACTCTTTTCCCACAAACACAGAGTTATTCAAAGTTCCCCAAAAGGTTGTTAAAGGGTTTATTACTTTAACTTTTAGAGGTATGAAGTCATTGTAAAAATACTCATAAAAGGCAAGGAATAATAAGATCGAGCGATTTTCTTGAGAAAATTATTCGAATTGTTAAAAAGCACTTGATTTTAAGAATGATTCAAAATAAAGAGCACACTCAAAACGTTATTTTTCTCTGATCTATAGGGCAAACGGGAATTTGTTCTTAACAAGAGACTTTAATATAAGGAGGCTACTTTTGCTAATTTTAATTGCTTGTACCACAGCTTGCTTTTAAGTTAGAAGTTCCATTAAATTGCTCCAAAAAGAGAACTAAAAATCTTAATTGAAGGCATTGTTTTTTAAGAGATTTGCTTAAGGTGCTCCCAAGTTATCGCCTTTCCTTTATTTTACCACTGTATACATTAAATACTTAGTTTTACCATTTGCACTAGAGGCCTTTTTCGCGCGGAGGGACCAGCAACTCGAGATATTTTTGTTTCGGTAGGCGTTTATGGATTTGCTTAATAGAAACTAAACTCAGTCATTGGCCTTACATCAAACCTAGTGGTCCTCTCGTGTTTCGGCATCCAATTGTGTGGTGCCTGAGAGGCGCCGCTCGAGTGCATAGGGTTAAACCTTTTTGATTTTTATCCATATGATATACAATTTTCAATATTTATTAATTAGCGTTTTTCGTCTACAAGAAAAATACACCTCCATTTACACTATTTGAACCAAGTAATGGCCCTAAATGCATTATTATGGTTTTAGTATCATTATTATAATTGAATTATTCTTTCACTTTAAATGATCATAATAAGATTATTCTTTTACTCTAAATTAATAATTAAAATATTATTGTTTTATACTTCGAGTTAATATAAACAGAATATAATTATTCTTATACTCTAAATTAATAATTAGAACATATATGTTCTTATAATCTAAATTAATAATTAAAACATAATTATATTTATGATCTAAATTAATAATTAAAACATAATTATATTTATAATCTAAATTAATAATTAAAGCTTGATTAATTTTATACTTTAAATTAATAAATATAATATAATTATTGTAATATTCTTAATTAAAATTTAGGTTAGAGTTAGTTTTTATTTAAAATGTTAATATTTTAGGAAATTTTAGGCAAAACATCTACTGAATGACTATTTTTATGAATAGAAAGCTACCACCTCGCCATTTTAAGAGCAAAACTACTTCGAAAGTTAATCTTCTTGCCTTCGTTTTAACATTAACAATAATAACAGTAATAATAATAATAATAATAATAATAATAATAATAATAAAAAAAAAACAGTGAATGAAAGTGATACCCTTATGGCACATGAAACTGCAGCGCACATTTTGAATAATTTTCAGCATAATCGACATTTCCATTTAAGAGTTGCCACGATATTTGGTATACCTTTTTAATTGAAGCAACTTTTGAAGCTGTTGGTCCAATGGCATGTTGTGGAACTGCCTGAAACCCTACGTATATTGAAGTTGGTAAACTAATTTTATGTAAGCGCTTAATCACTATATCAAACACTGAAATCAATACTGGTTCAATGGACATTTTCCGCATTTTTTAAAAACTATTGAAATTAGTTTATATTTATGAAGAATTTCTTTCTGATTCCAAATATTTTAATAAAAGTTCTTTAAAAAAATTAGTTATTTAAATATTAGGAAAAGAAAATGTCTCAAAACAGAGCCAAAACCAGTCCGATTAAAACAATCAACAAAATTTGTGACGTCAAAGCTTCCTTCTGTTTGTATGTTTATTGTGAGGTACCTGCCAAATAGTTGGCGTTGGTAGACCATTGCCATATCTCGTACAAGTTGGCGCAATTTGCGAGAAACCTGCAAAACTAGTTTCCGCTGTCGCATTTCAAGCTAAGATATTTGGGAAGTCTTGACGTCAGATTCAATTCTAGCCGAATGAATCGTTTTCTAGTCAACGTCTAACAGGGGAAATTTGATTGCCAATTAAAAAATAGAAAAAGTGTATTGAGCAGAAATTTTTCTGTTTATGGCCTTTTCAAAGCATTTAGAATTGAATTAAAAATAAATAAAAAAATAAAAAAATGCGGGAATTGTCTATTAGGATCTGACTATGTACCCGTTGAATGAACGACTCTTAGCCATAGATGCTTATGCATTTTTAATTAAAGTTTTAGCATATTTCTTGTACAAATAATGTTCAAACAAATAATTTTCAATTACAAGCATGTGACATCTATACTTGCGATAAAAAAATAATTATGATTATTTTGACAAACAGGAATAATGGAGGAGCATGCATCATTCAGCCGAAGAGTTGCAATTAATTGGACACACATTTGGATGCCCTTACATAAAAGAAGGTTAGCTACATAGGAATGTATTTCATTGGTACTCTTGCGTTAGACGGGTACCAGATAAAAACCGTAAAATTTCAGAAATAACTCATCAAAATTAACAACCTTCAAACCATTTATAATTTCTAAAACACAACGTTCTAGGGTTATATAGATTACGATATAGGTTACTATAGTAACCCTATAACAAACAGTAAACATTTAGGCTTGGTAAAAACTGCACCCACTGGTACCTAACTAACGGAAGAGTGCCATTTCGTTTATCTGTTATTTGTTTATAGTTATCCATCTCTTGTTAGTAATTATTAACTTAAGAAAAATAAAATTAAAATAAAGCTCGAAATTGATATTGATGTATTTTATTAATGTCCACAGAACAACGAAGAAATATGTACATACTTAAAAAGACGAAATAATAAGTAGTTTCAGAGCATTAAATGTAATTATAAATGTAAATGTTAAAAATAAATAGATTTAGAAAGGCATGTACAATATGAGCAGCAAAATTGCTGTGCATTCAAACATGAAGTCTTTTCACTAGTGCTACTTAATTATAGGAAGTGATAATAGTAGAGATATGCAGAGTATATGAACATGATGATGAACTTTTGCTTTACGTCAGCTACTTGAGTTCCAGATCCATCCACTTTGTTCAGAAGATCTAAAATACAGACGACACAATGTTATTATTTTTCTATTTTAAAATATAATTAATAAGTGAAAATTTTCAAATAATTTTTTTTGAAACCAATAAAAATTGCTTTAATAGGAAAATAATTTATTAAAGTAAGATAAATTTACGAAAAGACATTTTATCCAAACTCGGAAATTAAAGTTAAATTAAATAAGAAACATATTAGTAAATTTAATAGAAATGCTTAGTAAAAATTAGCAAAACAGTTCAAGTTTTATGATACTAACATTGGAATTCTAATTTTTCTTCTTTTTGAAATTTAATTAAAACCAGGTGAGTTCTTGAAACTTGTTAATTTAAATTATTTTCTTATTTAAAGCTACATAAAATAGGCTAAAATAATGTATTTATGTGTTAGACAACGAAGTTATAAGGAGCATCCGAAGACTATTACATAGTTTGTAGAATTTTATAACAAGTGTATAATGGGAATTATATCTTATTATGAAATAATGCTGGTCATGGTACTCCAACAAAAACCAATGAAAATCTCAGATAGTTGAGACGAATTGTGCGAATTATTGTATATCTGTTCAGGATTTTATAATGTACATGAAAGAAATATATGCATATAAAACTTAATAATGAATTATAGATGTTTTTACCAGTCTGATGCGTGTTTGAAGTTATGAGCTGTCTTTCAACTTCATCGCGTCTTTCTTTTCTCTCTAGAAAGAAACACGTGAAATCTTTTAGTACTCTTGCTATGAGTATCTGCATATTGAATATAAATTACGTTAATTTTGTCATGGTCACTCCTCCTAAACTATTCAAGTGAATTTTTTTTTATCATAGTTGTACTTGACAGAGATTGGAAGATTTCCCAAAGTTTAAAAATAATATATTAATTACTAGCTGAATTACTGCTTCGCTAAGAAACTTTACCATGTGCAATTTTTTCGGTAGCTGGGTGACCTCACGTTGCAAATATCCGTCATTGGTGTATTATGTCACAGCTTTTGGCGCTTTGCTCACAAGAAGGTTCATTGCTACGCAAGACCAAGCTCGCTTCGCTCGCTGAAAAGTTTATAATAAACACAGACTTACTTCACTCGTTGAAAGGATCATTGCTATGCTAGCATGGACTCGCTTTGCTCGCTTGAAGGTTCATTACTGAATAAGCATAAGCATGCTTCACTCACTAAAAACTAAATGTTGCGTAAACTTTTAATATTAGAAGCCCCTCCCTTAGGATGTCCTTGGAGAGGCCGAAAAAAAAATTTTTTTTGTGGAAATGCCGGGTCTCACCCTCTAAAAATGTTCTTTCTGTTGTAATATGATATTAAAAAAAAAGTCAAGTCATTTAAAAAAGTCTTAGAGGTACCTCAAGCTAATAGAAAATAGGCAATTCGTGCAAAATTTGGATTTCTAATTAATAAACAGACAACAGAACTGTACAAGACTTCTTTTGCCAATTTTTTTTATCTTAAACTTGGTTTAAAAACATTTTTATCATGAACTCCTAGATATCTCGCTAAAATATGCGTGAAAGTTTAAAAAATGTGTAAATATCTGATAGTTTGAAAAAATTCTCCCTCTTTAATTTTATTTACCAATTGTAAAATAAATAATTTTTTACCTAAGTGACGAGTGTCTAATGTAGTCTTAGTAATAATTACTGTATCTTAAGTTTAATAATTACTTTGTGTGCATAATTATGTAGAATGTAGAAATGTCCAGTAAATCGTATTTTTATTGATTTCGGAAATGTTTTATATCGCTACCTACCCAGTGCAAAAACATAATTGATACAAAATGTGTCTGAAACTATGTAAAAGAAGCTTTCATAATAAGTATTGGGGGAAAAAAAAAGGGGAAAAAAAAGGGGAAAAAAAGGGGAAAAGAGAGAGAGAGAGAAAAAAAAAACCAACCTCAGTTACCTTGATGGACGTCGAAATTTTTTTTTTTTTTTTAAATTTAAAAATAATTCAAGATGTTTTTTATTCACAGAAAGAACATTTTCGGAGGTTGATTTTTTTGGGACACCCTACTCACCTGTCAAAAAACAACAAGAAAACCTCCCCGTCAATACAATAACACAACACCCCTTTGAGAATATTTTAACACGTGTTTGTGAAAAGTAAAATTAGAAGGCCTAAACTACTTTTTAAATTATTTTTTTTTAAATATTTTTATTTGGTCGTTTTATGCGTGTCGCCGTGTTTTCTGTGAATTGATTGACAATGATTGCCGAACGTCCGGAATGGCCCTAGAATTCGCTGTTGACGCGTAAACGAGATTTTTAGTGCACTTTTTAGCTGCTTATAAATAATTGAGAATATTATTTACAAATCCGTTTCGCTGCAAATTGGTATTGAAAGGAAATTAATGAGAAATTCCAGCAAGACCAGTCAATCAACCGACGTCTCGTTTTCAAAAAATATTAATAAGGTAAATGTTTTCTATTTTTCATTCTTATTAACTTCATGCTAACCAAGTGTAAATCAAATAAAAAACATACATGTGAAAGTAGTTGGTAACACTCAATAAGCTTTTGCTTGTTTACGACGCATCATCTTCCAGACGCCTCCGGAATTTTTTGTTTGAAAGTTAATAACAAAAATATCAGATAATTTATTATTAGTTTAATTAAATTTATAGAGTTTTTACGGAAATTAAAAACATTGCACTTTTTCCCGATGGAAATCGACGTGTTTTTTTCCCCTATTAAAAATGTACATATTTTATTTCTTTATATATTTCATTTATACTGTGCATTACTTCCATCATACTAGCTGAAGAAAAAATGAAATCTATGATAATGTGGCTTTTAAACAGTAAATCATATAGAGCCACGCAAATGATATTTTCCTGTAGTTACCGTATAAAAATCTTAGATAAAGTATGTTACCATAAAAATACAGTTCATAATCTAGCGATATGTTATTCTAGCCTTATCCATTTTATAGATTTTATCATTAGTTCAATAATTATTTAAATTTTTTATATTAAATTATAAAATTTATTTTTTGGTCCGTTTAAAACAATCCACTCATATAAGGGGCTTCACTGTTTAAGATTATAAGTTTACGAAAATGATGATAATCTATATTTGTATTTGCACTCTCTGTTGAGTGGGAATTGACTAGGTAATACTTGACATAATCTATTAAAACTTTTTCCTTCCACCAATTTCGCAAAAGAATAAAAAATGTCGACAAAAAGTATTGTGGGAAGTACTTAATACCCTAAAAATAAAATAAAAATCAATTTCTGGATATTTATTTCACTTTGTTTTATTTTTGGGTGCTTAGACTCATTGATAATAATTTTTGGCAAAATTTAATCATTGATTGAGTAATATATAAATAATGTCTCTTAATAATAATTATTTTGGATATTAACGAGCGTTAGCGAGCAAGGAAAGAACCACTCCCTCTTAGTTTTCTTGGAAAATGCAACAAGTTCAATTACACTTCAATACTTTATTTGTTAATAATTTAAAAAAATAAATAAATATTAAATCTTCTGTGGTAAATGTAATAAATCTTCTTTTAAGAGGAAGTCCTAGTAAGGATCATTTCCTATACTCGCTATGTTACAATCTTTTACCCCAGTGCATTTATAAATTAATTTGTATAAAACCTTGAAATTTGATGAGTAGGTACGAAAATGATCACGTAATGAAATGACCTAAATAAAAAAATCGAAAATAAACGTCTAATATGTTTTATTTTATATTTGAAATCCTTACGCCAATGCATATGTATTGGCTCCACCTGGTTTTGTCTTTTGCTATTTTAATTTTCACTTATAATACATAGACATTAAATGAAAGTCATTTTGTCAAGTCAGAATGTCATTTCACTAAGTTATCATTTTCAAACCGAATCAAAAAATTTCAAGGTTTTATACGAAGTAGTTTTTGAATGCACTGGGTGAGAAGGTTATCACGTAGCGAGTTTAGGGAATGCTTCTTACTAGAACTTCCTTTTAAAGCAGAGCTGCATTAACACATAATAATTTAAAGTAATTTTTTTTTTTTATACAGGTGGTAATTGATTTATTTTTACCTGCTGCAGTATTGAAAGGTACTCTTGGCATACCCAACTTAATATTGTCGGCCAGAAGAAGCCTTTCCTCAACTTGTACCTCGTTGCTGGAGTCTTTGGTTCCTTGTTAAATGATAAAACATAGTCTTTAAATTTTGTTTTGTTAAACTATCAATTAATCTTAATAATGATTTTACCTAAAATGTTATTGAACCATGTAAGTTTGATATTTATAAATGGTTGTGCAATTTTTATCTGAAATTGTGTAATGAATTTTATTTTAGCTATTGACAAATTAAGCTATCCATTCATAACCCAGGTAGAACAGCGGTATTGGCCAATGTTGAAAACAGGGTTGTCATGGTTTAAACCAAATGTTTTTTTTTTCTCAAAAAAACCAATTGTTTTTTTTAAAGAATAATTTGAAATTGTATTATTATTTATTATTGGATTTTTTAAATTATTTGATGTTGTAAATAACTTCTATATTTAACTTAACATCCCAACTTTTCTTTCTATTATGTTTTAAGAAAATAATTCACTCATTAAATAATTATACGAATACTATAGATAGAATAAGTTGTAATGTATTTTAAAATAAATCTTGTAATTAAAGACTATTGGAAGTTTTTATATAAGTATCAACCATAAGTTTTTGCATTAAACTAATAGATATATTAATGTTTTATAATAATTTAAAATTATTAATCTAGGCTTAAATTATATGCTGCATTTTAAATTTATTTCTAAAATAGAGGTTTTGTGTTTTAACAACTTATTTCTAAACATTAAAAATATTATATTGAACAACTTATCACCATTACTGAATAATTCAAGAGCAATATTCCATGCATTATGTAGTAAACAATTACTATTGTATTTTATTGTATACATTGAATTTAAATTTTTTTAACTATAAATAAAATATTAATAGTTAACATGATTTGAAGTGGATGTAATTAGCAAGAATTGTTTATTTACTTAGTATAAATTATTTTCATGAAGGAATATTAATTGTTAATTGAATATGAATTAATCTAATTAACATCAAATTTTATTTATAAATATGTATACATGCAATTAGGAAAGGATTTATAAAAATAACCCGGTTTAAATAAAAAAAAAAGTATTTTTTTCTAACTCTGGTCGGAAACAGGGGTTCTGGGAAGATTGGTCAGTCCATGCTGAATATTGAGCATCGTTCCAAAATAGGCGATTTTTTAAAAAAAATATACATGTCAAAACCATCAAAAAAGATATTTTTTACCCTAGCGTCCATTTTTATAACACTAAACTTCAATTTTGAAATTATGCATCAACATTTAATAACTTCCTGAATATTTTACCTAGCACTGGGAGAAATTGGCCAAGATTCGTAGCAACGGCCAGTCTACAGCAGTCCACTTCGGGATTAAGCACTGCCGAGTTGATATTGGCCAGCGTATTTGTGCTACTAGTGAGTTTACACAAGTTCGTTATTTAGATTATAGGAATAAGTTAGGATTAGAGATTTTAGCTTCCACACAATATTAATGCAGAGAGAAGCTTATACAAACGTTTTGTTCATTCGTATGATGCCAAAGTTTTCGGACAATACTTTAAATTCTGCATACACATTATATTTTAAATTTAAGATCGAGTAAAAATGAGTTTCTATAACAAAATTCAACAGAAGGTTGTAATGAGAAGTATTGAAAATGACCTTAGGAAGACAATTTTAAATTCTTTAAGCCCAAATTATAAATTCTACAAAATAAATTAAAATATAAAATAATTTTTTTTTGTCTTGTGTATTAGTTTGAAGGTATTGATGAGAAAAGTAGAATGTCAAAAAATTTAACCTAAAATTCCGACAGTAAGTGTTTTAACATTCTCCCTAAAAACATAGGGGAAAAAAAAAAAAACTATTTAAATTGTCAGAGTTTTATCATTTGTCATCAACCATAACAGTTGGAGGGTTAATTTATTGAATGTCTCCAAGTTGTAGTAGTTTGATATCTGAATTTGATGTAAAGTAATACAAACGTATCTAGAAGAGGCATTTTAGTGACACTTGTGGTGGTCAAAATTGTTTTTTGCCTCAATTAAAGATATGATAATTTACGCTTTAATGTATTGAGTTTTTTTTTTTTCATTTTATTCTATATTAAGCTATGTTCACTAAAAATAATATTCTTTTTAATTGATTTGATTTTAAATTAAAGTGTAAGTTTTGGTTTGCACTTATTTTTAAAAATTTAAAAAGATTTTATTTGTAAGATACACATATTATTTGTAAGATACACATATTATTTGTAAGATACACATATTACACAACTGCTTATGATTTCCATGTTATTTCTCATACTTTTATCATTATTAATTTGATAGCGTATACAAGTTTACCTCGTTTAAAAGAAAAAGTCAGGGGATATGTGTATCCGATTTTCATGTAAGGTAAGTAACCCAAATATGGACACCCTTAAGCATTTTAATTATTCTAATTTTTTTTTACTGTAGAAAAAAGTTTGAAAATTGATCGATGTATTTTCCTTGTAGGGGGTAACAGGAAAAAAGTGAGAGTTTAGTTAAATACTTCAGATAGTTTCAATAATGGACAGTGCCCATGTTGGGAACCTATGCCCATATTTGGAACCCTTCCACCAATAATAGACACTCTTCAAAATTATTCACTTTAATCACAATAGATGGTTATGGACAAAATTCTAAAATTGGTGACAAGGCTATTTGAAGGACAAAGACCTCACCTTAATTTTCTCAATAGAAATTAATGATCAAGGCAGTGTCACTTTGAATAAAAAGGACACCCATATGAATCAATTTTATAATAACAATTTTTGTCACTCGCAATATGGCTTCGTTGCTTTGCTATGTCGTATTGAATCACACAAACGGAAGATTCTTAGCATTCCTTCACCTTATTAACATTGCTCTACGGTTATCTACTGTAATCTATATTCGGTATATACTGTAATCTATTTTCGAAATTATGAATTAAACAATTTTTACAGCAGTGCCCATATTAGGGTCACTTACCTTAGTTGAAAATATGAACCAATAATAGCACAGATTTATAATTTTATTCAAATAATCAATTATCGATTAGCAAATATATGAAATAAAAAATTCTGGAATAAAACTACTCATGCGAATAACAATTAGAATAAAATTGGCATCAGAAATAAGAAGATTTTTGAATACTGAAACTTTCTCTATTTTTTTTAAATAGAAATAAGATCGGAAAATGTATTCGTTTGTAATTATTTGCTTATTGACTTTTATATAATTTATGTTCAAATAATTTATTAACATTATTCAGGATAAAAACCATGTAGTATAGAGCACTAAAAACTAGATAACTTAATAACTTACCTGAGTAGTAATCGTAATCTAACTCTGTGGTTCCAATTCTCGGTTTTTCTAAAAAAATAATAAAAATAAAATAAAATAATTACTTGAAAAAGTATATGCATAGTATGATTAAAATAATGAATCGTTTATTTAATTTTCTCCACATTAAAATACTTTGCAAGAAGCAAAAACTTTTAATTCTTCTTCTTTCAAATTATAATTTTAAATGAAGACTAATTATTATCAAGATTTGAAACTTATTTTTTAGATTACAAAATTCCTTTAACTTTATACGACAACCATTTTTAGTCTCGTTGTTTTGCTGTCTTGAATGTCCTATTAGATACCGGTGAACATTTTTGTTTCTAATTAATTGGAATGTATTCCTGGACATCTTTTTTAATAATTTAATGAGAGTCATTTTACTCTAATCATTAAGAAAGTCTTTCATATAATTAATTTACTTCGCATATTTCTTGTGTTGTTCAAAATTTGGTTAATGATTATGAACAGTTTTTTGTTTCTGTTTCAATGTTTTATGTCTTCTACAGAATGATACGCTGCAATTTTTTTAACATTGAAATTATTTTAAACTTTTGTATTTCTTATGTTAAATTACAACGGAATTTTAAGTATGTTTATAAAGTAAATGCTTATTATATTCTCTCTAATTTGACGAAAGCAGTTTATAAAACTATCGTAATTATGATTAGCGTTTTGTAAAAGTACAATTTTTTAATAAAAATACATTATGAAGCCTTTTCCAGATTACTGTAATTTTCTAATCGTTAAAAATGGAGATGGAATATAATTTTGAAAATTATTCGCTTTTACTTTAATTATGCTTCATATATTTAAATTAGAACTTTCCATGCATATATATTTCAGTTTTTTTGCTTTATTTTTCAGTGAAAGTAATAAAAAAAATGGTTTCTAGATATTAGAAATTTGACTTCATTATAAAAAATGTAATAGTTCTCTAAGAATCTATATCATCTTTCTTCTTTTAGAAAGTAACAGGCAGATTATTCAAGCAATTTCACGCAGAAAGCAAAGTATTGTCTTTCATAAAGTAATTGGGACTTTTAATGAATCAATATACACTCATAATTTTTTAGGTACAACAGCATATTTAGAAACTTTGAATAGGGCCGAAACATAAACATTATTTATACTTGCTATTTCACACGGTTCAGATTTACGGTAGGGTGCATTTTTGACGACTTTTTGAAAATTGGCGATTTTTGGCGTCAGATGTGGTAACCCATCGACTTGGTTTTCAGGCAACCTTAGTGACCTTTGGATTTGGCAACACTGTGTGACTGTGCTGTGACGTCATTTTGGATTTGGTGACACAGCCTTTTGACGTCATTTTAAATTTGACGAAGTTTTTGAAAAGTCGTCAAGTGGCACCGTACGGTAAATCATAACCTCTTATTAGTTATTGAGTGATTTGAAATGATATTATGGTACCTACATATTTTACTATCAACATTTTTCGTCATACAAATTTTTTTGCCATGTGGTACTGTAGTGATCAGTTAAGTGGAGAAATAGTAACGTTATGGATGGATCCATATAACACTATACCACTTGGTAATTTCGTATATAGGGTTAATAATAATTTATTTTGTAAACTTTTCAGAATTTTGTACCTCCTAATTTATAGGAGCCAGTTTATTAGAATTTCAAAATTTTAATACAGTAGTACGGGGTTTAGTGAGCGTTAACGAACAGGGATCAGAACCCTCTAGTGGGGGTCTAGTCCTCTTCATGGATTTGAATTGAATTTGAGCACTCACTAAAATTATATTTCAGATCTTGGTAAACCATTTAAATTTATTTTCATATAAATTACTTAAGAAAATAATTACATATTGTAGGCATCAATTATTTATACAACGAATTGTTGAGAAATTTCTTTCAAAAAGATCTAGCAATAAACGCACTTTTATAGTTTTGAATTAAATTATTTTTCTCACGCTTATGTATTTTTTATGAATGAATTTTTGTTTAAATTTAACAAAGAATACATAATTACATTTAGATACGAATATTAAAAACTCTTACGTCCCTAGTTAAAGGTATGTTCAAGGAGTAAATGATCTTTTGTTATTTGTTTACAAATGTAATAGGAGAACTGCTGAAGTAAATGATATGTTCTAGATATCTATTGTACGATACAATCAGACAATCATAGATCAAACTTGGTTTATTACGTTATGATTTAGTTAAAATCTCAATAGAATAGTACAAGTGCAGTTAAAGTTAAAGTCCATACAAATCTAAATATATAACTAGTGATGTTAAAGTAGAAGTACAAACGCATACCTAACATGCCCTTTAATAAAAAAATAAAAGAAAAAATTAGACAGAAAACAGTTAGACATTGAACCATAAAATTGACCAATCGAAGCTTTATATTAGAGCTCCATACGATCCGGGACAGTCTAATAGTCATTGTCACTGAATTGAATTGGCTTAACAATGTTTCTAAGAGGTTTCCCGCTCATGCCACTGGTCTTAATTTTTTTTTGCTGATTCTTTTCACATATTTATTGTTGATGGGCTGAACCGATTATTTCTTCTGAAAGGGTGTTCGAAGGGGTTGTGTATAGGTCTTCCACAGTTCTGTTTAGATCTGTTCCACTAGGTTCACAGGCAGGTTCTGAATTGCCAGGACGAATGAAATATCTATTTCGTCTGTGCACTGCAACATCTTTCCCTGGAATGATATAGGAT
The DNA here is from genome assembly GCA_963978545.1 of Linyphia triangularis. Lineage (NCBI taxonomy): Eukaryota > Metazoa > Arthropoda > Arachnida > Araneae > Linyphiidae > Linyphia > Linyphia triangularis. The sequence continues at coordinate 47,915,230 of OZ021727.1, read as the reverse complement.
CTAGGCTGAGGACCGATCAACTTGAATTATGGTACCCTGCCTCCAAGATTCGTTCATCTTCTGTTTAAGCCACACCTTAGATAAATCCGTCAATGCTGAATGTTGGGTAGCATGTTTATTTGCATACTTTCTTTGCTCCTGCTGTCGCATCATTAATGCAACACTGACTTCTTTGATTGGATACTTTGGTTGGAAATGATTAGGATGAGATTGTAGAAATGATCTTAAGCGTCTGCCCATAAGCAATTCGGCTGGTGATAGCAAATCACTGGAAGGTTGGATTCGGTAATTATTCAGAATAGCATATAGATCTTTCCCGCTCTGTTCTGCTTTTACCAGAGTATTCCTGAATGTTTTGACAGATCATTCTACCTGTCCATTACATCTGGGAAAATGAAGTGGAGTGATATTATTGCTCACACTCCATTCCCTGAAACACTTTCACATTGCTTCTTCATTGAAAAGGAGGTATGCCATCACTTACTACTTCCTCTGGAATTCCATGTCTTGCAAATATGGACTTCACTGTGTTAAGGACTTCTTGTGCAGTGGTGCATAAATTGAACTTCGATGTATTTAGAAAAGTAGTCGATGATTAAAATATATTTCTGATTCTTCAACTGCATAAAATCACATACCACTTCCTGCCATGGTCTTTGAGGAATATCTCTGTCAAGTAAGGTCTCTTTCTGATTTACACGCTGATTTTCTTGACAAATTTTGATCTTACAACATTTTCCTCAACATTTTTGTTGACTGAGGGTCAGTAGAACTATTCTTTAGCCTTTGCTTTAGAAGCAACTATTCTCCTGTGGGAGATATGTATTTTCTCAAGAACTTCCTTTCTTGCAGTTTTTGGAATAATCAGGCATTGCCCTCAACACACTATGCCCTCTTCAGAATAATAGATTTCTTCTTTACAATGCCAGTATGGTTGTGCTGTTTTTCTTGTTTGGAATTTCTCTGAGCGTCTATTATTAGCACGGTAAACCACATCTTGTAACTCCTGGACACTGAGGCACAAGTAAATGTTATTCCAGAAGGACAATTTTTTAAATTGACAGAGATACCAACTGTCAAAAAATTCAAACATTGAGTGCTGGATTAGAGTGACAATATAGTGCCCATCATTGGGGAAAGCAAATTAAAATGGCTAGCTGAAGTTTCTAGTGAATGAATTAGAATCTAGTTCTATTTTGGGCCTTCTAGCTTGCCAATAGTTGGAACTCATAAAACGCTTGTATCAGGTAATGGAAAAAAAACCTCAAGACCTAAGAACAAAGGTCAGAACAAATAATAGCAGAATTTCAAGACGTTTTCAATGGTGTAGGTCGTCTCAACAGAAATGCGAAAGTTAAACTAAAAGAGAACAGTATCCCACAAGTAGCAGCCCTATGCAGGGTGCCACTTGTCCATCATAAGATAGTATAGAAGAAATACAGAGAATGATGGATACAGGAATCATTGCGAAGGTGGAAGAACCTACTGAATGATGGGTAAGTAACACAGTAGTTATAAATTACCCAAAAAAGCTACGAATTTGTCTAGACCCCAGGCTACTTAATAAGACTATTCCAAGACCACATTAGCAAATCCCACTTTTACACCATGATATGATGTGTTCTAGATATCTGTTGTATGATACATTCAAACAACCATAAATCAGGCTTGGTTTAGTTTGGAACTTCTGACTGTCTATTTCTGCCACTTATAAAGTGATTAACACAGCCATATACGTCTCGTAATTTTGATCATCTAGATGAATACGATATCGAAATCTTCTAGAGTAAATACCTCTCTCCAACCCTATCACATCAACGAGAGGACATTATTGTCACCACCGATTTAATGTGCACCAGCATCAGAATCGGTTTATTACGTTACGATTTTGTTCAAATCTCAATCGAACCACCGATACAGATAATAGAACAGCACAAATGCAGATTAAGTAGGAGTAGATAATACAAACCTAAATAATTAAATAGTGAAGTTAAAGTGAAAGTACATAACGCATATCTAATACTAAATTCATGTATACATTATAAAAAGGTAGACATAAATCAATAGTTTATAAAAACATCAATAAGAAATTAAGTATTATATATGACTGAAAGGTATTATATTACGATTTTCAGCCAACTAAAATATTTATAGAACTCTAGAATGCTATTTATAAGTTGACAACAAAAACAGTTGCTAGTTGAAACAATAGCTTGAAAAAAAAACACAGAGTAAATGGTTTATCAATCTATAGCCATGCATATAATTAATTAAAGAAACATTATAAACTAATTTTAAATTTGATACCTACATGTTAAATTTGTATTACAATTTTTCAAGAATTTTATCTTATAAATAAATATTGGAGTAATTTCCAAACTGTTACAATCAGTAAACTTTCCATTTTTATACAGAGTTACCCAAAAAGGTTGATTTAAGGTTTATTTCCTTTTTTGTTACAGTAAGGTATCAGTGTAAATTGCAAAACTGTTAAAGGTAAAGTTATGAATCATAAAAATGTGGTGTGATTTATTATTATAAATTATTTAATAATGAAGTTAAATTTTAATTATGAACAGTGAGCTAAATTATTGTTTTCAAAGTATCTTCACCTTTATATGACCTAACTATGCAAAGTGTACTATGCTTAATCTACTGTTTAATACATTTTTATTTTCATTAGGATTGTGGACTTTTTTTTTTGAAGTTGTAGTTGTTTATTAAAAGTGAAATTAAACTGACTGATCTACCAAAATAAAGAAACAAAACCTTGCCGTTACAAAACTAGTAAGTATTAAACTGCGAACTCGATTTCGCAATTTGGAACAAAGGTACGAATTTCCAATACTATTACTATGGTAATATTCTGCTGATCAAAGCTTCAGAGTCTGTACACAAATACATTTGAGACTCAAGTTTTGGAACCGATTTTTCTATGAAAATTCAACAGACAAAAAAAAAAAAAAAAAAAAAAAAAAAAAAGGCTATAACCCTACATAATTATACTATGTTTTGTTCTACTATATTACCCTTTTTCCAAGATCAAGAGTCATGTTTGCGAGCTGAGAATTCTCATCTTGCACGAGAAGCATCTCCTGATAAACTCCCACAATTTTTTTTTTTTTTTTTAATTTTATACTAGCTCGTAGTCTCAAGTCTATTGTTGCGCTACCTGGTGAGATTTTTCCGGGTTTTCTCCCATTTAGGGCAATTTTCAAGTTTCCCATCAAAAGACCTATACTTTAATACATCTCTTCTTTGACGCGGGACTACTATCACTATTCCGGACCTTTCTCCAACGATGTTCTAGTGCAAAATATCACTCAGTTTTCTATCCTATCAAAATTAACTAAGTCCTTACCGTAGAGTGCAATCGTTCCGTTAGTCTCCCCAAGTGAATTCTTTGCCACACACGTATACGCCCCAAAATCCTGTGGCCTGAGATCTCGGATGTGCAGTTTCAGTTTCACTTTGTATGAGGCTGGGGCGTCTGATGGCTCAGTGATGACCCGGTACTTGTTGTTGGTGATGATGACAATGCCTCCTGCGATCACCCAGTAGGTCACAGACCTGGGGTGTGATTCCAGATTGCAGACTAGGTTGACGTCTTCACCCGTGTTGGCACCGATTAACTGGCTGGGGATCAGGATCATCGGGGCGACTGGAAAATGCATCATGTTAAAATATTATTAAGTAATAATGATACAAGATGAATCGAAAGTTCAATTATGGATAGACAAAAAATTAAGAATTAAAAGTGAGTGTTTTAAAAATCCTTGTCATTGGGGAAAATAGCGTTTAAAAATATTCAAATTTTACGATAATTCTAAAATGAGGGATTTAGACATGCATTGCATTTGTTTGTGTCAGCTTCTTTTATACCACTCTTTTAGGGGATTTTAAGGTATATTGTTATCGATGTGTGAAATATGCAATTTATTACTTTTATTTTGACACATCCCAAAAATAATATGTAACATTAAATGCATTCCAATGCACTTTCAAACATAAATGTGTTAATTTTATGTATTAAATGCTAATGTGTTCTTATAAAGTTTTAAGCATGTTTTGGATATTTGGGCAATCCTCTTTCAATAATATAAAGATTTCGTAACGATGGTAACGTATGCTCGGAAATGTCACCTTAAAAGTAGGGTATCAACGTAAATGTCATAAACAAAATAAGTTAAGGAAACCTAAAAGTAGTGAGATTTTCTTGTGTATTTAAAAAGAAAATATATTTGAATTTATTTTCCCCCAATACAATATTTTATGTGGACAATATTTTCTGACTGTAAGGAGCCTTCTATTAGAAGCATTAGAAAAGACATATATTTATTAATATTTCTAAACTCAAATAAGAAGTGTTAATGCACTTATTTCATAGTAAAATCTGTAGACATTTAGTTAATTTCTTTGTGTAAAAAGCCTTTCATATGAGCTATTTGAAAAAGAATGTATTCATTTAAATGTCGCTGAAATGAAATTAAAAGTGTAAAGTGTTTAAATTTGTTATTACTAACGAAAGATAAATACTATGAGAAATTAAAAGATGTTTTGTTTACAAAGTACGTTGAGCATGATTCTTTTGCTAACAGCTGGTAACACTCCATTCGAAGCTATGCACAAGTAAGCACCCATGCTTAGTCTGCTGGTTCTCGTAAGCTTCAGGAACTCTCCTTCCACGGTTGGAACTAAGGGAAAAGTGAAAGCAATTAATTCCACAGCAATATAGATTTGAATGACTTATAAAAATACCAAGTAATCAGCATTTAATTTCTATAGATTAAGAAAGTGCATGGTAAGACACACATTTTGGAACATTTTACGGAAATTATCGTATTATAGTGACAAGGCGTGTGGCTTAATAATACATTAGTCCACTAAGTTTTAGGCCCCACTTGAAAATTTTTGCAATTCGCTTCTTAAGGAGTTGTCTTAGAATTTTTACAAATAACTATTTTGTGTGTTTCTGTTTAGTGACTTCTGGAGTCTACACTGCTAAAAACTTTGTTCCACCTTGCACCAAAAATTGGTTCCCATTTAGCTGCAACCAACATTTGGTGCTTAGTTTTACAATTTAATAGCGATTACTGTCAGAGGTAGCACCTTTAAATCGTGAAATGAAGCACCAAATGTAGGTTGCAGCTAAATGGGAACCAATTTTTGGTGCTAGGTGGATTCAAATTTTTAACAAGGTACATTAATCAGAATTTTTTTTTTAGTTTATTTTGTATACCTACTACAAACATCATGTATCTCCATTTTGCTTCAAGACGGAAGTTTGGTACTTTTAAAGACTTATATGGAAGTTAACTTTACAGATTGAACTTGTTGTAAATGATGACTGAGGGAAAAAAAAGGAAAACATTTTAATGTGTTTACGTTAAATTATAATTAGCTCTGGGTAATTATAGTTAAAGTTCAATGTTTAAAAAGATAACTACTTCTCAGAATGTCCTGAATATAGACAATGAAGGAGAAAATAATATAACATGACACAATTATTCCTTCTCCCTTTGCGTTGATTTGGGTCAACTTTCAGGTCATTTTGAGGAATGTTTTCTTTACAGCTTTTTGAACTTTAATTTGATTCACTCTGCCCTTAAAATATCAGCTTCTAATATTTCTTACTTTAAAATGTCCCACAGTTGTCTCGTAATTTTTTTTGCAATGACTTTCATGTGCATTTTCATCTGTAAATAGTCATTTCAGTAAGTTTGGTTACAAAAGTTTTATGTTTTAAATAAATCCAAAAAATTGGGCCAATCATATAAATTGGAAAAAAAAAAAAAAGAAGAAAAAAAAAAAAAAAAAAAAAAATTGATTCGTAACAGTGGTTTTACCATGAAAGTTAGTTTTTTACATTATGGTTTTTCTAAAATAAGTTTCTTGTATACTTACACGTTTCGCTAAGAAAAATATATCCTATTTTGTTATGACGTGCTAGGAAAAATATAATTTGGCTCGTATTATTTATTGCATTTGACGTCTGCTTGATTTTGCAATCTTAATCTCAGCAAACAATTTCAATTGTGAGATGTCAGATGGTGATATTTTAAAATAATTATTACTTCAACTTTATACATTATTCCTAAAAATAAACTGGAACTTAAAACTAATTCCTATAAAACTTAACAAATATTTCAAAATGAGATAACTGTGACATTAAACGTTTCAACCAAGTAAAATTTTTAAATAAAGTATATTCTAACAGATTTGACGTATGAAAGTTGATTTAGAATCTAAGTAAATAGATTATCACATTATTTATATTAGGAACTCAAACAATGGACAGTTCCCACATTTTTTAAAAATGAGTGAAATTAGTATATATTTATGAAGAATTTCTTTTTGATTCCAAATATTTAAACTAGAGTTCTTTAAAAAAATTAGTTATTTAAATATTAAGAAAAGAAAATGCCCCCAAACCGAGCCAAAACCAGTCCGATCAAAACATTCAACAAAATCCGTGACGTCAAGAAATCCTATAGTTTCTATGGTTATCGTGAGGTTTCTGCCAAAGACCATTGCCATATCTCTTACAGGTTGGCGCGATTTCGAGAAACTTGCGAAACTGGCCTCATTTCTAAGTCAAGATATTTGGGAAACATTGACGTCACATTCATTTCGAGCAGAGTGAATCGTTTTCTCGTCAACTTCTAACAACGGAACTTAGATTGCAAATTTAAAAAAAAAAAAAAAAAAAAAAAGCGCATTGAGTAGAAATTTTTGTGTTCATTGTCTTTTCGAAACATTTAGAATTGAATAAAAAAAAAAAAAAAAAAAAAATACGGGAATTGTTCTTGGCAGTCTTAATTGAAATAGTCCCTTTCACAACTCGTAAAGCTGCTAATAGTAATATTTTCATCTGATTATTTTAATACATAATTCAAATTATGTTTATTTTTTATTCTATTTCATTTATATGCTCTTGCCAAATTAAATTGTAAGGAAAATGTAAAAATTTTATTAACATTTCTGTAAAATCACTTTATGTTGGTCGGGTTAGAAGTTAGCAACCATTTGGAGCATAACGTATACATTCTTTATAGACTCCTATTTAGATGCATATTCAAGCGAACTAAATTATTCGCATTTATCAGTATTTATTCGCCGTAAAATAACAAGCATGATTTGGTTGCTGCATAATTAACTGAAAATTTGAAGCTACTCTTAGATTTATAATATTTATTTTTCATTGAGGAGTAGCTGTTTGTTTATTTTACATTAACATGGAAGGGAATTAGAAGTTGGGAGCATGCGGCTATTTTCAGTAATTTATTTGTTGATTCTTACTTCTAATCTATAAGAACATCAATTTTTTTGAGAGAAGCAAATTTTTCTGAGGGAAATAAATTAAAATTGTATCTCATTCAAGAAAGGGTTGCTTTGATATGACTGTTGTTTAGGAAATGGTCAGATACGTCTCTTAATCTGTTTTGCGACGTTAACTCAAATAAAAATAATTAAATTCCACTTTGCATGGATTGATTTTTTTTGTATTTAAGTGTGGGTAGTTGAACTGGTAAACGATACATTTTTTATTGTTAGCGTGTTTTTCGATATTTATTGTTGTTAAAATATCCGTAAGAAGCAGTGAATCTTATCCGTCATCATTTAAGGACCTTGGGCGTTTGCATATACTTCTTATTCACCGTTTAGATTTATTTTTAAAAACTTTCTTACAATTTTTGCAGTCAAACTGTAAATGGACACTGAAAAATGAGTAGAAGACAAGTATTTAAAAGCTTAGAAGAGGCAACTGCTTATCTTGTTTCTGAAGAAATTGAATCATACATTATAGCAATGCTACCGGATGTAGATGAACTAACAGATGAAGACAAATTCGATGATGATAATTTGGATACTCCATTCGTATCAGATATTACAGGTAAATTAGAGATTACAATACCAGATGATAATAATAACTCTATTACTTCGGATAAAAAAACGAGAATGTAAAATTCTTCCGAGAGAAATTCGTATAAATTGACAGCGGAAACTAATGATATGAGCCCAGTTGAATTGTTTGAATAATTTTTCTCTGAAAGTATTTATGATATGAATATACACCGTTAAAAATTTTGTTCCACCTTGCACCAAAAATTGGTTACCATTTATCTGTAACCAACATTTGGTGCTTAGTTTTGCGATTTAATGGTGCTTACGGTCCGAGGTAGCATCATTAAATCGTGAAACCAAGCACCAAATATTGGTTGCAGCTGAATGGGAACCAAGTTTGGGTGCAAAGTGGAACAAAATTTTTATCAGCCGTGCACTGCTAAAAGAAATTTAAAGAAATGCAGTTCAGAGGTGGGGGAACAATTCGAAAAAATCGTACTGAAAAATTCCTAATAATGGATGATAAGAAAATGATAAAAAATGACAGAAGGTTTTACGATAATAAATTTGACAAAACTAATGAAATTCTTGTTTATAAATGGAACTATATGTGTGTTTCTTTGACCATTAATTTTGACACAATATTGCCGCTTTCTTAAGTACATATATGGAATGTAGAAAAAAAGGTAAAAGAGTAGCTATAAGTTCGTATACCTCATTTATGGAGGTATCGATCTTCACGATTGGTTTCTTGAGGAGCATTCTATAGCCATACGAGGAAAGAAATTGTATTTTTCTTTATTACTAGAATGATAGATATGGCTGTTATAAATGGCTTTGTCATTTATAAAAAGATACATGGTTCTCAGTTGATGTCGATTAAAAATATTAGAAGGTGTATCGCAGTAACCTCTTTTAAAAAAGGAGCCGATTCAAAAGCAGCCCTAGAAAAACCTCTTCAAAGACATGTATAATCTAGATCCAATGTGATTCCTGATATAAATTTCAACAAAATACGGTATATCATTGGTAAAAGGGAGAAATAAAGTCATTGCCATAATGTAATGATACCTGTTCTTCAAAGCCAAGAAGATATGCTTTTTAAATACTCTTAATTTATGCATTTCTACCTATACACATAAATTTCAAAGAAATTTTTCTTATTTGGGGTAATGGGTTAGTTGTCCTTTTTGAGGCACTAGACTTATTACAGAGGACTTAGTTGTTTGACTGATTGCACTTTCACTTTCTTACCATGTTAATTGCTTACATTAGAGCGAAAGAAATAGTACCTATAAAGTGAGTGTAGATTGCTGTCAATTACAGTATGTTTAATTCCACTAAATCGGAAATAGATTCAAAACGAAAAATGAGGCGATTTTTCGTATGATCGGCGTTAAAATTATTACAGTGTCCTTTGCACCACCATGAATATTTAAAGCGGGGGGGGGGGGTGCTGATCACACATTAGCGGGTGCAAGGTGATAAAATTAAATTCAAACTTAGATTTTTTTAATTGGATTTCTTTAGGAAATGTTTAGAAATAGTAATGTAATAAATGTTTGTTTCGTTGAATACTTAAAAACATTTTTCATACCCATGTTGTACATTGATTCATACCGCTTTTCACTACTTTACATTTAATTTTTAAGTTACAAGATGGTAAAAGTGCACCAAATACCGACCAATAACTTTAAAGTTGATCTTTATTGCATACATGGCCTCATTCAAAAATAACATACAACCTTTTGCGCACTTTCAAACAGGGTAACTTTAAGGATGGAATAACCGGATCAATACCTTCATTAAGGTTTTTGAGTTAAAATACCAAGAGTGAAATAATTACTTTGAAAATAATAATTGGATGGTTTTATGCAAATAATAGATGAGCCACAAAATTTTCGAAATTGAGTTTTTGATGACATTGGATTCAGATCTTCAGTATCCAAATATATGAAGTGATTTTACCACCATATTAATTATTTCCTTTGTTATTTGCTTAAAAGGTAAATGACTCTCCATAGAAATACACACTTTGGAAAAATGTCCTGCACTGCTTAAAATTAGACGATCGGTATTTATATTAAGCTATTCAATTATCAAAACAAACAGTTGAAGAACACAATCTTCTACTGGTTAAAAGTAAATATATAATTCACCTCTCTTGGAGGCTCCAAGGATGATGTCCTTGTCTTCTTCTCTTCTCCATTTGATTACGGGATGAGGAGATCCGGTGGCACGGCATTTCAGGTTCACGTCCGCCCCTTCTCTCACGTCCTGGTCTGAACTGGTGTACTGCTCGTCGATGGACGGAGGGGCTGAAAATAACAACGCATCTTAAACTGATGGGGAGGTCATACTATTTAGATAATTGAACTAGCACATGAGTTTGGGATTAAATTTTGTTCATTTTTATTTTTTATTTTTACATTCAGATACAGTAAATAAATTTATGAAAACACTTTTCATTAGTTTGAGGGAACTACAAGCATTTTTGTAACCTTGACTGTAGGAATAAATAATTAATCTGGATCCCTTAAAGCAGCTAACTCAAAAAAGTAGTTACGTTGTTTATTGCTTTTGATTCTAGAGTTAGGGAAACAGCATAAATTGCAAAATTGTTCAAAATAGGATAATAAATTATAAAAAATTATGAATTTCAAAAATAATTTATTGGAAGTTACAGAGATTAAATTTTAATGTTGTCTAAGTTGGAGAAAAATTAATTTCAAATATTTTTCTGTGACAAAATCATGTTAATTAAAAAATAATAATCTACTTAAAAATTCAACGTAACTTACTTAAAAGCATGACTTAACATCTTTAAAAGAAGTGTGATGCGATAAATAAGACGAATTTATTATTTTAGTTTTAATATTTAAGGTGAAAAAAGATGAAAAGGTTCTGAGTTTTTTGCGTCTTTAAGAAAGCATGTGTGGAAACAGTTTTTTTTTTTTTTTTTTTTTTTTTTTTTTTAAATTTCAGAAATTTTTAACTGAACGTTTAAAATAAATTTATTGTTGTATTAAAAAGCATTTTATAGCACTGCTATCCTAAACATGTGAATTTAGTTTCCAAAATAAAGGTATAATTTACACAATTTTAAAATCATTGTAAATCGTTTATTTTGAACTTTTTTCAGTACTATATCTTTATTCATGAGAAAATTACGAGCTTTCACAATTTAGTTCATTTATGTCAAAAACAATTTAAGAAAAATAAGTATATTTGATATTTTACCAACATTTTGATAATTCTAAGTGGTATAATTAGACCTTTAGTATTATAGTGGTAAAAATGGTATTCCATTTGGAGAAATTGTGGCTTGAATTAAAACATACAATATATTTATTCATATGATGTAATTTACGAAACAGTCTTTAATGAATAAAAATATATTTTTATGAATAAAACACACGTTAAACCTTTTGAAAAGTATTAATATTATAATTATTTTTGGCTTGGAAAGCGTTTTAACAATTTTTATTTGCTTACACCAGAGGAAACACTCTAATTCTCACACAATAATAGCTAATAAATTTTGATGAAAGCAGTGTACACGTCAAGTTCATTTCTAGACATCGTTTACTGGAAGCAACTCAGCCGCATTTTGACCCTCACGTATCTGGCCCTTAAATCATACCTATAACCTGATTTTTCTTTGGAGTAAAGGTTAGCGACTTTAGTAAGAATCCTAAGTCAGCTTTTCTCAACTTTTCAGTATTCGCGGCCCAGTTTTCAATCATAATTTTCATCTCGCCCCCGCTCACAATAAAAAGTATGTATATTGAGTACTTTGGATTATGTTTTTAAATTATTTTTAACTAATTGCTGAAACAAGAGTAAAAGCGAGCCAATGTTGGCGAGAAACCACATCTGTTATTTTGGCAAGTGGGCGGTGAACATGACCGATGCCGTTTTCAGCATGTACAGAGCAAATGCTTTCTCGTAGGAAGAAGGAAAATGCTCGATAACACAAGTTTCAATTCCAGCCAGTCTCTTTCGAGTCGATCCCTCTCGTTATCGAATCTATCGCGAATGTGTATGTTATATATGTTTTCGTGTTAATTACAATTCCCCATATTAAAATCACGGCAGGAGATTTATGCAGACTCATGGATAATTTTTAAGCAGAAGTAAGTGAGCATTATACGATAATCAAGCATCAACAAGTACACAGACGTGCTCTGGTTCCGAAAATAAAATCAAGAAAGTATTCTCAAGAATACTTAAATTTTGGATTTACCAGTACTGAGGTAAATGAAGAAGAAAGGCCCCTATGTATCATTTGCTCAAAAATATTGGCCTCAGACAGCATGAAACATAATAATATTAAACGACATTTGGAAACGCTTCATAGTGAGTACGTCAACAAACCCAGAGAATTCTTCGAATTAAAATTAAAATCATACAAAAAGAAAAAATCATTTTTGAAAGAAACTTTGTCTGTGAATAAAAAAGCTTTATTTGCATCTTACAAAGTTTCATATAAAATAGCCAGATGTAAAAAAAAAACTCACACCATTGGTGAAGAGCTTAATTTGCCAGCAGCAATTGAGATTGTAGAAACTATGTTTGGAGATAACTTTTCAAAACAATGGCAGTCCATACCTCTTTCAAATGATACAGATGTTGCTCGTCGAATTGGTGATATAGTTGAACATGTATAGTGTCAGATTTTCTCAAAGTTGCGTGACAAATTGTTTTCAATACAGCTTGATGAAGCAACAGATAATAATAAACATGCTCATTTAAATTGCCTATGTTCGATTTTGTGATAATATGTCAGTAGTAGAAGAAGTACTTTTCTGCAAATCAATAGAACTCCAAACAACGGCGCTCGCATTATTTGCTATTTTAAATGATTTTATGAACGAGGCAAACATAGAATGTAAAAATTGCGTCAGAATATGCACCGATGGAGCTTGTTGAATAACCAGAAGATTCCAAGGTATACAAGCGCTTGTAAAACAAAAATCGCCTCAGTGCTTCTAGACACATTGCATGATCCACAGAGAAGCTTTGTCTTCGAAAGAAATGAGTCCTGGTCTGAATATTGTGTTAACTATACGATATATAAAAATGAGACACCTGAAATCGAGAATCTTTTCCGCACTTTGTAAAGACATGGGTTCGGTGCATTCAGCGTTATTATTTTATTGCGGGGCAATATAGTTGTCACATGGGACATTTTTACAACGTGTTTATGAATTAAGAGAAGAAATCGCAATTTTCCTAGAAGAAAACACACCTTAAGCCGAGAATTTTCGCGATGGTTTATTTGTGATGAAATTGAGCTACTTGGTCGACATATTCGAGAAATTAAATAACTTGAATCTTCAACTCCAAGGAGCAAATACACATATGTTAGATACGAGTGATAAAGTTAATGCTTTTGTAGAAAATTGGAATTGTGGAGCTGAAATTTAAAGCAAAAAAATCTAACAATGTTTGCAAATGTGTATGATTGTACTAAAACTAACAAGGCTGAAGAAGAACATGTAAAAGTTGTTTTTGTAACCATTGAAAATCATTTAGCCATGCAGGCAAAGAATTTTAAAAAGTACTTTCATGCTGACGACATACTGATAGCAAGTTACGAGTGGGTTAGGGATCCATTTCATGAGACTCCCGAAGGACTCTCAATTGTTGAGGAATAAAAATTCATAGACTTCACGACAAAATACACGAAACCAAAATACACGACAAAATACACGAAAACAATTTAGTAATAAATCACTAGTTGAATTCTGAGCAGGAGTAGAGGATGATTTTTCATCACTAAAAACAAGGGCATTTTGCATTCTATTACCATTTTAAACATCCTACCTTTGTGAAACTGGATTTTCTGTTGTGGCTTCTTTGAAGACAAAATATAGATCTCTGCTAAATATAGAAACAGAACTGAGAGTGGCTATTTCTAATATTAAGCCTTCCTCCTAAAAACTTTGCTCTGCAAGACAGGCACAAGGAAGTCACTAATAATTAGTAAATTTGTTTTTAATTTTGTATGTTTTGATTAAGTTTTGATTTAGTAAGTTGTTTTACTTTATTTGTTAAATATGTCGAAATGTATTTTTTTTTCTATGTGTATGTGTGCTTTCCTTTCAGTCAGTTAATCAATTTTTTAAAATAATATCTTCTATTGGATATTCTCGCGCCTCCCCTTTAGTGGGCTCGCGCCCCCCTAGGGGGGCGCGCCTCACAGGTTGAGAATCGCTGCCCTAAGTTACATCTCCAATTCTATATATATATATATATATATATATATATATATTGAGAATCAAAATTCGAAAATGGCATATTTTGAGGCTCATTCACTCACTCACTAATTATCAATATTCTGAAGAAGTATTTATAGTAGAGCTGGATCTATGAAATTCGGTGTGCTTGTAAGGTTTACAAATAAAATATATTTTCAAGTTAAGTATTTAGTTCCACTCATTCAAAGTTATTTTTTATACAGTTTTGTTCATTTTTGTCCCATTAAATCAGTGCATTCGTAATCTACAAACATTTTCCCACAGTTTATAGAAAATTCGGAATGATGTTTAGTGGGGTACCTAAACTAGCAGTTGCTTCTCTCACGTATACGTATTCCAACTCTTGCCATATTATCGGAAACACAGTTTCATTAATCTGTTTTGGTGAAAATAGGATGAAGTTCAGATGGGGGTTAAGGAGGGGGGGGGGGGGCATGCTCATAGCTTGCAATCGAATGAACCATTTTTAATTGGGTTGTTGTAACATGCAAAACTGGCCTACTGAACCCAAGCAACGTCAGAAACTTCAGCTAGTCAAGAATACTGAAATAGCTTTCTTAATATTTTCTATCCGAAAGGATTAAAAACCAGATAATATTTTTAAATAGGTTTGTTCTTTAAAATATACAACGCTATCACCATAATACACGTGTAGAACATAAAATGTGTAGGTATCATGCCAAAATGTATACGCTTGATTTTAAACTCATCACATTTAACACAGGTTGCCTATTAAATTCGGAGTGCCTAACAGCTTTTTTCAATGGAACTCGCCAGGTGATAGCTGCTATAGGTTGGACCGATCACCATTCAAAAGTTGCGCAGATCTCATGATTAGTAGTATATTGACAGTTGTCTTCAAGAGACATTGGTATTCATCTCCCCTCCCTATTTTTGCATTTCTCCACGTTGTAGAACATCCTGATTTCAAAAAAGTGGTCTGGAAAAATGTATGTCTGTGTGTCTCCTATGTACGTGGTTAGTAGAACTCCCGAAAAAATTGACCAACGGTTTTCAAATTTGATGTGCTGGTTGGTGGTGGCCATGAGATTTACCATTGAGGTTTTCTTCAAAATCAAGCGTGTACATAAGATTGAAATCATGAAGGAAAAAAAAAATCTTGTTTTTAAGCAATTGCTAAAAAACTTCTTGAACGATTTTGTTTAAATTTATGTGCTAATGTCTCTTAAAGTGTTCTAATCGTCCCCACCTTCGAAGTGAGGAAAAAGCGTAAAATGTTGAAAAACGAGTGCTTTTAACACATAGCTTTCTGTCCTTGAGCACAGCTCATCAGCGATTAATTTTTTTCTGTTTCATGCACAATGAAAGACAAAGTATTGTCCATTGAATAACACCACCAATTTCGCTATCTTGGCGTTTTTTTTATCCATGTAAAAATTATTGACAAAAATTTCGCCAAACTGGCCACTTTTATTTAAAAGAGAGAAAATATGAAAACAATAAATAATGCAATAAATTTTCATGCAATGACCAATATTATAGTGTAATTGAAAGTTGTGCGATGCTCCACGCACCTAGTTTTAATTATACAACGTTTTAGTAGTTGAACTTAGAGTATCAAAGTCCCTTCTTGAAAGTGAGCGAATGATGGTTGGTTGTATTCAGATTATCTGGCGCCGTCAGCAACACGAGGGCTATAATGCGCCGAAACATTTCGTCATTAGACAAGCCAACATACATTTACAAACACCCATGCCAACACGGGACTCGAACCCGCAACCTCGCGGTCTAGAAGCCAGCACGCTAACCACTATACCGTTTGGTCGGCGTGAGCGAATGATGAATAGGCGAAATCAGTCATTCCCCGGGCTAAATTTACCAACTCACTGGAGGGGGGGGGGGATACAAACCCTCAAACTCATGAATTCATACAAAAAGCGCACTTCCTCTAATCAGGCTGAGAGAGGAATAAAAAAAAAAAGGAAAAAAAAAAAAATGGCCTGATTATATTTAAGCGTTTAAGGCGCTTCTTTACCCTAGAGTTATTTTCTCTGCGAGAAAACCAGATATTGTTGGCAACAGTTAAGGCGTGTCTTGCTCCACGAGGTAATGAATCTGATTCGAGGAGAACATGGGGATTGACAGTTTGACAGCAGGGGAAAAGGGGTCCAAAATTCAGAGGGGGTCATGGTTTTCTTTTGTTGATCGTTACAGTGAGTTGTCCCCCCGATAATTAACTTGGAAAAAGTTGGGTCTTCACTATTGCTCCCAGAAAAGAGAGGGGTGTTTTTAGTTACTAGCAAGGACATGTTGTACGGGGGAAATGGTTTGGAAAAATTTACCGTTTATTATCCAATCAAATCAAACAAGAGCGAGGTAGCATTCCACGCAGCAAAATACTTTTGATAATACTCACAATAATTTAAATAAGAACACTTCACATATTTTCGAATATTGAACGTGATGAATTTTCGAATAATGAATGTCTGAAAGAATATGAATCGAATAAAAACCTCGGCTCTATATATATATATATATAAAAAAAGGGAGAAGGGGGGACGGGGACACACTGGTCATTGTAATAGAATATTATTATTATTAAAAAAAAAAAAAAAAAAAAAAAAAAAAGGAAATAAATAGCATGTTTTACACTCATATCTTCTTATTAACTTTAATTTGATTCATCTCCATTATTTCACAACTGAAGAATAAACAATCTTAATGTTGTTGTTTTTCCAAAAGTGAAGTCACTAGTCATTTTCTTATGTTCTACATTTGAAATGTTTGCAATTATTTATTCTACAACAAATAAATTTGAAAACTACGATGTATCTTTTCTTTTCTGGCACTAAAAATAGGGAATTATAATTTTTTTAAATGAGAAACTTTTTCTTCAAATGTATTGCTACTTCTATATGTCAATTTGATCTGTATGTAAAGTGGCTCTAAAAGTCTTCGTAATTTACTAGAATATTGCAGCAAATATCAATATGTAAGAAAAAATTTAAGTTTACGAAAACTTTTGGGAGATATTTTATACGTTACTTATAGTTTAATAATTTTCTAAAAAAAAGTTTTGCTATGCATTAAAAATATTTTATGTAGTTTTATTAAGATGAAATTAGAGATATTATTAAACAAATCTTATTTTCAAATATTAATTTTTGATATGGATAATGCAGTATTTAATTGAAATTAGTAAGTGCACCAACAGTTTTGGGAACCACCTGTTGTAAATTGTTTGGAACAGTTTAGAAGATCCGAAAAATCCATTGAAAGTGTGATATTCAATTAATTTCTAGATGAAAAAATCCCAATGCACGTTACAACTGTTTTTTATGTCATATCTTTCAAGGGGCAAGTACTATCGAGAGTTCAGGTGTTTTTAGATTTATGCCGACCCAAATTTTCAATACAATCATCAATTAAATTTAAACCCCCAATTGTTGTTAATAATAAAATAATTTCAGTGATCAATTTAATAATTTAATAATTATATAGTTTTAATAATTATATAGTTTTAATATTTAATGTGCTTTATTATTTAAATACTTATGTTTAATAATTAATTTCAATAATTGAATAGTTACTTTTACTAATTAATTTTATTAGATAAATTGTTTCAATAATTAATTTAATACATCAAAAATTATTTATCTATTTCTTATACCTCGTTTGAGTGAATTTGGTTTTCAAAACCAACCATAGATCGTTGCTAAACTAAAACAAAGAAATCTGAATTGTATATTAATTAATGTCCAAATATATAACTAGTATGTTTACCAGAAAATTGCATAAAAAATTATAATATGCATTTAACTTTAAAAGTTGTAAGTTGTTTTAAAGTTGTAATAAAGTAAAAAGTCGTTGTACGATAATACATAAATCTTAGTGCATTTATTTTATAAACACAGCGTAATCTATAAAAACAAATGTGATTTCCTTATGTAAAATTATTGAATTTGCTTATTTGTCAATTTCTATTGACAATCCAATTATAGTAATGGATTTATGATCCATCAATGTTTGCATTAGACTTTAGGAAAAAAAATAGTAATAATAATAATAACTTCCGGACCGGTTTATTTTCACGGACACTGACCGGCTCATTAATTGCAACGGACAGCCCAATGGACAGTACGCCTCTGAACAGAATTAACGGTAGCCAAAAATATTTACAAAAAAGCTTAATTTTATCACTTACCAATTATCGTCAATATTGCTAAATCCTGATCATACCGCAGAGTAGGAATTAACTCAAATAAAAATTAAAAAAACAAAACAAAGTATCGCAGAACCACGTATAGCGTATTTAGTCCAGCTCCAATGCAGCCATAGCAAAAGTGTAGACTGGCTAGTTTGTTTTTGTCCTCTTATAGCCAGACCACATCCATGTAACTTCCATCGGCGTTTCATCTATTTGTCGCCTTGTTCACAAAGTATCGCAGTTCCCATGTGAAACACCCTGAAGCAAGGTTTGGAGTCTGGATGTAAAAAAGAAGAAAAGGCCCCTTATTCTTTTTGAAGCCGTTCTAGGAATGCGTAATCAGTAAACCCTTTGCTTTTAAAATTCAGACTTGTGACACAATGAGTGTATGGCTAACCCCGGGCCCTGACTAAAGATTTTGATGATGGGGGTAGTAGCAGGACATAGACATAGTAGCATTGTCCCCTGTTTCAACCCTGTGGCAAACGTTTCTTTTGGGTGGATTGTCCCACGCTGTTTGCTGTCCTTTTGAATTTACCGACACTGAACACGTTGGCAGAAGCTGAAAAGAAAAGTATGCTTAATGCCACTGAAATTTGGAGAAAAATTTTGATAGAAACCTAAAAGAATTTATACAAAAGTCCATTGGTTTGTTTGCCAAAGAAAAAAGGAGAACTTAATTTTTGTTAAAAGAATGTGTAGTAAGTAGTTTGTGTTGTGTTCATTTAGTAAATATCCGTGGCACTGATTTTTTTGTCTACTTATTTCTTCATCCTATGGTGATTATTGGTATATATCCATAATCTTTCTTTCATGCACGAACACGTTTTCTGGCTCTTAATTTTTTTAAATGTCATTCCCGCCTCAAAATATATAATAGTACTGCTCCCCCATCCCTCCACTAGCAAAATTGTTTAGCGGCGCCTTTGGGATCAATAAATACGATTTAGAAACCCATATTTCACCATTACAGATTTGCCTAGATCAAGTTATCGAAATTACAGTAAAAAAAGTCGAATTTAATTATCTTTGCGTTCCTGTGAAGTTTACAAAGCAATCCGACATATTGCATTCTGAAGACCAAAACTCTTTCCCCACCATATCGTCGTCTTGAATTGGCATTTACCACAATATCGTTCCTACCTTCCTGCAGCTCCTCTGTGTGGGACGCTTCCACGATATGCGTTTTTGGAAAGTGTTAATGTATTAAGAACTTTCCATAACTTTAAAACAGTTCTGAAGGTAGTACGAGCAATTAATCGATTGGAAATTATAAAAATTCTCATTTTAAGTATGAGAATACTGTTCGAAGTAAACAGACGCGGATTTTTTTTTGGGGGGGAGGGGGGGGGGGTGGAGTCCCATGTAAAAATTATTGCCAAAAATATCGCCAAATTCTCCATTTTCATTTAAATGAAAATATGGAAACAGAAAATAATACCATATTTGAATACAATGATCAATATTATAGTGTAGTCTCAAGTTTATATAACTTATATTTTAATTTACTAATGTGATGTCAAACCGAGTTGAAAAGCATTATTTAACTTTGGAAATTAGTAAAACCTTATAAATATAGAGCTTTACGTACCTGCAGTGTTGTCTAAAGTTGTTAAAAGATTTGCCGCCTTTTTCTGCATTAAATGATTTGAGATGTTGAATATATTGGTAAATTAACTTGTATAAAAAAGTTGAATTTTCAGAGTTGTTGAACTTTTTACACTTCACCTGATCTGCATGGGATATTTTTTTGTGCTCTTAAATATTTTTTATCTAATAATAAATACTAAATATTTATAATTTAATTGAATTAAAGTGTGTTACATTTTCGGGGTAATTTCTTATATGTGCGCTAAAGAGGATAGTTAAACCCTCTAATTTTTATCTTTCATTGAACACTAGTAGTATCATACTAATTGATGATAACCCTCCCCCCTGTCCCCCAAGTTCACAAACTATCACCACCACTGTAAACACTCAAGGTCATAATCACACCCTCCTTGATTGACCTCTAAGTCCGCCCCTGGAAGTAAACACTGATGACAGGGGAGTTCATATCTCTTTGAGTTGCGTAACTTTTAATATGGATAAAACTGTATAACTGTACAATAATGGTACTCTATTGCATATGACCCATGTACATTTTGCATTTTATTTTACATCTGTGCTACTTTACTTATCATTATGTTACATTAAACAGGGGCACAACCAGAAAATTTCTGTGGGAGGGGTTTTCAAGTAAACAATTAATTTGCTGCTGTATTTCTTTACAAATACGATTTTAAAACATCCCATATTTGTCCCATATCATAATATTTTTTCAGTTTTTTAATCTGCCACCTATATATGCAACTAGTCCAGTATTCGAGTTATATTAAATACCTCAACAAGAGACTACATATTACTTAGAAAACGTATAATAATATTATCTAGATTATATATAGTTTAATCAAAAAATTTTGTTTGTTTATATTCACTTAGAGAAGGAGCAGTATATTTAGGCAAACATACATACACTAATATCATATCAGACTGATTTTATTACATATTTATGGTGCTTGAAATACAAAGGCCATGTAGCACTGAAATGTTATAATTACATTTGGAAAACATCTATATATTTTAAACATTTCCTTTTTTTATATATATAAACGGTTATTCAGAATTCCCTCCTAGGTTTCAAAGCACTATAGTAAAAAAACTAAGACTAATACAGAAAATAAGAACATTTGAAAGAAACAATTCAAGTTTTATTTACATAGCTTACAGGTGTTCTATGTGTGGACCCTTGGTCACACGGCATACATCAATGCGATAGTCCAGTCCTTGCTTCGAAACCCAGGAAGGAAGTCTGAATAACCCTGAATATGTAGTTTATATTAAATCTAAGTAGATAAAAAATAAAGTATGACGATTTTTTGATGTTATGAGAGTTACAAATGTTTTATTTGTTTAAATGCGATACGGTAAGCTAACCCTATCGGAATGATGGTAAATTAAAAAAGTATTTTTTTGAAATTATTTATGATTACTTTTAGTGTTTGTAATTCATTCGTCAGAAAACATCGGGATGTCGAGGGTTTTATGTGGATTATGACAGTGAAACTTCCTCCCCCCCCCCCCTGAGAACGCGCCTTGATGCAACTTCAAATACAACAGTAAAGCACGTTTTCTGGAATTAACGCTAAAGACCGCTTGGATAAGACCATCTTAACGACCGCTTATAAAGAACCGCTTTATACAGCAAAACAGGTCCAGCCAAGATAATAAATCACTTGACCCTCCTCGCTCTTGAGGGGGGGGGGGGGGAAATATCTATGTCCCCATTTGGAGGTGTGTCTTCTTGCGAAGAGGTTTTTTTTTCAAAATATAGCTTTAATGTTTCTTTAAATTTGACTGTTAAGAAACACGAAAATAATTTTAAAATATGATCTGGATAGAAAAAAGTTTAATCTTTGTCCTTGCAATGTTATTTTTTCAATAACTCTTTTCAACTTTTTTTAATATGATGTTAAAGTAAACAATTGATATTTCAATAAACTTAACAACATTTTAGGCCAAAAACAACTAAGGCAAAATACGGATAAAAGTTACGTCGATCCAACAAAACAAACCGTATAAAAATATTCGCATAACTTCTTTCTATTCTACGAATAGGCATATAGAGATTTTCCCATAGACTTAACATTAGGGGGGAGAATCAAGATGGACGGTAGCGAAGAGCCTTAAGCTGTAGGGCTAGCTAAGATTTCCAAGTATCGGGATCATTTCCGGAGAGTATAGACCCTCGTACCCTACAAATCATAATAATACAAAAGACACTTCCTCTAATCAAGGTGAAAAGAATAAAAGAAGAATGGTAAGAAATCATCCAATAGTTTTTGCTGTAGGCCTGGGTAAAGTTTTGGTCACAACCAGAAGGAGAATCAAAAGAACAAAATTCCAGTGACTTCGACGATTATCAAAAGATTTTTTGCCCTGTTCCCTTGTTCAATGCTAAGAATCATGTTGCTATTTTTCGTCTACTCACCAGGAGCAATACGATGGGGGGAAAAATCAGGGTTCTAGCTATAATAGATGCTGAGCTGTGGGGGGGGGGGTCGAAATTGAGCCTAAGCTTTGTCAACATAATATACACTTGCATGTCTGCCACTTTGACATCGAACTTGGTGGCGGAACACTGCCGCGTTCCTGGATAAAAGTATCATAAGCATTCTACTGAATTAATGCTAGAAAGTATCTCGTACTTTTAAGATAAGAAATGCATTTCATAAACTGACATTTGATATTTTATACCGTTTCATGTAAGTTATATAGATAATCCATTGAGATCAAGAACACACATGGGGTCCTTTTAAATTCCAATAAAAATTATACAATTAATATTAATTACTAATGGATATTTTCGAATTGCATCACACCAAGTGCATTCAGTTCTGATTTTTTATGAAGTAGTATCATCTATAAGTTCATGTAAGTTATATAGATAATCCATTGAGATCAAGAACACACATGGGGTCCTTTTAAATTCCAATAAAAATTATACAATTAATATTAATTACTAATGGATATTTTCGAATTGCATCACACCAAGTGCATTCAGTTCTGATTTTTTATGAAGTAGTATCATCTATAAGTTTAACTTAAAAGTTAAATTGCAATGTCTCTATGAATTTAAAGATAAAGTATTATATAAAGGGTATTTGTGTGATTCAATAATATTTTTTTTTATCTCTATTATGTTTCAGTGAAAGAGTACTATTTGAATGTATCATGTATATATAATATAATTGATTAAGTTAGATACCAATACTTTCTCCTAGTTTTAGGGAATAGTTTTTGGGTCTATCTACAAACGTACAGGAATAGAAGTTTTTTTTTTTTTTAAATTTTAAAAACTATCCCTCGAGTGACCAGAAATCTAATATGGCTCAAGTATGGTCGTCGCGTAGAGGTAAAAATTTATATTCTAAGAGAGTGCATATATATTTGAAAAATCCGAACTATGAATAAATATATTGAATGATTGAATAAATTTGTCCCATGACTCTTACGTATAGCTGATGTATCATAGACTTTATATTCTAAAATGGAATTTGTGAATTCACTACTGGCTTTCAAAGTCTATGCCTTTGGAATCGTAAGTAAATATTGTGTATCCAAGTCGCTTCTTAAAATTTTATTTAATTCAAGTGATTAAATTTAACAAGTTTATTTGAAGCAGATAGTTCCATGAAACAGAATAGCTCTATGATATTTGATTTTGAAACTAATTGAAAATGTTCTATTAATTTATTCCTAGGATTGAAAGAAACACAATATTTTGTTTGATATAAAGTCCACTTTTTTTTTTATAAATTTAGATTATATTATATAAATAAATTTAAATTACAGAAACTCCCTCTGCTCTGATATTATGAGAAAATGGGTAGGTAATTTTTTTTTAGTTTTTCCCCATAAAATTTGTCTTCTCATGTATTAAAATAATAATAAGACCTGAAAAGTTAGCTGGTTATTTTTTCGATATAAACATCGACTACAAGACTTTCACAAATGTTGATGTAATGTCAATGATATAAAGTGAGCAGTATGTTCTGCCATTAACCAAAATATGCAATAGAATTAAACCGAAACCTTTTATAGATAATCAAATGTATTCAAAAGCACACTATGCACTTGATAGATACACCCATATAAACTGTATTATAAATAAATAACTCTCTAATTAAAAATTATCTGAATTTAAATAATTCAGATACGTCATTAATCTCGAAATCTAAGAATGTTGAAAATTTTAAATTAGTTCTGAAATTGATATAAAAATGGTTGTGCAATGCATGACAGAAGCATTCAATGAGCAAGGTTGATAACTCATAAGATTATTTTACACTAAAATATGAGATTTGTTGTTCATTCAAATTCTCACATAAAAATTAATATAGTATAGTACTAAGTAGCCAATGAACCTTGTACGCCATTATCAGTACTGGGAGAGATAATAATTGGAAACACGAATTTGGCATCCCTCACCAAGAAGCATAGCGTGTTATTATGTGATAAATATCGTTTTTTGCTATGGATGAGATACGATACCAGTCCAGTCTCTTCATTATACAATTCCGTGGCTTCTGACAATTGAACGAAATTCGACAAGGAGCGAGTTACAAGTGGTGATGCTTACCAACCACTTCCAGATGCCTAGTCTGGCTGATCATGGGTGCCGTGTTGATCTGGCACATGTACTGTCCACTGTCTTCTTGCTTAACTTCACTGATTTCCAGCCACCACGACCTGTAGTTGTTGTGGTGGATAGTGATGCGTGGGTTGCGAGTGATGACCTGGTCATGAAGCGTCAGTAGGTTGTGACGATCCTTGTGAATCCATGCCAACTAAGGAGACAGTTGATATTAAATATATAAGATTGAAATTTGTTTGAAGCTAAAAATATAATATATCCACTTATGGTATTGTCATGAGGTATAAGGAAAGAGTTGGACAAAGGTTGGGAGAAGATTTTAACACTTTAAATCCCAACCCACCCTAAATCGTCTTGTAGAAAAATTCCCATACAGTCGCCTTTTGGTCGGCTATGGGCTGGTCCAGGGGGGATACGGATATTTCAAACTGTGATGAAGTAGTTGTTTGAAGCGTGACGGTCCTCAACAATATGCAATTGTGGAGCCTGTAAAGGGGAGCCATGGGTTTAGAGTACTCATTGTCAAACTGCCCCACCCTTCGGACTCTGAGTAAAGATAGTCGGGATTTTTCTTGTATGCGAATCTTGTCAAGTACTTAGCGGTGGCGTTTCATTCATTAATAAAATGCCGACTAAATGCTCCGACATATTAAGTAGATGACCTAACGTACAACCCTATTGCAGATTGTATACATTATAGTAATGATCTTTTAATGGTCGACAGTGATCCCCCACATGAAACCTAGGTGTGGCCCATAGAAGAACGTGTCGGGCAATCCATAGAATTTTTATTGCTGTCGGTTTGAAAGCATTTGGTATGGTTGTAACTGAGGAGAATTTGTTGAAATTCGCCCACTCTGTGAAGAATGAGTGAGTAAAGTTAAGTAAATCATTAACCAATGTTTTTGCGCATAGCGGTCAACACTGTGGATTTGATTCGTAATTGTTTAAGATGAAAAATTTGTGCAAGTAGTTGTAATATCCGTGTGATAAAATCCATGTCGAAAGAATAATCATGTTGCTACCGCGTCTTTTCTGGTAGTCAGAAGTTAAACCATATTATTATTTGTACCATTGCATTTCCAGTATCTGAAAATCAATTTTAAAATAAATATATTGCTCGGATACCCTGCAATTTCGTGTAAATCACGTAGCTAGGACATAAGATTAAAACAAATTAATTAAAAGCGTAAGATTTTTTATTCTTTTAAAAATTGAATGAGATGGTATAATTCCTGGTGTGATAAAAGCACAACCTTTTTGATGCTATTTATTTGTTATGTAGAATATATTTGTCCAACCAAATGCTTGTAACTGCGACAATATTTCATCTATAAATTTGTCCCTTCATTTCACCTTAACAATTTACGCAGTTTATGCCAGTTATTTTTAAACAAATCAAAATAATATTGTTTGTTTGTTTGTTTCGAGCTGTTTAGTTTAGAATACTAATATACGGTCAGTTTCTAGATTACTGATACAAAGAGTTTAATATATCTCAATGGTTTTGAATAGATACTCTGTCTTACCCTGAAGTTTCCTAGATTTTCCACCACGCAAGGAAGTGTTGCCGTTCTTCCTTCAGCCACGGTCAAATTCACTGCGGTTTCTGCAAACCACGGGATATGTGGATTCTGATGCCTATCTGATAGAAATAAACATATTTAACATAAAAATTTTGTGGATATTTGCAATAAAATATAATCCAAAAAAAATACATCACTCGATGGTCACCGTGCCAGGTCTGTATTTAATCATATGTAAGACTGAAGTTTTTTCAATGTGTTATGCGAATGTAAATAATTTTTTTTAAAAAGTCACCGAAATTCTTTTTATCCCTTGGAATCAGGCATAGGGCTAAGCTTACAAGCACTGCATTTTATACCTTTTTATCGAGTTTGACTGATGTGATGTATAATAGGGAATAATAGGTGTTATCCAAAAATAGGTGCTATCATGAAATTAGTCTAGCAGCCGTATAAGGATTTTTTACATCAAGGTACAAAAAATTCAACTTTATTTAATCAATTTTAATCAGAAATCGTGGCGAAAGTTGTACTTTACCACGAGGAGTGCGGGAAAGTAACTTTCTCGCACTAGTGTAAAGAACTTTCCCGTACGCCTTGTGCTCAAATTTTATATAGTTTTGGTATAGAAAAGACATTTTAAAAAGAGATTCATTGACTGGAACTTACAATTTTAGTTTATATATGTACTAAAGATATTTTTTAACGTGATTTTAGAAAGTATTGTAGGCAACATGCGAGAAATCACTTTTCAAACACGACAAATTATTTGAAGAGTGCGATAGCACGAGTCAAATAAGCATTTTGCCTCGTTTGAAAAAGTATTACTTTTCTAACTATAGTTGCAAAAATAACTAATTTTTTTTATCCTCTTTTAGGTATTAAACTTTGTTTTTTATCGTTGGTATTTCATCTTTAGGGTGTGTAGGTCAATAAGGCAAACTGAGTAATCAGACTCCCTTTGAACATGCCTGGTCACAGCATCTGCTGTTCATGACAAATAAAACATTTTTGCCAAGTTTCATCAACGGACCAATTTTTTGTTTGTTTTTCGGGTGGTTTTTGGTACTTCTTTACCCGCACTGCCAAGCAGTTTATGATATCTATTGTGTTAAGTTTAAAAAATATTTAAAATGAACTGCTTAGTAATTCAAAATACATTGAATAATATCAATAAATTGGTGAAACATATTTAATATTTAATTTATTGTGTTAATAGTACTTCATCTGTCACAAATACAAAAACTAGAGGTGTGGAACAACGCATGATTTTCAATTCACTATTATACTGATAGTCTAAGAGCCTATGGCCGGCTACCTGTATGTATTTGACCAGACCTGAGTTTTTGTACGTTAAAACCCCTATACCTACCATACATAAGTAGGGGACTCACTAAGCTCAAAGTGGTGGACGCGTCGAGCGCTCAGGTAAGACAGGTATCGATTTTTGACTAATTTTAAATCCATTTGACCACGTCTGCCGTTTTAAAATTTGAAAATATATTATTATTACTATCGGAAAATAAGAATGGCAGACCATTATCGCGCATTTTACTTTGTGGCAGACAATTTTGAAAATGCTAAAAAAAATAAAATTTTGAAAGTATTTGACCAGATCTGCCATTGATATATTTTATTTATTATAGTCTTAAAAACTTATATTGAACACGGCAGACGTATACATTGCGTACACACATCAACAAATAATAAAATCTTAGCTACTATCCGGCCAGATGGTTGGCACAGATTTTATACAGCTATCTCTCTTCTTTTTCCTATGTATTACTATTGTACTCATTCTAACCTATAATATGTTCTCTTACAGTTATATTACTAGCATTCGAATAATGGAGGGTTTATACCTGGAAGGGCCTTGTAACAACCCCAACGTAACGGCTATTGCGCCTGATGTTTTCAGTATATTTGTGAACTTTCATACAGATACCTCGTGTTTCGTGAATTTTATAAAATACATAGTGCTGCTTTATTTTATTTTCTTCATTTGTCATATATATCTGACATTATGTCGATTGATAAAGAAAAAGTGAAGTGTGTTTTTTGTGCCAATGTAAAAACTGAGAAATTACTTATATTTTCGGAAGAGATAATGGCAAAATGTCGAAATATTTTAAGGTTACGGAAACTTCATAAATTAAAATATAAACAAATTATTCTACCAGACGAAATTTTTGATTGTGCTTATCATAGTAGTTGTTACAAGACGTTTACAGCGCTGAAAAAAAAAAAAAAATTCTACAGATATCACGAAAATTTTTTCATCGCAGTCTAGTATTTCTTTGCCTTCAATTGAACAACCATCGACATCTTGGTGAAGAAAATTTAACAGAGGACCAGCTACAAGAGCTATTTAACATCATTCAACATTTCACTTGCCAGCTATACAATGCCAAAAAATCTAATGATGTAGATGATGGAAGGTTCCAACTATTCGTCAACAACTATAAAGCCTCAGACATCAATGAAAATTTTAGAAAAAAAATTCAAAATTTTGACGCAAGCTCAATACCACCGTGTAAGAGTGAGCTTTATCAACAACTTTTGAGGGCCCACTATATTTCTTCTTTTTGGAGAAATGCTCACAAAAAGCAACCCACAAATTTAGACCCATTGGAGTATGGTTGGATTGAGCAGGACAACACATATGCCTTCAAATGGTTCGAAGGTGACCAACTTCCATCTTTTGTGAGTGACTTAATCACCAATGTCCCTGGTAAGTTGATAAACATCTATTCTTTCTCGAACTTGTTCTAATCAAATTACGTTTATTTTACAATTTAAGTTCTATTTTTCCAGAATCCGATTCAATAGATGATGAAAACGAGTCATCTAACGATGAACATGACCCCGATGATGAAGATGATGAATGAAGATTGATATATGCATGATATATTTTTTTAACTCATTTAACACTTTTCAATTTTTTCTTAACAAAATAAAAATAAAAAAATTAAAATGAGTAATCGAATTATTTTTTTTAAAAGCATTATACCATATTATTTACGATTCCATAAAAAATCTACTTATTTCTCATCTAACTAATGAAGTTTAGTATATAGAATACGAAAAAAATTTAATTTCTCTAAATACAGTGATAAAGTAAATTACATTGATGTAAAACAGCGAACGGAATACATATACATCTGGCCGGATAGTAGCTAAGATTTTATTATTTGTTGATGTGTGTACGCAATGTAGACGTCTGCCGTGTTCAATATAAGTTTTTAAGACTATAATAAATAAAATATATCAATGGCAGATCTGGTCAAATACTTTCAAATTTTTTTTTTTTAGCATTTTCAAAATTGTCTGCCACAAAGTAAAATGCGCGATAATGGTCTGCCATTCTTATTTTCCGATAGTAATAATAATATATTTTCAAATTTTAAAACGGCAGATGTGGTCAAATGGATTTAAAATTAGTCAAAAATCGATACCTGTCTTACCTGAGCGCTCGACGCGTCCACCACTTTGAGCTTAGTGAGTCCCCTACTTATGTATGGTAGGTATAGGGGCCTTAACGTACAAAAACTCAGGTCTGGTCAAATACATACAGGTAGCCGGCCATGGGCTCTTAGACTATGACGTGGACTGGTATTTTCCGTTTTTATATTGTCATCATTTATTTAGAAAAAGTACCCAATTTGACCATATTTTTGGAGGTAATTCTTATATGGGCCTTTTAAAAAAATCGATGGAATGGCCATTTGAGCGATACACTTTTTGATAATTTTTACATTATCCCTTCTTGTAAGCGAAACAGAGGAACGAAGAAAAACGATCGTTGATGCGCAATGCTCAGGGAGGAGAACTCTGTGTTGAAGACATTTTTTTTTTTTGCCTTTATAGCATTTTTATTGAAATTTCAGAGGTAGGGATGTTTAAAACACCGCAAGAAGCATTACCACAGTGACTTGGATCAAAATCGTTAGAGCCATTGCTGAAAAACAGGTTTTTTTCCAATGGCATCTACCTTATGCGCATGCACAATTTTGACAAAAACCTTAATGGTAGGTCCCATGACCACCAATCACAAAAAAGGTCGAAAAATCGTTTTTACCAAAACAATACTTTCATTACCCAATGTTAACATATGGGTAAAGTAATTACTTAATTTTAAAGATCTTTGTCATAATATTGTCTATTGGAAACGTACTTCTTGACTATTAACACACTGATGGTCATGCACGTATACAAGAGTTATTTGATCCCCAGTATTTCCAGCAAAACACAACATTTTTAAATTTATAAATAAAATTTAAAATAAAATATTTTTATTAGGATGATAGCTTATAACCAATCTAAAACCAAATAAATAGAAACAAAAATAATAAAAAATATATATTTGAATTAGAAATATAATTAAAAAATTATTGCAAGTAAAACAACTGCAGAATTTCGCACATTTCCTGGATCGTCAGTGAGTTTAGCGCTAGAGATAAAGCCTCTAAATATAGTTTCAAGGATTTAATATTTGATGCAACATAATTAGTTTTTTTTTTCTTTCTTGGATTCATTTTTTCGTTAACTGAACTATTACGTTCTCACGAGATTTTTTCAAAATTGTCCTTTAAAAATATGTTTGTATAATTACTATAATTTTCAATAATTTCCTCCATTAAATCATAATGTTCTAACTCGATTAAAAATACAACCCAGGAAGATTATAAATCGATTCACAACATGGCTTCAACATCAAACGCGAATTCATCTTCAAATTCTGAAGAAGATACCAATATTACCGATGGAATTCGATCCCCTATTCCTCAATACAGCGACACTCTCATTGAATATCCTCGAAACAGATACAATTTAAGAAATGGCAAGCGTTCATCATCTCAGAATATTGACTATACTAGTATTAAAAGACGGCGCACAGATGATGATCTGGACATTATTTACAGAGGAAGCTTCGCATCTGCTAAGGAGTTGGGTCAAACTAATGATAAATGGCTGATGGTTAGTCTCCAGGAAACGTACTATCATAGAGTAACGATGACGTGTAATGTTTGGAGAAACACAGAAGTGAAGAATTTGATATCGCAGTATTTTATTTTATGGCAGCCCAAACCAGACAGTTGGCACGGACAGTGGTATTCGCAGTTTTATAAACCGGTCAAGTTTCCGTACATTGCAATCCTAGATCCAAGAACTGGTGAAAAAATGATGGTTTGGGAAGCCGTTGATTCCGCACCGATGATCTGTGAATTGATGAGAGAGTTTTTGTTGGAACATCATGGCTTGTCGGATATGTCTTCTACAGAAGTAGTTGATTCATCTGAATATTTGCTTATTGACGAAAAAAAGAATACCCTAACATCATCCTTACAAAAAAATGCCTTTGTGAATGTGACTGATGATGTCGAAGATATTTCTGCCGAATATATTAGTGGTGACGGAGAGGTTTCCAGTACAATTTCGGACAACCAAAGGTACACCTCCTTTAACACT
This sequence comes from Linyphia triangularis, assembly GCA_963978545.1. Lineage (NCBI taxonomy): Eukaryota > Metazoa > Arthropoda > Arachnida > Araneae > Linyphiidae > Linyphia > Linyphia triangularis. The sequence continues at coordinate 47,883,763 of OZ021727.1, read as the reverse complement.
TCTGATACTCCAGTTCATTTTGAAGATAAAAAAGTTTCAGTTGAATCGTGGAGAAATTTCTTGGGAAATGTCAATGATCCTAACTTCGAAGTAATTATTAGACTTCCAGACGGTAAACGGAAACATATTTGTTTGCCTAATACAAGCAAAGTTAAAGCTTTGATTATTTACTTAGAGGAAATGGGATATAATTTCAAAGAATACGAACTCATGAGAGTTCATCCCCGATACATATTTGACCAACTGGATTTGATCAGATCTCTTGAAGAAATTTACCTCTTTCATCGTGAAGTTTTGTTCCTCCAACTCAAAGCATAACTTGTAATTTAAAAAGATATTACGTCAGCAGTACATTCCTGAAATAATTTCATAAGGATAAGTTCCTCAATAGCATATAGCATAAATCTTTTGTTTAATTTTAAGTCTGTAAATTTTGGCCTTTCCCAAATATCCTTTAGTTGATTTGTCCAGTTTGAATAATTAAAAGTTTATTGATCAATGATTTAAATATAAGGCTACACATTATTTATTCTTCAAAAAATGTATAGGAGCTTTAGTTTTACGTCGTCTTTTACTTGTGCTAATTTATAATAAGTTTTCACTGAAGTCACTGATTCACACTCACTTCCAAAAGTTAAGCATGGAGCGGTAAAATGCGAAAAAATGGAAGTACTGCTTTGATTGACACGAAATACTGCAAGTAAATAGCTCTATGTTTGTTCATGAAACAAATCAAAGAATTACAAACAGGTATAAAAAAAAAATATATTGAATTTTCATAAATTATAAGATGATGTCATATTTGCGTCATTAACAAACTGATGTTTAAATTCAAAACAAACAACAAAAACTTACATTGATAGGGCATGTGACCACCCCTCACTTGCATACAAAGTGTACAGCATGTGATCATGCTTGTAAGAGGTGATCAACCACCGCAGAGTCCAATAATCGCTATCCATTCCTCCTGAGTTTCTAAATCTCTGAGAGTTCTGGAGTGGAGAAACGTCTACATACAGCACGGACAAGGGCATTCCAAAGATTTTCAATTGGATTAAGGTCCGGCGAGTAAGCACTCCATACGCGTAATCCCGTCACTCTCCAGAAAGTCGTTATTGATGGCAGCCTCTATATGGCATTATCGTCCATTAAAATGAAAGAAGGACTAACTGCTGCAGTGTATAGTTTCACAATAGAGTCCAAGACTTCATCTCACAGAACCGTCACAGAACGTCGCCAGAAGATGTGCAGGTCGGTGCGATATCCCAATGAAATCTATGCTCTGACCATGATACTTCCACCTTGGAATGCGTAACTTTCGATGATGTTCTGGGTTCAATTGCGTGTGCTTTGTTTTCTCTAGACCCTTACAAGCTTATCATCGGGTTGTAGGGCAAATCTGGACTCATCTGTGAACATAACGTTGCGCCAATCAGACACAGTCCAATTCACATGCTGGTGGCACCGCTTTAATCTGCCCCTTTGCATCGGACAGGTAAAGCAACTCAAGCTCGTGTTACCCTGGCGTGATGATCATTCATGTGTAGCCTTCGACGAACAGTAGTGGCAGATATTGTCTTACTAATGGCCGCTACAACCATAGATGTCACACCTGTGGAGGGAGATCTTCGATTCCGCTTGGCTACAACAGCAATATATCGATCTTCAGCGGGGAGTCGTAACCCTTGGACGACAGGCAACAGGTCTTCGGACTACTGTTTTTTAGGCATGGAATCGTCTCCATAATCGTAAAATGAAGGAATGGTGAACGCCGAAGAAAAGAGCAACATCTGTGATAGACTGTCCTGCTTCAATGCGTCCGACAGCCCGCCAGAGATAAGGATCCTCCATTTGTCTTCTGGAAGCCATAGAAACACGTTTAGCTTGAAAACAAATTGTACGAATGTTACGTACGATACACCTTCCATCAGCACTTACATGCAACTTCTGTAATCCTTCACAATGCCGGCTTTTTATACGACAAACTGTTTTGTTTATTTTTGGATGTAATCTAATATTATTTGCATACTTGTTTCTACCTTTGCAGCAAATTTCAGCTTCTTTAATTCAGATTGGCTTACGGAAATTGACACTTTTCTCGCTGTACTTAACTTTTGGAAGTGAATGTAAAAGTTTGTTGATACCTGTGTATATTAACGTAATCATAACGGAGATTATGTTCCCAAAGTTAAAGTGCTCTAAATTCTGTTACCTTGATGCCAATGTCTATATTTTTTCTCAAAAAATTTCGCCTTTACCTTCTCCGGGTGATTTCTTTTCAGATTTGTAAACCCATATTGGTAAATTCCTAGTTTTCGTGTATGGGTTGGCGTGATTTTAAAAAGTTGGTGACAACGCTCAAGCAATTGTAGCGGTACACCGTATGCAAATTTCAAAATGGCTAATGAAAAAAAATCTCCTCTTTTCCTACTCATTTCAATTAGGGTTACATAAAATTGCTGTTGAGCATAAAAAAATGGGTGGCCAAACGTGGAACTTTAGTGTCTACAAAAAGGCCTCAAATTGAACTTTAAACTCTGGAAGGGAGTCGGTGCCAAAGTGATTCACGCTAAAACACGGTAACAGCAATATTTGTTTACTAGTAAGGTGTTTACGGTTGCCATAAACTAGTTCTTATCTTGGAACTATTTTTGTGTAAAAAACTTGTAATGCAGAATAAGATTTAAGTACTGATATAGGAATATTTTGGTGTACTTTAATAGGTGTTTTTTGGGATTCGTGCAGGTTCAGGCAACCCTCTTTTAAGAAGTTTCCATTCTAATAATCGTAAAGGCAGCGTCATTGCGTCATATTGCATAGGGGATGGACTTTCGAATCGGGCACGGATTCTGTTCCAAGGCAATTTTCACCAACAAATGGCTGCCGGTGCTCTTTTTACTTTCAATTATTTATTAAAAAGTGAACTGCCTATAGTTGCCGTAACTTGACGCAGTTTTATGTAAATAACTCTTTAGCTCAGAATCCGCACATGATTTGGAAGTCCTGAGCACATAGAATATAAAATAGAATGCATTTGGTCGGCAAGGTAAAAACAAACCAAGTGGTCTATATTAGGTCCATCCCTGATTCATTACTATACTAAACAGAAAGCTAAATTATAAATATAACTAGGGGGTTCCCCCCCCCCTGCTAGCTGAAGCTCGCCAATCCCCTGGATTGCTATGCAATCCCCTTGGTTCGCTTTGCTGTGAAGCATATAAAATATGCTCTATACTAAACTTCAACTTAACTAGACATCACTTAGACGGTAGATCGTGACAGTGCTCATAGGTATTTAATCCATTTTGGCGGCGTGAAAGCGTAATGTTCGCCAAACCACAACCCTGTAGAGAACAAAAGGCTATAAGGTTTGGCGAGAATTATGTCTTCACTCCGCCAAAATGGATTAAATACCTATGAGCACTGTGACGATCTACCGTCTAAGTGATGTCTAGTTAAGTTGAAGTTTAGTATATCAAAAAGCTATTTCAGCTGCCTAATGCCATGAAATTGAAAACGTTTTGTTACTGCTGCCGAGACGCGTTAAGCAGAGACAGCGTGGCAACGTAGTAGAAATTTCTTGGAAAATAACAAAAATAAACAGTATCGTACTAGAAGATTTCGATCTCGTATTCTTCTAGATGCTCAAAATTACGAGACGTATTTGGCTGTGTTAAGCACTTTATAAGTGGTAGAAATAGACAGTCGGTGGTTTCAAAACCAAACAGAACAAAAACAGTATCGTAAATATATTTAAAAAAGATCGGCTATTTCATTGAACAATTAAAATTTACTGGCTGGTATCGTATGAAGCGTTAAAATAGTTAAAGTTGTTTATTGAAATTTCTTAACGAAGCAATCATATGTTCGCATAATCTTTTTTTGCGATTCTTAGAAAATAATATAAAACAGTGAAAGGCCAATTATCAGGCATTCAATCAACAGGAATTTTTGAAAATCAAATTTGGCGAGAAAATTAGCTCAATTTCTCCAAAAGTTTTTTATTTCATTTGAGATTTTAAAGTTGAGTGGGTGGTTTTATTCGTTATTTTGATAGCTTTCAATTCGTAATAGCTGAATTTGCACTGATTAGAAATGAATATAGTTTCAGATTTACTGTATAATGCCTCTTAGCTGCTTTTTGAAAGTTGGCGATTTAGCGCTGAATGCGACCCGGTGACCTCCGAAACATGTTCCAGCAGATAATTTTTCCGAAAAGTCTGGTTTACCTGGAATTCCAATCCAAAAGAAATGTACACATCTTGGATCTATTTATTCTTGCATCATCGTAACTATTAAATCAATACGTTTTAAATAGGCAATAGTTTCTATCTGTAGAAGATTGTAATAAGAAAAACAAAATATAGCGAATCCAAGTTTTTTCTGTTGCCAGATGTATCAGTCAAATTTCAAAAGATATATTGTGACTGGCTAGATTACTGAATTTGGAAATTCGTGCATAAAGTACATTTAGAAGATTTGTTTGAAGTCATTGCCATTCTGCTCATAGAAATACAGCCGAATATGGACGTTACGCAAGAGAATTATATATATAAATTCATTTATTAAATTAAAAGATCACAAAAAGTATTGGTAAAAATTAATTCTATGGTCCCCCTTGGCGAATTTTTAGAAAACTCGCCAAACCGTGGTAAAATTCGGCAAGACTCGGTGAATAACGCACCTATTCTCACAACGTGATCCAAGCAAGTAATGAAATTCAATATGGTTGTTTGACTGCAAACCGCTTTCCTCCAATAGGGTTGTCAAAATTGGATTGAATGAAAAACTGCGCCAAGGGGGACCGTACAGTAAATCTGAGCCAAAGTATCATTATATTCATAAAAATTATTCGTATCATGAAAGTATCAGTAAATATTTCAATGTATAAAATTACACACAAAATATAAATTTAAATAAATAATGTGTAATTGTAAAATTAGAAAAATTTCACGTAGTTAAACTATAAATGAATTTTAAAATTAAATACACCCAGAAATTAAATTTTATGTAAAATGTTAGGTTGATGTGGGGCAAATCAGTACGAAACGAATGCCTTCTTTCCCCCGTTTCACTTATAAGAAACAATAATATAAGAATTATCGAAATGTATATCGCCAAAATCATCATTTTAATTATTATTATTTTTTTTTTTAAAGTGACCCACACAAGAATTATCGCAAAAAAATTTCACCAAACTGGCAATTTTTTCTAAATGAATGATGTAAACATAAAAACGGCAAATGACACAAATCCATGTCAATATTACAGTGTAATTGAAAGTTGAGAGATATTCCACATCCCTAGTTTACTTTTAATTACCCATATGTATACATAGGGTAATGAAAGTATAGCATTCGATCAAAAGAAAGTTTTCGATTTCTTTTGCATTTCTCCCCATTTTGGAACATCCTGATTTCATTGCTGTCCGTGTGTCTGTGGTCAGCATAACTCCCGAACAAACTGATCTACGATGTTCAAATTTGGTGTGTGGGTTGGTGATGGCACAGGGATCTACCAATAAGGCTTTCTTCAAAATCGCCCATGCGCATAAAGTAGCTGCCATTGAAAAAATCATGTTTTTCAGTAATTGCTAAAAAACGGCTCTAACGATTTTGTCTGAAATCGCTATGGTATTAATGGCTCTTAAGGTGTTCTAAACATCTCCACAACTAAATTCGAGTAAAAAGTTGTAAAACGAATGCCTTTAACACAGAGTTCTCTTTCCTTGAGCATACCTCATCAACAATCGGAGTTTTTTTTTTTTTTTTTTATCTCTGCTTAGTTTTACTCATAAGAAAGGATAATATAAGAATTATTGATAAGCATACCACCAAAATTCCCATTTTGCGATTTTTTTTTTTTTTTAAAGACCCAATATAAGAATTATCACAAAAAATATCGCCGAGCTGGCAATTTTTTCTAAGTGACTAATGAAAATATAAAGATGATAAATTACACAAATCTACATCATAAATAGTGTAATTGAAAGTTGTGCGATGTTCCACACCTTTTTATTCTAAATGAATGATGAAAATATAAAAACGGTAAATGATACAAATCCACGTCAGTATTATATTGTAATTGAAAGTTGTGCAATGTTCCACAACCTTAATAGTTTTTAAATGAATTAAAAAAATATAAAAACGGTAAATGACACAGCTCATCTGATGGCTGAGTGATTAGAGTTCTGGCCTAGCATGCCAAAGATTCCGGTTTCGAACCCCGGGTTAGGCATGGATGTTCGTTGAGGCTCAGATTCCAAGTTAAGATGTAGCTTCCTGCCTTATTAACCATTATTGTTCATAAAAATAGGCCATTGAGTGTGCAAACCAAACCCTTCTGTTTGATGCAATGCCGAAAGTCTATTTGCAAATCATAAAATGTAAATTATAAATGTTACAGACATATGTCATATATTATCTTAAAGGAAACGTTAAATTAATTTGAATTACATTAAATTTGAATGGATATTTCGAATGGAAGAGGTTTGAAGTTCGAACGAATAAGTGGTTCTACTTTAACTCAATGGAAAGTTTATATCCTTGCTGCAAATAGCAATATTGGATTAGAATTAGAATATTTGGTGATCAGTTTTCTCGTATTGTTTTGTCTCTAAATTTGCTAACTTAGTGGCATATTTATTTATAAAAGCTCCAAATTAGCAGGTTTTCTATTATCAACATCGTAAATCTTAACAGGAGAAGATTTAAATCATAAAATGCCATCAAACTGTACATGCATAGTACCAAGATTTCATATACCATGATATAAAATTTGTAGAAGCGGCTTTTTATTGACAGTTGCTGTCACATTCCAACTTGTTTTATTTTGATGTCACTATATTTTTCTTTCATTATAAATCCACCTCTTTCTTTGTCTGAGGTCAGCATTTCCAGAGGAACAACAAATGTTATGATAACATCAATGATGATAACTTGCGATATGTTAAATGAAAGGTTTCACCGAGATGAGTTCAACCAAATACTGGAAATATAAAATTTAACCAGAAAATGACTGGTTTAGCCGTACGAAGCGTGATTAACCAGATACATGCAAAAATCAACCAGAGCAAGGCCAGGGACTGGATTGTACGAGCATTAAGGCACTCTCCAGGCCATGAAAACTAATAGTAAACAGTGGAAACAGCCGCATTGGACTAGTGGCGCTGCATTCCAACCAGCAGGTATTTTTTTTTGTTTGGTCAGGGTTGCTAGGTCTGACCCTTTTTCATCATTTTTTGGCGTTTTTTTTGTTTTCCAGTTCTTTGTTTATTTGTAATTTTTTTATATTTTAATTTTTTTTTTTGTAAAAAGTAGACTCAGCAGACTTTTTTTACAATTTCGGCGCCTGTTACCTGGGATTATTGAGGTGTGGATAGAATACAATAGTATTGCACTATCATTTCCTGTTTTGTTTTCAACTGTTTACTTTAAAGTTCTTTGCTTTTTGTTGATTATTAGGCATCAAATATGAGACTTTGATATCTATTTTTAGAATTAAGTTGTTCATTTGCAATAAGGATTATTTTTCTATTTTATTTTCATCATTCATTATGGAAACAGAGTTTGGAATTTTTGTTGTATTTTTAAATCCTTTGTATTAAATTAGATTTTGCTTGAGTGAGGAGTATAAATCTGCGATGATTAAGACCGATTATTATTTTTGGATATTTTTTAATAGGCTGTTGGAGATTCCCGTGATCTCAGAGTTGGCAGCCCTGGATATTTTTATTTTAGCTGGCGTTCGAAACATTTTTCACAGCACTTTTTGACTTACTTATTTAATTTCTAATACTTTTTGCAAGTGGAATTGATATAATTCTCATAGATTTCCATTTATTAATTTATTTCATTATCAATTAATTAAAACCAAACATGGTAAATAATTGCATTCCACGCTGTACTTCATATTCTGGAAAGAGAGCAGTTGTTAAATTTCACGAATTCCCCTTGGATCAGGATCAACGCAAGAAATGGGTAAGAGTGATTTCCAGAGCCAATCTACACATTAAGGACAAGTCTTCATTTTAAATCTGATGATAACGTTGAAGATAAAGATACTAAAAAGGGGTACCGTTCCTAGTGTGTTCCCAGACTACCTATCCCACATGGTGCTCAAGAAACAGATGAAACTCTCAGTTTTATCAAGGATTTAATTCATTAAATATCACCAAAGTAAATATGTTTGAATTAAGCTTGGTATTTGGGTAATACAACGTGAGTAAAAGCTGTCAGTCTGAAGTAAGACAGTAGAAACGCGTATAAAAGAGTATTTTTAGTGAATGTGACATCCCCTAAAACTTGATGTAATGCGATCGTATAGACAGCGAATCTATCTGTCAAATTTCAGTTCGATTGGATGACGGCAAGTTGATGCTCTAAGTATTCTGAAGATAGAAGCGTGTGTAAAAGCTACCTTTTATTGACAGTGACACTCTCCAAAACATGATATAATGCAACCTTATCGACATGGAATCTATCTGCCATATTTCAGCCCGATTGGATGACAGTAAGTTGGTTTTATAGTATACTAAAGAGAGAAGCGTACGTAAAAGCTACCTTTTTGGGACAGTGACACCCTTCCAAAACATGATTTAATGCAACCTTATTGACAACGAATCTACCTGTTAAATTTTAGAGTGATTGGATGAAGGAAAGTTGTGTTTTAGTATCTGAAGATACAAGCGTGTGTAAAAGCGACCTTTTAGTGACCTTGAAATTTGATAGAAAGCATTTTCATCGACATCGAATCTATCTGCCGAATTTCAGCCCAATTGAATTACGGCAAGTGTGTTAATATTACTATATCGCAGTTTCAAATCTGGTTGGATTGCAGCGCCACCCTTGTTTAGTGGGAGAAAACGAAACTAACAACTTGTTTCCTTCGCATCCATAGACTTTTGAAGATTGTCACGGCCTGGAGACTCATTTAAATCCCTTGGCCTTGATCAGAAGATAAGTTTATTTGTAATATTAGTCCACACTCAGTGTCTATCAGATACAACTTTTGTGGGGAGAGGGGTGTAACGCTGAAAATGCCGACTATTTATAAAAGTTTGCCGACTTATTTTACTTTCTATAATGTTGTGGAAAAATAGAACAAATAGTCTGCGTGTCTGTCTGTGGCTCTATAGAAACCGACTTCCAATAGGCGTAGGTATCTGAAATTTTCAACATAAGTATTTTGGCCTTGTAATTGTACCTTTGAGTAACAGAAAGCTAAAATTTTAAATACTTTGCTTAGTTATTATTATTACTTTTTTTTAAAATTAAGTTTTTCTTACAAAGTGACTTCCAATAAGCGTTGCACTCTGAAATTTTAAACATATGTAGTTTGCCCTTCTAATTTTGATTTTTACAAACAGAATGTTAAAATTTTAATAACTTTTTAAATTAATTTTTAGAAGTTTTTTAAATGCGGTCAAGCCAAAAAAAAAAAAAAAAAAAAAAAAAAAAAAAAAAATAGTCAAGAGTGCCAACACCCTTTCTAGTCAATTAAAAAAAAATTAAGGGTCAATATCTTCTCGACTGTACAATGCAAATGCATAAACTCCATTTGTATTTTGTTTTTTAGAGAATGGGGGACTTTAGGAGATTTAAAATAACTGTCGGAGAGGTGAGGAGGGTTGTATTATTGTAGTAATGTTAACTTGTTTGTTTCTCGACTGAAGGGTTCAAATAATAAGGGTTTATGTAGCAATAATCCTTTTAACCAGCAAAACAAGCCTGTGCTTGAGTAGAAAGAATCTTTCAGAGAGTGAAGCGCGAGTCTGTGCTGGCGTTGAAACTTTTAGAGAGCGAAGCGAGTCTGTGGTACACGTGAAGTATTAAAAACGTTTGCTGAGAAAAAAAAATGAGTTTGGAGACCAGGACTGTTTATAAGCGTTTGATACAGAAGCGATCACACAGACACCAGTAGCTCAACAACGCTATTTAATATATCTAGCCAATATCGCTATACATTAGTCAATCCTGATATGGACCGTTTTAAACCGGCCGTTGTTACAGATCTTGGCCAGAGGCGTGCTGGGACATAAAATCTGCCAGTTGATTTTAGATTTATGGCGGCTCAAATTTTCAATATAATCATTATTCCAATTTTAATAATATTTCCAATAACTAATTGAATAATTATGATAGTTTTAATAATTACTATACTTTATTATTTAAATATTTTTATATAATAATTTCATTAATTAAATAGTTTTATTTATAAATTTATTTCAATAATTGAATTGTTATAATTGCGAGAATGATTGGGATTTGAATGAATTGGACTTTAAAAATAAAGCAACTACTTATTTTGAAATAAAAATTGGAACACTAAAAAGAAGAACTTAAGTAGCTGATCGCTCCATTTTATACAGACACTGACGGGCCTGGTTGGCTCCAGGAACCCTTTGCAGCTTTTTCTTTCTTTGGAAGTAGATATGCCCTCCCCCCACATTCCTTGGCACGGAACTTGCCAGGTTAACACAGCTGTATTGGCCACTGTCGGGAACAGGGGTTCTGGAAGTATTGACCAAACTTGGGCGAAATCATTCCAAAATATACGATTTTTTTATAAAAATAAGCATGTCACAAGCATCACAAAATATATTTTTTAGCCATCCCTCCCACAGCCGCTACATAAATGTTGATGACACATTAAAATACATTTTTTTATGTAAAGTCTGTTTACAGTTTAGTCAAAAGTTCACTCCATTTTTGCTAGTGACCTGCAGACTCATGTAATTTTTTTGTTTTGTTTACTAAATATTAAATCTTTTTGAGATTTACCTTCAGTACTATTAAGAATAAAAAAAAATGGATGTGTACTTGTATAGGCGATAAATGGATATAGTTAATACCAAAAGTGTCTAGAAATAAAATTTTAAAGCTTTACTTTGTACGCAAAATAAGAAGTGTTGATAAGGACTGAAGAAGTTTCAAAACCAAACAAAATTACAAAATACCACCTGGGTACTTGTACAGTCATGAACTTTTTTAATTAAAAATTAGGAAAAAGTAACAATAACATTCACAGAAAACAGGAAGCCATATTTTAAATATTTTTTTAACAAAAATTTAATACACATCTTTCAATTCACATTTCATTAGGATTCCCATTTGGTGCACAATCAAGTTTTGAAAGAATGACCCCTCCCCCCAGCTACAAATAATGTTGTCGTAAGACATACTAGAACGATAAAAGTAAGAAGGAAAAAAAATTAATAGACTAACTTACAGCAATGTTATTTTGCATCCAGATTCCAAATGGATTTGCTGGTGCAACAACATGTTTTACAGAAACTACGTTTCCTGCATGTGTGCTAAATTCACGTCTTTGCTTGCAATCCTCATCGAAACAATAACTACCACACTTATGACATTGCAACATTAGTCTCTTTCTAATAATACTATTATTTTTTTAATTCTAATTAAGAATTGCCGACTGTCAATCATGGTGTGGATTATAAGTGGAATGGTTTGCTTACACGTCACTAAACACACATGCATAAACATATATATATATATATGAGAGGGCAAGGACTGGTTCTTTGAAACACTCGTTTTGCCGACTGCAGAAAATGATTTAAAATAGAGGCATCTTAGTACTAGATATATTTTTTCGTGCTGTAAAACTTTCGTAGCTGTGTGGGACGGTGGACCCCCCCCCCCTACAAATCTCCAAAGGTGCTCTTTATCTCGACGGAAAGGGGAGATGTGTGGTCAAGCGTCAACCTACTTGATTCTATGCCAATTTCTATTTACTTGGTACAGAATGCTGTCATCCTCGTTTAAGAATTGCCGACTTCTTGCATTATGTCATTATCTAGTAGTGTTTTCGCACGAAGTTTTTTGATAAATGTATTTTTTTTAATTCACAACTGACCACATTTTACATAATTTGACGACTCATTAAAAAAAAAAAAAAACCAATTTGCCAACTGAGAAAATAGTTTGATGGGGATGGGGGGGGGGGGGGGTCTCTCATAGGATCGGCCCTGTCCACACTTCAGATGCTATAAACACGTGTCATATTTGAAGATGCCAATAAGAATAGTAGGATTGAATAAACTTCTACTGGATATAAACAGTGTTTCTATAGTCGCGGCTACACTCGATCGCGTTCTCACAAGCCCACTATACGGTTGCTCCAATTGCTTAAAAACCCGGAATCGTTTTTTTTTTTAAGTTCTGCAAGTACTTTTAATTATAGTCTTTTATTTATGTAATAAATGTAAATGGTATCGGGAATACAAGATATAACCCCTTGCCTGTGATGCTCGAACTCAGTACGTTTTCTCAAATATATTCCACTGGCAAGGGGTTAAATAAATGACAACTGTTAGTTTTATTCGGATATTTCTTGAATTTCGGAGAATGTCGCCAACCTATTAAAGGTTCGAGTGCGAATTAATCAGGGTCAGTCTAATTCAGTTCTGACTGTAGTTGTTTGGAATTAAACTGCTGTGGATGAAGTTCTGTGTTTTTTCCGAACTGCAGCGAATTTGTGTTTTCGCTGCTGTTGAGTCAGGATGACTGGAAGCTCTAATGTGAGCTTGAATGTATTTTGCTGCTGCTAATTAAAGAATTATACACTTCTTTGCAGAAAACAAAAGGATTTATTTTATTAATCCACTGTCATAATTCCCTGGAGAAGAAAATTCGTAACAATCTTTACTATTATACAATTCAAATTGCATGAGATTTCTAATGAATTCTTCACATGCTCATGAAGAAATTGATACGCATTTTTAAAGTACTTATTCATGTAATATTCTTAAGTACAGAAATGAAACCATTAGAAGTTATGAAAAAAAGTATACATGCGTGAAATCTCTATCTTTTAGTGACAGTGACTGCTATAATTTAGTTTATTTCCAACTACTATTTTTTTAACAAAAGGCGTCAGCAGATGAAATCTTCAGAACATTGATTAATGCTCCAGAATTAAGGGTGCTATTGTTATTGCATTATTTAAAAACACCAAGAAGAAAGTTTTTTTTTGCAATTTGATCGATTTGCATTATTTTGATTGCAAGTGGATGTTTTGGTGTTTTCTTTCAGCAGTAAAGTTCTTTCTTTTTATAAAATCTAGCTGCGTGGTCTCTCGTTGCGGAGATCCGTCTTTGGTGTATCGTTCACAGTTTTTGGCTTTTCGCGAACAGACTAGATTCACTCTCTGAAAGGTGAATTCCTAAATAAAAACAAGTACGCTTTCCTCGCTAAAAATTTCATTGCTCGAAATAGCGCAATTCACTCGCTGAAAACTTCAATGACACTTAAGCGCAGGCTCGCTTTGCTAGCTGAAAGGTTCACATCTCCATTCACCCCTCTGAGAATATTTTAACAATGTTTTTGGCAAAAGTCCAATTAGAAGGCCAAAACTGCTTATAATGAAATTTCAGAGCTGTACTTCTATTAAAAGAGTCATTTTGTAAAAATTCAATTATCCAAAAATAATTAAAAAAGAAAATTAAATTTTAATATTTTGTTTGTCAAAATTTCCATTTGAAGGTAAAATTTACTTATGTTGAAAATTTAAGAGCTAATGTAAGCTGATTAGAAGTCACTTTGTAAAAAAATTAATTCAAAAATAAATTAAAATTTTAATATTCTGTTTTTCACAAATCCAATTAGATGGGCACAACTACTTATGTTGAAAATTTCACAGTATTTTTCCTCTTTGAAGTCCTTTGTAAAAAAATTTAAAATTATGTAAAACAAAATTATTAAAAAAAAAACTAAATAAAATTTTAACATTATGTGTTTCAACAGTCAAATTAGGTGGTTAAAACTACTTCTGTTGAAAATTTCAGATCTGTAGACCTATTAGAAGTCTTTTCGGAATGTTTTTTTTTTTAATTAATTAAAAAAATTAATTGAGAAATCAAAATTAAAATTTTAGCATTCTGTCTTTCAACAGTCAAATTAGATGATCAAAACTATTTATGTTGAAAATTTCAGACCTCTACGCCTATTTTAAGTAGCTTGTTGTAGAGTACAGACAAACTCGTTGTTTTATTATTATAGATATTGAAAGACTAGTAGTGAAACAACGACAGAATTAAAGCATGCAATATTTCTATCACCCAATTTTAACGAATCGGATCTCGTATATCAATTTAAAGGTCACTGTAACAAATAAACACATAAACAAATAAGCAAACAAACTGACAGACAGACGTAATAGTAAGTGAACGTCTCCTTTAATGAAAACGCGTATTTTATTTTTGTAACAGTGACATTCCTTTCGTTTTATTAAAATAATCATATTTTTATAAATATTTCCCAATGCTCTCAAAATTGTGGAAGCGTATAAATAGAACAAATAAATTACTTTCTATTTCAGATTTGTAAATAATTCTGAATGAAAAATCTTCCTTTTAATTGTTACCTTTACAAAATCTATCATAATCGTTGCTTTTAGTTACAAATATGCGACATTTATATTCAAAATCAATGTTGCTGATTACATGAATAAAGTTTAAGTTATGGTAGTAAGACTAGTAAATTGTTTTAAACACTAAAGTTAATTTAAAAAGGATGATATTCCTATTTCAGTTATCAATAATTATTATTTTTTTTAAAATTTTGGCTTTTAAAATCGAAGCATTTTGCCCAACCATTATGTAGAATATAGTATACACTTTCAAAATTATAAGTTTACATTTATTTGAAATGTATATTAATTGCTGAAAATTCAATTTCTTTAGTTCTGTAAAACAACACAAAATCCATACAGGCAGTTTTGTTTTCGGAAGAAAATCATCTGCTTATAGGCCGCAAGTCATTTTTTTTTTTTTTTTTTTTTTTTGTTAAAGTTAAGGAAGGCAAAAGAAAAACTATTACATGCAAAAACGTAGGGCACATTTACGGTAAAAAGGGGAACCTTTTCATACTTAAGGTAGAGAATATATAAATCACTGCCTTTTCTGGTTGAACTTTTAATGCAATTGCATAGCGGGAATTTTTTACTAGAGATCAATGTTGTTTACATTTTCTAGATACCCCTATTTTTTGTAAAAATGAATTTGTAAACGAAATATATTTGTTTTATACTTCTTGACAATGCAATTTCACAACCTTGTTAGATAAATCAATATTATAAATATTGGTTTAAGACTTTAATAATCAAAATATTGGTTTAATTAATTGTATAAAAAACGATTTCATATGTAATAATGTGCTCCTGGCTAGAATAATCATAATAACCTATTTAAAAGTGGTCCTTGCTTTCAAAGATTCTTCTTTAAGGATCTTTAAGAGTTAATTTGTTTAAAAAAATTATTTTTTCCAATTTTATATAATACCAGTAATTTTTAGCTAACAATCGAGTATGAACACTTTTTAGAATTCAACACATAAAAATATAAATAACTTTTTAAATGCAAGGATTTCTACATAGAAATTTAAGCGTTGAATTTCACCAAAATCTTTGGAAAAATTTTGTTAAAAAAATGTTTTTAGAAAAGCTTATAATACATTAATCTTTTAAAAATGAATAAATATTATGAAAATAAATATTACGTAACTGATGGCGAAATTGATGTTGCCAACTTGGCTCACTTTGAAGTTCCAAGTAAGATGTCGCCAGGGATCTGAATCGTCTGCAACTTTTTTCATTGAAAATAAGAAGAGCCCTGGGTTATTAAATAAAAAAAAGAAAGATTTTTATTTGGAAAGTTATTATGTATGCGTCGGTTGCATTTAGCTCAACTCTTTGGAGGTCGATTTTTAACAGTTTCGGCCATTTTTTCCCCGGCATACTAGTACATTAATAATTTAATAGCATTTCTCTACATTCTATATAAAATAAATAAATAAATAAATAAATAAATAAATAAATAAATAAATAAATAAATAAATAAATAAATAAATAAATAAATAAATAAATAAATAAATAAATAAATAAATAAATAAATAAATAAATAAATAAATAAATAAATAAATAAATAAATAAATAAATAAATAAATAAATAAATAAATAAATAAATAAATAAATAAATAAATAAATAAATAAATAAATAAATCAGAATCATGAATTGTTAATAGTTGTCTAAACTTGCAGTTGACTCTTGGACATCAAGAGATTTGCTGAAAACCCATTCTATAGTGTTTGGTGTACTCAGAGGTTAAATTATTTTATAGTATGGTATTGAAGTTGTTTTTCCGCAAGATGAGATATGACCGATTCAATTATTATAATAATTAGTTAATAGAATTTGTTATTTCTGCAAGAGATTCTACATCATTTATAGTGTTACAAAATTTTTCTTCAAGTATAAATTATTTATGATATTTTGCAAACATACATTTAGATTAAATACTGTATATTTTAACAAACTATGTAGTTTAAGTAAACAAAAGGAATGGCGTTTTCAATTTACTCAGTCAATGATCTTATTAATAGCAATTTAGATTGAAATGACTACAAAAGTGTAACGCTGTATAAATCCCACATAAATCTAAAAGCTTTATTCAAAATTGAATGTTGACTTTCATCGAAATAATCTGAATTAGTCACATTTAGTTGAATTGAATAAATATTTAATTACGTTTCAATTTAGAAAGGCTTATGCAAACTGATCACTGTTACGAGAAAGCCAGTATTAATTAATGTAATGGTGGATTTAGTTGGAAATGAAAGTGAATTGAGGTTTAATACTAAGCTACTCATTACATTTCATCAGAAGAAGAATTATTATGGAAATTACAAATATGAGTCATTTTTTATTTTCATAAAATTAACTATCAACGGTTGAATATCCGAGGTAATTAAATTTTACCAAATCCTATGCAACTGTTCTGTATTTAAATAAAGAAAACCTGGTATATATTAATTAGTTTATTTATTTAATAGAACAATTTTTTATTGTTCATGATTCAGTGTCCTGAGTTTATAAAACTATATTACGCTGCTAGTAGGATTTCATAATGATTCGTTGTCAATATGGAGTTTCACGTAGTACACATAATTCTTTTTTGTTTGCGTTTTTTAAAGTAGAAAGTATAGTAATCGTCCATACTTCCTATTTCAACGAACTTGATTTTTAAAATGAATGAAAATGAATTTCACATAATACCCAGAAATCTTTTTCGCTCTTTCATCCTTTTTTTAAAGTAGAAAGTATAGTAATTATTTTCATAATTTCTACTTCATTGTATTTCCTTTGGAAAATATACAAATACGAACTTGATTTTTGTGTAAGTAATAAGCTTGAAGTAATAAACTCATTAAACAAAATATATTTTTGCCCATACGTTTATTAGATTGAACATTTTATCTTCCAATTGTTTGAAACTGCTGAATTAATTTTTAATAAAACTTGAATTATTTTTGTGATTAGCAATCAATTGAGTTCTATCAATAGTTTAAATTTGTACAAGGTTCTGGAAGCTAAAAAACCGAACTTTTCTTTTAAAATGCAACTAAGAATGGATGTCATGACAAACTTCGGAAAAACAATTTACAGTAATGATATAAAGTGCTAAATTTTCAGTTTCAAATTTCTTTTGTTTATAGTTCGACTTGAATAAGTTGGAATTTTTTACAAAGATAGAGCTGTCTGTCTATGTGAAGTCAATACTTTTAGCAAAAATTGGAAATTGAGTAACATTTTTAACATCAAGATAGGCAATTTATTGTTTTTTTAAATGAAATATTACTATAAAATGTTGCTAAGAACATAAATTTGGAGAGTTGTTTTTCTGTTCTATCAATATATCCTAGGATAAATATGTTCAGAGTCTTTAGAGACGTCAACTTTTCAAAGAAATAGGTATTTCACTATTTCAATTTTATTATTACAATTATTAAAATTTATTTTTAGATGCTGCAGTTCAATAACAATGAAGTTGGTTGACTGAATTTGTTGAGAAATAAATTTTTTATCAGTACAAATAATGTATTTCTGCAACACATTCATTATATAAAAGAAATCAACTGAATAATGATAAATGTTATATAATATGAAATTCATTACAATTATAACATTAAAAAAATCTAAAGAAAATAAATTCTATTTATAAGTACATTTGAATAAAAGTAAAGGCATAGTTGGAGAATAATAACAAAATATGATCTGCAGCTCTTATATTGCATTCAACTTAAAATGTTGATGTTAATTTATAATAATTAATAATAATAATATGATTAATAATTACAACCTAAGGTTTGAGCATAGTTTTCATAATTTTCATCATTCCAAAATTCCCAACCATTGATAAATTTTAAAACTATTAATTCCAACAAGAATATAAAATATTATCAGTCAGGTTGTGTTATATTTAAACTTCGATTCAAATAATTCAAACTCTTGGCTTGACTTCTCATTACCTACATGAACTAAAAAAATACCACGTTCTAATCATATCCCATTTTGCTTTAAATTAAAAATCGGATTTTTTCCAGCTACTTCATATTAAAGTTTTTCCACTTATCTCCTCTAATTTAATATTTTCCTCTCAAACTTCATATTTAGCAAACCAGGTGTGTTTATCTGGTGCATTGACCTGTTTGATTACCGGAATAATCGGACTTTGATTACTACTTTTGAAGGCATATCAAGACAATGGTGCATATAATTTCCGTTGGCATCTCTGATGAACTAGTTACACGCATCACTATTGCTTTAGAAGCATAATATAGCATCACTATTGCTAAATGCGTCATCTAAATGTTATTAGTTACCTCTTCAGAAAAACAATTTAAGTCTATCCTTTTTATCTGATCCCAGTTGGTCTGGGTGCACAAAATTCCTCCTTTAAATTTGTAACTCTGGAGTTGAAATATCCTTCACATTGGTTTCCAAATTTAGCTCTGCCGACCAAACGCTATAGTGTTTAGCGTGCTAGCTTCTAGACAACGAGGTTGCGGGTACGAGTCCCGTGTTAGGCATGGGTGTTTGTAAATGTAGGTTGGCTTGTCTAATGACGAATGTTTCGGCGCATTATAGCCATTGTGTTGCTGACGGCGCCAGATAATCTGAAAACAACTAACCAACCAAATTTAGCTCTATTGCTCTTACTCACATAATATGCCTTTGTCCTTGTACATAAGCAATACTTATATAGTACTACGTTAGATCTCCTCCAGAAAAAAAAAATTCTATTCTTAATAACACGGATTATAGTTCCTCTACAACTGCATACCGAGATGATGTCTAGCCAACCCTTTATATGATGGCAAGGTAACTTTAACGGTGTTTTATTGAAAATTATATATAAAACATGTTTCCTATAAACAGTGCATTTAAATAACTGTATTCAAAGGATTAATAACGTTTCATTTAGGAAACGTTGGTATTTTTATGTCTCGCATTCAATGTCTAGACTTTTGACACGCTCCAAAGTTTTCCAATTGGATCCCAAAAGGAAATTAGTTCGTAATTTACAAACTTTTAGGAAGTTCAATTACTTTTTCTTTGGTGCAAGTTGAGTTAGAATTAATTAGTTGTAAGTAATTATAAATATGTATGTGTATGTAATATTCACAAGAAGATTATTATTCAAATTTCATACATTCAAAGTTTAATATACAGAAATCCTAAACATTGTTAAGTCCCATACATTTAATTTTAAGAATTAATTAGATAATGTAGCATTCAAATTACACAACAAACCTGAGGTTGAACAACATTCGTCATTTTTTCCTTGGAATTTTGATGAAACGAAAATTAGTTTTTACAAAAAAGTGCATTGGAGCATAGGTTGTAAATTATTTTGTATGAATCGTTTTAATTTTTTTGAAGAAAAAAGAGTTGCAATACAAGTTTCTGTAAGCTGTTTTATGTAGTTTACCTTGTTAGTAATATTTACTGCAAAAAATTTCACTTTTTTCTTAAATATATCTCTTTATATAAAACTGAGTTGTCTGTACGTCTGAACTTTATACACATCCACAGTTTTGCCCCTAGAGATTCGAAATTTAGTACATAGAATCTTTAGTACTTGGAGATTGTAGAGAATTTTAAATTCAATTAAAAGTTGCTTTCATTAAAATTTTGTGACATTAAAAAAAAAATAATCTTGGAATGGCATCAATATTTTTTTATTACATCAGAATAAAACCAAATATTATTTTAATGTGTCCTCCTAGTTTTTCTGATTATTTTTATGTATCACAATAGTCTGTCCTCAAAGCGGTTCCCCACCCTCCGAATACTATTATAATTATCCATATATTTACTGCCAATCGGAGCTCTGCACATGCGCCGTTTGAAAGCGTAACATAATATTATTAATAACATAATATTATGATGTAAACATAACGGCTAAAAGATTATTGAAATTTACCGAAAACTTTCAAATAATTTCGACATTTGTTAATATTTCTTCTTATTCTCAAATAGATATTTATTCATTTTCTTTGGTATTTAACTCAGATTATTTAAAAATTCTTTCTTTTGATTATTTTCATTTGTATAGTGGTTTATTACCTGTGTATCAAGTTCCATATTATTTAATCTAGATTTGAATACATTTTTTGTATTAGACGTGTTTTACTATTTACACCAGTCTATTTTAAATTTTACACCAGAAGAATAGTATTTCATTTTCGATTTTATTTCTTTGGTGCTTTATTTTGGGCATGATTATAAAGTTGGTAAGGGGGTTTTACTTTTTTTTTTCTGTTTACTAAATAATTTGAAGAATACTAAGCTTTTTTGTTACAGATGTAGAAGATATTTTTTGGCGCGATTTCATTTGGTGTTTTTGTATAGATAAATGCAGTTTCTCGCAACAGGTTTTATTTTCATTTATATTTTAATTTTATTTTATTATTTATATTTTAACTTAATTTGGTACTATTCTGTTAGCCGCGTTGTAGATAAAAATGGTCAAATTACAGATCTTACAACCTTCAAATAATGTATTTCCCATATTTAGAATTGGCGATACATTTACGCGTCATTTAAACATTAGACTTGGCGCCAACTGGTAACAGCCTAATGGAAGAGTACCCTTTATAATTTATATTATAACTTAATTTTATGATTATTAATGTTTCAATTTTTCATTTAGTTACTGTATTTTTGATTTTTGCGTCTTTTCTGTTCGTTAAATGAAAAAAAAATCGTCTAATGCTTTATGCTACTTCTGTTTTACTTTTTCTTAAATGCAAACTTTCAACGGGTCCCCAGCAGCGTGGAGCCACACAGCTAGTTTCTGTATATAGCAATCATTTTTCAAATTATCTATCAGTTTTTAAAATTGGTTTAAAAAAAAAAATCAAGTTTATAAAACAAGCGCACATACTGGCATAATTAATTTCTAACAACCGAATGCAAATCTCTCTTTTCTAGTTTCTAGATAACGCCTATTATCTCTTCTCCCATAAAAAGACATTCATTAATTTTCAGAGTGATGTGATACATTTTGGATGCTGTGTTATAAGGGTATGCAAACGTTTTGATCACAAAAAAGTCTTATCACTTTGCGAAGATGATTCTTGTTACGTCCCATCACCCGATCCACTGTCTTGTTCGAGCATAATCAGATAAACGGGGTCTACCCTACTAACATCAAGGGTCTCAGCTTAAGAAAGACATTCAAGAATCTGTGCTTATCGGTGCAAAAGCAACAAATTCTGACGGGTCGTGGGGGAAGGGAGATATATCACCATCGCACCACGGAGGAAGCAGGGAGAGGTTCTGCTGAAAAAGAATCTCCCCTTTTGCCATCTTTCCCTCCCTCTCCATTCCTTTGTGTCCTAGCAACAACATGGTCATCGCATTTATAGGGAGCCACTTTCAAAATTGAGATCTTCTGGAAGATTCCACGGAATGAGATTCATGAGTCTGATCCCTCTGAGTGAACGAGATTCACGAGTGTGAGGAATCGGAAGGGGTTGTGGTCGGTGTTAGTCTGTGGGGAAAGATTGCGAATTTATCAGGCGTGGCTACATTTGAACAAGGTCTGCTAATGTTATTAATGTGTAATTTTGTAGGGCCCCGTTATTAATTCATCAAGCTCTTTTTTACGTTGTGTTTGTCTGTATCGTATTATTTTGGAATGTAAATAACCTATTATGTAATGCACTGAAGAACCAAGATTGAAGTTGTTAGAGTTGTTGTAAGATGGTATGCATCGAAATAGGTCTGTAAATGAAACGGGATTTTTGCTTGGCTTTACCCACGCCTTCAAATTCAAATATTTCTCAGATTTCCAATGAGTTTCTAGAAAAAGTGCGGATAATTTTCCTAGTGGTACGTTAAAAAATAACACAATAGATTCAATTCAACTTAACCCTATTTAATTTCATATTTAATAGATAAATGCCTTTTCTTAATCTTCATTGATTTCAGATTTACATTTAAATAATACTTAAAAGCCATTCCTGTACGATACTATTAAGAAATGAATTTTAGGTTAAACAATAGAAAAAGAACAAAATGTTTTATTTTTATGTACATAAGCGTAAAAATAAATTAATGAAAATAGAGTATTACCTTTTAATAGTTCTAATTAAGGCGAACAACTTTACTATTTTCTTCAAAATACCGAAAGATATAGAGAAAATGTGAAAAGATACACTGGAAATTATTTTTTTCTTTGAAATTTAGCTATCCGAAATTCATTTCATATATTCTTTTACATATTTCTACAATCATTCAAATTTTAACTATCATTAATAATTTTAGTAATATTTGGTTGTATGTTGCGAATTTTTACGAACAAACAAGCAAACAAACAAACAAACAAACAAACAAACAAACAAACAAACAAACAAACAAACAAACAAACAAACAAACAAACAAACAAACAAACAAACAAACAAATACAAATTTAAGCAGTGGGAAAATTGTTAGTGTTGAAGATAAATATTTTTCTAAAAAGTAATTAATACTTTAACTGCATGTTTTAAAAAAAACTAAATATAAATAAAAATACTTAATAAGTCAAGACTTGATTTTTTAAAAATTAAGATTGTTTCAGGCAAGGAAACTGAACAAAAGAATTCTTCTATAAAGTAACTTTCTTAGAAACAAGCGTTTTATTTAAAACATGTTTTTAATGAAATAGCATTTATTTATTGTTTGCTAAATTTATTAATTTTAAATATAAATTTTTGTTTAAATATTGCAATTTCTAACTTATTGATTTTCATATTAGATTACAAAAATGGAGTGTATTACTATCAGAAAAGAGAAATACCACTGATTTGTGGCCTTTATAGCCTATTCTGACCTATTGTGTCATACAGTTTTAACTGCTTTTAAATAAGATAAACATCAATGTTTTTTTTCTTGTGTATAAATATCTAATTTATGTGATGTAAATTATTTATATTACCCTAATTTTTATTTTATCAATTTTATATTAAATAAATTAGATTATTCACATGAACCACATCTTATTACGACTTTTTCAGAGTTCTTATTTTACTAAGAATAAGCGATTGGATATTGCCTATTTTTAATAGTTAAGATTTTAATTGTATTTTTTGTTTTGATGATTAAGTAAAATATAATATGATTTTCGTTAAAAAAAAGTTGTGTTGACAGAACAAAGAAATCTTTCATTATTCTCTATTCTAAGGATCTTAGGACAATATTACATCAATTCATTTCCAGAAACAGCCTATATACCAATTTAATTACTTCTGATTCCTAAAGGGATTCTTTGACATGACGCAGCAATCCGTTTCCTTCGAAGTCTACTGAGAATAAACAAAATGACCAATAATTTGGATTCCGGCACCAATACACCGAAAAGAGAACCAAAAATCGGAAGAATAGGGAAACAAAACACAAACATTCTATCCTTCCAAGAAAGCTAGACGAAAACTAGCTGCCCTGGCTAGAACTCACCCCTTTCTATATTTAATTAGCGAAGATAGCCTCTGGCTTATTCTATGCGGACAACCTACGATGCAATTCTACTGGACTGACCAATCAGGAATATGAACCGGACGCGAAAATCGTCTGCGTATTTGCTCATTGTGCGTTAATGTTACCTCTAAGCTGTGTAGTATAATGTCTGTATGGGGTATACGTGAGTTCAATATTTGACATTTATGGCTTATTTGCACTACCAGAGATTTGGAGTTGATGGAGAGTAAATTTAGTGTGGTTGGTATTGTTGAAGAATGATTTGTCTTTGCATTAGTGATATTGAAATTCGTATCAGTTGGATATGGGAAGCGCTGGGGATTAAGGAATGGCCTGATAAGTTTCCTGTATCAATTAGTTCGGGTGAACGAGTAGAATTTCCGATTAATTGGTTGAAACAGTGCATAAGATTAAATGTGAAGAAACCTTAATAGGATACGAAATCTTGGTCATGTGATTGTTTTTTGGATCATATTATGCCTACTTAGAAACATTTAGAAAAGTTATGCTAAATATGGCTAAAGCTTGAAATTTTTATGGTACATACATAGTTAGAAGTTTATTAATTAACTTGAAAAATGTTAGTGGTTATACGACAAATTATGGGAGATTGGGGATGAACTGGATATTTTATGTTTTTTCCTAACTAAATAGTGCAACTAAATTTAAATTTTAGGTAAAAGTGTCGATTTTTTTAATTGGTCATAAACTTTTCCAGATGGATTGTTTTTTTTACTTTCATCTCCATAAGAATTTATCTTGCGATTACTAAATAATTTTATTCAATTTTTTTGTACTTATGATGTATGTATTATAATAATTATATGCATCAACTAAATTATGAAGAGAACATATAAGCCATGATGTCCTTATTAAGAGATTATTATTATATTTTAGATGCTTTTCTTCAAAAGTGGATTGTATTTTTTGTTAAAAAATAGATTTTAAAGATGAATGGGACATAGTAAACGAAATCCTTGTAAGTTGATGCATACATTTGGTGAATCTGAACTTGATTAAACTATATATTAATTACTCTATAAACTATATATACTACTATATTATATTGTATTATACTATATTATTGAAGAACTACAATGAAGATGGTATTTTTTGTTAAAAAACAGATTTTAGACATAAAAGGGACATGGTAAATGAAATCCTTGTAAATTGATGCATACATTTGGTGAATCTGAACTTAATTAAACTATATATTAATTAAACTATAAACTATATATACTACTATATTATATTATATTATTCTATATTATTGAAGAACTACAATGAAGATGGTATTTTTTGTTAAAAAACAGATTTTAGACATAAACGGGACATGGTAAAGAAATCCTTGTAAATTGATGCATACATTTGGTGAATCTGAACTTGATTAAACTATATATTAATTAAACTATAAACTATATATACTACTATATTATATTATATTATACTATATTATTGAAGAACTACAATGAAGAGGGTATTTAAAAAAAACAAACAGATTTTAGACATAAAAGGGACATGGTTAATGAAATCCTTGTAAATTGATGCATACATTTGGTGAATCTGAACTTAATTAAACTATATATTAATTAAACTATATATACTACTATATTATATTATACTATATTATTGAAGAACTACAATGAAGATGGTATTTTTTGTTAAAAAACAGATTTTAGACATAAACGGGACATGGTAAAGAAATCCTTGTAAATTGATGCATACATTTGGTGAATCTGAACTGGATTAAACTGTATATTAATTAAACTATAAACTATATATACTACTATATTATATTATATTATACTATATTATTGAAGAACTGCAATGAAGATGGTATTTAAAAAAAACAAAAAAAACCCAAGATTTTAGACATCAACGCGACATGGTAAATGAAATCCTTGTAAATTGATGCATACATTTGGTGAATCTGAACTTAATTAAATATTTTACTTATTGCTTAAACTGATAAATTACTTAATAGTTTTAACGAAATCTACTATGTTTGGAGGCTATTCACCCAGTTTCTGTAAATACGAGCTAAAAATATTAACTATAAATATTTAAGATACAATAAATTTTTTCAATTTTTCAAAAAATTTAATTCATTTTCATTTTATTCATTCCCGTACTGATATTGAGTGAAACAATTTTAAATAATATTTATATTTTAATACTATATTATTGAAGAACTACAATGAAAGCTTGATCGTTCACACTTTTGTAAAACTTAATATTATAATATTTCAAGAACACTGTTTATATTAAGAGAATAAAAAGAAATAAATGCTGCGAAATTTTTTTTTTCTAGATAAATGTTGGTGGAACTTTTTGAAGGCAAGTTTAAAGCAATCGTTACGAAAATATTTAGTTTCTAATGGCAAATAGGTAATGAAAAATATACCTATAATAAACCATTATTATCCTATATCTTACGTTAGGTGTTATTGGGTACACTCTACTTTTCTTATTTTCTCTCATAAATAGAGTGCACGAATTTTCAAGAATGCTTTCTTTTCTACAAGAATCACCCATTAATGAAACAGAACAGGAAACCGTAAAACCGATACTAAAACTGACATAAATCCATAACTTTCAAAAGTATAAAAAAGGGAAGGCATCAAGATACAACACAAACAATATTCTTTTAAAAGAACTTCTTTTCAAAATCTCACAAAATCTCCAATAGAAAGTTTTGTATGCAACTAACGCACTTGCTCACTTAAAGACTGAAAGAAAAACATTTCTCAACTCTTTTATATTAGAATGTAGAAGAGATTGGGAGGGAGCATTGCACTTTTCGAAGTAAAAAATAAAAAAAGTAGAATGTTGTAAACAATAAGGGGCGTTCGTATGGCAACATGTGACCGCCTTTTTGTCGTCTGCAGCAATCTAGACAGCCAATCAGAGTTCAATTCTTCTATTGATGGAAATTAAATGAAATATTTCTTCTGGATGCTCGGGTAATGTGTCGTAATTGAGGAATGCAACACATTTTTCATTTGGCGCGAAAAGGGAAGTTTCTTTGCCATTCTGTTTATCTTCTGGCATTATTTGTTCGCAGCCAAGTCGAAAGCAACTTTGACGGAATCAACGAAGAGTGCATTATGCAAATATCTATCTTCCTTCTGGTATGTAGTGAAATAGGGGGTATAAGGGGATGTGGTGTGGTGGGGTGGGATGAAAAGGATGGAAGCTAGGCAATTTCTTCCGACGATATTAAAGTGATCTGACGGAGCAATTACTTTTCTCACCACAGTCTAACTGGCGCCATGGTTGGTCGTGGTCCCCTATATTTGTCTGTTTATCGCTGTTTGGCGAACGTCACCTACTTTTTTTTTGTAGACGTCATCCATAATTGAATATTTTGCCCATAAGCGTTTCAAGTGAAGTCTGGATCAATAGTGATTTCGAAAAAGGTTAGGGTGCAGTAAGGAAAAATTCCACTATGCATATTTTATATGTCAGACATTCAAGTTTGGGATTGGCTTTTAAATAATAAGTTATTCATACTTTGAGAGGTAAATTATGATTTTATTTGTAGTTACACTAATAAGGAGCTTGATATAAGAAATTCATAACCTTACGCTTTAAATATGATTTCTCAAAGAACTTTATTAGTAGTATTTTAAAATCATTGGCAATATAATCTGGTTAAATATGCATGGTAGTGATTTTGTGAGTTTCTTACGAAAGAAAATTGTTTTATTAAAAGTAAAACATAACTAAGAAATAATTAGAGACAAAAATAAATTTCTGTTCAGGTCACAGAATGCTCCCTTCCCCTGTTTGTCTATAGGGGAAGGGAGCATCTGATTTTTCTAAGAGCACTGGTACTAGGTATTCTATAAATGTGTTAAATAATTTATTTCAATTGCTCTTAGAGATAAGATATCAGTATCAATTACAAAACTCTTAAAATTAAAGGTTGGAATCGTAAAACGATTATGGAACTCCGATGAGGAATTTATTTTAAAATTTGTAGAATTTTAATTGCTATACACTCCTTGTTACTGAAAAAATCCAGTTATAAAAGTATTTCCGAGTTCAAATTACACTAATGTGAACAATTACTTTATCTTGAAATTCAATTAAACACATTTATAAATGGCTTATACCATTTCATGTAAGTAATTTCAGATAATAATGACCAAAATGAGAGGCCTAAACCAAAATTCATGTTGAATAAAGTACTCTGATTCTAAATGTGATTTCTTTCAAATCCAGTTATAAAAGTATTTCCGAGTTCAAATTATACTAATGTGAACAATCACTTTATCTTGAAATTCAATTGAACACTTTTATAAATGGCTTATACAATTTCATGTAAGTAATTTCAGATAATAATGACCAAAATGAGAGGCCTAAACCAAATTTCATGTTGAATAAAGTACTGTGATTCTAAATGTGCTTTCTTTCAAAATATTCAATTGTTGAAGAAAGCATAATTAAAATCAAAGTACTTTGTTCAACAATTGATTATTTACAATACATAGCATTTAAAATACATAGAACAGATTATGTTATCATTAACTTGCAACTCTACTTTCCTAAATAAATGTACTACTATCTCAATTTTAAAATCTTCATAATTTGGTTAATTTTTAGAATATAGTGTTAAGTATTCAACAATTTTATAATTTACTTCTTCACACTACATGGGTTGTCTAAAAATTAAAATTCTGTTATTTTTAAAATTAATTATTCATTATAGAATCATGATGTATATTATTTCGTACTTTATTTCGGGCATTTTTGTAATATATCTTGATGTCCTGTTCTGAAAACTGATTCTGGTTCACAAATTTCCAAACATAGAAAAAATTTAGTTTCTTAAAAATAATTATTTGGTTAGTTTGAGAAATAACTTCTTTCTATATAACATTGTGTTTGATACTAAAATTTGAAGCTAAAGAGAAGAAAATAGAAAAGAATATATGTATGAATATTTAAACGAGATCTCATTTAAAGAACCTTGACTTGTGTAAAATACGCGCAACTTGTAGAATCTGACATTTACAATTAGAAATATAATTATAAAATAAATTACTTAAGGATTAGACTTTTAATAATTTCAGAGAAATTTATTTCTGTTTAATATATTTGATTTGGATTAAAAATAAAGTTAAATATAGTTAATATTCATTGTGATTGTAAGCGGCCATGGTCTAATAAAAACGGTATAAAAATTTGCTTTCAATATAGGCCTCAATTTTTAAGTTGCAATTTTGAATGTTTTTCTATCATGGATCTAGCACACATTTTAATTTAAAACTCTTCTTTAATTATTTATAGCTTATTTGTTGCACTGCTGCAATGTACTATTTTATTTGCAATATCAGGTTTAAAATCCCGACACAAAAGTGAGTATTTAATGAACTTCAGACTATGTAAAGTGCACATTAAACACAACGAAAAAACCTCACTTAATGATGAGTTTAGCGATGAGTACTTGGTTGTTCTTAAGTTGGATTAATTTGTTTTAATTTGTTTAAACTTGGCGTGCGTATTCAGATGGAACGGTGTTGACTATGCATTCGTGATTTAATGTAAAACATTTATTTTACGAGTATACTATTTTAATTTATATTGAACAACCATTCGGCATTCAATTTTAAAATTTAGAGAAATATTGAAAAAAAAAAGAGAGTATAATTTTACTATTTGATGAACTATTTTACTCTATCATGAGCAGAAGCAATTGTTTCTGTTTAAATTCATAGTCTGCACAAATGTATCTCAAAACAGAATCTTTTATATTTTAACTTCTACCGAAATTATTAATAAAAAAAAGTTTCATTCCGTTTTTGTTCTTTCTCGAATATTTGATATTTTGTTATTTTTTGCGGTTATTGATAATTTTCCTTTTTATAATTCGGTCACGAAATTTTTACGAACTTAAATATTAATGCATCCAAACAAAAAATATTTAAACTGTAATTTAGTTTAATACTTTACTATGTTAATTTTTAAGTGTTTAAAAATTTTAACTCCTTATATATCTATTTGACATATATTATAATCTTTCATCTTCAGAATTAAATGCATGAGAGCTGTGATTGACAATGTCACTTTTTGTGATGATTTAATAAAATCATAAACAGTTGGGGAATTTTGGAGGATCAAAAAAGTGAAGAAGAATGTAATTAACAGTATGTAGTATCACATATTTAGATTACTGATGATATAACTTCAAATAGTGACATAATTTCAGACACCCTATTTTTTAATTATAACAGCTTAGAAATGATAGTTTAAAGTTTTCGATACCTAAATTCAAATTATATTCAGATTGTAGCCCAAGCTTTATAGCTCAATTTACATTTGTGAATAAATGGCTTAACAAAACATTTTCTTCCAAGTAAAAGCTTTGGCGACATTTTGAAATAAGCCATGCTTCGTTTCGTTATTTGTGACAACCATACAGAATTAGTGTTCTGGAATGTATCATGTGCTGATCTGGCCATAAAATAACTTTAATGCCTTATTAGAAACACTTGTTTCGCAAAAACTTACTTTATGCATTTGCATAGCAAATTTCAGAGAATTAATTTGATTGATGTATTTTGGTAATTGTTGATGAAAAATTTATAAAATTCAGTATATTCATGAGAAAATTATTCTTTGTATAAAGTGTATATACTATTTAATTTTAATAGTTTAACTGGTTAGGATTAAATAGTTTAACTAATTAGAATGGTAATATTATATTTGTTAATCAATGAAGGAAGCTTTTCTTTAAATTTTACCATATAAAAAAGTAATATAAAGATAACTGCTAAAGAGATGCAAATTACAGTAGAAAGTTAATGATTTTTAAGAATTTAATTTATAAAAGGTTTGTAAGATCATTCACGGTTGATATTATATATCACGTTTTTTTTTATAAGGCCGTGTAAATTTATGCAAGGTGATGCAATAATTTTCTAAATCTATTCCGGTAATCATTTATAGAAAGTAACTATGATAGTCTTTAATTTCCAGATATTTAATGTTTTGAATTGATTTTTAAATAAAATTGAAATTTTAGAAATTAAGAGTTCATATTAGATCAAGTGTTTTTTTATGTATCTAAAGTTTTGGTTTGATTATTCATCTAAAGAAGTTATAGGTAAGCTAACGTGAATTTTATTTACTTTACATAAATACATTAATTTAATCAGTTGGATATTTTTTCATAAACTTGATTGAATATTTAAAATATTTATGGCATTTTGATTTAAATTGTTACTTGCAGAAATTAGTTAAAATTTAACTATAAGATTCATTAGTATGAGTAATCAAATATGTTAGTTTGTAAAAAATTGGTTTTAATAATTATAATTTAAGTTATTTAGGATTTACGAATTTTAGGGAGTAAGTCATTATATAAGTTTAAAATGCTTTATGTTATACTTTATTTTTATTTTGGTATTTGTTTATATAAATTCAAGATCTAAATAATAAAGACTGCTTAAAGTAAAACATTTTAAATACATATCCAAGCAATGGTTCAATTGAAACAAACGTTTGTTAATAATGACGTATTATTAAGAGTTTCTATCTCTTAGATAAGAGTCTTGTTTAATTTACTTTATTATGTAACCTGCATATTAAACTGATATTACATAGTTAAAAATTGTATTCAAATATTTGTTTTTAATTTCCATATATATTTGAAATATATTGCGTTTCTAGGATTGTGTGATTACTTGCAACATAGTTTTGGAAATATTAATAAACATATCGTAAATCCAAGATTGAACTGAATAATTAATATATTAAGAATTGAACCAAACGAAAATTTCTCCCATTTATTTACTTACTTTGAAAAGCTAATAGAACAAATTTATTTTGCTTGTTGCCAAATATTGATGTTTAGAAACTTAGTTATATAAAAGTTTACATTATTTTAACCACAAGCTTGATTAAGACTGTATTATAATTCATTCGTATATCGAAATCGAAATTTTTCAGTATATCTAAGCAAAAGCAGTAAGCACAATTAGTTGGAAGCTGTTTTTATTTATATTGTACATCCACTGGAAGTAATACATTAAAACATCTCATAATAATTTTAGTGATTAAAATTTTACAATTTAATAATTCGATTTTATGAGCTTTTGTTTTGACTTGATGTTTTCTTGCAAGTAAAGCACCATTGTAGTTGAACAGCATTTTCAGTTATTACAGAGAATTTCCACCTCTGATCGTTTAAGAGTTAATTGTATATTATGTACGTTTTCAAGTTTGTTTTGCATAATACATTTGATTTGTATTGAGGAAAAGCATAATTTTTTAAAAACATTTTTTTTAGTACATTACGGAGTAAAAACTCTATGTTTTAATATGTGTTACAATTTTATAATTATATTGTGCAAAGAATTTCAAATGGAGAGAATTCGGCTTTATTAATATTCGCATGAAATTGCATGGTGAAAAGGATATTTATCAAATTACCATTTAAAAAAATATTTTTCAAATTACCATTTAAAAAAATATTTTTCAAATTACCATTTAAAAGAAAATATATCAAACAACCATTTATTATTTTTGTCACGAAAAATATTGACAAGCTCACCAATTTGGCAATATCTTTTGCAATTCATTATTTCCGGAATATTTCCAAAGAACACTGAACTGACAGTTGTTTGTTTATATTTTATTAATATATCTTACGATGAAAAAATTACAAAGTTTCCTCCAAGCTGAATTCCAGCCCATGTTAAAATTGTAAAAAAGTTTTAGAATTAAATATAATTTTCTATTTTAAACACTAATAACTAATTTTATACTTAATATAGTGAAACTCTTTTTGAATTTTTTATTGATGCTTACTGATTAATCAATATTTGAGAAATATTTTTTTGTTTAAGTTGGAGAATACTGTAAGGTAGTTTTGAAGTACTTTTCGACTAACTTTACTACATACTTTCTATTATCACAGAAAAGAAATATGATATAATTTTATTGGTTGTAATCTATAAATAAATTTTAGTTTTAAAATATTTTTCTAATTATTTTTGTTCCTATTTGAAATATAATTTTAGGTTGTAAAACCTATAAATTCCAAATAAAATATTGTGATAGTTTCTTATTTTTTCAAGACAAATAGATAGGAGATATATTTTTATTTACATGTCTATTTTTATTACTTTGTTAAATACTTTATGTAACGTCATACTTTTACACTCTCTCTCCTTTGTTAAAAACGAACATGGTAAATATAGCTTTTCTATTGTTACTTTCAGGACTTTTTTATAAGTTAAAAATCGTAAGAAAGAAGTGAACATGCTTTAAGAAGAATAAAACAAATCAATGGCGAAGTATTACCACTTTAACAACACTTTATAATGCAAATACGAAACGAGGGTCCTTGTGTCTACGTAGTTCTCTTAAAAGCGAGAAATAAGACGTAACAAAAAAGTTTTCGTCGCCGTACTACGAAACATCAGGGTAATAAAAATTCTCCTTCTAAATGCAATTGCATTTTATGTCCAATTTGTTCTAAAATGTTTTATTCATTAGTTTTTTACTCAAGTATATTTCTGGCTGAAAGTTGAAGAGCTTCTTCGTGATAGGAAATTTTCATAAATAAGAAATGTTTAAAATAAAGGTATAGCTGTAATATTTTATAATTTCATCAGATTGGAACTTCTTTGTTGTAAAATACAATGTATTTATGACAAGAATTTAAATGAAAAAGTATAAGAAATTAAACTGTTTGGTAAGTATGGTTAAATGAAGTATTTTGAATACATTTTTAATTGGAAAGGAATTCTTGGAACTCTTGCAAAAATTTTAATTTTCTGATAAAAATGTAAAAAGAAATAATAATCAGAGAATATGTAGTGTTTTTGTAAGGGATATTCTGGAGACTAAGTAAAGAAAATATTTTAAAAGTGGCAATTTTTTAGTCTTTATTCGTAAACTATTAGTCGGGATAGTCTCTAAAATTGACTATACTGGATAAAGCTTTTGAAGAACTAAAATTATTAAATGATAAACATTAAAGCTATAAAACCTTTAAAAAAAAAAAAAAAAAAAAAAAAAAAAAAAAAAAACTGAAGTCATTACACACACATTATAATAGTAGGAGTAAACAAAAGCAAGTAAACTAATAATTATAGTATCAATGTTAAAAATATGAAAAATAATCAATACACACTTAACATGCTATAAGATCTTTTATATATGATATTTTTTGTACAATTTTAACGGATCACTGGTTTAATAAGAAGTCATTGAGAATAATGTCCCTTATAATTGAATAGATATAACAATAGATTTCAATAATTAGTTAATTAGCTTTTGCATCAATAAAGGAAACTGTAGAAGAATGTTTGTATTTAAGAAAACAGATTAAGTGAATAAAAAGAAAGTTAAAGCTCGTATAATAGTTAGTCTATTAAAAAAAACGCGTTCCGTGCATAACACTGGAATCTCAACTAATTAATGTATTATTTTGGCAGATAAATAGGATAAATGATATAAACTACTTAGAGGAAAGCTAGTATATTATTTATGCCATTTCATTAAAAGTGTACATAAAGCATCCTTTACATAAAACAAATCCTAATTAGATATTATTTACGAGAAAGTTGAATGTCAGGTAAATGCATCGAAATTATCACTAATTGTATTTCAATTATCTTATAAGTAGTAAGTAAATACTTGCAAAAAATTTAAGTGATGATTTTGATAAGTGATATCGCTCATTTATTAAATGTGTATTTTATGCGAACGTATTTAATAAGACCACTTGTTATCGTAATGAGCATATATTATAATGATATGTTTAAAGGCTATTGTGGATTTAGGTTGAAGATTAAAGGTTATTTAAGGTATTTTGTATGGTGCATATACGTTAAATTACCTAAGAGACTGGTTAAAGATATTAGTTCAATTATATATGGTTTATACTATTTTAATTTTGTTGTGTAAAATAAGTTATTATGGATTTTCTTAAACAGTTATTTCTATATAAACTTAATTGTGAAAAAAATTATAGTTGAAAAGTGATTTTCACGTACAATAATATGAATATAATAATTACAATATAGAAGAAAATAGTTTAACCGAATAATATCAAAAGCAGTGTTAATTTAACATTATTTGTAACACAAATAAAATTATCTACAATCGAACCCCGCTTTAATAAACACGGGATGTAGTGAACACTCGGTTGTAGTGAACTCTTTTAATGGTCCCGACCGAACTCCCATTAACAGTTGAGAAAATGGTAGTTCGTTTATAGTGAACTCAAATTTCATTTCCAAATTTTTTGTTCAGATCTATAACTTTAAACTTGAATGAGTTGGTAGAGAAAATGACAGCATTCCTTTACATTGTATCAAATTTCATTCATGTTCATCTGCTTGAACTATGGTGAATAACTTGTTAAGCAGCATTCCTCTTCTTCCTCTTTTCCCGGTTGCTTTTCTTCGTCTCTCCCCTCTCCCTAGTTTTATGAATCCACTATTCTAAGCAGATGTTTTTTCAAGAGCAGCAAAAGATGTTGTAAAAAATATCGAATTCTTTAAAAAGGAAAGCATTTTCAATTGAGGAAAAAGTTAAAATTGTCAAACAGGAACAACATGAATACAACATCTCTCTTTAGGAAGCAATCGTTTTGTTGGAAAAGTCATGAAATCAGGTGACATCAACAAAAATACGCAACTGATTCTGACATGCTGATCTTTCGAAGGATGTTGGAAGGAAATGACGTCACTGTAGAGGACAAAGACCCGACCAAGAAAACCTACCATTAGCTTCTTGGTGTGAACATTTTCCCAGGGGAAGTTCCGGGCCGATTCGAATCTTGCGATGACAAAGTTTGCATTTCGGGTGTTCCTACAGATGATGACATTGTAAATCTGAAGTTAAATAAAAGAACGATGCTGAAGAAGAATGTGAAATTTTGACATCTTCTATCTCGGAAGTGAATATCCTGAACATTCTTTTTACAGAAAATGTGGACGAAAAAACAATGGATTCTTTGCTAATTATTGATAACAAAATTGATGAACTCTGCATAAAATCTAATAATATTCAATAAAAAATAACTAATTTCTTCCACAGAATGTGAGATTAAAATCACCAAGCTTAAGTTGTATAACTATTTTTCCTTTTAATATTTGATTAATTATCTATTTAATTAATAATTTATAAACAAATTATGTACCGTCACACTCACTATTTCTGACAGTGCTACTGTCATAAGCTAAAAAATATTTAGTTTGGATCTAGTGAGCCCTTGGTTATAATGGACTAATTGTTAGGTCCACGGACGGTTTACTGTAGCTGGGATTGACTATTAATAATTTTGAATATATAGTTTCTACTAGATTTAATAATTATAAAATTATTGAAACATATTAAAATCTTATATTGAGCATATTGGTCGTTATAAGTTGTTGTACCTAGGTTTAAAGTTTTGAAATGCATATTTTTTCTGATTCATTTCATTTTTGAATAACTTATTTATTTATTTTCCATTTAAAGACATTTGCGTCAGTTCTAATTGTATACTATCAAAGATATAATTGCCAAGTTGACATCTGTTACATCTTTTTACTTATTTTAATTTTTAAGAGTTTCAGGCAAATACAACCTTCTAACACATGAATATGCACCATATAGGATCACATTGTATTTAAACTTAATCAGTAAAATTAAAAAATCAGTAAAAACAAAACGCATTTTTGACAAATATTAGCTTTAATAAGTGTTCGCCAAATGTTTAGTCTTTTGTAATACTGCAATAAGTTTTCGATTTTATTTAGTTCATAATGTTTATGATAACTGCTGCTTTGTTCTTGATCTTGATTTCAATTTCATATTCTGTGCTTTAACTACTTCTATTGGTGGATCCCTTGACTCTGATTGGCTCGAAGCCAGTCAAAATATAATGTATCAAGTCATTTTGTTTAGTATCCAACTGCGTGATACTTATATTATGCTGGTGCCAAGAGGTCCAGTTTCAAGAAATTGACACACACTAGTAAAACTAGTAAGAAAATCTTTGTATTTGACATCTCATATACATGGTTAGAAAGTAAATTAATATTTAAAATGTTCAATGTTTTATTCAAAATTAAGGATTTTACTCTTTTAATAGCACTATTCAATGAAGGCTACTAATTTGGAAATTTAAAAGGTTTGCGATTTCCTTGTTTGCAGTATATTTGTTGAAAAACACTTTTAAATAATCAATAAAACAGTTTTTACTATAATTCTCGATTTAAAACTAAAGTATTTACCCTCCCTCCCAATTTTTTTTTTTTTAAAGAGAATGCTCGGTTCATTTAGTATAGTTAAATGGATAATACTTTTTAAAATTATGGTCATTAAGTATCAAACAACATAATAGTTACTTG
Organism: Linyphia triangularis; assembly: GCA_963978545.1. Classification (NCBI taxonomy): domain Eukaryota; kingdom Metazoa; phylum Arthropoda; class Arachnida; order Araneae; family Linyphiidae; genus Linyphia; species Linyphia triangularis. Next base: position 47,846,581 of record OZ021727.1, on the reverse strand, counting down.
TTTAAAAATCAGACAAAAGCAAGGTATATGTACAAGATTAATTGTTATGTTATTTTGGCTTTTTATTTTCTTGCACTTAATCTTTTGTATGGATTTTATAAGCAATGCATGCGTTTTTTCTCGGAGGTGGTTTGTAAATTTATTTATCCTATTGTTGATATAAATTACAAATCAATTATAAAGTTTATACTTAAAAATAAAAATATTTACTTTCGTCACAATAAATAATTACAGATTTTCTTTAAATTTAAACTTGATTTTATACGTTAATGTTGTGTCACAAAATGAAAAAAGAAAATACTGGACAGCTGAAAGACATTTCAGTGTCTATTGCCATCTATCTCGCAGAAAAACTCTACAAATAAAACGACTTTCTTTCAAATAATACAGGAAATTGAAATAAATGCCATTTTTAGAAGATTGATTAAGATTTCGTGGCTATTGTATCCCATTGCGAATTTTGATCCGTTAGAAAAGTACTTTTTGTCTAATACATAAAAAATAAATTTAGTAAAAACATTTCTAAGTAACAATTGAATTATCTCAGTTAAGTGGACATCAGTCACTAAGGGTATGTTGTGGGAAAATTAAATGCAATTGTTTCAACGTACATTACTTACAGCTTTATTGAGAGAACGTGCATACGAAGATAGCTTTGTAATGAAATGTTACCAAAATTTTTTGTTAAAGGAATTTTAATAATTTGAATGTACCCATATATTTTTGTATAATATATAAAAGTTCGTTATTTTTTTTTTAAATATACAGTATAATTAAATATGAATGGGAAAACAATATTGATATAAATTAAAAGCAAAATGTTCATCTAATTAAAATATTTAACATTTATGCAAACTATTGATTTATCATAAAATAATTAACTATGTATGCAATGTGCAACCTTATGCTCATATATTTAGTAGTTCGTATCAGCATCAACAGCAGTTATAAGATGTTTTTACCAATGATTACCAATTACTTTGACAACAATGTTGAGCATATGTTTGGTTATATATAAAACATGGTTGTTAAGATAATGATAATCTAGCTATAGAGATACATACTGTTGAATCTAGATTATACTGACCTGATGAACTCCTTCAATATTTGCTTGATAAATATTTATTTTACGAAAGACAATATAGTTTCATTTTGAGAGGGAATGCACACAATATTATTTACTACTTATAATTTTCGAAAGATTAGATTTTAGGAAATTCGATATCTAAAATAATTATCGCTTTCTAAGTCACTTTTGTTTGAACTTTGAAAAATTGTGTAAAATTTGTAACTATCAAAATAGAATATTAGTATTTTACTCATTTTTAATATACTCCTAATTAAACAAAATTGTAACATAATATTCCACATACCTAAACGTTTAACTATAATTTCAAATGTTGATAAAAATATTGGAAATTTTTTCGCAAACTACTATATAAATTTTACTACTAACCATTATGACAATTTTCAAAAAAAGCAACAACATAGAACACAGTAAAATAAACGATATAGAACGAATTATTTAAATAGAAAGAAGGAGTGTTTGAAGATTGCCAAATTGAGCGAACACGGAAATGTTCTTGCATTATACATACTCATTTGTCCTTTTTTTCTTAAAAAAATAAAGAAATTTTCAAATGTAAAGTATCGCAATTTCTATCTACGTTTAAATTTTATGAAAACAACAAACAAGTCTTTTTCAAATGCGCTGAACAATGTTGGGCATGCTTGTGTTCCGTAAAAAAGATGACTTCTTTTTAAATTTAGCGTTAATATTCCATTTTATGAACAAAGATTGTTTCACGATTAAGAATTTTTGAAAATGAACTTTTCTGATTAATTACGGTTTACTTCCAGAATTGTTATAACAATGAGAAATACGAGAAATGCATAGTTTGTAAACACCTATTCTAAAAAATTATTTGAAAGGTTGTCAAAGGCTCATGGCAGCTGCTAAAAAACCACAGCATACTAGTATAATTGTGGGGGATGTCAAATAGTAGTTGATTTCAATGTCATATGCGGTATCCTTATTCAAATTTATTTGATATTATTTATACAACTGGCAACGTTCTGGAGAATCTGGGGATAATCATGTAAAAACTATTTAATTGAAGTCACATTTGATGCATTCAAATTGTTTAAATAAAACCTCTTTGAATTTTTCGTGATGTTTGGATTGAAAAGAGCACTAAGGCACTCTCCTGCCCGTAACAATTTTCAAAAGTCCATAGATGCGAAAGTTTTAGTTCCATTTTCTCCCACAAAACAAGAGTGGCGCTGCAATCCGACTAGATTTGAGACTGCATTACAGTGATATAGTTCGTATTGAAAATGGCTATTTTTATTACGAAATCTTTTATTTTTGATACAAATTGTCGCAAATATGTGCATTTTTATTTGATAAAATGTCATTTTTCTAGTTCCAACGGCATAAACGTTTTTTTTTTTAAATTATTATTATTTTTTTTTTAACAGAAATGTCGCAGTCCATTGGCAAGTCTGCAATCTCCAATGGCATTTTCCAGAAATCAAGAATTAGTCTTTCTCAGGAGATAAAATTCTTAACATTTTATCGGATGTTAACTTATTTTGAATCAAAATGTCCTTTTTAATACTGTGCTTATCTTTTAATATTATATTGACTTTAAAACTATATTGAACCATACGAAGCATTATGAAACAAACTAGTATTTTATAGAATATATGGCATATACTACAATACAATTTAAAGAGAAAATTCTGCCTGGGAACCCCCCCCCCCCCCACTAGAAATTAAATTAGATATCATTCAAAAGCAAATATGTTAAGTCTCATAAAAACTATTGCAGGACTTTCTACGAAAACAGTAAAGTGGCTACCAAATTGAAAAATTAATTAAACACTTTTTTTTATTGTAACTATATAAATTATAAAAACTTTAAAAGTGTATTAAAATAAAAATTTTAAGTTTTAGCACAGTTCTTAAAAGTTGCAATCAATTTCAAAAGCATGAAACTGTATTTGTGTTACGGTATAAAATTTCTAATTATTTATGGTGTTTTTCTTTGTAATTATAAATTAAATGCCGACTTTTAAATTTTAATTGGAAATCTAAAAAGTATTTAAGATTGACAGAGTCATGCAAAAAATTACAAGGTGGCCAAAGAACAACAACGCACAGTACTCAAAAAGAAATTAAAAAGTTTTAAAACATAAAACAGGATAACATCACATAAAATAACAATTCTGAGATATCGGCAACCAACCGAAACACATAATTGAAGGAGAAAAATCAGGCAACTGGCAGGTGTCCCGGAAAGAAAACTATAAGAAATTCAAAACAGAACACATTCTCACAAAGATTTTATATGGCTTCAGAGCAAAACATTTATTTTAAAATAATGAACATATGGAAACGAAAATGGTAAAATACACCAATCCATGTCATTAAAAGAAGTGACCAATATTAGTGTAACTGACAGTTATGCGATGTTTGTCAAGAACTTCACAAATATATTTCATCTCTTTTCTAAGGTATTGAAGTTTGGTATTTAAAATAATATGTAATAAATTCTTGTAAATTATTTGTAAATTTTCGTATCATTTGGTGTATACAAAAATATTGACTGGTGTTAGATCTAACATTTTTATTTTTAATTTTGACTTTTGATGTATACATTTTCCAAATTTTGATTTTTTTTTCCGTTTCTAATCTTTTAAATACAAAAATATGAAAATTTATTTCCTATTACGTGCTATAAAGTCCCTAAAATTGCTCTATTGACTTTGAATTGACATATAACAGGGCAACATTGTTTAAAATTGTATTTTTGTGGAATTGGTTGACTTTTTATTTATAGTTATACGAATTAGATTTTTTTGTTGTCTTGTTCTAAGTGTCACATACGAGAGAAGACTGCTTTTTTCAGACTTTTTGACATAAGTTTAATTAAATTAATTACAATACTGAGTAAGGATTATAAGGTCAGTGTGTTACAGATATTTCAAAGGAAACAAGTTGGATCGTGATAGGCACTGTTACTAACACAACTCTTTTACCTACTTTTCTGTTGCGGGACATTAACTTTACGCACCAAACAAAACTGAATGGCGACATTTAATGACTGAAATATCCTCTCGTTGACAACATCTGATAACTTTTTTTCTTGAAAATTTCGCTCGTTTTCATTTTTGAAAATTATACCAAGTTGTTGGGTTTTGCTGTAAACTTAACCTGAAAACGTCATCAAGAGAGTATACAAATTATAAGCCAGTACCTCTATTTACATCGATTTATTATTTCAACACACTTTCTGTCCAATTTGAAAGCACTTTAAATTGAATTTTTTTAATACATTATTTATCTTATAAAGACCTTCAAGCAGTTATCTGGTATATTTTTAAAGTTTAGGCTTAAGGAATTTCAAAATTATTTCTAGTTTCCATTTTTCAAATTTACTGTTGTACATTAACAAACTTACTGTTAAACTTTAGAACGTGAAATAATACTTCTCGACGAGACATTTATTTGATACATTCCTTGTGATTGTAGCATTTTCAGTTTTATCTAAGAATCTTGAAATTAGACAGAGAAACGGACAAAGATTTATTTAAGCTATTCTCTACATTAATGTTGTGTAGAAGCTAAATATAAAGTAAACAAATATTATATTTTTACACTATAGACAGTGTTGATTTTTTTTTTTAGATTTAAAATAAGTTCTATAAAGTTATTTGTTTCCATTAAAACTAATAGTTACTAAACATTGATATACTATTATTTTTTCAAAACAAGAAGATTTTTTTATTTGGAGATAAAGCTGTAGAGTATATTTAATTGTATTGAATAGTATAAGTAATCCTAGATTCTTGCTGAGAATAAAACAACGTTACAGTCAAATTTAAAACAAAAGAGACCCTCAGAGAATAACACAAACAATGTTACCTTAGAACAGAACACTGATTTAGAAAATAAAAAATAAAAGCGCAAAAAAGCATCACATTTTTAGAAGAGGATCTGTTCAAAGTTTTTTAAAAGTGCATTCGCTTTCTTAAGAACAAAAGAAACTAAAAAAAAAGGTGTTCTTGCTAAGATAATCAGAGAGTTTTTAAGTAAATGAAACTAGTGATTTCTAAAGACTATCTTGACAAAAGTTTTTTTTTTCGATAATTACAATTCTTTCTCGAATAATAGTCACATAATCCCGAACCCACATTGTTTCCTTTTATTACTCCCATTGAAGTCATACACGCTAATTCACTTAAAGGCAAAGATAATTTCATATCAGTGAATTAAAAGGGAAAAAAGAATTAAGATTCTATACTATTTATTTGGGCTGCCTTAATGAAGTTGAAAATTTTGTGAGTGGTTATAACGAAGGAAAAGTAACTTGGAACTATTGAAAATTTAATGATGAAAACTGAAAGAAGTGTATAGAGTTAGATAATATGTTGTCCAACCAGCGTAACAGAAAAAATAACTAACCTAATTAAATTTAACTTTAAAAAAAGTTTATTTTGTATATATATATATATATATATATATATATATATATATATATATATATATATATATATATATATATATATATATATATATATATATATATATATATATATATATATATATATATATATATATATATATATATATATATATTAACAGTGGTGTTTTTTTTTTTTTTTTTTTTTTTGAGACATTATTTCGCACTTTAGCACACAGCAGAATTTTTGATTTGATACTTTATCTTTTATTAAGGTATTAGAAATATATTATTGAACTCTAGTTTATGAAAAATGTATATTATAAAGTGCAGATTTAGAAATTCACCATTCAAACTTACTACAACTAATTTATATTATATATAGCCCAAATGTAGATTTCGTAGTGTTTGAACACAACGGAAAATATACCCATTTCGTTCCATTGATTATATTTTTCTGTTATTAAATGTTACCAAACTATACATGCTTGAATTCGGCTTGGTATCTAGTTTTAATGTACAGCAAAAGAAACGAGTGTAAAAGCGAATTTTAGTGATAGTATCTAAAGCTTGATTGTAAACATTGTCATCGACAACGAATTTATAAGTCAAGTTCAGAGTGACTGGATGATGACCTTTTTAAAATAACCACTTCTAGATTATATTTTCTGAAGAGCAAAGTAACAGAATTAAAGTATCGATTGTATTAATAAAAAAACTTTATTACATAGACTTTAAATTGATATAAATTGTTGGAAATATGAAAAAAACATCAACTATAGTTTCCTGAAAATGTCAACGAATAGTTTATAATATTTGTATTCAATACTGTATAAACTTAATGTTGCTTGAATTTTACACTATGTTTATTTACGATGTCTTTTCTATAAGAAACCTATTAATGTTAGATCAATAGTTAACAAATATAAGTGTTTATGACACTTCTGATTACACATTAAATAATCAAACAATATATGTTATTAATTTATTTTTCTAATTGGTCTCAAATCAGTTTAACTAATTTGAATTCTAAGCTTAATTTTTAAAGACAAAATAGTTTTTTTTTTTATTAAATAATAAACAACAAACTGCAGCATGATTAATTGAAATGACAAATTCAATTCCTTCCATTTATCCGAAGCAACCTTATTCACCCCCAAAAGGTATTTGTCTTGAGGAATAAATCCATTCTCAAATAAGAAGACGGATTTTCCCTTATTTACTGCTTCCTGATCCACTTATAACTTCGGCCAAAAATTAGATCACTGGCAGCCAGACTTTTTTCCCATCACAACACGTCCCCCACTAAAACCAGAGTCCGGACAAAACTTCATAAGGATAAACAATCTGGGATCCTCCAGGCGATAGGTTAAGCGGAGACACGTCCTGGTGGGACTTGGCGACATTTTACGGCAGCAGTGACAGAAACAAGGTTTTGCTCTCTGGTATTGTGCTGGAAGGTGCTTAGTTTTTTGGTAAAAAACGCCACCGAATCCACTTATTCGGCAGGGAATAGATTTCTCAAAGAAAAGTCCATTTTACGTGACTATTTTTTTGGTCGAATTTTTTTTTTTTGCTGTTTGGGAGGTTTAGTTAATCCTATGAATGGAAAATCATGTCAAAAGTATAAAGTATTTTTTTTCTTTTTTAATTTGGCTCTTATTATAGGTTTGAACTGTTATTGCTGTTTTTCTTTGCTTACTTTGAAGTTGGAAGAGAGAGGATAAATGATTGCAAAACTTATTCTTTAATTTTATTGTCGTATTAATACACATACTGGCTAATAAATCAGTGAATATTTATGAAAACGCTGTTTGTGGGTGTGGTTATTCAAAATTGTAGCATAACTCGAACGATTCACAATCTAAATGTTGTTACAAGCTATGATTTATTTTTTTGAGAAAACAAAGCAGAAAGAAAAAAAGAGAGAGAGAAAAAAAAAAAAAACTTATTTTAGGGTCTTAACTTTAGCTAAGATTTGCTAGGACAAACTGAGTTTTCTAAAATGCTGAAATTAACTGATAAAAATATTAACTGTTGAGGACACCTGGTTTTTATGTAATAAAAACGTCTGTTTTCAACCTTTTAAGTTTATAGCTCATTCTTACGGAAAGTTCAGTGTCAAGAAAAACGGTAAAAATCTATTAAAATGTATAAATATAAAAATTTATCTTTAAAGCATTTTTTGGCAATTGCTTGAAAAATTTCTTGTCTAATAACAACTACCTTCAGCTCATGCTTGATTTTGGCTAACTTGGCTTTTGTGTGGTGAGGGTACAACTGATCGCTGTACCAAATTTGAACGTAGAAGCATTTTCCACGAATGCTAATCTCACACAGACACACATGCCACTTTTAAGAATCCACTCTTCTGAATCCTGGACTTTCCAAAATTAAGAGATCATCAAACATATAGGACTATTTTTAATATAAATCCTTTATATTAACTTCGATTTTTGTGTGTGTGGGTGTGTGTGCGCCAGCCAGACAAATCTGCGGAGGCTTATTTAAGCCATTTATCATTATTCGATCGGATTGAAACATTGTCAATAATCGATCGGGAAAACAGATAGATACGATGTCAACGACAATGCATTCTCTCAAGTTTGAGGGCTGTCACTGTCGCTAAAATGGCCCTTTTACACATGCTTCTATCTTCGGTTAACTATTAAATTAATTTGCCGCCATACAATAACTCAGAAATTTTACTGATAAATTCATTGTCTAAAAGATTGCATTCTATCAAATTTTGTGGACCGTCACTGTCACTAAAAGTGTGCTTTTACGAACGCTTCAATTGGCGCTTGGTATTATTAATAAACATACTTCCAATCATCCAATCGAACTGAAACTTAAAAACTTGATACACTCGTTGTCGATAACAATATTTTCTATCAGGTTTTGGACCAGTCACACAAAAACTGCATTCCGTTTCTATTGCCTTACGTCAGACTTGACAAATTTTACTCAAGTTTCATTTTCCAGATTCCAAGCTTAATTCAAACATGTTCAATTTGGCGGTATTTAATGTTTGAAACCTTCCCCTTTTAAGGTTGACGAGGAAAATTCTTTGGAAAGATAATTAACCCAATTTCCGTCATCCAATCAATGTGAACCTCAGCAAATAGACACGTTGTGGATGACAATGTATCAATAGAGTTTTTTGGGCAAAAAAGCAGTCAGTAAATAGTTCGAAATTTATCTTTTGTTCGTAGTAGTCAACTCGAAAGCTCGATCTGAGTTCAACAAGTTGCGATTTCACATAAAAACTAGGGATGTGGAACATCGTACAACTTTTGTATTAAAATGTATGGTGTTATTTACCGTTTTCTTATTTTCACTAATTTAACTGAAAATGGCCAGTTTGGCAATATTTTGGCAATGATTTTTTACTAGAAATTCAAAGGAAAAAAAAAAAAAAAAAACTTGCCAAGCATGGCAAAACTGGCGATGTTATTCGATAGAACTTTCTTGTGCGTATAACAGAAAAAAATGAATCGTTGATTGGCGATACTCAAAGGTAGAGAGCTCTGTGTAAAGGCACTTGTTTTTAAAATTTGTACGCTTTTATAGCAGCTATACGGAAATTTGGAGGTATGGATATTTAGAAGACCTTAAGAGACATTACCACAGCAATTTTGATCAAAACCGGTAGAGTTGTTTTCTAGCAATCATTGAAAAACAAGATTTTTTGCAATGTCCGCTACCTTATGCGCACGCGCGATTTTGACGCAAAACCTTAATTGTAGGTCTCATAGTCACCACTAACTCGCGCACCAAACTTGAACGTCGTAGGTTAATTTGTAAGGGAGCTATGCTGACCACGTACACACATATACACAGACTGAAATTTTTTCTAGATAACTTTTTTGAAATCTGGAAGTTCCAAAACGTGCAGATATGGGGGGAGGGGGATATATATATATGTATATATATATATATATATATATATATATATATATATATATATATATATATATATATATATATATATATATATATATATATATATATATATATCATCCAATCAATGTGAACCTCAGCAAATAGACACGTTGTGGATGACAATGTATCAATAGAGTTTTTTGGGCAAAAAAGCAGTCAGTAAATAGTTCGAAAATTATCTTTTGTTCGTAGTAGTCAACTCGAAAGCTCGATCTGAGTTCGTAGTAGTCATATATATATATATATATATATATATATATATATATATATATATATATATATATATATATATATATAAGACGTACCTATGTTTGGTCAAGAACTGTCACAGTGAAACTTTTTGGTTTGTTAAATATCCGATATTATTCGGCCATGAAAAGATGTGTTTGAAAGATGTGTAAAGTATACTATATTATATATATATATATATATATATATATATATATATATATATATATATATATATATATATATATATATATATATATATATATATATATATATATATATATATATATATATATATATATATATATACATACAGATATATATATATACAGATATATATATATATATATATATATATATTTTAACCGAATGCTATGCTCTTATGACCGAATGCTATACTTTCCTTATGGGTAATTGAAAGTAATTGGCAATTCATATAAAGGAATTATATTATAAACTGTATTTTTATGGGTTATATTATTTGTTTACCCTAATGCAATATTTGTTTAAAATATATTACTTATGGGGCAATTAAAAGTAGAAAGAACTGCACTGTGTCGAACAGAAACATCTTTTCATGGCCGAACAATATCGGATATTTAACAAACCAAAAAGTTTCACTGTGACATTTCTTGACCAAACATATGTACGTCACTTAGACCAACCACCTAAAAATATAAACCATTTAACAGGTATAAAATGAACTCATTTTTTTTTTTTTTGTAATTGACGATTATCGCTACCTTTTTGTATGAAAACTTCCGTTTAGAAGTTATAAAAAGGAATGAAAATTCATGTCTGAAAGTTGAAACTGTGTTTTAATAATAGAATTTGTATGCCATTCAAATGAAATTTTAACAAACAATAATAAACTAGGGACGGGGAACATCGTACAACTTTCAATTACACTATAATACTGACGTGGATTTTTGTCACTCACAGTTTTTATATCTTCATCATTCATTTAGCAAAAATGGCTAGTTTGTCGATATTTTATGTGATAATTTGGCGATATACTTTTCGATAATTCTTATATTATTCTTTATTGTAAGTGAAACTGAGGAGAGAAGAAAATACGATCGTTGATGAGGATAAAGATAGAGAACTCTGTGTTAAAGTCATTCGTTTTTTAACTTTTTACGCCATTAAGGAATTTCGGAGGTGGGGATGTTTAGAACACTTTAAGAGGCCTTACCACAACGATTTTGAACAAAATCGTTAAAGTAGTTTGTTAGCAATTACTGCAAAACATGATTTTTTCAATGACAGATACCTTATGCACATGCGAGATTTTGACGAAACCCTTAATGGTAGGTCCCATGGCCCTCATAAACCCAATTATCACACCAAATTTGAACATCGTGGGTCAATTTGTTCGGGAATTATGCTGATCATGTACTCATAGAAAGATATTTTTTCCAGATCACTTTTTTGATATCAGGATGTTCCAAAACGTAGAGAAAGGCGAAAAAAAAATATATAAATATATTTTTTTGACCGAATACTATACTTTCATTATCCTATGCATACATATGGGTAATTGAAAGTAAAAGTTAGAAATATATTTACTTTGAATGAAATAAGTAATAATATATAGTTTATATACAGGATTTTACTTTTGGAAATTTGATCGTTTGTGAAACTTGTAAAGAAGACTACTTAAAATACGATTTTTTTTTTTGTGTGTGTGTGTGGACATTTACCAATTTAAAATCTTAAAATTTATTAACTGCACGAAAAGAGCTAAACTTACCATGCTTAAATAACAACGAGTGTCATAGAAGCCAAGAAAGCATTTCAGAATGATAACTCTCAGATTTGAGGTAAAACTACATTTTTATTTAAACTTTCTCTTATGTGAGCAGCAGTAATGAAGACAACATTAATAAGATAACGAGTATGTTTAGAGATAATTATCGTTTAAAAATATTTTGTTTTTATGGAGGACTGAATAAGGAATTATCGATAAAGAATCACAAACAAAAAACGATTTTTAAGAAAAAAATATTGTTTTCCAATATTTTAAAGCAGCAATTACTAGCTAAAACTTTTTCATTATGAACTCTATTTCTTTTAACGTCCAGATAACTATGTTAAAACAGTTACAACTAGAGATATATTTAGGCACTGCATTTGCTTTCTGTAACAACATCGAGAAAAAATATCAATTTCCGCAATTATATTAAAAATTTATAAGAGAAAAAAAAAAAAAAAAACTTATTGAATGTTTCTGGAATTTTTTAAAAAAAGTATTTAAAAAAAATCACATTGATTTCAAATGAGAATTTATTTATTGTTCATTCCTAAAATTACATTTATTTAAAAATGAATATAAATATTTTTTTTATATCAATCTATTTCTATTATATTTCATTAAACGTGTGGAAGCATAAATATAATCCAGTATCATTTATCCTTTTGAAGGGAAAATATAATTTTTTTTATATTCTAACTATTTACTTTTTTTAATAATTTTTAAAATACGGACAACATTTTATTTCAGTGACAAGGCTGAAGCTTTCACATATAATATAACGTTTTCTTTTGATACGTAGATTATAATTTAAATAAGCAAAGGTCAACAATTTAATGTCAGTACTAAAAACATTTAGAAATCAAAATTTAATTTCAAACGTAAGTCTTCAAAAGTATTAGTATAATTATTTTTACTATCAGTCAAAAAATATTTTGCTTGAAATGTCTTTATTCATTCAATTTTATTTTTAAAATTTATTTAAGAAAATTTAATGCATGTATCATACAGTAGAATCTTATATAAAATAATAAACTTGTTTCTGAAATGGACCAATTTCATTTGAATGAAAAATTTAATACAGGACAAATATTATCTTAAATTCAAATATAAAACCATAATGAAAATCTACTCCTATAGAAATCTTATATTAAAAGACAAATATAAAAGTTTAAAATCATAATGAAAATCTAGGAATGTATTTTAAATACTTTGTCGTTACAGATATGAGTTAGTGGAATAGTATATGAATGCATAATTGATTTTGACTGTTAAAATATTTTTTAATCATCGTTAAAGTGTAATTTTAAAACAAGCACAATTTGTATGTATCAGAGTACTTTTTATATGTCATACATTTAAAATACGCTAACTTTTTTTTTCTCATTAATTATACTATTCTTTTTACAATTGCTGTATAATCACTTGTTATGTTTATGCAACCCCAAGAGAAAGTACTGATGCGGTCTTTCTATTCCATCCATATTAATGGATACACAATGCGTTAGCAAATGAATAAGGTCGTTCTTTTGTTGTCGGCAGCCCGACTATCCTAACAGCCCACAGGCAGAGCAAATCCCATGGGAAGCAAGACAAATTACTTGACCATCTATTCGATGCATATTTCCATAGACTACATCGTATTTTTTTCTCCATCTTCTCGTCCTAACCATAACCATTGAGGCTCATCCATTAAGGCCAGTGGAATAATAGTCACTCTGTTTAAGGGTGAAATAAGGAAAAAAAAAAAAAAAAAAAAGCTGGGACGACATCGGGCCAATATCGTAGGCTCTTTCGCCTTTGGTTAATGGGAGACCCATTTCCTTCTTCTTGGGCTGCACTCAAGATGACGTCGGGTTGAAAAGCAACGATTAGAAAAATGGTTGTAAGAGTCGGTTTTATAGGATGACGTGGGTCTTTTGTTTCGCTGGAATGTCACATTATTTATTCGGTCAGTTTTAACTAACTCTTGGACGAGGTTTCGAAAAAGATCGCTTTTAGGGTATGGGGGCATTAGCCTAAGAATGGGTATTCTTGGATGATGTAAAATATTAGTTTTCTAAACAAACTGAACTCTTCTTTCATTTTTGTCACTAGACAGAGTAGCTCGATTGACTCAACATGTAAAAATGGTGGTGCAGTTTAAAGGGATTAATTCAATATTCAAAAATTTATCTTCTCGTTTTGATTTTCGTTAAGCTGTTAAAAAGTGGGATGCTATACTTAAAAGCAGGTAATTGACTGACTTAAAAATAAGTTTCATAGGTATTTGAAAATAGTTTAAAAATATGTTTCTGAGGTGTCATAGGAAAAAGCTTATTGCCTTTATTGTATCCCCCTAAATAGTTAATGATCAAAAATTCCTAAAATAATTTCATTAAAAAATTTATTAAGACATTTTTATGCTTAGAGTTCCTAGAAAATCTCTAAGGTACTTTAGAATTCGTAATTTAAAATTTCGTGCTTTAATAAGCATTTTAGGGCATATAAAGAAGACCTTCAAAATTTCGAGTTTATTCATTCAAACGTTTGGAAGAAATTGCTGTTCTGCTCAAAAGTATTTATGTTTTTATATTTTTATTTCGATTATACTTGGCATTTTTTGGTTAAACATTTTTGTTTAATTTTTTTTCCTAAATTAATTATTTGCTTTAGCTTGAGTAATTAGGGTGTGATTATTTAAAATATCTTAAGAAATAAAATATTTCCTTACGCCTTGCTATCTTGTTAAACATCAATGAAAAAGATATGCTAATTTGTTAATTATCGAAAGAACTATGTCTTCACCAATTCTTTTAGTTTTATTAAATCATTTCTTTTGTTCTTTTGCTACTAATTATTTGAAAACTAATGAAAGCTAATCAGTAGCAAATTTTCTACTCAGAAGTATCGCCTTAACAAAAAGCCATGTATAATTATTTGAAAGAAAAGAAGAATGACATATAGAAAAATGCAATTGGTTCTATTTTTTAATATATTAAGATTAATCACTCGCGACCTCGTACGCTGTTTCAAATTTTATAAAAATTATTTCTGATGTGTAGTGGAAAAATATAAGCAAAACACAAATTTATTTAAACTTTTTTCTATTAGTCATTTTTAAATTTGCAGACTCCTGTAGAATCAAAACTAATCTGAGGGAAATTTGACATCTAGCCAAAGTGAAAGAGTAATATATTTTTAGAGGAACATGTTGCAAGACTTTATTTCTATATGAGTTTGTTTTGCATTAAAAAGATTGTGTTACACGATTTTGAATTTAAACTGACGAGAGAGAGAGAAAGAGAGAGAGAGAGAGAGAGAGAGAGAGAGAGAGAGAGAGAGAGAGAGAGAGAGAGAGAGAGAGAGAGAGAGAGAGAGAGAGAGAGAGAGAGAGAAATAATTGGACATAGTTTTAACACTTATTGAATATTAAAAATATAATTCGTTATTTGTTTCTATAAAATAAGAATTATTAATTTAAAGCATTTAATGTTGAATTGTTTATAGTAGTTTTACGATTTAAACAATCTTTTTCTTTTTAACACTAAAATTAAAATGCCACAAATTCTATGGAATTTAAATGCTAAAACATTTAAAAGAAAATTGAAATATAAATACTATTTCAATTGATGCAATAATAAGCGATTTTGTAATAAAAATAATGCAGTAATTATTTTTATTTTAGTTGTTAAGAAATGCATTCTTTTTAATTGTTATTTAATTATTAAAATAAAACTTTTAAGTAGTTTTTGCATCGAAGAGACGCAATTTTTAATTACAAACAGTGTTTGAAAATTAGCTGTGTAACTACTTTACTAATATACATACTTTTTTTTTTATGAAATATGCAAATAAATTAAAAGTAATGTACTATAATAATAATAATAATAAAAAAAAAATAAAAAAAAAATAAAAATTCTTAATCCTATATACTAAATATAACTGAAAAAGATACTATCAATATATAAAATGATATTTACTATGGGAACCACATTTAATTAAATCATTCTAAGTATAAAATTTTCTATTTTATAGATATGGGGTTGAAAAATGATTCTTGTCTCAACTACTATTTAACTAAAGAAGTTGCATGTTTTACACTGTTATTACTTCTGCAATTTGTATGTAATGTTTAGTAAGTCTATTCATAATAATTTTTTCATATATTATGAAATATTCAGGATGCACAAAAATATATTATTAAAATATTGATACATTTATTTAGTTAAAAGCCAAATTAAATAGATTCATGCACTATTAGGAGTTTAATAAAAAATATTTAAAGAAATTTTTGCCCACTTGAAAAAGTTTCCTTAAAAATAATTTTGTATTCTTGCGGAAAAGGCAATATGAAAATAAAATCATCTTTAGAAAAATAGCATTGTCATTACAATTTAATACTAAAAGACATTTGGTAATTGTTTCCATTGAATTCAAAGCTTTTTATTAAATATTCCTTTGTAAAAAAAAAAAAAAAAAATAATAATAAAAAAAAAATTAAATAATCTCTATTAAAAGATTTTTTTTTTTTTTTGGAAGATATAAAGTATTTATTTTAACTTACTTTTATATAAAATGTTTCTAGTTTATACCTTCCTCCTACATTGCTTCCTATATTGCTTTTAGTGTAAATTTTGAAATGTATAAGCTGAGTGCAACATTTTCAAACTTTCATTTTCTCTACTTAATTTTTACATTTTTTATAAATGAAAACATACATGAAACCACTCATAAAAATGCAGCTTTAATTTTTTTAATAGTTAGGGAAAGGTAAAGTGGATTCTTGTAGAAAAAATCGTTTTCTGTAGATAATATACATTTAGAATTTACAACAATAATTACTTTTAACCTATTAAACTTTATTACAATATTGATGAAATTGGTATTCATTAATCATTTATTACTGCATTTATGATATAATTTGAAAACAAGGCTTTAAAGTTAGTCATTTCATCATTCCAACGAAGTGTTTTAAAGTGCAACACCAAAAATTTCCACTATTTTAATTTAATGGAAAATTTTAAAAATCTCAAATATTTACTTGGAAACAAATCATAAGTTTAAAACCATAATGAACATCTGGGATTATTCATTAATTACTTTGCTATTAATTTCGCATTTATGTTAGTCAGTTCATCAATTAAAAGCCAAGGACGTACGATGACAATAATTAATATACTTTACTTATACATATTAGAGTAGAGTGGCATATTAGCTATTTAGGATAAGCAAATGAATTATCAATAGAAAGACACACTGAGAGAGATGTATTTGGAATTGTGAGTATCAATGATCTAATGTGTACGAGATTCTTACTGCGCAACAAGAAATTAAGTGTTATTAAAAAATGATTAATAAAGTAAAATAATATTTTACTCACCATGCTCACCTTATTATAGTTGTGTATTTGTATTTTGAAGTTTTGTAAATATATTTAGAGAGTAAAGAAAATTAATGAGTCCCAAAATGATAAAATAAAATGTTAAATAATTTAAAATATGTTTACATTCACCATATATTATACCGATATCGATGGATTATACCCGATTTTACTATTGTAAAACCTATCCCCTATTTGTTTAAATAAGTTAAGGTTCTCATACTGCACAAACATTTTTATTACTTGATAGCTTTTTAATTTAAAAGTTTCGTAATATTTGTTTCATTATTATATAATAATTTTAAGATCATAGAATTATTCATTCTATGCATTTGAAAAGTAAATAACTCTTATGAATAGTAAAAGAACAGAAGTAACTATGGAAAATTAATTTGATACCAAAAACGTTGCAGACGTTTTACAGTTGTCAATAGAAAATTAAAAAAAAAAAAAAAAAAATGCATTGCACAATGTGACGCATATGAATAATTTATGCAACTTAATAAATTGTTCCTCTTTTGTTTTATTGTAAAAGAAAGAAAATGCTTCTTCAAATCTACTAATATGTAAATTTCTTTTATTTTGAAGTTGACAAATAGCACTTTTTTTATTTTTTACACAACAAGAATAGTAAATTATCGAATTTCTGGGAATTTTTTCGGTTTCTTTCTCAACATTTTTCGGAGTTACTCAAATAAAAGTATAGTATATGTGAGACATTTTTCTTTCAGGTCCCTATACAAATATACATGCGATTCATAAATTGAAAGAATAAAGTGGGATAGAAATTTTAAAATTATTTTGGTTATATATAGAATGATTTTTTATTAATTGTTATTTTCTCAAATTTAATATAAATATTAAAAATTGTATTAGAAATGTATTCTTAGGGCAATATTACAATTCTGCTTAATTGAATTAATTAATAAAGTTATTTGAATCAATATCTTAACAACTGGTATTAAATTTTTCCATGTTTCTGTAATAAAATGTTTAAATTGCACTTTTTTCATGTGTTTATTACAGTTAGTAAAAAACTAACAGTATTTGACTTTGAACCAGTCTCAAGTCAAAATTAGACTTGGGAAGGCTATAAACTGAATGTAAAATCACTTGTGAATTTTTTCAGTTAAATTTTCTATCCGTAATTAATGCGTGACAGATTAAATTTTAATAAGAATGGTATTAACGTGTGGGAAGATTTAACTGGTAAGTGACAATCGTTTGGCTTTCTGGAAAATGCGTTTGAAGACTTTTCGGTTTGTCTTTTTCTTCGAATGCCTCTTAGCTACTCTGTAAATAATTTCTGAATTAATTAATGTAGTGACGTAAACTCACTTTATATAATTTAATATTGAAAAGTTAGAACAAACAATTCTAAATATTTGATTTCAAACCTTTGTTTACTAAATTATATGCTAAGTTTTCATTTTTATTGCGTATAGAGTAAACCGTATTTGGAAATTAAAAAAAATTGTATGGTTATTTTACAAATAATAACTACATCATCACGAGGATTACGTCAAACTTATTTTTTATATTCCACATTGTGTAGGTCATATTAATAATTTTTAAACTTATAACTAATTTTTATCGACATATTAATAAATTAAAAATTTTATAGCATTTTGCTGTGTTTTAACCTCCTAGTGCATAATGTAGAATATATTTTGCATAACTTATCGAGAAGAAATCTTAAAACAAAGAAAGCCTCCATAGCACATGATGCTGAATATGTGATTCATTAATTATTCAATTAAATAGGAAGATTGTTTTAAATATTTTTTCAGCAGTCCTAAGACAAAATAAAATAAAATAAAAATATTATTTATTAAAAAAAGAACAAAATCACGCACTAAAGGGTTAATTTAAAATGTCTTGAAAATATAATGAAATCATTGATAAAATACACAATGTCATTCAATATCTAAAAGTATCGGTTGAAATAAACTTTTTTAAGAAGAGTCAAACATTTATGTTCAGTATATATAACCAGTGAATAGCATTTTCAACTTGTTTTTTAAACTGATTCCCTGAAAGATGATCTAGAATAAAAAACCTTTCACTAAAATGCACTTTCAAAGCTAAGAAAGCCTGCAAATTAAAATGCAGACAAAGATAAAAATGGAATAAAATGCTTACATGAAAAAATATATAAAATAAATTATATTCAACAATTTGTTTGCAACCATTAATTTTGGTTGATATTCTCAAATAAAGCATTTATATTAATATCACTCGACATACTTTATGACCATAAGGCATATCCACCTATATTTATCTAGTAATGTATGATGCTTATATCTAATGACAAATACTAGAATGTCTGTTCAAATCCTAGACGTCTGGAAGCTCTATACAATTCTCTAGCTTCAAGAACATTTGAGTATGTAAACTTCAGAGTAATCTACAAACTGGGATATTTTGCCATTCCTCCTACAAAGACTTATAAAAGATTTTCTTATACCAATCAGTGAATTTAGAAAGGAATGGATTACATGGTTTGTCTAAGAAGAAATCATAGTTTGGATAATATTATACTTTAAAAAAAAATATCCTTACTAAATAAAAGTTACGACATAGTATTTGAATTATGTGAGATATTATTACATAGTATTGCGAATCGTGATGGGATGAGTATTAATAACAAATTTATATTTAATGAATATTTAGAGTCAATGTGCTAAACATGCAATTAAAACTATCATAGACATTTCTTATTTAGTTTTCAGATAAAAAGTCTACAGACTTAAAGTCATACAATATTTAATTGAATTGATGAAAAATACAGTAGAGATAAAAATTTAATATGCGATCTTGATGATGTTAGATTAGAATAAATAATGTTGGCGAACTTTTATTTGTAGTGCTGTTTTGATTTACATGGATAACAGAACAAAACTTTGTTTCGATTTGAACTGAAACATAAATTAATGAGGTACTGATGCTTGACAAATTTAAAAAATAAAGTTAACCTCACGGTCCAAATAATTTTACCTTCGCAGTCCAAAATCATTTTACATTTATATGATTTTACATTAAAAAAAAAAGAAAATGGGCTGACATTTTTCAAATCAAACTAATTTAAATAGTTTCTTTCGCATGAAAATTTAGTACTTTTTTACACAATTTGATATAAAGTACAATTTCACGTGAGTATTAAGAAGCATAGAAAAGCAATTTAACAAATTGTTAGATGTCACGGCCCATATAACGGCCCATCTGATGGCTGTGGGCTTAGCGCTCTGGCCTCGCATGCTAAATGTGCAGGGTCGAATCCCGGGTTCGGCATGGATGTTTGTTGTGGTTCGGAATTCACGTTAGGCTGTAGGTCATTGCCTTATTAGCCTTCATTGTGCATAAAAATAGGTCGCTGAGTGTAGAAACCAACCAATCACGAACAAATAACATTGAAAAGAGCAGATGAGTCTAAACTTAATATCTTTATTTATTTGTAAGAAAATATCTTCTTAATGCTAATGCAACGTTATATAACATATTTCATTTGATAATTTTAATGGAAATAATATTAAATGTCAAATATAAACATCATAATATTAGCAATATAATGATGTATTGAGCAATATGTCTTCAATATAATGATAAATAAAATAATTATGCTATCAATATAATCATATTTATATCATCAGTTCATTATTCTAGATATAATTTTATTTAAAAACTAATTAGTTTGTATTATATTAAATTTCTCTAAACAATTTCATGATATTTATCGACAAACAAAATAAACAAAGAAGTAAACTAGTTGCAAACTTAAGTACCTTTTTTTTACTGAGCAATAACTGCAGTTTATCTTTCATATACGAAGAAAGGGATTATAGTCTCGTGTAAACAAAAATAGATGTGAAAATTCCATATCAAAATCCGAAACCATTAAGAAAGTAATACAATGAATTTATTTTAAAATCGTATCTATTTCAATAGTTGCTCCTTTATCTTAATATAAATTAACAACTTTTTCTCTATCTAATGAAATGTACTATTGTATTCAAATGAAAATGTTAAAAAGTAAATCAAAGAAAATAAATTCAAATAGAAAAAAATAACAGTGATATCATTAGTTTTAATATAAGATGTTCAATTATATGAAAAATACTTTATAAAGTTATCGTAACGTTATTTTACTTCTTCCAATTGATAATTTTTTAGTAAAATTATTATAGAACAAATAGATCATTATATAATCAATATATTAATACATAGATAAATTTACAAAACATTAATGAGTATATATTAAATTCACTTTGTATGAAAATCTTTGAATCAATACTACTACTAGACGAAAAAGAAATTAAAACACAAATTTAAATATGCAATTTTTTGAAAAAAATGATGGATTCTGAATTTAACATTATACTTAAAATGTATATAAATAATGTCTTTGTGGAGACACCGAAATATTCATATTCCTTTATACAGATTAATGATTCCTTAGATGATTTTGAAAACGGATCAGAACTGAGAAGAAAAGTAAAGTCTTAAAAATTAAAAAAATAATTTAACTCTTAATTAGTATGGTAATATATTCATTAATTTTTTTTTTTAAATTAATGTACGGAAAATAGAAAATATGAATAGGCCTTTTTTGAATATCACTACAAAAATTAATAAGTTATAATTAAATTTTCATTTCATTAGTAATTTTTTGCATCTTATATTTCAAAACAATTTTTTAGTAAATATTAGTTGAGGCATGCTTTTTCATGTATACGCTAATTAAACAGATATTCATACAAATGAATGGCTTTAACAAGCAATTGCAGTATTTATTCATGTCAATTCCAAAATTAAATTGAATCGTGTGTGCTTTAATTTTAGAGTTATTGTTTTGAACTGTCATATGAACCAAATCGAAACAAATATTTTATATTGACTTTGTGTATTTTTTCTCTGTAACGTAGTTAAATTTGTATTTAAATAAATGCTTCTTTAAAGAGTTTTTTAAAAGATTAGGTAAAAAAAAAATTGGAAAATTTTAAACAAAATTCACAAGTAAACACAAAAACTTTCTTAAAAAGTTTTTATTTTTTTGAACTTTTCTCACCCCATCCCATCTTAAGAGATAAACTTCTTTAACCATCACAACTTCCTAGAGAATCGGATTGAACTTAAATTCAACTTTACGGAATCGATACCTTGTTGCGCCTCACCAACCTCACCGAAAACAAACTTCCTTCGAAAAACTTCAGACGAGTTACTCCCTGGGGGGATCAAAAGACGCTCCGATCCCGAACCAAGGGACACCCCCCCCCCCTTGTGAACATTCCCTATTTAATAAAAGGAAACTCCGGTGAAAGGAATTCACCCTATTGGATATTTACCTTTGAATCCCGACGAATCAAAGGCGAGAGATGTCCGCTTGGAGAGGAAGAAGATGAAGAGAAACACGTGGAGCGACATGGAGAGTTGTATGGGAGGATGAAGATGAAATTGTAAGGATCGTAGGAGGCAAGGGACGGGGATGACTGAACAGTCATTTAGAGACACGAGGATCTGACTCTCGCGCGCTAGAGGGCTCTCGGGTCGCCGGCCAATCAATACGTACAATTCTATTCGAGTGGCGTTTCTTCATTAATTACATTCATGCTGAGATGGAGAGGGATAAAAAGAGAGATAGAATTAAAATAAAAGTGGTGGTTTGGTTTTCTTCTGGAATGACCGCCGGGTGTAACATTAAGGGCTTAGTTCTCGCAATGCCCCCCAGGTGGGAGATAAGAGGGAAAAGGGGGCTATAAAAATTGGATTAAGGGGAAGAAATGAGGAATCTTATTGATATGTAGGCGAGGGGAATAAGGGGGATGTTGGAATGGTTGAGGTTTTGGAAGTGTCCTGAGGAGGTATTTAAGTTCATATTAATTTCCCAGACAACTTTATTAAGTTGGAAAGATGGAATATCGTGGTCGTGGAGATAATGACGGGGGTTTATTTGGAGTATGTGGATTTTAATAATGCGAGAAATGAATAAGCGTATGCTCGTTTTAAATTTCTTTTAATTCAATTTACTGATTCCAATGGATTGCTATACATTGTAAGTGAATGTGCAAATTACTTTGGAATGGTATGAATTATTTAACCTCTTAGGACTGGTGGATTATTTTGTTCTAGTTTTAAATTATATTTTCAACGTTCAGATCCTTCAAAAGAGATTGTGATTGATTTAAGTTCTAATAATATTTGAGAACAAATTAATTAAAAAGAAAGCTATGTTACTGACTTATGTGCAATATAGAACGTTTATTTTAATCGAATTTTATTTTGATTTCTTTTTAACAATCAGTTCTTATCCACAGTTTCTGATACAATTGCAATTTATTTTAGTATGAACGTTAATCTAAAGTAAACATTTTGTTATGCATTTTGTTTGCATATTATAATAGCTTAATTATTATTAAGAATCAACGAATCTTAAAATATCTATGATTCTTCAATTACAATGCTCTTGTGTAGCGTAATAACCCTTTTTATCATCAGAGAAAAATAAAGTGTTCTTTATAATAATTTTAATCAAAATCATCATCTCAAACAAAATGTGCATTATTTTCTGCAAATTTGGTTAATTAACTAAAATATTTCGTATTGACAAGTAATAACTGTACATTATTCATAATCTCTGATTTTTATTATTGATCAGAAATATATCAAATAAACTCGGTAAGGAATATATAAAATAAGTTTGTTAAGCCGTATATGAAATTGAAATTACATCCATTGTAAAGTATACAATTTTTCAAACGATGATACTAAACAATTTTAAGACATAAGGTTTTTAAAAATGATTTTAATGAAAAGAAATGTAATCTTATTTTTCCTTTACTTATATAAAAATGAAAGTAGAATGTTTACTGTAAACAATTTGAATAAAAGTAAAATTTATTGGTAATTAATTTTGCCATATAGATTAAAGTCCCGCAAGTTTCACTAATTCTTGGATTTAAAAAAAGAATTAAGTGGCGATACAATTTCTAAACATAATAAAATTTGTTTTGCCGTTTTAGCTTTACTTGTTTGAATTCGGATTGATTGTGATGATATTTTCTATTTATTTCCTAGTTCCGATCTAAACTGATTTAGTTTACCTTTTTTATTGAAAATAAATTTTCCTCTTTATTAATAAATATTTTATTTAATGGGTTTTTCATAGTTAACAGTTTGTCATAGGCACACCAAAAATGTTTCACTCCGTGATTAATATTCAATACACCCTAATTTTACGGTATTTTTTAATTTGGGCAAAACAAATATACAAGTTTAAATTAAGAGTTCGATAAAATCTTCACTTCTTGTATTAATTTAATTTAATTTATAAATAATAAAAAAAAAATAAAAAAAATAGTGAATTATGTTAAAATCCATATACAATTTTCAAATCCCAATTTTTTTTATTGTACAAAATTTAGGTTTATATTGTTTTATTGCGAAGGCGGGGCAACAACAGATTACAATAAAATTCAATTGAACATATCAATAATAAATAAAACTGTGATAATTGAAATTGAAATATAAGTAATAAAAATCAAAATTATTTCTTATAATTTCTCCCTATAATGCGCTAGTAGCAGAAAGATAATAATGAAAAAGAGGCTGCATATATATAAATTTTGAAAAGATTTAGAATAATTGCTGAGAGATACATATAAATTTATTTTACTTGTTTTTAAAAAAATAAATTTTTATTACTCGAGACATCCTATCAAAACTGGTAAAAAGCGTAAGAAAAAAAAATATTTCTTTATCCCTTCCAAGTTCAACTTATTGTAGTACATAGACAAGGTACAAAAGTTTTTATATATTAATTAAAAAAAAATAATCCTAATACATTTTGCATTAGTATTAGTTTAATGAAGGCTGTTTTGATAGTGACTATTGCTAGATGTAACTGTCATTGATAGTAGAATAGAAAGCTTAGGTTTAAAATTTTGGAACCAAATAACATCAGTTCTAAGAAAAGTAAAACTTTCTTGTTTTAATTTATTATTTATAAATATCTACTTTCACACACACACACACACACACACACACACACACACACACACACACACACACACACACACACACACACACACACACACACACACACACACACACACACACACACACACACACACACACACACACATATAGTTTATTGGCTTATCATTTGTAAGTAAACTGTACTGAAATTTTTAACGAATTCTATAATAATTGCAGAATATATTTAGAGCCTAATAAAGGTGTATATGTTACCGTCGATGTGTGAAATGTTGGCATTTTATATAATACCTAGGCTGTTTACAGAATGCCGAACGCTTTTAAGCATAGTATAAAGCATGAGAATTATTATATATTTTCCTCAGGCATCACATATATCACCCAGGCATTCTATTGAAAGGTTTATGTTATTAAGGCATTGTAAGCAAAGTAAAAAAAAATAATTCATGATAAGGTTGTTACTTAAAAGACATGCATTTTTCTAAAATACAAATGCTATTTTGAAAAAATAAGTTTGTAGTGCCATTAAATTTTTTTTATTAAAATAATGAAAGTAAATATGAAAATAACACAAAAGAAAATTATAAAATTCTTAATATTAAATAAAATAACACTTTTGTATAAAAAAGAAGAAATTAATTTTAACCTACTTGTTACAACAACGCAGGTTTAAATGAAATATTCAATTACATTTCATCAAATTTTTCTTATAGAGACGTTTATTATTTTTTCAATGAATCAAATACGTGTTTCCTAAATTAATAAGGCCGAACAAAAGGTATAGTGGTTAGCGTGCTAGCTTCTGGACCGCGAGGTTGCGGGTTCGAATCCCGTGTTAGTCATGGGTGTTTGTAAATGTATGTTGGCTTGTCTAATGACGAATGTTTCGGGGCATTATAGCCCTCGTGTTGCTGACGGCGCCAAATAATCTGAATACAACCAACCTAAATTAATAAGAAGACATTAGTGACTATTTTTTTACCATTTTAAATTTTAACACATATGTTTTAATTTTGTAGCTCTTTTTACCATATTAATTGTATCTAAGGATTTTAAACGTTATAACTGTAGATGAAGCAGTTAGTGGCCGACCCCAGTAGCATAACAACATTGGCCTATATTGCATGGTACTGGCCTAACCCGATGCGATGAAATATACTTTAAGTTTTGAAATATTCATGCAAAGTTTTAAAATTAAAAAATTTTATTCCTAAGAAAGGATGGGTGGCAAAAAAAAATTATTTTGGAGATGTTTATTTTTTAAAAATTGTGCTTTTTGGACCGGTGCTTCAATTAAAGCTAGAATTAACCAATCTTCCAGAACCCTCGTTTCTGGCATTGGCTACAAATAGCTATTCTACTTGGAGAAATGTATACATAATCAAATTTAACCTAGGTATTCTCTTAGTAGTAGCATATTCATTTTACTATAAAAATAAATTACATACGTATGGTAAAAAAAAAAAAAGAAGAAAAAAAAAAATTTACAAGGAACTGAACTTCAGAAAAAATTATTTTCATTTCTAGTTTCTGAGCAGCAATTGCTAATTTACATAAAAAAAATGTTTAACACTATTTTATCACTAGAGAATTTTAAACGATTATTTGTAATTAATGTAATGAATAATATTATTCACAAGGTGTTACATGCGAGAACAGTCACTATTTCAAAAAATGAATCTGAAAGTTGTAAAAAAAAAAGAGATAAACTTTTGTGTATTAAGTTTTCTTGTGTTTTTTGTGATGATAAGTTAAACTTAAGCCTGAAAATATTTTCCTAATATATATATATATATGTTGTAATGACTATTTGAAATGATTTTTTCATTATATGCCCTCGAAGATGGCTTATATGCGTATATTAAAAAAGAAGAGAAAAGTGAGGACAAAAATTTTAGAACAAGATATGGGAATATTTAACAAATCTTTAAGTTATTTTTAATAGTATGCTTTTACAGTTAATATTTCATTAAATAGCAGATTCCTATCAAAAATAGAAGTTTTTTGTTAATTCTTCACAGAAACTGTACTGTTTAAACACCATTTAAAACATATTTAGGCCTACATATAATAACATTTATTTATAAATACTTGAGTTGGTAGAAGTTGTTGAATGAAAGGTTTAAAGTATACACGTTTATAATTCCCTATTTAGAATATTTTGAAATTATTTTATTTGGGCATTCATACATACTTTTAAAAACAATTTGCTTTTTTTAGTGAAATGCTTTATTGATTTAAAACTTAAAAATTAAAAAAAAAAAAAAAAAAAAAAAAAAAACAATATGTTATGATTGAATATTTAATTTTTTAAGATAACTTTGTGATAAATTGCGTTGCTTGTCAATTAAAGTTCAAGAACAATGAATGACATAATTTCTCTTCATCAACAAGTGCTCTGTGATATGTTATGCTAAATTAAATATAAATTTATTAAAAAATATCACATTTATGGGCTACTTAGCATATTACTACTCTCATGTTTAAAAATGATTCTCCGCTTCTGTCAAAAGACTCAAATTAATATGACTGGCGCCATTACTTCTCGCCAAACAGTCTACCAAGGACCAATAATTTTCCAATAAAACTGTCTCAAGAAGCTTTTGTTAGAAATATACAGTTGACTGAATCTATCTGTTGCGTCGGTGCTGGTTGAAGAACATCAAAATATGGTCCCAAGGAAAAGAAATATTTTTTTTAAAAATACAACCTCATTTATCTAGTAGCTAATCCTCTTTAGAATACTTAGTATTTATTTAATCAGAAACGTCATTACAATTGAATGCAAGCTGAGGTTCAATTTAAAAATTAAGAAAGGAAAAAAAAAAATAGATCGCGATGTTTAAAAAAAAAATCAGAGTTTATATTCAATTTTTTAATTTTAAATTGCTACATATTTTATGTGTTGATTTTTTGTTTAAAACATTTTTTGTTATATAATGTCTACTTAAAAAAACATAATGTTTGAAATTAATATTCAAATTATTAAAAAGTGGGAATCAAATTGTGTGTATTTGGAATGGTTCTTGGGGTGGTGGGATATTACGTGTGTAACTAAATATAATTATTGAAAATTACTGCAATTTTAAAAATAAAAATGCTTGTATTGCCTGATTTAGAATTATACAGTACCTTTGTAAATAAAGACTAAAATAAATCAACTACCGTCGAGAGTTAATATGAAATGTACTAAAGCAGAATGAATAATAAAATAAATATTTAAAAAAGTAATGATTTAAAAGGTAATAAAATAATGTTTTCAAGGATAATAATAATGTCAAATAATTTATGTAAGGTAAACAATTGAGTATAGTAAATAAGTGTGGTTATTTAAACACTTCTAAACTTTTTAGAGTTGAAATACTTCAAATAATAAAATAAATATTTAAAAAAGTAATGATTTAAAAGGTAATAAAATAATGTTTTCAAGGATAATAATAATGTCAAATAATTTATGTAAGGTAAACAATTGAGTATAGTAAATAAGTGTGGTTATTTAAACACTTCTAAACTTTTTAGAGTTGAAATACTTCATTTTAGTGCTAAAAAAATTCAAATACAAATTTCCGTATGAATACAATAGTTACAATTTTTATTTTCTATATTTACTAAATTTAACATACATTCGTATCAGTGTAACAATAATTATAATAGATAACTCATTGGCTAAAAGTTTTCAAACAAGTTTAATACTTGGGTGCTCTAAATAAAAGTACCAAAATGAGGAAAGGGAGGATGCTTGGGAACAGGATTTCCCATTCCATTGATAGAAGAACATCCCGGGAAACCCCAGAGATGTGTTTCATTCTGAGTGAGCAAGAGAAAATCAATGCGCTTTTATCCGTAAAAGTATTAAAAATAATGTAGCGAATATCTTTCATGGCATTGCATCTTGTTGGTTTGTTTATTGTAATGTTATGATGAATATTTTAGGTTATATAGTAAGTCATTGATTATATATTACGTGTAAAAATAGGAAACTGATCGTATTTGTTTTGTCTTTTACTGAGAATTATAATCTTATAATGAGATGGGAATTATTGTAAAACTATAACACTTAAAATATTTCGAGAAAACCAATTGATGAAATTGATAAAAGTTAAAGTTTATAAACAATTCAATAACATTTGTATAGAAAGATTTTTATGTTATGGGTTAGCTTGGAATCTCAGCAATGGTTTTATGGTGTTTAGAGCTTTTTTTAGCTTTGTATATGTAGTGAAAAGATTGCATGGTCTTGGAGCCTATAAGTAAACTTTCATATAATGTATGCTTTTCCAAAACATTTTGGACAACTTAGAGCAGCATTAGCCACTACGCGGGCCGGATTTGACCCGCGACAGATTTTTTTTTGATCACCATCATCTCACAATTGATATCGACTAAAACAAAGTAATCTGGAACTACAGTCTAAATATTTTTATTAGAAGTTAAGTCAAGTCCCGTTGTCCCTTTGGAACCGAAGATTCACTTCTTTTTTAGACTTTAATTTACTAATAATGAAAATTATTAATTTTTAATTCTTTAAAACAAAGAACCAATTATCGAAATTGAAATTTTATTAAGATAAAATTAAACAATATTTTTTTTTTTTTTTTCAATTTTCAGAAATGCTATATATTGTTAAATAGATAATAGTTAAAGATACATATATTGGTGTATCCGGCCCACAAAAATCTCCAGCAAAAGCCAAACTGCCAGCCTGAAAAAGTTAGTGGCGGAAGCTGATTTAGACCAATTATTTAAAGTCTTTTAACTTTTTATCATCTTTTTAGAGAATTAAGTCTTAACACGATGAGTGAAATATATTGAAAAAACTAAAATATTTTCTCCTAAATTACCGAAAATGAATGAATTCAGTTGGCTATAAACTTAAGGGAATGAGTTTACCCTTCCACAACGGAAACGATGTTTAATTAAAGTGATACATTTACTGACTACAGAGTTATAAAAAAAGGTAAAAATAAGTAACTATGAAAATAAAAGTCGTGTTTTCCATGTAAAATTAGGAGTAAATTAAAATAGTTTACATAATATTGCAATTTTAATTACCTATATAATAATTGAATAATTTTGCACTAATGCTTGTAGTAGTATAGTTTTTAAGAAATTTTCATATCAATATCTCATTTTCCAATTTCAAAGAGCAGCAGTTTAAGGACTAAAATAGTTTTCTGTACAATGCCAATCCTCGTCTTTTATTGCATGCCTTCAAGAAGAAAGAAGAAAATAGAGATATCAAAAAGAATAATTTGGTTCTCAGGGACAACTTTTTTATTCCCAC
Organism: Linyphia triangularis; assembly: GCA_963978545.1. NCBI lineage: Eukaryota > Metazoa > Arthropoda > Arachnida > Araneae > Linyphiidae > Linyphia > Linyphia triangularis. The sequence continues at coordinate 47,816,552 of OZ021727.1, read as the reverse complement.
GTCATATCGACATCCGAAGACTTCACTGGTGACTCATTGTGAGTGGTTGGCACATAAAGTTTTGGTCACATGACGTATGCCGACCGATTGCCACTGGCGAACTGGAAATATTAAAAGAGTGGGCAGATAAATATTTTTTTCTGTCGATAAAGTATTTGCTTGGAAAGAATTAGGAGACGTAACAGAAATATAAATTAAAGTTGAGCAAATATTAATAATTACCTTGACCTGAAAAGGTGGAAAGTTACTTAAATGTGATTTATTTATAGGAGTCACAACTGTTTGAAAAAATGTAATTGGGTTTGCATTATTAATTTTTATGTGATCAAATATTTTATTAACTAACCAAATTTGGTTGAGTATCTGGGTAGTTAAGATGGTTTTTTTTTTTTTTTTTTTGTTTTTTTTTTAAATAAAAGTATCTTTGATTCATTGGCATTTAAAATTGTCATCAATAAATCAATTGGGCTAAATTATCAACAATTAGATACATCTAAAATTTAAAAATTAATTTAAATTAGCAATTTTTTCAAGTTTAAGATTTTTTTTTTAAATTAATTAAATACACAATGACTTCTAAAAATACTTGTTTTGATGTAATATTTCTCAATTTTTTTTGTTAAGGTAGGCACATTTGATTGAATTGTTTGAGTTTGAGGTACTTACGTAATAAATTTACTACTTTTCTTCATAGGGGAAATCTCGCCAATCGCTCATTTATTTTCCTGTTGCCAAAAAGACAAAAAAAAAAAAAAAATGTTGTAGCTTATTGAGTTCTTGTTCATGAAATCACTCCCAATTGATCTAGCATTCTTGTAGAAATTTTATTTTAAAATCAAGAAGAAAGCGAATGACAACTTTTTTGTATATTGTATTGGTAATGACATAATTACCAATGTAGCTTTAATGTTGCATAGATTTTATTTACTTCAATTGATCGATTACGTTTGGTGAACTTGTTTTTACGATTAAAATTAATACGTATGATTCCAATGGGTAATATATATTAAATCGTTGACAGTTGACGAATTTAAATGATTTAATTTCATTATAAATTAAACTAATTAATTTTATGAATAAAACATTATCAACAGAGTCCAATTACCAGAATTTTTCTCCCAAAGTTCAATTTTACTTGGTTACAGTCTGTAATGTATTTTTGCATTAAAAAACAATGATGATGATGATGAGATAATATGAATATCAATAACTAGTTCATCGATTCGCAGAAAAAGTTAGCAATAGGAAAGAAATTCAACGTTTGGCAAGATTTCTGCTACGACGAAAAAGAGTAGGCTATCAGTACGTAATTACCGAGATTAAATGTTTCAATTAATCGAAATACTTCAATTTGAATGATTATGGATAATTTAGAATATAAACATTTTAAAAATCAGCAATTTAAAATATACGTTTTGAACTCTGTATTAGAAAATGTATCATTTTAAAAGTTGGACATGTTTAACAATTTTAAATTAAACTAAAAAATAAGTATACAGAAAGTGGTGCAATCCGACTTCTTGTAATGTGGACAACAAAAAAATTATAGAAAATTGACCGGTACTTTACAGTTATTCTTAATTTAACAAAACATTTAAATGTGTTTATTTAAGAGTCACGAACACAATTTGGCTTTATGATGGAAAACATAACTCAATAATAAATAAACATAATTAGTGGAAAAGTACAAAATATTTTATTTTTTTATATTTATTACATAAAAGAAATGGTAAAAGAAAATTTATATAAATTTACCTTAAACATATTATTAAAGAACATTTATTTTCCAACGATTTTCAATTTCTTTTTAATTAAATATTTATCGACAGGTCTAGTAATTAATAGATAAAATGTTATATGGAACAAAACATTCAGCATTTTTTTTTAATAAAAGTTTTATTTGCAAGGCAACTATACTTAACTAGTACGACGATTTTATTTCATTATACTCTTTTTGTCATATTTTACAACCAACTTCAAAACCACTTCATCAGTGATCATTAATACTTTAATTATAGGCAGAAATTGAAGTAATTACGTTTTGTTATGAACAAATAAAACAAGTTAGTTTAAAATAACAATTTTAAACTTTACCGTTTTAAGTGCTTGACATATTTAATTGGTTCATAACAGTCCAGCCACTTCCCATCGATTTATGAAGTTCTTAAAAGTAATTAACAAAACAAGCAGCCAAACTGCGTACCAGGTGGCACAAATTAAAAAGAAAATTGTAACTCATTACTGGAATTAGTTTGCATATTATTATTTAAATGTAAAAGTTATTTAAATTGTTTACTTAAGTAGAAAAGGTAATGTGCCATTCGTCATATTTTTCATCCTTATCTTTTTGTTCTATAAATTATTTAGTTGTGTGATGAATTGGTGACACAAAATAAAATCCATCAGAGGTGTGATGTTAGAAGTTTAATAAGATATAAACAAAAATAATTATTTACAAGTCACGCACACACCACAAAACAAACATTAATGCAATTATCCTGGGAACATGTACATTGTACAGTACACAAAAAAAATTCGAACGATGGCTATATCTTCGGAACTAATTATCGGCTAATGCTTTGGTTTGCACAAAAATGTTTTGCTTACGATTTCCTAAACAAAACATGTCTGGTAATTTTTTTTCTTAGGGTGTTGCTTACTAAGTAAATTTAACTCTATCTTTGAAAATTTCAATACGAACCTCTATTATTTATGTTTTCATTCAATTTATAGAGAAACACGTCAGTTGAGAAACACGTTGAGAAACACGTCACTTATCAGCGAAAATGTTTTGGCTGATATTCAGGGCGAATCTCTTTAAAGGCAGGAAGAATCGAACTTTTGCTTGCTTAAAGACTATAAAGAACCAAAAGTCAAAAGGGAATTAAAAAAATTGTGGAGGGGTTTTCGACAATAATAAATCTAATGGAAGCAAAAAATCTACTTGTTTCTATTTAAAATTTGTTTTATTAATTAATAATTCATTATTATAACACTGTTTGGTGCAAATGTTGATTGTTCTTTATGATTGGCATTTTAACACTCTATCGTTCGATATAAAAATTACTAAAATATTTCAATTATTTAAGAATTTATGGCCAAAAAAGTAATTTTTTGTTTTAACATTAATTTGTCAATTTTTTAACTTCATTTAAACTACTAATTACTCATTGGAAAATTATGAAATTTGGTATTTAAACGTTTTTTCTAAATCTAAATATGGTTTAATATTATAGCGTCCATTGAACTTTTTAAAGTTTGGTTTAGTTTTAGTGTGTAGACGACCCCTCACGATACAAAAAAAAATATATATATATAGAATTTCTAAAGACCTTCCACGATTTACAACGGTACTTGACTTCAGTTATTTTATCAATTAGAATGCAAAATGTAGACATCGATCTTTTTCTCTTTTTTTTTTGCATACTGTAGGGGAATTCCTGAATTCCTGACCTCACATGTTTACTGATCTATCGATAGAGTCAATTTGAATAATTATCTACTCTAAGTAGGTCCTCACCATATCCATAGATGGCGTTAGTAGTACAGCCCGGGGAGAATTATACATAGAATGTCACAGTTGCAGTTAAAGGATTGTTAGAGGATAAATATTTTAATGAAACATAATGTATTATATATATTTTTTCCTCTCGAAGTACTTACATTAATCATAGGATTCGGAATTTATTTCTAATAATAAACATCAAACCCTAAGATATATGTACCAAATTTAAATTGACGAAATAATTACAAATGTTCTTTGTCAGAAATTAGTTTTTCTGCAAGACTGCAAATGTCCTCAGAATCCTATTATTCCACTGTCTTACTCCACATTATCCTTAAATTATATTTGTCTTCTTCATTTCAAGTTCATCTAATTCAATAATAGAGTTTGTCTCCATTTCTGTAGTTCCTTACAATCTTTTTCTATTCTGATATTTTTTCCAAGGGTGGCTTACGAGTAAGTTGATATTTCGGAATAGAAATAATTCTTTGATTGATTTCTTGGATTTTATTTTTCATGTTTCTTGCTTTCCCATTTTAAAAAGTTGAAATGGGCCCATTTCACAGATGATGAAGTACATTCTTGCAGATCTTTGTACTGGAAGTTGGGTTATTGTTTTGTTATAAGGCTTAACTTTATTGGAGATTCGTGGGATTTTAGATAGTGCTTAAGCGTCTTAACTTAACCCAGAAAGAAATTTACCGATTTTTTTAAATTTTTTTTTAGATTTTTGGAGCGTAAACGAATTTATCATTGACTTTTTTTGTTTTAGAAATTTACAATGATCATTTTCATGAGGCATTCTCTTTAAGGGGACATGGGACACTGAAACTACAAAAATATCCCCAAAAATGAAGTTTTTTTTTTGTTTTCGTTCTATCGATGTAGCTGACGTCACTAGCTTTAATTTCGCTAAAATATATATACTTTAAAATTTTCGCATTGTATCTCTAATCATAGTCTTCAAATTTCTAATATCAAGAACAAAATGCATTACAGAATTATTAATAACTTTCTACGTTTATAACATTTAATTTAAAAATTTTGTGACCAAATTGGGTTTAGTTTATTTTTAATTTAATTTGTTAATTCAATTTTAGAGACTGATATTGTCCTGTATGGAGTGAGATTTCTATATTCTTCTATTATATACCTTCTGCGATATATAAATATATATATATATATATATATATATATATATATATATATATATATATATATATATATATATATATATATATATATATATATATATATATATATATATATATATATATATATATATATATATATATATATATATATATATATATATATATATATATATATATATATATATATATATATATATATATATATATATATATATATATATATATATATATATTCTTTAATTTCAATTTAAGACCTTACAAAATTTTAGTATGGAAGTGGAAATATTTATATAATGGAAAAAAATTCTAAATTGAAGTTGAAATTAAATCAAAGAACCACAAAAATTGAAATGCGAAAAGTGGTACAGTACCCCCCCAAAAAAACAGAACGATGGCTATATCTTCGGTTCTAACTATCGTAGAATCTTACGGTTTGCACCAAAATGTTTTGCTTGCAATTTTCTATATATCTGATGCAATTTTTTTCTTGAGGGACCGTATACTAAGTAAAAGTAACGCTATCTTCGAAAATTTCAATACGAACCCTTATTTTTTATCATTTCATTCGATTCAGAATACATCATTTACCCTAAATACCAAATTTCGTTGCATTATGTTGAAAAACACGACACTTATGAGCGAAAATATTTCGACGATTTTTTGACCGATCTTCAGAGAGAATTTCCATAAAACGAAAGGTATTTTTAAGGTGCTTCACAGCGGGAGAAATCGAACGGTTAATGTGGCGCGTTTCACGAAGATTAAAAAATACAAGTATTAGTCTAAAATTGCATAGAAAGTACTTGGATTTATAGTGTCATGTTTAAGATTAATACAAAAATAGCAAGTAAATGCAAAAGTAATATAATTTATTTACAACATTAAAGATGTGCATTCTTCACACGAAATAAATAAAATATCGAAAACTGTAATTGCAGAAATATAACGAATACTACTGATAATTAGAAAATTAATAAATATTAAATGTAGGCATTAGTAAACAGTATTTAGCAAAGCATGAATATTTTACAGAAATATTTCACTATAAACACAAATGTAACTAGATCGTTGAAATTATTTATAAAATGAAAAAGTCACATGATTCAGTAAAATTTTTAAAGGATAACTTATTGAAATTGCTTAAAAAATGTTGTTTTAAATAAATGGAATTTAGGAAAGCAAATTAAAAAAAAAATTATAGTTTACAGAAAAAATAATTAATAATTTAAAAAACTAAAAAACACGCTTTAATAGAAAATCAAACAAAAAAGTAGAAAATAATCAATAGATTAAAAAACTAAGAAACACGCTTTAATAGAAAAGTGAACTAAAAAGTAGAAGATAATTTTAAATAAGTTTGAAATAAGAATAGAGTGATTAACAAGAAATATTTATTTTATCGTAAAAAAGCGTGGGGTGCTTTTTAAGATATTTTCATAATGGCTCTACTTTTACCAATATCTGTCATTAATATTTACAAAAATTGACATCAAGCACCCCACGCTTTTTTACGATAAAATAAATATTTCTTGTTAATCACTCTATTCTTATTTCAAACTTTTTAAAATTATCTTCTACTTTTTAGTTCACTTTCCTATTAAAGCGTGTTTCTTAGTTTTTAAACTATTGGTTATACGATAATTGAACGTTATGCGATTTTCCACACCTCTAATTTACCTTGAATTAATCTTTGTTAGTTTTCAAAAGTCGTCTACTATACGGTCCTTTAAAGTGAGCGTTTTTTACATTTTCTCTAAAACATCGAGAACTAATAGTCAAAATGGAAAGAAAAAAATTATGGGGGGTTTTAGACCATGGTAAATCTAATGAAAGCAAAAAAAAATATATGTTTCTATTCAAAATTTTTTTTAATTGCTTTATTAATTAATAATTAATTATTAAAAAAGAAATTTATTCAAAAGCTGATTGCTATTTATGTTTGGCCATTTACAAACTACCTTTTGAAAAAAAAATTACTGAAATATATTAATTATTTAAGTATTTATGGCCAAAAAACCAACTTTTTTTTTTAACATTAATTTATCATTTTCTTTTTATCATTTAAATTACAAACCATTCATTAGAAAATTACGAATTTTTGTATTTCGCATTCTTTTTTAATGTTGAATCCAAATATGGAATAATATTATGAGGTTGCTATTGAACTTTTTAAAGTTTGGTTCTGTTTTAATATGTAGATGACCCCTCATGATAAAAAAAAACTACATACAATTATTAAAAACCTTCCACGATTTACAATGGTACCTTTTGTTTGTTATTGCAACAATTAGAACAAAAGATATAGCCATCGTTCTGTTTTTTTTGGGGGGTACTGTACAATACAAAAAAAAAAAAAATTGCAGTTAATGGAAACTTATTCTTACTTTATAACATCTCTATAATTAAAAAAAGCAAAGATTTAAAAAATACGCCACTAGTTCAGAATTTTTCCGCCACCTCTCATTGCGCAAAAACTACTGTATTTAATAATATGATATTTAATAGCGCACAAGTAGTATGGTATTTAATAGCACATTTGTAGAAAAATGATTGGGAAATCTTCTATTGAGAAAAATTAGAGATGCAAAGTTTAGTTTTTGATTTATTATATGTCAAATAGAACTAATTTGTATTTGCATTCACCGTGCTTTCCAGGGAAACTAACCACTGAAGTAATATAATTTTTCGAAGTCACAGAGCTCTATGTTTAACTAAAGCACAACATCGCCCTTTTTTTTAATATTCAATATAGTTTTGATATTGAATATCTAAATTTAGAAAAAATTCAATTTGCGATTTGCTTGACTGATAAATTATATGGAATTGACTCATTATGATTCATTATAAATTAAATTATGACTCATTATAAATTAAAAAGACTTATAAAAATTATAGATATTATTTTAATGAATTATACCACGACATAGACCAGATAATTAAGTTTCGATTTAAAAAATCAGAACTCACATTGTTGTATTGGCGATGGGGATGTGAATAACTTAATTTACTTTAAAAACGGTGTTTTATTATATGGCCTGTTGTTCTCCCATGTTAAAGTGAAGAATAGCTGGAGAATGAAATGCTGCCGGATGTACTATTTTGAAAACTACGGTAGGATAAGAATTATGTATGGCTACGCCCCAGGTAATATATGAGGACTCGTGACCGATCACAAAAATCCAAAATGTTCTTTGGTTAGTCAAAATTCTTCAAGAGTTACCAGTTACCTCATAATCTTAATTTTTTTCACATAAATTTTTGGGCGCAGTATTTTAAGTAGTGATTTTCAAAAATGTGATATATTTATGATATAATTTGTATTTGAAAAATTATCAAATTTTTTTATTTAATGTATAAAATAGTTTTTTTTCAGTAAGTCGTAAAAAAAAAAAAAAAAAAACTTCACTGAAAATCTGCAACCTTGGTTTTGAGAGTCGAGTTAGGTTCAGTGTCAATTTGAATGCAAAAGACCATGTGTACGATATTTTAAGGATAGTAATTCTTAGTTAATTTATTTCCATGATCACGTCAGAAAGTTTTCATCGATGGACGGTTTTCAATTATTATGAAATTTTAGTAATTATCCTAAAGCATAATGAGTTTGGGTTTTGACTAGCGTTAGCAAAAAGAAATAGACAATGTTTTTTTTTTTTTTTTTTTTTTTTTTTTTTTTTTAATGCTTGAGTTCACCTAATAAAGAACATTTGACCTTTTTAGTTTTTTGTTATTTAATTACTTGATAGTTGTTATGTATAACAAGATTTTATTTGGCTTGCAGTAATTATATCGCTAGGTTTAGCCGGGACCGCCGCGAATCAAACAGACTCTCTACTCTGTATAGGGCCCAGTATTAAGTTTTATGACGTCAAGTTATTTGTAGTTGCTTTTAAATAAATTTATATGCATATCAATACAAATTAATTTACGGAAATATCCCTTGTATGCAAAATCTGATGGAATAATTAGATGAATATATTAGGAGTGAGTTTAAAAAGTATCTAGAAAACATTAGAAATAATGATCTAGCAGTAATTCACAAAGATAAAAAAAAAAAAATTAAAAAAAAAAAAAAAAAAAAAAATGCTTTCCACTTATAATTGCTGAAAAAGCGTTTGAGTTAAGGAAGTGGAAAACACTTTATGAAAACAAAGCGATGTTATCGGTACACAAAATTGTAAAGGAATAGATAGAGCAAGAACAGGAGAGAATAGTCCAAAGTCATCTACCATACGAACTCTTGGGAAAAATAAAATGGTTACTGAAAAATAAAAGATTGTTCAAGTGATGGCTGCTGAACACATCAATAAGGAAGGAGTTTCGTACATGTAAGGATTTTGCAAATGTAAAAATTTGTGTTATGACATATGCAAAGCTGACGACTACGTAACTATTTAATACAATGGAAAAATCTACCCTTACCAAGTTGACTTAAAAGACAATATGTTCATGGTGACGTATATGAAGTTTGGTGCATATTGGAAATGGCCAACATAAGTGATGATCAGTGGTATGAAAAATCTGACGTGTTTAAATATTATCTCTATAAATTATTATTTCTGCTAGAAGAAGAGGAGTTTTCCAGATCAACGATTCTTTGTTTGGTGCAAAACTATTAAGGTAAAGAATACCAAAGTGAAATGTTATGATGTATGTGCTTTGTTTTTATCTTATTATACTTTTTCTAGCATTAAGAGTATATTATAGGTATGTGTGCTGCATTGTGACTTGCAATGTACTTAGCTAGTAGTATAAGGGCGGTCAATCAATTTTACTATATTCTATTCCTCTTTGGAATTCTTAATTGATAAAATTAGTTTATTTTTCAATGAATGAAATTATGTTTTTTTTTCGCTATATTTGTATGTCTAAACTGAATAATATTTTTTTTTGCAATATAATCATACTATTCTTTATCCCCAGTTCCTACCTAATACATTCTTTGTGGTGTTATTTAAAATATCTAAACTATGGAATTTTGGAACTGATGTAACTGATAATGTTTGAAATATTTAGAAATTCAAATTTACTTGGACAACGTTGTCTTGATTCTTAGAATGAATATAAATGGTATTTTATACAAAACTTATAATACTGCTTCAAATTTACTCCAAATAACAGATTAAATTTGTTTTGGATTATTTACCGATTATATGGTGCTTTCATCGTTAGAATTTAATAATTTGAGTAAATTAAGCCATAATTTAGGGTTTATTTTTCCATTTTATGTCATTAGGTCTGAAAATACTATTAAAACATAAGTGGGGCAAAAGAAAATACAGAAAATGTGTATTAAAGTTACCCTGAATAAAAGTACTATATGTACCAAATCACCCAAAGAGATGTATTGTTTGAATTGATTTTATTCAATCAAGAACCTTAAGTTTAAACTATATTTAAAAATAATAATTTACTAATAAGAAGTATTAGGAGATTGACTTTTAGCATTGTCCTATACCATACCAAATGTCTTAGTCATTACATTAAAATAGATAAAAGAAGGACTCCATGTAAATATTTAACATTTCTCGTCTGTAAAGTCTTTCAGGATAAGATAAGGTTGCTCTCAAATAACTGAGGACTTCTGCGTTTGCACATTCCAAACAACTAATTATACTATTAATTAATTCAGCCAAACCCAGATTGGAAATTAATACACGTAGAACTAAATTAATTACTTTGAGTGTCAAAGTCAGTGAATAAACTTCTGATGTCTTGCCAAACAAGTTATGTTTCGTTTTAATTATTTCTTGTTCATTGCTAAACTTTATCCAGTAGAATATTAATTCATAGAAAATGCATAAAACATATGAAATATTACCGCAGATCGCTCTCTTTTAAAAATTTATCTTTTTTTTTCTTGATCAAAAGATGAATAACAGCGTGTCGTTTAAGCATAATTACTATTTGAGTAGAGGTGGTAAGTCAATTAATCATATAAAGCTATACATGCCCACATAGAATGCAAATGCGAAATATATTACTATTATTTTTATTTATAAATTTAGTTATATTTTACTAGTTTGGTATCAATGTGTGTTGATTTGGTTATTTTGTGTTACGATATTCTGTTATCTTTTTTATTAGTTAATATTGATCGGTTATTAATCATACCAAACTTTTCTTCTTAGGTTATTGATAAGATTTCCCAAAACAAACTTTGTTATTTTACTGTGGAAAGAAGTATATTAGGTATACCAGTGTATTAGGCATTTACGGTTTACTTAAGCTTAATCAAAATATGAAAAATGAAGAAAATATTTGATACTTGGGACTGTTGCTAAATGATGCTACAGCATTGATTGATTCTTATACATTTCATTACTCCTTTTTTATAAGTAAAAACAAAGTTTGCATTCTTAATTTATGTTTAGGAATTATGTAAATAAAACACATTAGCCATTTTATTTGTCTCAAAATAAATGATTAAAAAATAATGTCAACATTTTCATCACTAATCGTATGTAAATGAATAAATTTTATTCTCCCAACGCCAGAAGAGTTTTCAACGAAATTGTAAAGTTATGACCAGATAACCAAAAAGAAGATAATTTCGGTAGAAATAAATAGGTTGATATTTATGATTTATTAACTGACATGTTATCCTATTATGTTTATATTATTTATAAGGTGGTCGTTTATATTATTTAAAGGAGGTATAAATTTTATATCATAGTTTTCTCTCTTATGGAATTCCGAAATTTCATTTTGGAGAGTTGATTGTGGGATTTCAAAGACTTTATACAGTGGTGGAAATTCAATTGAAAACCGGCAGTTTTTTTGCGATAATTTCTTTATTATTTGTTCAAACTTTTTCAAATTTTAAACCGAATTCATGCTAAGCATAATACATGATATGCACATACCAAATTTGATACATTTTTATTAAATTTGTTTTTCAATATTTTAATTATTAGATATGGAAATTGAATTAAGAACATTTGCTTGTTTTATAAGTAAAATATTAATACTATTCACTAATTACAAAATTAAACAATAGATGGCGGTACTAACATGCTCTGTAAACGAAACAATTTTTTATATATACGCAGTAAACAATCAGTTTGAGTCAGACAGTGTTCACGATGGGCAAAAGATCGCTGTGGTCTAATACGGAAAAAATACAAATTGATAAGTACTTGAAGTGCGGTAAATCTATAACAGACCATCAGTAAACTTATAAAAAGATTCAGTGTTATATAGAAGTACAAGGAAGATCTTAGTTATTATAGAAAACACTTCAGTAGAAGGGAATCCGCGTTTAACCGTGCGAGAGCAAAGAAGGATATTACGACTTGCTTCAAAAAGTTTGCGTAGCTCAAATCAGATTGTAAGAGATTTATCCCGTTACCTCAAGAATAGTCCAACAGATTTCATAATCATCAAAGAACTTGAAATGGTCAACGATGAAATCTGCTCCGAAGTTATCTCTACTTTATAAGGATATTTGATAGCAAGATTGTAATAAGTATATGGAAATGGGGGACAAGTGGAAGAAAGTTATATTTTCTGATGAAAAAACCTTCTATTTGGATGGGCCAGATGGTTTGTATTATTATTGGAGGGATTTACGTAAAGAACCCAAATCAACATTTAGCAGAAATTTTGGTGACGGAAGTTTGAAGGTTTGGGCATCGATTTCATATGATGGAAAGAGTGAATTTGTTTTCTTAAGAGGTCGACAAAACTCATTAGATTGTAGTTTACTGTTGAAAAACTTGTTGCTTCCATTTGCATGACAAAATAACCGAATGGACTTCATCTTTATGCAGGACAATGCAAGCATTCACAACTCATATGAGACAAAACGCTGATTTAAAGAACAGAATATTGTCCTCTTAGATCACCCGCCTAATAGCCCGGATTTAAATCCTATAGAAAATGTTTGGGAACTGTTAGTTCGTTTGATTTATGGTAATGGCAGACAGTACAATTCGGTTGCAGAATTGAAATCTTAAACTAAAGAAAAGTGGGAACTAATTGATCAGAAGTATATTAAGAAACTTGCTTTATCGATGAAAGATAGAATCAAGTAAGTTTTGATGGAAAAGGGTGGTTTTACTGAGTATTAAATGTTTTTGTTTTTTCAATTTTCATAACTAAAAACTAAAATATTTAATTATTTTTTTATTTATTAAAATGTATCAAATTTGTTATCTGCAGATCATGTATTATGTTGAGCATGAATACTGTTTAATATTTGAATAAGTTTGAACACATAATAAAGAAATTATTGCTAAAACACAACCTGTTCTTAATTGAATTTCCACCACTGTATAATAAATGACATACTATATTTACTGATGATTGAATTTGAATAATCAAGAACATACAAAAAAAAAAAAAAAAAAAAAAAAAAAAATTATAATTTATCCATTGTTATAAGTAATGAGTAATCATTTCAAATATTATGGCATATAGTCTATATTCATTTGTTGAATTTCATGCTGAGACATTTGTGAGTTATCTACCAAATAAAGAAGCAATTATAAGATAGTTTCTACTTGAAACAGCTTTTTCCCTGTAACTTTAGCATTACTTACAGTAGTGAAGATATTACTGTAGCGATGCTTCAGCGCAGTATAGCCTTTAACTTGCCTTAGACACAATTCAACTTCACCTTCTTAAAATAAATGTTCCTGAAAGTGTGTTCAAAACCATAATTAGAAATAATACGAATCAGTTATATTTTCTAATATTTTTTATCTCAATTATTGAAATTGTTGTTATTAGTCTTTGTTTTTGATCATCTATTAATTTATTGACATGCCTATTATGAAAAATTAAATATTTGAGTAAAATGGTTTTTTTTTTATATCATGAAGTACAGGGTTTAAAGCAATATATTTATTATTGTTAATAAACCAACTGCACTTATATTTCACTTACATTTTCCACCAAATTTCAGGTTAACAAAATATTTAAAAACAACTAGCTGCGTGGTTCTGCATAGAGGAGGTATGTCAGTCTGTAAAGATCTCATACAGATTTTGATGGTCGAAAATAAAGGACGAGTTTTTAGGTCAGTGTCCGTTATTTACCAAAATTAGTAAGCAGTTATTGGTACAAGAGATTTACGGATTTATTACAATTTAAGATATAAATTTTCAACAATTAACATATTCTACAAACACAAAATTACAGCCAATGCGCCATCATAAAGCAATCTAAATCCAACCTCTTGATCTAGTCGTCCAATCACGTACCACTAAACACACTCCCATCTCTCCCGTAAGCCCTACCCTCTAAGAACAACATCACAAAAGCAACCTTAACTGAAACAGCTCGTTATCGAACGTGTAATGGGAAGAACACCCCACCACAAGAAGAAAAAAAAACGACCTTACGAAATCCCAAGGAATCTGTTCCTTTTCTGGCATTGTTTTGTAGCAGAAAACTTCTATTGACCATCTGATTAGAACGGTCTCAAGGTCCCAAATCGAATCGACGGCCGACTGGGTCCCAAGAGGTTTCTGCTGTAGGGGGCCCCCTACTGCTTCTTTGCAACCTTGAAGGAATATGCCGTGAAGGGATGGATAATCTTGTTAGGGCCTTGGCTTGATCTACAAGGAATTAACGTGAGATACATGGGGTATGAAGGTGTAAGGCGAAGTGATGGCGGAATGCTAGTTAATTTGTAGAGTCATGTGGTTGAGTGAAAATTGAGGAATGCTTTATTCTTGAGAGTGGAATAAGGTTAATGAATGTTAAATGTTGTTAGTATTCATGGTAATGAATTTTTGCTTATTAATTACTTATTTACGGTCAAGCCCCATTAACGCGTAGCCGGGGCTGCAGAAATTTCGTGTTTACAATCTAAAATTTTGTTCATCTAATTAATGCAGATTCAAACTACTAGCGATATAGTTATTTAATACTGTTGAATTTTAGAACCTCTTTTATTGCTGCATTTTAACAAGATATACATTAGGAACAAAATAAAAAGTAACTGTGTTTGCCAGTAACTTATTATTTATTCTGTTATTGAGTTTTGCTTTAAGTTTTTGATAAAACACTCTTTTAAAAATATGTCTACCTCTTCTAAACTATTTAAAGCCTCACATGAAGCATGCTGTGTTAAGAAACAGTGCAAGGTATCATCGGAAAAAAAAATAGTTTAAATATATATTTTTTCGTATTAAGCAGGATTTCATTATGTGAGACTTCGTGTTAAATGTATAAATTAATATCAAGTTTAAGCTTAATCGTACTGAGAACTGCTTTTACTTCGCGTTAAACGGAATTTCTTGTTAAGCGATTTCGCGTTGATGAGGTTTGACTGTATTACCAATTCAATATTTATTACTACTTAATTATTTAATGATACTTAATTATTTATTGCTTATTACGTTTACTTACTCTCTGACTCATTGCTATTTATTTTTTTACGTGACATTAATGATAACTTATTTATTGCTAATTTCTTAATGTATGTTATTATGTAATAACTAAATGTTTAGTTAACACTTTTTAGGTATGTTACTTTTTTATTATGAAATGGTACTATTTAGTGCTTAACATTTTACCTTATAAAATATGAATTTTTCAAATATGAAATTTATTAAGAACTTTTAAAACGAAAATATCTCAATGAAAATTTGAACGATGATAGGGCATTGCAATGCTTAACTGTTTGATATTTATAAGCAATTAAATATTTAAACAATTTTAACTAAAATTGAATTTTTAAAAAAAACATTTTAGAGTTTTTTTTTTTTTTTTTTTTTTTTTTTTTTTAAATCAAAATTTAGATAATTAAATAACTTATTTATTATTCTATTCAGAAAATTGAGTTATTATTGAATGAAGTTATTTTCCTATTTTCTTTGCAGAATAGTGTAAACTAATCAATTGTTAAAAAGAAATGCTTCCATATAAGGAAGATAGAGATATAGCTAAAAATTGCAATATATTTATTTTATATTTCACTCTTTAAGTTATTCTTAATCCTGTTTGATTTAAAATAAAATGATATATTTCGAAAATAATTATATATATTTAAATAGAACTAATCCATTTAAAGTATTTATTATTCGATATTAAAGGCATATATAAGAAAGCCGAATTACCAGAAATAATTGCAATAAGTGGCACAATAATTTTTTGAAAAGCATTAATTTGTTAATTTATGAAAATTATTAACTTTCTAACTATGATATCAAAATATCAATATGATTATAAAATATATCCATAATTAACATAATTCGTGTAATAAAGGTAAATTTATTTTATTTCATTGTAGTAACTTTAACCTTGCATTACAGAAATATATTCTAGGAAACAAAATTGCTTATTAAAGAAAGATTTTATTGAGATGCGATTAATTATTTTTGCCTGAAATGACACTAAATGAAATAAAAATTACTAGACATGATAATACCCATGCTTATAATTAAATACCTGCACAAAATGGGAATAGGAAAAGGTATTAAAAATCCTTAACATTCTTACCAGTAACAAAATATTTCTTTTTCATAATGTAATTATGCAAGCAAACATCATGCTTACTTTCCCATTTAACATCATTCTTAAAAAGTCTTATGCACTAACTTCAGTGCCGTGTCTCGCAAGTAAAGAATAGTTATATGTATCAACCTTACGTCTAAAATTCTATAATTTGGGGCAGAACATTGATTATCCTTTTCATAAAAAGTATGTTTATTAAAATGATTTATAGGTTAATTTGAAAATAATTTCGATGTGTGCAAAATACGAAAAAAAAAAAAAAAAAAGCCATTTGGAAAGAAACAAATGAACAAGACTTTTTTCACCTTTTCGATTTCAGCTACCTTGATTAATCTTTAATTATGACAAGTTCTAGAATGAAATAAAAACTTTCATTTTTTACCTTAATTGCTGGGAATTAAAATGGGTTTAATACATCACACTATTTTTTAAAATATTCGCAATTAAAGAACGAAATAAGTAAGCGCATCTGTCATCTACAATTTATTTTGTTTTTAATACCGTTAGTTAGTTTAATTTAGTAATATTTGTGCAGAAGAAGCTTTATGATTATTTTGATTATGTTATGTAAATACTTAATCCTAATTGCATTCCGAATTTTTATAAAGATAATCTACATTTATTTTGATTAGTTTATTACCGGTAATTTTTTTTTATATAATATAATTCTACTGTATTTGAATTACATTTTTTTTTTTTCAATTTTGTCAGTTAATACATTTAATTACAAAGAAGAATTAATCTTAAAATTAAGCAAAGAATAATAAGGATTATTGCTCTAGGAGAACATTACATTTAACTTTTTTAATGTAGATGTAAATATTAAAATATGGTAAATAATCTATCACGACAATGTAAAGGTTTTTATTTCAAATGAATTCCAATAAAGAGTAAAAAATTACATAGTAGTATTTATTCCCTATTAAAAACTCTAAATTTAGCTTGTATCACTGATGCGCAAAATAAATTTGTACTGTTTTAAAGGTTAGTTTTCATTAAAATAAATAGGTTCAATTGTTATTATCGATTGGATAGATACGAAATTAATTAATTCGATTTATATGCAGAGTATCAGATAAAATAAAGAGTTATAGTTTTTAGTATTGGAATGTGTGTCAAAGGAAAAAGTAATGAAATTAAAAAGTATGACGAAAAAAAGTATGACCAAAACCGCGCACAGATTACAGATATTAAAGATAATGTTATTTATAATACATTTTAGACCTTACTTTTTAAGTTATATCTCATTGAAATAAGTTGAATGCATGTATTTTAAATATTGCACACGATAGAAAAAATCTTACATAAATCTTGGCAATAATGTAATTTTTTCTATTTTTTATTTTTTAAAATCAGGTTAGATTTTATTTAAGGAATGAAATGACATCATTTAAAAAAAAAAAAAAAAAAAAAAAAATTGCCTTAGTAAAAACTATCATCTATAGTTAACATGTGGTTTTAAACAGAATTTTTAAAACATATTATTCAACATAATTTGCCATTAATTTGTGTTTTATTTACATATGTAGCAAGAGCTTTCATGCCGTGTTTTTTTTATTTTTTATTATTGAATTAGGATTAATTTGATGCTGCTAATGATTTTAAAAAAATAATAAATAATGTCGACGTCTTTATCAAGTAGCATCAAAGAAAGTTAAAGACACTTAATAACTTGATTGAGAAACTGTATAAGTTAGTTTAGAACAACATTGAAAAGTTTTTTTGAGCAATAAACGTAAGCTTGCAAGACTCTTTAATTCTCTACTAAGTTTCCCAACCCAAATGTTTCTTTTTTAAAACTTTGTAAAAATTATTAAAAAAACTGTATATTACTAAAAACTCATATTTGAGAAAAATTACTTATGAATTTTTCATATAATTGAATCAATTCGATTTTATACAGTTTTTAGCTGTAGAATTTCTTAATACAGTTTTTTATATTTCTGTTTTCTGTCATCACCAATTGCTACAAAATTAATGTATGACATTTGAAAAATAAATACCACACATAAGCATGCCAAGACAAATTAAATACTTTTGATACGCAAATGAATATTTTTTTACTTTAGATATTAACTTTACATCATACCAATGATAATTAAGTTTCAATTATTTTCATGTGAAATTGTACTTAGAAATTAGTAAAAATTAATTTTATTTCCTCTGCATGCTTATTTTTAGTCATAAAATTTTATACTTAAAAACTTAAGGATCTTTTCACAAGTATGCTTTGCGATAAAGTAAGTTTGCAATAATTAAATTAATCTCTGTGGATATTACATGAATAATTCGATCATAACGATTCATGCATGTACACAAAATACTTATGTTTATTTTTATTTAGTTACATAATATAAGAAACATAACCCCCTCCCTTTAAATTTATTTTTGCAAGGGGGTCAGGTACCAAATATATATATATATATATATATATATATATGTATATATATATATATATATATATATATATATATATATATATATATATATATATATATATATATATATATATATATATATATACATATTATTTATTAATATTTTTATTCCAATTTTTTGTGTGTGTATAAAATACTATTTATATGCCTGTTAGATAGTTTTTTTTTTAAATATTGCGTTTATTTATTTTTAAAAAAATTAAGAACTCGGAAAAATTCATAATAATTGATGTATAGCGAGAATTTATATCAGTGGAGAAATTTTTTTTTTTTTTTTCAAAGTGTAAGCTTTCTGCAGTCCATAATTACATAAGGAAAAGATTGTTGTTACAGAATTTTGATTGTAAATTAGAAATTTAAAAAAAAAAAATCACAAATTTAAAACATTGAAATTTCTGCTTCTTTTTTATGTTGTATTTTACACTCAATGTCATAATTAAAAAAAAAAAAAAAAAATCTGTGAAGACAAAATGTTTAGATCTATATAAATTAAATGCTCAACACATTTGAATGGTCAATTGTTAATGGTTCTGGAGATATATCGATTTTAATTTGCCACATCTCTGAAAAAAACACTAGTGCTCGAAAAACGCGCTTTAAGTGGACGTTTCCATGCGCTACACTCATTAGTGATGTTTGAATGATAGGTAATTTCAGAGGGGTTCTATTCATCGGAGTAATAAAATTAAAAAATAATTCTATCCAGAAATATATGAATTATTTTTTAAAAGCAAATTTTTGTTATTGATTTTTGACGATATTTCGGTTCTGGACCCCCTTAATAATAAATTCACATACGTAGTAAAGACTTTTGGATCACAACAGGCAATAACACAAACATATACTTCTAAGAACCCACCATTTGTAATATTTCATACCCCTTATACATCACTTTACCGTTAAAAGCGTGGTACTAAGTCCTAGGTAAATACGTATTAATTCCAAAAGACCAA
Source organism: Linyphia triangularis (assembly GCA_963978545.1). Taxonomy (NCBI): domain Eukaryota; kingdom Metazoa; phylum Arthropoda; class Arachnida; order Araneae; family Linyphiidae; genus Linyphia; species Linyphia triangularis. The sequence continues at coordinate 47,797,039 of OZ021727.1, read as the reverse complement.
TGGCCAGTTGTAAAACATGCTTCAATCCTCCTACGACGGTCCATCTGGATTCGAAATCTTTTTACGACATCCGGGGTGGACGTTTTTATCGCAGGCGATAAAAAAAAAGACAATTCGAAGCGCATGAAGATGGATGGTTGACTCGGGTTGGCGGAGAACATTCCATGGAATGTTCCAGCGCTCTTTTTCTGTGGGCGACAAAAAAGCAAACTATATCTGAGATTCACATTGATGTAGATGCCATGTTTCATTCGTCTGTAGGTATAGGGTATTTCATCAAGGGAGGGGAGCAAGGGATGGTAAAAAGATGCATTAATTGAAAGTGATCGAAGGGTGTTGAAGTTCTGACTTTAAAAAAAAGAAGAAGGAAAAAAAAAAAAGATGAATTTATGTAGCAATTGGGGTATTTTAGAGGCTATATTTTGGTGTTTTTATTAATTGAGGAGCGTATTTTGATTTTGGAGGAAACATGAAAAAAAGTTTAATATTTATTTAAAATTTTTACAATTTGATGTGAGGTAGAGTTAAGTGAAAGAAAAGCTAATTAGCTAGATAAAATTCCGTATTCCTCCAACTAACAAATAAAAAGCATTGAAAAAGTTCATGTACGAAATATTTACCTTGCATAAAGAGCTCAAAGGTTGAAAATGAGGGAAACACCAACTATTACTTAAGGTATACCTATACAATTGAGATGATTTTCTTTAATTTTTAGGTAATAATTTCAAACTTTTTGGCAGTATATCAGAATTAAAAATGATGCATTTACATATATAAGCTTTTTTCCGTCAATTTTTTTATCAGCTAATTGTAATTAAAGTGACTAATTAGGATATTATTAGAACAGACATAAATAAACTTGTAATTAACAAAGATATACGATTTTCATTATAAATAAAATATATTATATTGACGCAAGTTCTTATGGAGAATTTTGAATTTGTCTGCAATATTTATTCAATTATAAATTTTAAAATAAAAAGTTTAAAAAAATACATAGTTTTTAACAAAAAATTAAGATTAAAATATTCATAAAAAATGCGTTTATAACCATATATGTTAAATTCTCCAAAGTAAACACATTCACAACTTATGTCTTCAGAAAAAAATTAGAATTTTGTAAATCGGACAATTTATTATGAAGTTATGACCGTTGGCGTAAAGTCATATAACACCAAAATGTCATTCTTCAGGAAACGCGTTTAAAGTTCACTACACTAATGAACGTGATATAAAACAGGTTCACAAAACCCACTGTAATTTAAAAAGTAAATTGAGTTTCAGAAAGAAAATGGTATTATTTTAAAAATAATGAATTCGGAAATATTTTAAAACAAAAGAAGAAAAGGGCAGACTTTAGTCAAATTTTGCAATTCCTAATGTATATGTATACCTTAAAATCTTAAATTTTACATATTTTCTTGACATTTAATAGAAAGATTGTTCTACATTAACTGTCAGATATTATAAAAAGCCTTTTAAGTTATTGTGTGGTATATTTTAAATTAGCGCATAATGTCTAAAGTTTGCGAATTTTAGCAAACCTGTGTATTTTTATAGTTTTATCAACACACGCACAGGTATATTACAATATTTATAAATGTATTTTTTGTTCTGTGAGTATTTTTATATACTAAACTTTAATTCGAAAGCACTAACTACTCGTCCACTATGAAAAATCTTTGTTGCTGAAATCAACCAGAACTTATCGACTTTTGAGATGAAGCTCTCTAAAGATTGAAAGCTTGGCCACGTAGCATACTTCGTTCTTTCCAAAAAATAAAACTCTTCTTGTGTTTGATTTTTTTAAACTTTAATAAGATACCCACACAGTTGGAAAATAGTGTATACAACTTTTGACAGACTCAAAGTAAAAAAGGTTTTCAGATAAGGTAACTGCATGGTTTCATTAGAAAAAATTAGTACCAAATTTAACATAAAACTCTATTAAAACCTGGAACGATAGGGGCCAGCTGGAATAATTTGCAATTTCTTTTGAAAGTTAGATTTGGGTCAGTTGCGAAGTTGTCACACTTTATTTCACCATGCATTTTACACTTGATAAACTCGGAATGTATTATTGATACAAAATATTTAAATCATACTTGAAATTATTATTTTGAACAAGTTTTGAAATATATTCAAATAGAAACTGATAATTTATGTATTTTAAACTGAATATTATCAACTTCACCAAATTTGAAATTTTGAAAGTGAGATCACCTAAAACGGTAACACCAGTTTGAAGGAACCACTTTAAAAAAAGAAGTATATGTATTTATAAAAGCCTCAACTCAACTCCGTTCCCAAGTAAATAACAATAAAGAAAACAATCAAGCAAAACAACCCCTTCCAAGCAGAAAATTGCATCGCATTTATCAACTTTAAACACCACACCAAATCCACCACTTAGATTTGACCTAATTCACTCCCAGAATCAATTGGCGGTGCATTTCCAGTCGTAAAAACAATACAAAAACAACTTCATGCCCCCCCCCCCCCTCTAAATATCTCTCCCCCCATCTCAAGTTACAGAAGGGGTTGCAGCAATGCCGATGGGAGCAGGTGCAATACCGAGTACCAATACGAAAACGGAGTATATCAAAGTGACAGCAAGGCGGCAGAATCCGTTGGTTTAGGTTCGATTCTTTTTCTATTCTTTCGCTTTCTATTCTCCGCCCCCCTTCAATGTTTCAGAGCTGCCTTCTTTATTCCCCTTCATTGTTTTGGTGGCGATTTCGTTCCGCATAAAGGAACACACCTGGTCTCTTCTCTTCGAACGTTCCAAAACAGTAATTCGAACCCGCCTCTGCCATATTCGATTGTCTCAATGCGCGGGAAAAACAGAGGAAATGGCACAATTGCCACACAGAAGAGAATTCTGCATATTTTATACTAGCCCATCAGTCCGGAAGGTTTGTTTGTCTGAGTATTATTTTTTTTCTTTCCAAAAACAAACTTCGAGAAAGGAATCTGGGCGAGCGTAAGTTGTTGTAGAATTGAATAGCAACTTTTGAATAATTTTTCTAGCTTAAATTGTCAGGGAATAAACTCTACGACTTTGAAGAAAAGACTGCAACTTTAAAGTTTTTTTTTTTATTTTTATTAACAATTTTATTCGTGTTAAATCAAAATGAGCGTATTTGTTTGCAATGGATCTTGGAATAAATTAAAGAGCAATAATTGTCAATTACATACCGGACGCTTTCAAATTTATTCCATAATTTCAATTCCAAATATACTTCAATAATTTTAATGTATAATCTGTAATTAAATAGCTCCAAGTTCTGTACCCATTATTTTTAAATACATAAGGAAATTAAAATTGTTCAAAGTACACTTCACTTTATGTATAGGTGCACTGGAATGCACCCTCCATGTTCGCCATATTTCCAGAAACCTTTTACTGGAAGATACTCAGAAGTTTTCCTACCCTCTCGTATTTGCACATTACAGTTTATTTGGAAACCTTTTTTTAACAGGTAGCAACCACTTTAGTAAGACTCCTAAGTTTTAAATCAAATAAATCATGAAAAGCATGAATCTTAATTATAAAATATTTCTTTTGGGATTAGAATTATAAAATTTAAAATATTAAAAGAGTCATAATATCCTGTTAATCTTTTATATTTGAAACGGAGTGTCGTATAGAGATGGAAGTAAAGTATACCTCTAGTAAAGTGATAATAAATATTTTCAGACGGCTTACAGTGTCCTTAGTGGTAATTTATGGAAACTACAAAAAATAACTAAAAAAGTAAAGCAGATAGACAAAAAAGTCTAGTTAGAAAAATGTTCACTGTAATATGACAAAACCAAAGATAAAAGTTTCATGAAGTTATCGGTAAAATTGGTGGAGATATTCGATTGGTGGAAATTTTGGACTATTATCTACTTGAAAAAAGGCTCGTCCTGAATTGTGAAACGTATTCTCCGAAGTTATAGTACAGTTGTATGATTTCAAATTTAATTTACCTTTCTATGAAAAAAAAAAAAAAAAAAAACTTGTGTGTCAACGAGAATGCAAAACTATAGACAGCTTTAAACTCAACTTATGGTTTAAAATCTTCCGCAATTTAAAAATTTTGCAGCAAATTCATCATCTACGTCAAATCTACCAAAAAATAATTTTTATCTTAGTGATTCAGATTTATTGTTTATTGGGCATGGCAATGCAGTAAACAACTACAAACTAAAGTTTACGTTTTTTAAATATCAGAATTTTTTTTGTAGTCTTTAGACAGTGATGCTTTTACAAAACTATTTGAACTATGGTAAAAACATTAGTGTCATTGTTTTTGGTTTTAAATGGGCATTATGTTGCTATGATCGCAAGAATCGAAGGAAATGTTAAAAACTTTTGGAGAGTTTTTTATATCAATTTTTGATTGGTAAGACTGAGACAATCATTTTTGTCATCATCCTATTTCTTGTATCGTATTATCACCTTACGTGCATTTCTGAGACCTTAGTTATAAGGGGAATTTGAGTTTGTTATAATTTTTCTTATGATACATTTTTATGGCGACCTACCTGTACCTCAATTTGGTCGAGTTGTCTCAGACATTGTTGGTGCTTATCATAGGCAATTAGAATGGGAAGAGGTTAAAAAAGAGTAAATATATTAGGAAATTGTGTTATTAACAAACTAAAGCCGTTTTCTGTTGAAATAAAGAATCATTAAAATGAGGTCAGTAATTTAAAGTTATGACTATTTCATAGATTGTAGACGGATTTTAGTGATTATTTTAAGGTTTCTTTTCACTGTTTTTACCTTTGGAAGTATGGTGTCTGGAGAGTTTCTATCTTTTTACTTTATGAGCATTTTAAGCATTACTGGCAAATTTCATCAATTTCATTATCAAATTTCAGTATCAAATTTCTTTAAAATTAAACCATTACAAATCCTATTTACTCGATATTAGCGTGATATAATTAATTGGTTCAATTATCTTTAATACCTCACTAGTAATAGTACACTTGTTTTTTTCCTTCCAAGTAAAACTATCAAATCCATTTAAAAAATGTAATTAACTGTCGGAGAGATGGGCCAGGGGGATTTTATTCAATTGTTTAAATTTATTACACTAGGGGAAGTTATGGGGTATAGAAATTTTCACTGACAAAAGGAGGCGAGGAAATGGGTGCAAATTGTTCAAATTTCAATTTAACGGGAAAGGGCGAAAACACTGATTTTACAATAGGATAATTAATGATTGAAATAATTTGCCAGCAACTGGGGGAATTATCAATGATTGAATAACAATGGGTTGATAAGTAACTTATAGTTTGTGGCTGGTATTTAATTTTCGTTATTTAGTGTAATATATTTGGTTATTAGCGATAAAAAGGGTATTTAGTTTTGTGTACTGTTGTATTCTATAAACTTTATCAGCTTGTATTATATAACTGTATTTTTTCAGCATGATTTTCAAGTGATGTATCCACTTTGTATAATATATTGTATTATTATGTATGATCCTGTAATTATTTTATATTTTATGTATAATCCTGTGATTATTTTATATTGTATGTATGATCCTGTAATTATTTTATATTTTATGTATAATACTGTGATTATTTTATATTGTATGTATGATCCTGTAACTATTTGTATTCTAAATTGTATGTGGTGTAAATATGTTGACTTTGTAAAATTGTTTTGGTATCTATCATGTAGTCTGCAATTTTGATGCTCTGCATATTCTGTATTTTCTGCTATTTTGTAATTTCTGTATTTTATGTTATGTATGCAAATTCAATTTATAAATATTTTTTTTTACTTGACCAACCCTATTGGGCCTTGAGCCTGTTGCTGATCTTAAAATTTGTATTTGTATTTATTTGTATAAATTATAAATTCATAAGGGAAAAGACAACACTAAAATACATTTGAAACAAGGTTGAATTGTTAAACAAAATTTTATAAATAATTCAAAATTCATTGGAAATTTTGCTAAAAAATTTTTTGTTCGTTATTTTTATGATATTGTTGAGTGGATGGGTTCGAAAGATTTGAAGCCAAATCAGATCAAAACTTGCAGAAATTTATTCCAATATAACTCTTCACAGATATCTTTACAACTCCAGAATTTCTCGTTCTAGTAGACTTAATACAGCTCTATACACAATAGAGCACAAACAGCAGTTAAACTTGACACACAACTGCTAAATGGCAGTAAAAGACAATGCAATACAGTGCGCTTTAGAACTACTCGGAATGTTAACTGAGACTCAGTAATTCCAGTCAACTAACTGACTCAACTAACTAACTCGGGCTTATATAGGGGAGGCGGCGAACCATCTTGAAACTTCTAGAGATAGATATTTGGAGAACTTTCCAGATCGTAGTCGAAAAGTCCTATACATGTACATGGGGAACAAAAATGTAGCCAAATAATCGCCAAGTTTGGCGACATTTGGCGATTTCTCGCCAAATTTGGCGACAAAAATTAGTCGCCAAAACCGTCGCTAACTTGGCTATATCTCGCCAATTTGGCGAGATTGCCATTACCATAATATTAAATGCCCTGCTCCTTGTAAAACTCGCTTCCCAGCGTTAAATCTGTAAAACTCGTTATCAAGCATTAAGACCCATATTGCAGGGAAGCCAACTTAAGACGAACTATTGCACTGCCTTATGCTAAATGTACATACATTTTCCTATTTAGAAAATTAACACTGAAATATTTACAAATATACAAAAATTCGTAACAATATTATGTTTCAATTTATCTATTTAAATTGATTATTTAAACATATGACTGTAAATGTAACATTGATAATTTTTATTTTACTAGTTATTAATTTGCTGAGTATTTTATGCGCACGTTTTAGTCAGACAATTATATTCAATTCGATAACTATATTATAACAATTAGATCCAACATTTATTACTATGAAGAAGATTATTATTTTTTTAATTTTAAGATTATATACAAATTTTTTTAATTAACTTTTATTTTCGCATTTTTTTGCTTAAATATTTTTTACCCTCGGACGGTCATGAGAATGAGGGAAATTCTACAGTTGTTTTTCCTGCAATAGTTTTTAAATTATGTTTCTAATTCAAATACATAATTTTTAAAATTATTTTAATTTATTTGTTTTTAGATAGGTTATAATCTATCATCCTAATAAAAATATTTAAAAAAAAAAATTATTTTAAATTTTATTTATAAATTTAAAAATGTTGTGTATTCCTGGAAAAACTGGGGATCAAATGACGTATATATACGTGCATGACCGTCAGTGGGTTAATGATATCTGTTCCACTATAATCGTCGAATTCCACGAATCGTAAGAATGTATCTTACAAAGAGGATGAAATATTAGAATCAAAAATAATAATTAAAATTTACAGTTTCTTTAAGTTAATTTAATTATTTTAATATAAAAATTTTGCTAAAGTTTAACTGTAAAATAATATAATCATAATAAGACATCAAAGTAAAATCCTAACTCATATACTGAATTATAATATATCATATACTTTATCAGGCATGGAAGCTTTTTTATGTTATAATAAAGTTGGGTATCTCTATAATCAGTTTCTTGTGATTAGTAATAATTAAACTTGCATTTTATAGACTTTTCTCATATCGTTCTTTTAAGTATTTTGGTACCGTTTAAACCATTGGAAGAATATTTTGAATTTAACGCCGACTAAATCCATTTCTGACCAATCTTGAATCCCAACAAAGAGACAATTTAATTTAACAAAATAGAAATAAAATAGAGCTGTAAAACGTTTTAGGAGTTGGTTGTTAATTCAAGATTGAAATTCTTAACACTACAATAACAAAGCAATTGAAGCTCCTAAATATGTTTGATAAATAAAACAGTGTTGAAATGAAACATACTGTTTCTTCCTCCATATATTTTGTATTGACCTCCATAACAACACATGAAATATAATTTTATTTGTACTGTCTACAATTGATTTATTAAGTAATTTTTATTGAAAGGAATTTTTCTTTCAAAGTTTACTTTTATGAAGAAAAATAAGTCTGTTTTCAAAATTCTGAAATTATTTAAATTTTCTATTGGTAAACACGATGCCTCATTTTTGTTTCATCGGAACAATCCACATAAGTTTTGTAGTTTTAAAAGATTTTGGTTAATCATTGATATAGGGTTTCCACGATTAATATGAAAGCTACATTCAGTATGTTTTATAATTTTAAACATAAAACATAAAATGTGAATAGTTGCGCTGTATAGGTAGAGATAGATTTTCTCTTCTCTACATTATGACAAGGACTTTTATTTTTATTGGTCTTCATCACTATCTTCATTGGGAAACAGAGTTTTTTGAATTATTCATTTAATCAATTGGAAGCGACTATATCTGAAGAATTTCTTTATGCTGTGTATGGTTTCCAAATGCAGTAGATAAAAGAACTATTGCAAAGCTAAACTTTATGTATTAAAAAATTATAAGAACCAAAATATAACAACTGAACTTCCGTAAATGTTCTTATCAGCATAAAATTCGAAAATTATACAAAATTAAAAAAAAGTGCTAGAATGAAAGGAACCACCAATTTTTTGTTGGAGTAGAAAGCTGACATTTTAAGAGAGTAATACTATGAATTAATGTAGAAAAATAGGAGGTGTCTAGGACTTTAATAGCAGAAAAGAAATTCTATGATCTACCTTAATCCTCAGCCCACAACGAAACTTTTCAAGATGCCCCAGATGTTAAATTACTTAAAACTTTAATTACTTAAATAAATCATTTAAGGAATGACCCATGTTGTTGCATCGAACATAATTAATATTTAATGGTGTTTTGAAATCTTTTGTTAGTTTTCATAGTCAAATTAAAAAGATTAACGGATGATTTTCTGCTGTTAACAAGTCTAATTTTTTCTTCTCAAGCGTTATTATTATACGAGACAGTGTTTAACGATTGAAAGCAGAATTGAAATACTTTTCAATTTTAAAGGAAATATATCTTGGTTTTACATATGCTATTATAAATTTTGTATTTTTCATTTACAAAAAAAAAAAAAAAAAAAAAAAAAAAAAAAAAATTGATTTATTTTTCTTTCTTTGACAAAAATTTATAGATATGGTTAGTGAAGCTAAAACGCACCACATTTTGTGGTACTTTGATTTTAGTTTCAAAATTTAGGAATTATAAAGATTTTAAAGTTCAGTAATTTGGCTTTTAAAACAATATACAACAAACAGGTACGTATTTAAAATTAATCAAAGTGATATTTCTTAGTCTGAAATATTAAAGGACATGCAAACAAATACAACATCAAACACAGTACAAACTTCATAGCAAAATTTAACTACAAGCGTATCTTAAGTTGCAAATTTACTGGATTAATAAAAATTTAAAATGTAAAAACATAATTGCTTCCAAACTACACTTTTAAATAATAATATAAACATTATAAATAGTTCGTGTAAATACATAGAAATTCTTAAGTCAATTAAAAAATATGAAATAGCAAGTTTAATATTTTAGCAACGCAGAGAATTTTTCTCTTCTAATTAAAATTGAATTAAAGCATTTCAAATAAATTTTTGAAAATCTATTGTTAAACATTGATATTAAAATGGTCTATTTTCTAATTTTAATTTTATGTCACAGTAACTGCATATATATGTTGGAAAACACCAAATTTTATAATCACATGGTTTCATTTAAAAAGCACAAGCATCTAACATACTTTCTTAAAATAAAACCATTCATCTAAATATGTATTTATGATAAAATATTTAAACAAACATACCAAAAATGCTTAAATATTTTCCACTTTTTTTCCCATTTAAATTCGAAGTAAAAGCAATAAAGATTAGAAAATAAAGAAAATCGCTTAAAAAGGAAGCATAAAAAAACCAAACACCTCGAACAGAGAAGGAGAATTAGCATTAAATATAAGCGACCATTAGATAGACTACAGTTAGTAGTAAACCACTAGGTTTGCAGTTATTCTCCAGGGCGTACTTTCAAGTTTTATTTTTCTTTACAAATCTTACATCTTTACTCTCAGTAGCGTATAAAACAAAGAGTAAAAAATATCTCGGATAAGAATGGATAGAGAATCTTTCCTCCTTCTCTTCTTTTCTCTGAAGTCTCTTTAGAATTCCCTTTCTACTTTATCTCTCCCAAGGGATATCAAATTTAGTTTTCTTTCAAAGTCAAAATTTTGTGCGTTTCTGTAATATGGAATACGGAAAGTTTCTTTCCGATTAGAGGTAATTACTGGTGGCGCCATCTCTTATCTTAAATAAACATTTATAGAATATAAGTATATTGCGAATAAGATTTGATTTACTGCATAAATATAATTTATTTTCTTTTTTTGTCCAATACAGAAATCATATCTGAATAAAAGTCGAAAAAGTATTTTTGCATCTCTCATTAAAAAATTTTTTGGTTGGATTCAGGATTGAAATTACTTAAAATTTCTAAGTATCAATCTTTGTTATATCTTGATTCTAAATTCATTTTAAAAATATGTAGTTATTAGTTCTATTTCTAACACCATTCAACGAATCTTGTTGTACAGTTATCTTAGTATATTTGTTTTATTTACAAATTAAATAAAAAAAAATACTAACTGTTGAAGGATTATGATTCTAATCAGTATATGAAACATATCAACTGAAAGTAATGTGTCTGAAATCAAAAGAGTCTACTTAAAATCCAAGGTATCTAATAAATGTTAGTATGAAAAGTTTTTGAGTTATTTATATGATTTAATAAATAAAAAAATGTAATGAATGAATATCTATTTAACGATATATTAATTACTACAATTTGTTTAGACTTTTATTTTTATTTTTAGGGTTAGATTTCTATTGTTTTGTACTTAAAATAAGATTTTTTTATGAACCTTTAAAGAATGCATATTTTAACATACATTTCAAATTGAACTTTCATGAAATTTTAATTCAATTAGATTGTCAATAAGGGAATTCTAATTTTTTTTCAAATCTTAATTCAACAATTAATCCAAACTTTTAATATCATCAACACTATTGGATAACATATACCTTGAAGGAACATAACTTAAACTCTTGATGTTTATTTTTTAGTGATATTTATATTTTCTAACTCAACTCTACTTCTAAATGAATTTAACCACTAAGCTTGTGTTATTTTTAATCGAAACAATTCGAAAACAATTATTATGTACTTTCAATAAAAGTTTTTTTAATAATATCATGTACATCCCTTTAACTAAACTAGTAATAAAGAGTTTAAGATTTAAAACTTAAATTAGAATAGTGTAATTATCTATAAATAAAATATATTAAAGAGTTAATAAATGATATGTTTTAAAGGTTAAACTATATATCAATATTCTATGAAGTTGTAAATACATTTTAAGAAAAGCGCATCTTCAGAAATAAAATTCTGGTTATTGGATTTCATTATTCTTAAAGAGATTTCGAATAAATATACTAACGACCACTCTGGTTATTGAAATTTTAGAGTTTTGAATATCTCATGTATTATATATTTATCTAATTAGCTTGCACAATGCTATTCTACAAGAATTTCTACAAACACTTAGTCTTAAGGAGAGTGGGAGTTTATGAACGTTAAAAAGTCAATTTCAAAAATAATTTTGTAAAACAAAACTACAAACAATCCGACGAAGTAAAAAGTTTTAATCTCACTAAATTAGAAGTATTTTTTTTTTAATATATTTAAAAAAAATGTCTTGGTCATCAATTTGTATTATCGTTTTCAACTTTAACGGCCTATATTTCCAAACTTAATTTTGGGGATGTAAGGAACATTTACACACAAATTATTAAATATAAATGCCTAAAATTTTTAACATACATTCTTACCAATATAGTACACAATTGGAGTGTGGCATTCTTTACTATATTTGAAATTAAAGATTTTGTACAGTTTTATTGCCACCAAAAATGAAAATTTTAAAAAATTTTATAGAATGTCAGATCTTTTACTCTCTCTTGAGAAACGAAACCAAATATTAAAAAAAGCTATGCCCAAATTATGTAATATATTGGTATGAATATATCTTAAAAGTTTTAGGCATTCATCTTAAATAGGTTTTGAGTAAATGTTCCTTACGTATTGTGTTTGGAGATATGGGCCGTTAAAGTTGAAAATGATAATACAAATTGATGTACGGACTTTGTTACAAAAATATACGAGAATTTAGCGAGATTAAAACTTTTTGAACTTTTGCATTCAAAATTGTGTGCAGTTTTTTTTATAATATTAATTTAAAAATTGATTTCTTGACGTTCTTAAACTACGACTCCCTTTAAAATTGTTTAAATTTGTGTGATAGGAAACATCATATACATTGTCTTTTTAGTTTACTTTTATTTAATGTTTATAAGTAGGAAACTATTTAAACTATATTTTAAAAGTTCACGTTTATATATTTTTCTTTCTGGTACTTTATGACCAGTTTGCTAATTTATAGTATTTAAAAAACATTAAATTGTTAGAAACACATTTTGGCCCATGAACCAAGCATTTTTTCAAATGAAAAGTAATAAAATTTTATTAAACTTTATTAATAATACTTGTTAAATATTTCTTTAAAACATTTTTATAATATTTTAGAGTAAAACATGTAATTTGTTTAGTTATTTTCAAAATGTGATTTATTTCGAAATGAAAATACCTTTTATCTTTTATTTTACTTTAAAAGTATATAGTATATTGTGTCATCATTTTTAAAAAAATCTTTAATATGTTCCTAGATTGGAATGTAAATGTGTTGTTGAAAAATGTAGCTTAGATTGTAAAGTTTGAATTGAATGATATTTTTTTCGAAATGGCCCAATTACTTCATAAAAATATAAATTATACAGTTTTAAGATGCACCAGTTATAGTAAACATTTTATAGAGATGTAAACTTAATGTACTAGTTAGATGATTCTTTGGTTTGTACGCTCGACGTCTTTTTTCCATGGACAATAACGGCTATATAAACCGGAACCTACAGCTTAACGTGGATTACGTATCACAATAAATATCAATGCCTAATGCAGAATTCGAACCTTGCTCCTTTGGCATGCAAGTCCAGAGTGATAACCATACATCCATCATTTGGGCCTAGTTAGATGAAGAAGAGCAAGAAAAAAATTAAAACAGTTATATTATATTTGTATTATAATCATACATTCATCAGAAAATTTTATTACAATCTTTACCATCAAAACTTGTATAATTATCTGGCACTTTGTTTCATGATGCAGACATTCCAGTTATCATCATAAAATTTTACTCTTCTTCACTTACTTTCCTACTTGTCAGTGTTTCAAGTCACTATAAAATTTTAAAACCTACGTTACGACTAGTTTTATTTAACGAGCGAAACTGCTGGTCTGTTACGTTAGCATCTTCGGCACAGGGTGAAATAAGTGGAAAATCGTCTGATAGTTTCTGCATTACGTGAGAATTTTTCTTCCATCATGTTAAGCGAAGTCCAGCTTCGAATTGGCAATCCATGACTAAGTGACTTCCCTTGCTTCATTTGTGGAACAGGTCCCACATGTCGCCTCTTATCAAGATCACGTGGGAAGTGCGTCATCAAAAGAATGTGGAACAGATCCTTACTACTTTTATTTTCTTTTCTTTTCATTCCAGACGATTTCGTTCGATTTTTTGTTCCCTTTTCTTTTTCTTTCTTCTTTTAGAAAAAAAAAACCCGATAAAAACACTGCACATCGAATGTTACTTTGTCCAGTGCTGTAGTTACGAGTTTAAGTACTTTGCCAGTGTATGGCGAGTCTTATAATTCTCAAAAGAACGCAAACAATGTTTAAGTCTTTGGGAATTTTAAAGTGTTTGTTGGAAGAGGATTCGGAATTCTCATGAGTATTTCTGGAACTTTTCAGTTATCTCTGACAGTAATACAAGTCGGTTATTTTTATTGAAAGAAAAGTAATGGTGTTATTTTGTATGAGACCACTAAAAATCATTAGGATCGATGAGAAAAAGAAATTATGTATAAAATGTTCCAAACAGCATTTAGAAGTTTTGAAAAATTAAATATTAATAAGAATATTTTAGTGAATACTTAAAAGTATTTATTTACAAACTTTCAGTTCAACTGGAATTAAAAATACCATAACAAATAATATAGTTTTAGAAATCAATTAACATAAAAAATAGTATAGTTATATAAATAGTATTGTCAAATAAATAAAATTGTCAAATAAATAGTATAGTAATAAAAATATAAAGACATACTAATAAATTAAGAAGGAAAGATTCAAATTGTCACTTGAACAAGATATACACAAACGTTTATGTTGTTTTCAGCTAAAATAGTGATGTTAAACTTATAAAGTAATTTCTTTATAAAAAAGCTTAATATTTAAAAAACTGTCTTGTGGTTTCTTAATAGTATAATGAAAAATTGCATATAAATTTGAAATTACACTTCAAACTATACAAACATGTTCATACGTAAGACCCCATAGGGCATGAATTTTGTAATGGCGCCTTTGTTCTCCATTATTTCATGAAAAGTTTATTTTTTGTAAATTATAACTATATACTTAAGTTACTACAAATATTATATGGAAAAATTCGATAGCATAAATGTACCATTGCCATAAATACTTTTAATATATATTCTATGTACTTTTTTTTAATTTGTATTTTTGGTATATTTTGCATATGACTCCCTTTTTCTTTGTACATTAAATTATATTCACAATGGCTGGCAGTTAATTTATTCAATCATGGTGCGTACCAAGAAGTGTTAAATACCTTAAATGTAAATGGCGTCTATCGAAGAGGTGAACTGAATCCTTCAACTTTAGAAGTTTAATAGAAATAAAAAAAACGTTACCCATAGGAATCTGTGCAAGTTTTTAATTGAATAATATCATATTAAAGTAATTTTTATACATTTGGTTCGAATAATGCGTATATTTTTTTTTAATTAAAAGGGTATTTTAAATTGAGAAAAAAATGACTTACACAATTTTACATTTAGTAATTACTTAATATAGATATATATTTTTGAATTATTCTCACCTAAATATGAAACTCCGTATTTAAAATTTGAAATTTTTTAATAGGAAGATAGTACAAATAGTAAATGAATGTTTATCTCTCCTATTGATTTCGTTCTCTTTGTTTGCAATAGGTGGCAGCACCATAACAAGTTAAACCGAATTTTTATTAAATTGTATTTGCTCAATTAGTTCTAAAATATTGCATTATGTTCAATAACAGAAATATCCATATAAAGCTCATAAAAATTCACAGTAGTTTAAAAGAAATCTTAAAATAAGTAGTAACCAAATTGTCTTAAAGAACAAAAGCTAAATCATTAACAACATAAGGCTACAAAAAATGCTTTATTAAATTGTTTTTGCTTTGATACCTGATTTTTATAGTATTTCAAATGCTGATTTTAAATATGAAATTGATTTCTCCATCACATAAGGTTTTATTACAAAATTTTTTCATATTATGTGTGGAATAACTAAAAGTAAGATATTTTGACACACACATTTTTGTTTTTATTTTATCATCGCTTAAATGTATTCTTTACACTGCCCTGTATAAATTCTTAAGACGTATACATTTGTTTCTCAAGAAATGAACTTAACACATATTTGAATTGATATAATAGTGTAGTAATCTAATAAAATATTTTATTATAAAATTGATTGTGGAAGAATGGTAAATACTTAATAATAACCTTTTGGACATAATTTGTATTCTTTATTGTACTTTTTCATTGTAATTCTAAACTTGTTACTAAACATTTTCCAAATTTTTTGTAATTCCAAGATAATTCTTAAACCTACATCTACAGAATTCAATTAATCACTTACAGCCGTTGTTGTTTTGTAAAAGATTCACAAATGAAAAACTCATCTGCAAACTCGGTGATGCAATAATTTTTTGGTTTCTTCAAAAGGGATTTTTTGAAGGAGAAATTATAAATAAAGTTTCCACTTTCATTTAAACATGTTATTTATAACCAAAATGAGGATTAATTTTGTTTGAACTTTCTAAAATGATTTATTTGATATATAAAAGGTTAACAGAGAATTTGGATTTTTCTACACAACCTCTGAACATTCTAAATCTTTTATTTAAACTATTATGCAGTATGAATATTTTTTTTTCACTCGAAATTCATACAAGCTTCCTGGGATCGCTATATGATTTGCCTTTGATGAATTTGTTCAAATTCATCAGATCAATAAGTATACTACTTTATTTTCGTCATTCAATGTCATACATGTATTAAAAGCATTTGAAAATGTCAGAACAAAAATATTATATTTATCTTTTTTGATAGCAGTAGAATATGCTGAAGCAAATCGGATAATAGTAATAGGGTAACTAAATTGAATGAGAGTAGGATTGTTTTCAAATAAAACTTTACCATTCACAATCCAAAGTATGAAACTTTAAAGACACAAGTCAAGGTAAGGAAACAGTATGGAAATAAAAATACCTGGAAAATTAGAAGTGAAATGAAACACTTTTACTTATCTTTTCCTTAATAATTTAACTCATAATAGTTTTTAAATTTAATTATCTTTTAATAATGTAACTATTTTTCAAAAATTTTTAATCAAGAAAATAAAATTTTGTATTAACCTCTTACAAACATTTGCCTTCACTTTGATACAAGTAATTATAAACTTCACTATGATACAAGAAATCTGTAGATACTTTACCAGATCCGGATCTAAAATTGCCCTTATTCTAAAAAAAAAAAAATCTAAAATCTTAATCTTAGAAATATATTTTCGTGATCTTTTTAAATTCGTGCAAATAAAATTCAAAGTTTAATTTTTTTTAAAAAATGTTTAGTTTGAATCCTTACTCACCACATATGAGTATGGATTCAAACTAAATCGGTGGAATGCACTCTCAAATACTTTCACGACAGCTTGAGCCCGTTCAACGTTTCATCTAACTACAACGTTTACGTTTCAATAAATAGGAAGCATTTTTAAGATAAGAACTAAGATATAAATTTTAGTTATTTTCCCAAAAGACTTTAAAAATATGTTGTTTTTAGAATAAATTGTCAACTGAGATATTATATATCAGCTGAAAAATGGCAAACATAGCCATAATCTTTTTAACTGGTTATTTCTTACTCCTTTTTTTAACTATGTTTTTTAACTTCAGAATTAAATATTAAAAGTGTTTCATTCACTTGCATAAATGTTTAAGGTATAACTGTGCATTTTAATATACGGGACACTTTTAGATACGGGAAAAGGACGACATTTTTTAACAATGACTTGTAACACAAAACGGGTTCTGAAATGTTTACTTTAGTATTATCTATTAGCATATGACTTTTCATAAAGTTACTGTGGACCTATATATATGTTTGTAATAGGTATAAATTTGTTATGACCAGTATTTTTAGCACTCGTCCCTTTAGAAAATTTGGAATGTTCTACTTGCTATAGTGAGATTGACTGGTTTATTGAATTAACTGATTCGCATAAATTTCGCATTTATTCAATTAACTAATCTACATTAGACTAATGCTCATAAAACTACTTTGTGTAAGTGTTTCGAGGCAACTATTTACGTAGCTGCTTTAGAAGATTATAGAAAACAAAAACAACAAAAATAAAAACACTCAGTGCAACTTTTTATGGGAACACTCAGCATAGACTTCTTAGTTTGTAATAAGTATTATAGAAAAAATTCTAATGACAAATAAACACTAATTATTTACGTTATGAAAGCCCAATAAGCTAATAATGATAAAAATATAAAAGATGCATAAAAGAATAAAAACATCATTCTACCCATGAGAATCCAAATAAGGAATTTGAAAGATTCGCAAATTAACTTGATATTTTTAGTTTGTGTTTCAAAGTCATTAGAAGAGTTAAATATTAAGATTGATGTATAATTTAAATTTATTGTACATACGGCATTATAAGAGAACTTATAATGAACAATGAACGAACAACAATTGTTTCATTCAGAAATAATGTTCAGGTATTGATAACATTTCAATAATTTATAAAAATACTAATATTTTCAATTACTTAATTAAACAATACAAATAACTTTTGACGTAGTATTTTACATTTTTTGATGTTTTAATTCACTTTACCTCGACGTGGGGAAAAATCAATATGCAAATTCAAACAGAAGGGTAATATTGTTTTAAAAACAATTGCATTATTATAAATAGTTTTTACTGAAATAAAATAACTCAATATCTACTTCTAGTAATGAAAAAATGATCAACAAGAGGTAATAACTATTTACTTAACGCAATTATTAAAAATAGCAAATATACTACCCATTTCAACCCATCTGAGCCTATGAATGGACTATGGCCAATTCCCTCATTTTTTTTTTTTTTTTTTTTTTTTTTTTTTTTTTTTAATATAGAATGTTTCGTAAAGGCCATAAACACAAAAATTTTTGCTCAATGCGCTGTTTTTTTTTTTTTTTTTTTTTTTTTTTTTTTTTGGGGGGGGGGGGGTTGGGGAGGGGGGGGGTTAATTTGCAATCTAATTTCAAATTGTTAGACGTTGGCGAGAAAACGATTCATCGCGCTAGTATTGAATGTGATGTCACGGCTTCCCAAGTATCTTGGCTTGAAACGTAGAAGCGGAAACCAGATTTGCAAGTTTCTCACAAATCAAGCCAACTTTTTACGGAATATGGCAATGGTCAACCAACGCCAACTATTTGGCAGAAACTTTACGATAACCATAGAAACTGTAGGAACCTTTGACTTCACATATTTTGCTAAGTAGTTTGATCGGACTGTTTTTGGCTCGGTTTTGAGGCCTTCTTTTTCTTAATATTTAAATAACTAATTTTTTTAAAGAACTTTTGTTTAAATATTTGGAATCAGAAAGAAATTCTTCATAAATATAAACAATTTTCACTCGTTTTTAAAAATATGCGGAAATTGTCCATTCCTGCATTTTTTTTTTTTTTTTTTTAATTTTTTTATTCAATTTTAAATGTTTCGAAAAGGTCATAAACACAAAAATTTCTACTCACTGCGCTTTTTTTAATTTTTTTTTTTTTTTTTTTTTGAAAATTTGTAACCTAAGTTCGCCGGTTTATTTTAGTGGGGAAAATGAATCATTCAGCTCGAAGCTAATGTGACGACACTTGTTCTGTACTTGCCTTAAATCTTGGCTTGAAACGCAGCATTGCAAACCAGTTTACAAATCACGCCAACCCTACGGGATATTGCAAATGTCTAAAAAACTCACACCTTGGTAGAAACCTCACGATAACCATAGCAACGGAAGGAAGTTTTAATGTCACAACTAAAATGTAGCGTTTTTGTTGGACTGCAATCGTATGAGGTTTTCGGGCATTTTCTTTTCTTAATATTTAAATAACTATTTTTTTAAAGAACTTTTGTTTGAATACTTGGAATCAGAAAGACGTTCTTCATAAATATAAACTAACTTCACACGTTTTTAAAAAATGCGGTAATTGTCCATTGAGATAATTAATGTATCAGTAGTTACCCAATATGTAAGAAAATACTATTCATCAAATTGACAGTAACAGTAACGTCAAACTACACCATTACACATTTGAACTATTCACACGAGGCTTACTACAAAACTGATTTTTTCTAAATCATAACAATCTACAGGAGTTATATTCATAAAACTAGAATAGAAAAATAATGATTATATTCCAACACCAATTAAACTAAGCTCTTGAAAACATTTGTTAAATATGAATAAAACATGAACGTTTTATGCATACCATTCATTATTTTTCGTTTGTGTTATACAAAAACCACTGAAATAAAGAAATGCACAAACTAAATGAAAATCAAAGTGTAAAAGGCGCTCTTTTTCAACCTACTTTACCACATATGCATTTGTTTTACGAAGATACTATCTGCTTTGCTCTTCTTGAAACATTTCCCCCCAATTTTTTCCAACTCTGAAATGATTTTTCACATTCCTGAGCCAGCATTGTTTTCAGGTCGTTTCACAGCGTCGCTATTTCGGACGAAAGTGTTCTGGTCACATGCGAGATCAGATTGCTGAAATTTTGAGAAGAGGATTCTTAAAGTTTTCTTCCTGAGTATTTTTTTTCTTTCTTGAGTGGCTTTAGGGGGAAGAACTTGTAGAAGGCAGGTGATTTTGACATGGGACAAAAGAAAGAAATGGGCATTCCTTGTTTTATGGAAAAAATGCTGTTGATTCTTTTCCAGAAGTGTCTTTTACAAATCCAGAAGGAGATGATAATATGTTTTATTTGTTATTTCGAAATTGTGTTTATTGTACAAGTATTTAAATTAAGGTTTGTTAATATCTAGATTGAACTTCTTGTCTAAGATCAATTTTCGTTGACAGTTTAATACTTTCTACTCTTATGTTAAATCATTCTCAAGGTTATTGATTTGTTAATTGTTTTAACATTCTTTGGAATTATTGCGGAAATATGTTTTAACATACACCATTGTGACCACTGCGTGTCAAACGTTTATTGACAGACAAAAATTGTATTCAAAATACCTATGTTGAATATATATATATATATATATATATATATATATATATATATATATAATAATCGTCTTGGAAAATATTCCTCTTCCTCTATGTTCATTATCCTTTTCAAACGTTTTGTTTTAAGTTTATTTCCATTGGCAGTTCTGCCAATGACAATTTAAATGTCTTGTTAATCAATTTTATTACAAGCCTTACAAATGGCATATTTTTGAAATGTTCTCATTTGTAAATAGTTAACATAATTCTCTGAAAACTAAATTAAGTTTGCATAATTTAGTTTTAGATCCTATATATTAAATAATAAAAAAAGTATGATTTTTATAATCAATCAAATCTGCAGTTGACCATCTCATACCTTGTTTTCATACCTTGGTGTGATATGGTATTCTGCTATTACAGAAACATTATGGGAGAAACTATTTTTCAACATACAGACTAATTTCCGTTAACAACGAATTCTTTTGTTTTCAAGGTAAGAATAAATAGATTTTTTAATAACTTTAAAGTTTCCTTACAAGTCAACTTATCTCACACTGGTTCTATTCTTTGCAATTTATTTTGATCACACTTGATTTTTAAATTAAGTCCCTAAACCTTTTCATTGCAAAGGCACAGTCTTTTATATTTCATGATACCTTACGGTGTTAATGCAGAAAACAGTTCTTTAAGAGGAATCGTCAATCCAACTTTCCCGTTGACTTAATTCTTCATTGTTTGGGTCGGTCACAATGTCAATCAAAGTTTTGTTTTAAAATATTGGATTTTTTACCAGGCGTAATACTGAAATAAAAGATATTAAACTGAACTCAAAAAGAATATAACTGGGTGTTTTTTATTACATTTAAAAAGTTTATTACAAGAAAGTCATTGGTTATTTTCCTTTTCAGTTTGTTAATGATTTTTATTAATAGTATTATTTTACCTAGTATAAAAAATCATATGTTGTACAGCAACAGTTCGGCATATATTGCAGCTCAAAAATTTTAGGTTTAAGGAGCATGCACACACTGATGAAAAAACACACAAATAATTATAGAATGGACAGTTCCTGCATTTTTAATTATTTTTTATTCAATTCTAAATGTTTCTAAAAGGCCATAAACAGAAAAATGTCTGCTCAATGCGATTTTTTTTTTTTTAAATTTGCAATCAAAGTTCCCCTGTTACACGTTGGCGAAAAAACGATTCATTCGGCTCGAACTGAATGTGACGTCAAGACTTCCAAAAAAATCTTGGATTGAAATGCAGCAGTGGGAACCGGTTTTGCAATTCTCGCAAATCGCGCCAACCTGTACGAGATATGGCAATGGTCTATCAACGCCAAATAATTCAACGCCAACTACTTGGCAGAAAGCTCACGATAACCATAGAATTGGAAGGAAGCTTTGAGGTCACCGATTTTGTTGAATGTTTTGATCTGACTGGTTTTGGCTCGTTTTGGGGGCATTTTCTTTTCTTAATATTTAAATAATTAATTTTTCAAAGAACTTTTGTTTAAATATTTGGAATCAGAAAGACATTCTTCATAAATATAAACTAATTTCACTCGTTTCTAAAAACAATGAGGGAATTGTCCATTGAATTGTATATTCTAGTTAGTGCAATTTTATGTCAATCAAATAAAAAAAGGTTCTGTTAGGACTAAGCAATGAAGTTTACTGCGGGGGCTGAAGTTTCGTGACGAGAGGAGAAAGTCTCGCGACAAGAAAAGATGGCAACGTTATTGAAAATCGAGAAAGACAACTGTGCGCGAGAACAATAGATGATGCTCTGTAAACGACGCCATTTTGATAAAGCTAAGATTGGACTTGAATTTTCATAATGTATGGAGTAAGTTTCATAGGCACTTCTTTTGAAAATAGTACTTGTAAATATATCATGTAAATTTCATCTTAAGATTCATTAAAGTAGCTTAGCCACCAAGGACTGTTTTTAATTATTTGAAGTCTGCGTTTCAATTTTACCTTTCAGCAAGCACTTTTATCCCATCCACCTCTTTACACTTCTGAAACAAAACAGTTGCCCTCCCAAGAAATATTTACGAAGTAATATTCTCAGATAAGAAGGGTTGCAATATACTTTTTTTCTGAATGAAGAATAAGCAGCATGTATGAACAAAAAGCAAATATTAAAAAAAAAAAAAAAAAAAAATGTCGCTTCAATTTTTAGGTATTTACGTATTATCCCTCCGACTGCGTAAGCGAGACGAAAATGTCACCAAACAGAATTATTTAGTCCCGTCCAAATGGTCTGCCCGGACTGATGCTCAGCTCATCGCAGCTGAGGCATTCCACGGGAAGACCATGATACTGGTTTGAGCCGAACGGGACATCCGGGGAGGCCAGGCGTTATTTTTAAAGAGGTCGACTGCTCTAGAAACCTTGCATATATAACAGGAACGAAACAGCATGGATTCATCACGTTTAAAATAGACTTTTCCAGTACAAATGACAGAATTTCGTTTGAATGTTGAGTGATTACTGTTAATGATAATGCTTTTAAATCTTATTCTTATTTCTTTACCTTTAAAAAGATTCTGAAATAAACTTCACATTTAATAGACTTATTTATATTTAATTTCCCAGATGTATCAAGAGTTATTGCCATACTCCCTAACAATATAGACTAAAAACCAAAACTTATTAAATTTTAAAAGACAATTTTGTTTTATTGTGTTCTATGCCACTCTACTTCAAAATATTTAAAATCACAACTCGATCTCAACGCAGAAAATCACTGCTAATTCCTTTTACCTCCAATGGGAAACAAATTTTCCGAAAGTCGGAAAAAAACCCGCTATTAATTGCACCGAACAATTTATTCCTGACCCGTTTTGTACGCAACAAAATCCCTTAAGTCTTCATCGCCGCTTCATTACTTTTATGAGAGGGTAATTTTTAGGCAAGCATTAAGCGAATTAAATTGAGCTTTCCTTCATGAGGTTTCATTAGGTAGATAGTGACAGCTTTTATAATTAATTAAAACGTTCCTGTTTTTTTTCTTTCATTAGTGAACGGAAAGGGCGTGAACACAGATTGCTAGATCGTTCATCATTTCAAGTGCTTTCGCTGGATTTCTTGCAGGAGTGTACTAACATTTGTGGGAAATGTTCTTATGAAGAACTTTGTTGTGGAGTTTTAGAAGAAACTGGTGTCAAAGTTGTGGGATGAGTGTGACAAAGTGCGTTGTCCAAATGGACAGAGGTGTCATCTAGTTGCAAAAGGTTTTCTATTTCTTCCTCAATAGACTATCTTTTTCTTATTCGTCGAATTTAAGTATGAAAAGATAGTCATTCCGGGAGTAAAAAAAATCATTAAAAATAAAAATAAAAATCATGCACTAGAGGATTAAGCTGTACATTTGAAATCCATCAAAAATAGTACAAATGTGTGCAAATGTATAAAATAAAAATGACAGCATTCAAATGCTAATATAATTGAATCGTAAACAATACTTACATCACGGTAGTATAACTTAAACTTAAGTGAGATCGCAAGAAATTTGCTCAAAATAAAAAAAATAACCAACATATTTGATAAAAAAAAAAAAACTTCTTAAAATTAAACTGTGTATTTTGAACCTTTTCCACCTGATAACATAAATTTAAAAATAAATCCCCCAACAAATAATGATAGATTGAAGGACAAAAGGCAACTAAGTTCTTTATCACCCAACTCCTACTGCAAACTGGGGATAGAGATAAGAAAGAATGACATCTCCCTTGATAACAACTGACAGAGGATGAAGAACAAGGTGAGGATAATGTGTCTGGAAAGTTATTTACCAAATTTTTTGAGAGAAAATAAAAACCTACTTATATTCGTAAATTGGTTCCTTTCTTAAAAACATATTAATAGTTTTATAAGCTTTATAAATGCTTTATAAAGCTTTAATTAATTTCTTTTTTATTTCCATTGTTTGAATCATCAGTGAATATGGGCTAAGACTATGTTCTGTCAACACACATAATCTGTTTTCAATAAGTTAGTGATCGTATTAAAAATTATTATTACATTTATGATTATTTTTTTTCATCATGGGAACTTCTAAAACAATTAACTAACCCAAAAATATACATCCATAATTAATATTACTTAATGTACACTTTTTCATATCTAATGAATTAATTTACACTGCAACTTTTTCGCATCTAATGCTTTATAGTAAATTTTAATTCAATAAACAATCTAAGAAGGATTTATGAATGAAATTTTAAACACATGCATTGATTCTTAAAGTATGGAGAACTTCTTGTAGACATTATTACTGATGATGACACACTTTATTCAGCATGAATTCAAAATGTACGTAGGAGTTAAAACATAGACATTTTAATATTATTTTTATTCAATATACTTTATAACTGAAATAAACTAGTTCTAATTACTTTACACAAGAGGTTATTTTATTACATTCGTCTTTTCACCTTTAAAATCAGAGAAAAGCTTTTAAAAAATGTATTTTGGTCATAGTGGATTTGATACGCATTTTCAGTCTTTATTTTGAGAGATACTAGTAGAACTACAAGAAGATGATTATCTCCAATTTTTAAGCATAGAATTACAACTTGGGTAAATTATATCCAAGCTTGGCAAAAATGGTTGTATTCTTGTCCCACTGGATCCATGGGATGAATCTGTCATAACCTTGGCATTCATTTAAAAATACATTATAGTGCTGAATATATAAAATACTAGCGATAGTACCAAATTATATTTTTTTTTACAAACGCGTGTGCTTACGTTGAAGTTAAACATATAATTTGACTTGGAAAAAGTTCAGCTTCAAACACTTTTTTCAAAAAAGAAATTCTCAAAAATTCTTATGTAAGTAAATTGCAAAATTATAAAATAAAAATTAATTGATTAGATAACGTAAGAGGAATTGGATATAAATTTACATTTCTCAGGAAAAAAAAAATTTTGGAACAGGAAAGGCGAGAAAGATGTAGTATTGAAAATATGGTGAAAGTGATAAGTTGTTCAAGTCCGTGAAGACGAAATATGAATGTCGTGTAATGGATTTGATACATATTTCAAATATCTATATATCTATCCTAAATATTCAAAAGTAGAAACATACGCTAGACAAATTTAGAATACTTTCTAGAGACTGAGAAACTAACAAAAACAAACAGAACCATGAATTTGTTTTATTCATTTCTCATTGATCACCCTAACACAAAAAAACCCCACCAACAAATCATCACAAATCGAAGATTGAAGCACCCAGACTCTACCTCATCACTACGGATGCAATCTTGAGAACGGAGGGGAACCGGAATGATACCTTCCTTGATTACAAGTCCCCCAGGGTGAAAAGAGAAGGGGGGGGGGGGTAATTGTCCAGATGCCGATAAATCTCTGGGATCAGCTGGTGCTCCCAGAGATTGCACGGAGTCGGAAGATGAGAGAAGTTGTATCCGCACCTGTGGACCACTGTATTTTTAGGAAGATGGAGGTTCATCTATTTTGGCTTTGGGATGGAACGTTGGTTGTCTTGTGATTGTTGGAGCTGATTGGGTGGTAGGGAAAGCAGTGTGGAATAATCAGAGGGGATTGGGTAGGTGGATTTACTCTGGATGGGTAGGTTAGGTTTGAGTATCCTGGTTTGGGTACCGGTGAATAGAAAATCAGTTGTATTCTTTGGTAGATAAAATATAGTCAATGAGTCTGTTTTTCTTTGTACCTTTGAACGCATAATGAATAATTTACAGTAAATGAGACATTGTAATCTTGTTAGTTTCGCAGTTATTGTCAACAGAACGGATTTTTTTTTTTGCTTTATTATTCAAGTAAAAAAGACAGTCTACATTTATAGGTATTTTTTTTTATCCTTTTTAATCTGAAAATAATCGATATTATTATTTACCCATTAGGCTTTTTGAAAGGCAAAACATTTTACAAGAAAAAAGGAAAATTGTAATATACACCTGTTGGTTTCTAACCAGGAAAATTGCAATGTTGACTTTATTTCTTTCAATTCATTTTATGTTGACTCACAATGAAAAATACAATGGTAACAAGTTTTTATTATTTAATCCTTTTATTTTCGAAAATAAATTTTTGTTCACTCACAATTGTTTTACTTTCATAAGCGAATATATATAAAAGTTTAATATTTTGGGATGTTATTTTTTGTAGCATTTGTTAACTTTCAAATTAATATTTTCGTTTGTATTTTAAAATGTCTTACATATTTCAATATATTTAACAGCCTTTTGGCATGAAAATTATTTTATGAATTTTGTTATTATAATCATGTTTCTTTTTCTTGCAAAAAATTAAATATATTAATTCTAATGTTTGTTAAGTTTTTTTCATTTCATTAGTACTAAATTTCTATAGAATTCATTTCAATACTTTTTCACAACACGTAACAGTACTACAGGTACAACACTCAACAACACTACAGGTTTTTCCGTTTTCAATTACCCATATGTATTACATAGGATAATGATTGTATAGTATTCAGTGAATTAATTTTTTTTTCTTTTTTTTTTCTAGACGTTTTGGAGCATCCTGATTTCAAAAAAGTGATTTAGAAAAAATGTCTGTCAGCGTGTGTGTGTGTCTGTGGTCAGAATAACTCTCGAACAAATATACATACGATGTTCAAATTTGGTGTGCGGTTTGGTGATGGCACAGGGACCTACCATTAAGGTTTTCGTCAAAATCGTGCGTGCGCATAAGGTAGCTGCCATTGAAAAAATCATGTTTTTCAGTAATTACTAAAAAACGGCTCTAATGATTTTTTCCAAAATCGCTATTGTATTGCCTCTTAAGGTGTTCTAAACATCTCCACCTCGGAAATTCCCGTAAAAACGCTTTAATGGTGTAAAAAGTTGAAAAACGAATACGATTAGCACAGAGCTCTATTTCCTTGAGCATACCTCATCAACGATCATTTTTTTCCCCTCTCCTCAGTTTCACTTATAAGAAAGGATAATATAAGAATTATTAAAAAGTATAATGCCAAAATTATCTATTTGAAAAAGTTTTATTTTTTTTTAAATTTTAAAAAAAAAAGATCCTACAAGAATTATGGCAAAAAATATCGTTAAACAGACAATTTTTTTTAAATAAATGATGAAAATATAAAAACGGTAAATGACACGAACTGACATCAGTATTATAGTGCAAATGGAAGTTGTGCGATCTTTCACACCCCTAGTTTTAAATTCAATAACGTCAAATGTCCCTAATACAAAATAGCGAGATATTTAACAAATGGTATATTTTAATCTGTGAGGACTAAATACAATAAAATAAAGCTGTAGAAATTTATTGTATTAGAAAAATTAAATTTAATCTGTAAGAACAATTGCCTTTATTTTGAAATAAATGTAAAATTTTGTACTTAACGAATATATTTCACACCCAAAAAATATTTGTAAGCATAATATGAATTGTCATTTCTATATATTAACTTTTTTTTTTTTAACTCTGTAGAGATTTCAGTAATTTCAGGTAGGATATACTGAAGTTTCTAAGATGTGTTTAAGCTCATAATGTAAGAACCCAGTCATTTTTGAAGTATTTCTCTTTGAGGAATATACGAGAAATATATGTAACCACTAAATGAATCACATTTTGTACTTAAAAGAGAAAAAACCCAGAAACTCTCAGTGAGTATTATAGATATAGTATTGAAGAAGAAGTTGAATTGCAAACTCAGAAAGTAAAATCATATAAAAAACGCAGTTACATCTGAAAATAAATTGAGTAATAAGGTTCTCACTGAGTGGGTCTAAAAACGAACTCTTCCACGAAAACTTTGCTAAAATAAGAGAGGAACCTGATAGATGCGCAAATATATCCTTTTACATAAGATTTGTTTTCTAAATGTATTTGCTTTAAAGAAACTCAAAACTTTTTCTGATTTTATAGAGTTAAACTTAAGAATCCAATAAATGTTAGATACTGTTAGTTTAAATTCCATTTTCTTTTATATTATGACTCTAAAGTTATAACAAAACACAATATTTAGTACAATTATAAGTCAATGAAATATACTAATATTCATAAGGGTTACAAAAAATGAACATCTAAAGAACTTTAAATATACCCCTAGTTTATGGAATTTCTTATGTAGAAATATTCACGGTAATTTTCTTTATAGTTATAAATTTGTGCATTTAAGGGTATTTGAAATATAAGCACCTGTTGCACTTAAGTGGAATCTACGTTTAGGTTATTTTCAAAAAGCATACAATTTTCCGAATAAAGTTTAATTTCCCTTGGAAATTTAAAAAAAAAAAAAAAAAAAAAAAAATACTTACTCTTAATTTCTATTTCTTTAAATAATTTTTAATTTTTTTTTTATTAATTTTATTCAATTCTTCAATTGGAAATTCAATAATGCAATCGCTCTTGCATTAAACACATAAAGTATTCTTTTCATTTAAGACTAATTTATTTGATTATTCTTTTGTTTGTGCATAAACTTTCTATTTATGAGTAATTGAAAGGGATGGATTAGTATCTTCATTATCCCCAAAGTAGTGCGTAAACATCCTCAAATTGACATGAAAACTATTTAGTTCCATTAAATTTATACATAATCAAATTTCAGAGCTTTTGTTTTTTGCTCCATTTAATTTTTTATTCAGAACGAGAAATATCATATTGTAATTAAAAAAAAAAAAAATCATCTGAATATGAATTGTGCAAATGCATTCAACGTGATATTCAATAAATAGTTATAAAATAATGCTGACTAAAGTACATTTACATAAAAAAAAAAAGTAAACGCCCAAATAAGCCACTAAAGCTATGAGAAGAAACGTTTGAATGCAGCATACAGCACTGACTTTCAGGTCATCTCAAAAACGAAAAGCTTTCACCAATGCGCTTTTTAAAGGATATATTCATCCTATAAATATAAAAAAATAAAAATACCCAAAAAAGAATGTCCTCACTTCAGGCAAAAATCGATATAAAATTTCCCTTGGTTTCTTTTAGGAATTTTTGCCTCAAAATTTGCCACTCTCAGCAGAAAACACCAGCGCAAACAAGACCGGAACCCCTTTCCATCTTTAATATTCCGGTCTACTGGTCTGAAAACCTTCCATTGGCGACACACGTCAGAACTGGTAAAGATGGTTGAAGAGGAAAAGAGCAAACACGTCTACCACATACACACACCACGGCTATATGAAAACCCCGCGCACTGATAGCTCGGGGATATTTTTCCAAAGGCAGACGGCATGTTCTGGTATTCACATCTCTCCAGATATAAAACACACTCGGTAACAAAGAACACGGAACCTCTAGACTGGATTCAGTAGGGGCTTTTGAGAGAGGGAGGGGGTAGATGGGCTTTGAAAGAACCGCAAATCGGAAATATTTATTTTCGTGGTGAGATGTCAGTTTTTGCTCTTCTTGGTGTGAATGTCTTATTTGGATGGTTGGATCTCTGAGAGGTTGTGGTTTGTGTCCTAAGGGGATTTCGGACGAGTCAAGAACTATTTGGAAGTAGTTTTTGACTTGTAGTTGGAGTGTTTGATTGGTAAACATGGAAAAGTCCGTCCCTTCATTGGAATCTAGGAAAGTCAGTGATTATAATTGTAGCAAGGTTGTCATTCGATATTCAAAAGTAGGTATTTTTTCACAAGGCATTTTGTGTGTAGTATCTGGTGAATATTTTAAGCTATTGTATATTATTGAAATTTCAAATTAAAAATATCCCTAACTTAAATGCATTGAGAAATATAATTTAAAAATATTCATATTAGAGAGTTCTAAAAATTGAACAGCTGTTTTGTGAATTCTATATTAAACTCAGATGGACTGGACCCATAACATGTTGAATCAGTAAGTAGGATAGCAAAAAATCTTCTACCAGATGTGCAGGTTGGTTATAAGTATCCTGAAGCTGTTTAAAGTTGTCTAAACCACGAATATATTTTCATAAAATTTAGGGTAGACACTACTGAAGCAATAGAAAAACGATATATGTAGAAGATAAGCATATTAACTTCTTTGAAATTATCGCCACTGTAAGAAATGGGCTACTTCAAGTAATTATATGTAAGTTAGCATTTAAGCATAGTAGCTGATGGTACAAATGGGAATTACTATGATCATAGTTGAGACCATGTTTAAGTGATAATTCATGAACCACTGAATAATGAATTGACTGTAAGATGGGTGAATAGTGGTGAGTTTGGTTGAGAAGCGAATGTTTGTATTCAAGCAAACTCGATACCCAGAACTGTTAGAAATAATGAGACTTGCCGCCTTTGTTTTATCATTATCCTTTGTTTCAATAAAAGACATTCGATGTTTCTAAAATAAAGGAAATTGATACTTTTGTAAACTGTGGTGAAATGGCAAGGTTTATTGTAATGGAAAGTTCCTGGGAGGAGTCAAAGCCCGGGAGGTTAACCTTTCCTCCTGAATCGTACCACTACGGCCAGATCGCATAAGTGGTTAGTGTTTGTATTTGGTATAAATTATCGAAATACAAAAAGATTTAATAAATATTGATTTACACAAGTCGTTAGCCGGGTATAAAAATAAAGTTAAATTTAATAATATCTTCCTTCTCAAATAAACACTATATTCAGAAAAATAACAATGTATAAATATGTCAGGAATTATACCCTTTTAATCAACCTCTCAATATAGAAAAGGGTCAAAAATTGTTGAAACTTACACTTTCATGACACGAGGACAATGCTTCTTCTTCCAAATCCAAATTATCGGGCTAGAGGTCACGAGAAGAACGCCACTTGCATAAAGAACACAACTTCATTCGCTCGAGCTTATTACGTGACTAACAATTAAATAATTCCAACTTGTATTCTTACGACAAGACTACATACAGAAAATACAAAAATAAAGTTCGTTGTAAGTCCCGACTTAAATACAGACTAGAGGTCGTGAACACTTCTTTCTGTTTGGTCATTCCAAACTTCCTCTAGATGGTATGTTCTGCTCTGGAAAAGTCCTCAATGAAGACATTTCTTGATCAATGTGTAACCTATCTCTTTCAGTCACTTTTTCATCATTCATGAATGCACGTGCATCCTTGTTAACTTGAATTAGTTTACACCGAGGCACCGATTTAACACCAGAAGGAAACATTGTTTGTTCCTTTCTTCTTAAAAAAATATTTAGTGTTAGGTTACAAGGCTCTTTATTTGACAAGATATAACAATTTTGAACAATGATTTTATTTAAATGTTCATGCTTCCTCCTCACTCCCACCTATGGATATAAATCCAGCTGATGATCGATTAATAATTTAGTTATTCATAAATGACCATTGAAACGACCATCTCATCTATAAGCAACTGGCTGAATATTTTATTACTATACTTTCCATATTATCATTGCAAAAAGCTAAATGAGGCTTTAGACAAAAAACAAAAAAAATATCGAATAAAGCTTTGTTATTCAAGGTTTACACTGTAAACTTTAACATGGTATCTTCTATCACAACCTTAAACTGTTTTAAAATAATTGATCAACTTAAGCATTTTGTTGTTTTTTTCTTCTTCTTTTTTTTGTGCTAACAGTAAACAAATGATTCTAAAATAAAATCAACATTAATGTTTCGATGATTTTGTACTAGTTTATGTCTTTTTCATTTCACACACTTGTAATATTAAAAAGAAATTCTATTATACCTACATGAAATGCTGCAATATATGCCCATGGGAATGTCTGAAAGAGTTTCAAAAGAGAAATTTATATTTTCCTTCAAAAGATTACTATTCTATACTTGAATTCAATTATTTTTAAATTATTGAACTTTCATTATGACAGAATTTTGAAAATTAAATGAATGGATTTATTTAAATAATTTGAAATCCATACTTAATGCCTTAAAATTATGTAAATCAAGCACGTATCATGAACGTAATTCAGTAATACTAGTTAAAAAGTCGATAATACATGCATAAATGTCTTCCATAAAGATTTAAATCCGAGATTCAATTTTAAGAAAATACTTGATAGTTTTATTGTTCATTGCAAGTTTTCAAGGATTTAAAGACTAAACAATGAAAATACCGGTAAAAACCCCTCAGTGCAATTTATGTGCTTAACCAAGCGAAAAATGCAATGCATAAACTGGTTAACGTATCTAAGTAAAAATTTTAATTACTTATATCGATTGTCTTACAATCCTAAGGATTTAGAAACACCGATTCATATCTAATTCTTTCGTAAGTGGAAACGGAAAAAAATTATTCAAAGAAAACTAGTTTTATCTTATAGTAGAAGCATTAATATTTTTCTGCTCTCAGGACGGAAACATCAAAACTTAATTACCCATTCACTGCGTTCGAAAAAATGATTCAAATAAAGTAAAAATCACCGCCTTTAATAATTACACACGCTATTTAAAAACCACATAAACCAAAAGGTTTGATGGCAGTTTTATTTCTATGATCTTTTGCCCCTTTCATCGAATATTCAATCGCCATTTTGTTCTGCAGTGTGGAATGAATTTCCAGATTTCGTTTTTACAATTCTTCATTTTCGAAGAATCGTCTGACTGCTTTTAGTTTTATTTATTTCGAATAATTTTTTCCCGCACCTCTCCGTTTTGAGATTATGAAAAATACAAAAGAATAGGAATGGATACTTCTCATTGAACCGTGTAATCTCTTTCCTTCCAATTCGAAAAAAGGAAGAAAGACTCGATATTTTTTTTGTCCATCCCTTCATATTCGGCGCGTTACTCAAAATTTAAATTTGTGTTCTTTCTTTTTCATTTGTTCGATTTGAACGTGTGGATAGTTTCGTAATTAAACTATCGGCTGTTCTGGTGTTAGGTGTGATTTGAATTGGGTAAGTGGGAAAATGGGTGGGAGAGAGAAATGAGATATTGAAAGCGAATCTTCTTAGGAGTTTGGTTCCGGATTCAGATGTTGCTCAAGAACAGGGGCTGTCGTAATAGTGCTCGAATTAGTAAATGATCCAAATAAAGAGAAAAAATCAATTTCAGCCAAGAATGTCATAACATACATGGGAAAATTGTATGAATTCTCTCATTTATATTTAAATAACCGTTTTCTTTCATTAACGAATATGTAATTAAGAATTATCAAGAGAAAAAAAAAAGGTTATAACAAAAGGAATGCATTTGGTTTAAATATTTTTTCACTTGTAACTGATGCAACTACTTTGAGAGTTACTACTTATTACTACTTTGTATGTAAAATAAAATATAATACATCTTACTGTTTTCACCAGTAGCCAATTTACAATATCTAAAATACTAATAAAAGAGATTAACCTATTGAAGACAACTTTGAAATGGATAAAAAGTCATTGTTTTGAACTTTTATCTTGTTTATTTAGATCATTTAAAATGTATTTTGAATATTTCAGATTTTTTGAAAAATTATTTTTATGATTTTTAAAGAAAACACTAAGTGGAACCAGAATCGCAATTTATTAGCAAAGGAAAATAATAAAACGTCGATTGGCAAGTTTTTTTTGCCAACCGTCGTTAATGGGTTACTAAAAGTTTGATAATTAAAGTCACTTTGATATAAATAATGTTCATTTCTTCTTGTAATTATTAGGACAAAATTAGGACAAAGTTGACTCGTAGGCAATTGATTTTTATATTTTTGGATTATTTTGATTCTTAGATTTGTGCCGTGTGTTTTTTCTTGGTCTTGAGCATTCCTGTAAAAAAATAAAATAGTGATAACACTTACTTTATCTATGATAAGTGTGGTATAAAAGCAACCCTACTTATTGCGATTTGCTTCCTGCCTATTCTTGTATGGGAATTTAGTTATATTTATTACGAGTTGGTTTTTATGGTATGTATGGAAAGTTACATTTTTTTTTTGCCTGGGTTTAATGAATGCATGTTATTTATCTTCAATAATAGATCAAAACCATGGACAAAAAAAGAATTTGTTCATGTGTTAAGTCTGGATTAGGTTACTAAAAAAAGAGAGTAAGCTACAATAAATATAACCTTTAATTGAAGAAGTGCTGTTAGAAAGGTTGAGATTGTGAAAGGTTTGCTACTTCATTTTTAAATAACGTATTTAATAGAAAAATGAGGGAAGGAAGAAGGAATTTAGAAGTAAAGAATGAGCATCCTCTCTCTTTGGATATCGTAGGGCGGTCTGGCTTGTTGCTAAGCAGGGTTCGCCGATTCCGATATAAATATCAAGAGCACCCTGTATGGTATCAATGTGTTGATTGCTTGTGCTTTACTCGTGATCGTCAAGTTTGCGGAGCAATATGAGTTGCCCTGCAATACCATTAGAAATTTTATTACCATATGAAGTTTTTTTTTTTTTTTTTTTTTTTTTTAAATATTTAAATTGCCAGAGAGAGATAGAGCTATTTCTGAAATTAAACAGAACACTATTTTTACTGATTCAAATATATTTAGGCGTCAATCAAACAATGAAAGACGTGCAAGAACTTTGAATAAATTTATTAATAAGTTCAGCTTTATGCTTTTGTATTTTTTGATTTTTGCCACTTTTGTGTCTTCATCAGGTAAAGTTAATAATTATTAACAGGATAATGTTTTTCACTGAAAAAACAATTAGAATCTACGAAATATTGGTAATGTCTCATTTAAATATTTAGTAACAAATTATTTTTATTAAAAATCCCAGGCCCTGCCAACTAACATAAAGTCAAATAATATAAAATATAACACATTTGCAATATTATACATATAATTTAAGTAGTGAGAAATATATGCTAAATATAGTTTTCCTGTATGTATTGATACCTTGTCAAGTTAAGTACGAATATTAATTATGTTAACACATTTTGTCTCTTGTGTCACTTCACTCTAATAAGGAAAATTATTAATTGCAGCTAAATTCAACCTTTAGAATATTGAAAAGTATGTTATGAGCCAAGTAATCTATTTATAATTACAAGTAGTTGTTACAGCCAGAAATAGAAAAAAAAAAAAAAAAAAAAAGGGGGGAAAAAATTGAGCTCCCAACACACTTATTAATAAATAAGTTATTAAAAATCTCGATTCCTACCTCTTTTTTGAAAAAAAAAAAAAAAAAAAAAAAAAAAAAAATGAGCCATTGAATTTTATTTTCAGGTTATTCAAAATCTCACGAAAATAATTTTCTTAAATTAGCGATTTAAATGTTCTCTGTTTTATTAACCTAAGTTCAAATCTGGTTCTGATAATGTATCTACTGACTGCTTTTATCAAAATTAAGTTTATAACGCAAATAATTTTGAGAGATCAATATAAAATTTAAATTTCTAGGCCAATATTTTTTGAAAAATAGTTTCAACATAAAAATATATAAAGTTTTAAAAAAAAAAAATATGAATACAATTTCTAAGGAAAAGCTAATAGTCAGTGAAATTCTGTTCCGTTTTCCTAAGCATTTTATTATTTCCAAATGGTTTCATTACCTTGAATTTTGCATTTCGGGTCCATGTTATGTCTTACTTGAATATATAATAAGATATAACATCAGATTTGAAACAAATTGCAAATGTGTTTTAATCACTGAAAAATATTTTTATTTTTCAAAAATTTTAGAAGTTTCAAATTGAAAAACTAATCAAGCTGAGATGGCTTAATTACACACATTTATTTGATGTGTCTCAACAAATCATCATCAAATATTAAGAACTACTCTAGATCATAGCCAAATATTTGTCCATCCTTTTTCGCAAATAAAAATTCCTATTGTACAACCATAAGACAACATTCAAATAAATGTAAATTTATCTTAAGCAAAATCCCTCAAACGAGTGAATGAAGATTTATCCAAGAAGTGAAAAAAAAAAAAAAAAAAAAAAAAAAAAAACAGACATACAATTTTCTGGCAATTACATTCCTTCGCCGTCGATTACGTATCCTAATGGTTCATTAACCTATACCATCAGCGACTGATGAAAAAAATAAGAGATTAAATTGAAACTTTTCTATTGAAAGCGCCTTCGAGTTCAACGCCAATCGGTAGCTGCAAAATTCATTTAGTTTTGATCACGCTCGATTTGATTTGATTTTTTGTTGTCTCGCAAAAGAACGACCGTTGACAATTTCACTTAATTTACGATTAGGTTTTTGAAATAATCTTAGATAGCGTTTTCACCTTTGTGAATACGCATGGCGTGAATATTTATTTTGTATTTTGAAAAATGCATATTTATTTCTACACCTGGGTAATCGGGAGTTGTACGATAGAGATTTAATTTTGAAAAAAAAAAAAAAAAAGGGCAATTTTAATTTTTGATTGCTTTGAAATTACAGGAGGTGTCCTTTAGAATTGAAATTTTGTAGTATACCTCCTACTGTTTGGAATCTAAATGGAATTTACTTATTTAGTTTTATATTATTGTGATAAACATAAAGTATATATGAATATATGAAATAAAAAATATTGTATATAAGAATATACAGAATATTGTAATGGATATTTTTTTAAATAGACTTGTGTTATTTTTTTTTTTGAAATAGAATAGTGTCTATGTATTAAACATTACCTAACTTATACGTACATATGTCAAGCAGTGATTGGACATGCATTAGCATCAATTATAACTTGAATATTTTTAATCATATAAAATAGTTATTAATATCTTAAATTCGGCTTCTGTAATTCTTCTTTACATTGATTTGGGATTACATCTATAATTATAATACATAGGTAACTTAAATATTTCATGAACACTTAGTTTGGAATTGATATTGATTATAGTATTATCACGTGATAATTGAATGATATAGGAAAGGATGATTGATTGTTGTTAATAAAGTACACTCTTATTGTTACAATGTTACACAAATTAAAAAAGTCTAAATTAGAAGGCATTAGAGTTAGTATCTATAAAAAAATAGTATTTTAAATTTTAGTTTTGATATAATGAATGTTTTATTTTTAGTTTTGTTGTGATTGATGTATTTTTTTAAGTATTTACTATCTCTTTAAAAGTTTGAACGATTGAATTGCAGTTTTCTTTTAAAATTTAATTGTTTACGAATTAATTACACTAATACAAATCAATACAAGTACATCATTGTGTTAATCTATTAAATGAAATTACCAAAATTTTCTTTGAAATGTATTTGGTATTTTGTATAAATTAAGATGATAATAAAGTATCGTTAAACATTTTTACGATGGATAATATTTTAGAAAAATTGTTCATAAATTAAATCTTCAAAAGACAAATTTTGTATGATTTTTTTCATATAATTTTAATTAATATATTTCATATTTTTATATTTATCATTCAATATTTCAATTACTTTAAAATTGCATGATTTTAATTTTTTCATTAAAGATGATAAATTTACACAATAATAACTGCGAAATGTAAACAGTAGGATTGTAATTTTTAAATATGTGTAGTTAATTTACTGAGTGATAGAATAAATGGCTTGATAACGTTCATTATCTCTAACTAGTAGAACTCTTCCTCTTAATCAACATATTTATTGACTTGGTAAATATGCTTTTATTTAATTCAATTGCATTTTTTGGGGCTAATCTAATGGACTTTATTAATGTAGTTTTAAACATTATTACCCAAAATGAAACCAACAAAAGTTTTTAGTTTTTGTTATTTAAAATTTCCCAACTTTGGTATTTAATTAAAGCAAGTATATATTATTAATTTTAGTTTATCATTAAACAATTTAGTAAAAATGCAATACAAATTAATAAAAAAAAATAAAGATAAAGATATTTATTGAAGAAATCTGGGAAGTATAAAACTACATATGTACTCAAAAAATAAATTCAGCAAATTATTGAAATTTAATAAACTTATTTTCTAAACATAATAAAATGACTTATTGGGGAAAGATAATTCCCTTTTATATAATAATAATTGAGGTAATTTACAATTTAATAGGAAATGCACTAGATTGTTTCTGAGAAGAAATCATTTAATTTAATTTTTTTGATATTAATGGGTACTTTAACATGATTAATTACTAATTTACTGTTGTAAATAAAAATCTTTTGATTTATTTTGCATTCTTATTTTTTTTACTTCCTTAGCAATCCTAAATCTTCATTTTAAATTACGGTCAACAAGTCAATTTAAAAAACATTTAATTATTCATTGTTTATTGAAGTTCAGAGAAAAATGTTTTATGTATAAAATTATGTTTATTTAAAAAATTGTATAAAGTTAATTTTAATTACTCTTCTTCAATTAGCAAGTTTTAAAATATATTTATATTTTCTCAAATGATTCCCATAAATGTAGACTAAAAACATGGCATCAGAAAAATTTTCTCCTCTGTATATCTCTTTATAATAAATTGTCATACATATTCATTTTTATGATAGTTAGGATTTAATTACAAAACAAAACGCAATTAAATTTATATTCAAACTTTAACTCAAATTTGAGTAAAATTGCAACAAATAGAGAGTACAACAAATAGAGAACTTTTTGTATGGATTTATACTAGAAAAACTGAATTTATAACCTTACAAAGTGTAATTAGTTTTTCACATTAGAGAATTTTTCTATGACTCTAATAAAAATTTACCGTCCCATTTTATGTGTGGTATAGTAATTTTGACTCTGTTGCTAAATATTTAAACTAATTTTAGTCTTCATATCATACGAAATGAACAACAACATTTTTTTTTAATTAATAAATGTTGAAATTGCAATAACTTGTAATGAGTTTATAATTATATTTATTTAATTTTTGACTGAAATAGTACATTCAAGGTTAATCATTTTCAAGGGAATTTAAGTCGACAAATATAGGTTTTTAAATATCTTTTATCTTAAAATGTATACATTTATTCGTAGAGTGTAAATTTAGTTTTTACTTTGGTACTATTCCTTATTGGAGTCCAAAATTAAGTTTATTAAAACAAAGTTAAAAAAGTTAGGTGCATTTAAAAATAAAATACAGAACAAAAAGTTATTGTAGTACTAATTAATTAAAATTAAGACTACATTCTTATACTTTATGTAAAGGTGATTACATCTGAGTACACCAATGAAAAAATTTTAATAAAATTAAGTTTATTAAAACAAAGTTAAAAAAGTTAGGTGCATTTAAAAATAAAATACAGAACAAAAAGTTATTGTAGTACTAATTAATTAAAATTAAGACTACATTCTTATACTTTATGTAAAGGTGATTACATCTGAGTACACCAATGAAAAAATTTTAATAAAATTTAAATTTAAATTATATGATCCGAATTGTAATCACAAGGGTATTTTGTTAGTTTGTATAATACGACTGCTGTTACTCGTCACAAATTATCAATTTATTAGATAGATAATAATTTTAAGTGATTATTAAAATGAATAAGTCATTAATTAATTTCATACAAAATTAATAGTCAATCATCTATAAACTTTAAGAGATGACATTTTATAATTACTTTATAAATGCCTGTAGTATAAAATGGATTCTGGAAAATATATACTTTATTTGAATGACTAAAACGTTCACCCTCATAATGATGCTACTGAAATTGTTTTGACTCAAAGATTGAAAAAATTGAAAATGGAATTTTCCCCCCGTAGATTTTCATTTTATCAAATTTTAAAGAAACATTCGTTGTTTCAGAGACATTTAAATTGCATGATACTTATAATATTTTCAAATTTGTTGTATGAACTTAATGCTATTCATTGCAAGAAAATATTTTTATTTAAATGTATATGGGTTTTGGGGATATTATAAACTAAAGGGAAGGGCATTTAAAAAAAATGATAATATATATGTACCCCACTTGTAACTTGAGATGTGAGGCAAAATATAATTTTCCAGAATTTTATGGTAACGAAACAGAATACATATTTGCTATAGGTTATATATAAATGGAAAATCTTTAGTTAAGAAAGTAAAATTAAAAACACATAATAATTATGTTAAGTTACTAAGAAACCTTTTTATGTCAGTTCTGGGTGATGTGTTTTGGTGTAATAGTTCTAATATTATTGTTCATTGAAAAGAAATATGTTTTTAAGTAATGTAAAAATTCAAACTTTTAACTTTTATCTTTCTAACAAGCTGTCATAAAATGATAATGATAAATATTGAAACCTACGTTTATTTATATTCTAACACAAGTTATCTACTAATGACAGCCTACTCTAAGCTAATGTTTTTACATGATGTAACTAAAAATTTCATTAAAAGATACTTAACTGCAATTAATTTCATACTTTCCAGTAAAATAAAATCATCTGGGCCAGCAGTGGACGACTGACTGTGGCCATCACCTAA
Organism: Linyphia triangularis; assembly: GCA_963978545.1. Lineage (NCBI taxonomy): Eukaryota > Metazoa > Arthropoda > Arachnida > Araneae > Linyphiidae > Linyphia > Linyphia triangularis. The sequence continues at coordinate 47,756,358 of OZ021727.1, read as the reverse complement.
ACTGCTGGACCATTAGAGGATGGCCTTTACTTTTCAGTGTATAAAAGTGACCGTCTGGCCTACACTTGGGCGTAAGGGCCGGCAATTGACCGTTGATGTCTGGCCAGCCTTAATGGCCAGCCTTCACTTACCCACTGCTTCCCCTGCATCAACTACTGGCCAAACCGCAAGTGTACAGCAGTGGCCCTACAATTGACAGCCTTAAGTGGAAGAAAATTTTGACTGAGCCGCCGCTTAGCCAAAACATAAACATTGCTGTTGCCTTCAACGGCCCAACAGTGGCCCAATATCGGTTTTCTGGCTGCCGTCAGCAATCCCACATCGACTCGACGAAATTTCTCCTTATAATGTCGATTGCCCTTTACAACACTACAACGAGCAGTTAAAGATTCGCATTATATTATTAATTTGAAATTAGCAGTCCCACGACAAACTAATAATGGTTCGCTTTCCACAGGCTGCTTTTTAAACTCAATTGATATTCACTCCCCATTTAGTGCATTTTTCATGAACATCATCTTTTTGTTCCCTACTTTTATCCATATGTGGATGAAAGTAGGGAACAAAAAGATGATGTTCATGAAAAATGCAGTAATTGAGAAGTGAACATCAATTAGGCTTGAAAAAGATAAGCATTAAGAGATTTAGTTAACACAACACAAAAAATCTCATTACAGAAAGTTAAAATATATAATCCAAATTAAATAAGTGGCATGGATTATAAGATTTTTTGTAACTTTTATTTTTACCAGTAACTTATAATAATTATCTTGAATAATAGAATTATGAAACTAGAAAATTTGCATTATGTTGATCTACAATTCAAATTACATTAATTTCTGTAATTATTGGAAGGAACTTGTCAATTCTTTAAACAAACACACCATGTTTACATATCTTCCATTCACTTCTACACTATTCTTTTCAAGCACTATCTATAAGGTTTTTTTTGCAACCAAATAATTTTCCAATTTATGTTCAGCCTCCACTTAATTTTTTCAGAAGTTCTCCTGCATAAAGATTATCCAAATTTTTAAAGTATAATTCAAAACATCAAGGGTAGAAAATGTGTAGTGATACTATTATTAATAACTTATATCATGAATTTTGGTCAGAATTACAAGTAATTTACATCATGTTATGTACTCAACATAATCTGTCACGCAAATTCATTATTTCAACAATTATTGAAAGAACCTTAACAAAACAGCATTTGTAAAATAAAGACAAGACAAGGACACTTTGCTCTCAATTTGTGGATTAAATTTATTGTTATTTATTATAAATTAAGGTAAAATGTCATTTATTCGATTTGTAGCGACCGTGACCTTCTCCCGTTCCTGTCAAGCGCTGTTCTAAGCCACCGCTTTTAACTATATCTTCTATCTCAGCCTGTTTAGTCATTTATGTAGCTTGTGGCCCATCTGATGATTGTATGATTTGCTCTCTGGCCACGCATGCCAAAGCTGTTCGAATCCTGGATTAGGCATGGATGTCCGTTGTGGTTCGGAATCCACGTAAAGCTGTAGGTCCCGGCCTGATTAGTAGTCATTGTGCAGAAAAATAGGTCGTTGAGCGTATAAACTAACCAACCAATCGTAGCTTGTGTTTGGCTGATAGCAGCTGAAATAGAAATATACTATTATATTAAGTACATACTCATGATAGCGATTTCACAAATGTTATTAATTTAAACATTGAATAGTAAGTTTGCATAAAAGAAACAGCGTGTCAATAACTTCTCCAAGTCAAAAGTTCTTTTACAATATCAAATCATGCAATTATTAACTTCTTTTGAAGAAAACAGATTTGTATATGAGATTTAACTCTGTATTTAAAACAGATGTATCTCAGGTAATTCACTTAAAACTTTCTATTTCAAATTTTGTGCTGATTGAAAATACCAGCTTTTTCAAACTTAGTAGCTTTAAAATGATATTATACTCATATTTGAGAAGCTACATACAGGGCAGGGAGCCCACTAGGATAAAATACATTCATGCAATGCAATATTAATGTTTAGCTTGATTTTTAATCTTAATGTTCCTAATGAAAGGTCCGGAACTCCCGGAAAGCAAGTTGACAAGAGAACCAAGTTCAAAGATGTTTCAGTAAAGCGGGATCAATGATCTGTATGCATTTAAAATATAGTGTCCAAATAGCGTAGCTGAAAAGAACAGTTGTCAGATAGACTAAAACTTTTTTTCTGAACGATTTGAAAAGCGCGTTTTGCAGCAAGTTACGCTGAGGGAAGGCAAGGAGAGGAGTTGGAAGAAAGACAAAAACGATCCACTAATTTTCGCACTTTTTTTTTTTTTTTTTTTTTTTTTTTAGACTTGAAGTGTTGGTTCGGAAGGGGATCGAATGGAAGAATAATGGAAAGTTTCCACTGATTTAAGTAGGTTGGATTTTAATTTTACCAAATAGGAAATAAAATACCCTTTGGAAAACAAAGTGCAACTCCACTAATGCTTTGAAAATATAAAACATATATTGATTCTGCAATATAATTTTGCTTACTTAAAATGAATTTTGAAAATATTATTTTTTATTTAATTCAATTAACGAAATGACTTGTAAGGAAAGTCAGGAACTTGGGACTATTTTATCAGCTTCACAGTTATTTCATTAGGTGTTTTAATAGCACCACTAATTATTATGCTTTTGCATTATAGCATTTGAAACACATGCCAAATGAATCTAAATTCAAATTAAAAAAAAAAAAAATGACCTCTGTAAACAAATTTAAGTTAAAACCAACTAAGTTTTGCTATGACATATACAGAGAAATTCTCGTATTTTGGCGTTGATTATAGTAGTCACCTCCCGACGAAGTTACTATAATAGAGAAATATACCTTTTCCAGTTATATTTCCGCCAACCAAATGGTATAGTGGTTAGCATACTAGCTTCTAGACAACGAGATTGAGGGTTCGAGTCCCGTGTAAGGCATGGATGTTTGTAAATGTATGTTGGCTTGTCAAATGACGAATGTTTTGGCGTAATATAGCCCTCGTATTGCTGACGACGCCAGATAATCTAAAAACAACCAACCAGTTATTTTCCCATTTGTTATTCAATTCTCTGCTATAATTAAAACTTTGAAAAAAAATCATTCCTATACATACAAATATTAATAATTTTTTCACTTTTGAGTAACTTCACCAAGCAATGTCTTTCGACACCTTACAAACATACCTATCTAGTTTTTGTTTACTCTAACAAAATTCCTTCCACTAAGTTGCTAGCTTCAAATGTTAAACAAGTAGTGAAACATCCCCTAAAATTATTATAAGCATACATCATAATGCATTTTGAGCAAAAATCAGTAATATTTTAGTACAGGAGTTATTCTGTAACATTAGTTGGTTGGTTTGTATGCTCAACGTCCTATTTTTATGCACAGTGACAGGCTAATCAGACCGGGACCTACAGCTTAACGTGGATTCCGAATCACAACAAACATCCATGCCTAACCCGGGATTCGAACCCGGCACCTTTAGCATGCGAGGCCAGAGCGCTATCCCCACAGCTAACCGATGGACAAAAGTATCCTGCTTCAGCGGTCTGTAACATTAGTTCTTACTCTTTAGTAAGCAACTTCGAAACTGTTCCATTAGATGGATACAAGATAAAAACTGCCAAATTGAAAACCAAACTAATCCAAACTAACAACGTAGACCTGGTGGCTGTGTGGTTAGCGCTCTGACCTCGCATGCCAAAGCTACTGGGTTCGAATCCTGGATTAGGCATGGATGTTCGTTGTGGTTCGGAATCCACATTAAGCTGTAGTCCCCGGCCTGATTACCCGTTATTATGCCCAAAAATAAGTCGTTAAGCGTATAAACAAAACCAAAAACCAGACTAACAACATTCTATTGGACTTGAAATAACTCAGAAATAACTTTAAGATGAAAAATGGTTATTTTATTTCCAGAAGAATTATTTTCTATTTTTTTTAAACTTACAAAACAGGCGAACAGAGTTGAGTTGTACAAATGCTGTATAATGGAATAATAGGTAGTGGCTTAAAAATAGAGTAACATGAAATATTGAATTTAAATATTCTAACACTCCCCCTCAATATTTCTATCCCACCAACCCCATTCCTTTTGAAAATTTTGCAGTCTTAACTGCTTCAAGAGGCTTCGTCAATAAGTCAGCTTTCATGACATCAGTTGGGCAGTATAATACCGACAGAAAATTATTAGTTACAAGTTCACGAACAAAATGATACTTAATGTCAATGTGTTTGGTGCGCTGACTAAACCTTCCACTCGTAAGCATTTTGATGCAGCTCTGATTGTCTTCGAATATGGTTATAGGTACCGTAGCTGCTTCATGAAAATCCCTCAATAGTCTGTTTAACCATATAGCTTCTTGTGCTGATTCTGCAAGAGCTACATACTCAGCTTCTGTACTCGATAAAGAAACTGATGGCTGTATCTTGCTTGACCAACATATTGTCCCTCCATATAGTTGGAACAAATATCCACTCTGTGATCTTCTTCCCTCAGATCCTGCCCAATTGGCATCCACATACCCTTCTAAAATGGTAGTTTCACTGTGTAGATCTGAACCTAACTTTAGTCTTTTGTGCACTGTAGTTTTCAAGTATCGAAATACTCGTTTAACTTCTGTCCAGTCACTTTGAGTTGGTCTGCTAACTTTACTAGCTAGAATTGATGTACTAACTGATATATCTGGTCTTGTATTAGATGAAATGTAAAGTAGTGATCCTATAGCTGCTCGATAGACTGTATTTGTTTCCAATGGATCTTCAACTTCATTTCTCTTTAAGTATCCTGGCTCCAGAGGTATTCTTGATGGTTTCGAATCCTCTAATCCAAACTCCTTTATTTTTCGATTGATGTAGTTTGTTTGATGCAAATAGAAAAGTCCATCATCATCTCGATCAATTTGTAAACCCAAATAAAAATTTAAATGTCCCAGGTTCTTCATTTTGAATTGTTTCATAAGTTCCAATTCAAATTCCCTTAAGTTTAAACTTTCTTTGCTGGCTGCAATCAGATCGTCAACATACACAAGAATATAGGTCCAGGCTCCATTTGAATGTTTCGAATATAGACATGGGTCTGTCTTACTCTGCTTGAAGCTCATTTTCATGAAACTGTCATGGAGTTTCTTATTCCATTCGTTTGCACCCTGTTTCAAACCATATAAACTCTTCTGAAGTTTACAAACAAGATGTTGCTTTCCTGGTTCTTCATATCCTTTTGGCTGTTTCATGTATACATCATGATGTAGATCGCCATTTAAGTATGCTGTCTGAATGTCATACTGATTAACTTCCATTTTTCTTTTTCCTGCAATAGTTAACAAAGTTCGAAATGTAGTCTGGCGTACAACAGGTGCGAAAACTTCATCATATTCTTCGCCAAATTTTTGAGAAAATCCCTGCGCAACCAATCTGGCCTTAAATCTGTCTACATGTCCGTTTTCATCAATTTTTCTTTTGAAAAACCACTTGCTGGCTATTGCTTCTTTATTTGGTGGAAGTTTTGTTAATTCCCAAGTTCTGCTTTCCTTCAGTGAATTTATTTCTTCTTTCATTGCATTACTCCAAGATTCAGCATCTTTAGACTTGATCGCTGCTTCATATGTTTTTGGTTCTGCTTCTTGAGTTTCACCTTCCTTAACCATTTGGATTGTTTCAATTAATCTTTCAGGTGCTTTTCTAACTCGATTTGATCTTCTGAGCATATTGGTTTCTTCATCTGTTTCATTTGTTTCTTCAAAATCAAAATATGCCGAAGAGTTGGTCTCCCCCTCAAGTTCGAATTGACATGGTTCTTCTTCAACTAAATTGTCGGGTATGGTTTCCTTTAGACTTTCAGACTCGAAATCGTCTACGAACTTCACATGTTTACTGATGGTAATCTTGTTGGTCTTTCTGTCTAACAATCTGTAGGCTTTAGATCCCTCTTGATAACCCACAAATGTCATCAATTTTGCTTTGTTGTCTAACTTTAATCTTTGTCCTTCTGGGATTAGAGTGTAAGCTTTAATGCCAAATGTCTTGATTACCTCCAGACTTGGTTTTTCTCCATGCCATAACTCGTAGGGTGTAACTTCATGGTGTTTTGTTGGCAGTCTGTTCTGTAGGAAGTTGGCAGTCTGAATAGCTTCTCCCCAATATTTATTTTCAAGACCTGATTCTAGAAGTAAACATCTTGTCATTTCAATAAGGTATCTGTTCTTGCGTTCCGCAGTCCCATTCTGCTGAGGTGTATATGGTGCCGAGGTTTGTCTCTGTATTCCCTCATCAATAAAGATTTTATCCACTTCAGAATTCATGTATTCACCACCTCTGTCTGATCTTATGCACTTTGGTGTTTTCCCGAACATAGTCTGAACCTGTTTCACATAATGAATTATGTTTCTTAAAACTTCCGACTTATTCTTCAACAAATAAATTTTAGTATACCTGCTAAAATCATCGATTAGTGTAAGTATATATCTATTTCCACTTGGTGTTGCAACATGAATCGGTCCGCAAACATCCGAATGAACCAACTCAAACAATTCTGAGGTTTCTGTTGTCGATTTCTTTGGAAATGATGTTTTCGTCATTTTCCCTTTAATGCAGATCTCGCATACATCAGTGTGTTTACAAGGTTTTATCTTTAATCCTGTGGCTAAATATTTATTCGCCACTTTCTTTATAGCTTGAATATCTCGATGGCCTAATCTTTTGTGCCATTCATGTATACAGAAAGAATTGCAATCAGTTGCATTTAATGCCTTTTGTGTATTTAGTACATACAAACTGTTTTTAGTATTTGCTACAGCAACAGTTTTTTCCTTTAACTTTATAGTACACTGTCCATTACTAAAGTCAATTTTAAATCCTTTATCAACTAGTTTCTTGACAGATAATAAATTTCCATGCAATTGTGGCACATAAAGGACATCTTGAACTTTTATTTTACTTACTTGGTTCTGGTCATTTTCATAAAATATCCAGCCTTCACCCTTTCCACTAGTCACTATGATTTGTCCATCTGCAAGGTAGACTTTATCTTGAATGGTTTCATCGAGTTCTGTAAAGAAATCAAAGTTGCTGGTCATGTGGGAAGTTGCACCAGAGTCAATATACCACGTAAGAGTTTCTGTTTCACCCAAGATAAAACAAATATGTTCTTCATTGCTGATTGTAATTTCTGAACTGTTATCTGCTAGAGTTACTTTCTTAGCTGTATGTTGATTTTCTTGCTGATTTGTTCCTTTCCGTTGTAACCATGCTTTATACTTTCGACAATCTACCTTGTCGTGGCCTGGCTTCTTACAGAAAAAACAGCTTCTTTTGTTTGTATACTTCTGAACAGTAGAATTGACCTTTAATACCTTTTCATGGCTTTGCTGGCTTCCATGGTTCAGTTCTCTTCTTCTTCTGTTTTCTTCGATCAACTTATTTTTAACCAGTTCTTGTGTCAAATCTGCTTCCGGTCTGGTCTCCAAAGCTGTAATTAATGTTGCATAGCTGTCAGGGAGGCTTCTCAACAATAATGCCACAGTTAGAGGTTCCGCCAAATTTTCACCCAATGCAGTCAGTTGATCAATTAGATCTGTCATAGTGTTGATGTGTTCTTCCATATCACTGTGTTCATCCAGTTTCAAACTACACAGGCGTTTCAGCAAGTTGACTTTGTTTGATAATGTTGATTTTTGATGATAGTTGAGAAGAGAATTCCACATACCATTGGCTGTATTGTGTTTCTTCACATGGCACAGTTGGTTATCTTCTACTAAAAGTCCGATGGTAGCCCGAGCCTTTCCATCTTTAGTAATCCAATCTTCATTTGCATCCGCAGGTTTCTGATTTTCTACAATATTCCAGAGTCCTTCTTTAATTAATAGAAGTTCCACTTTATACTTCCAAATTTGGTAGTTTGAATTATTTAGTTTTGTAATTGATATTCGAGCTCCTTCTGCCATTTTGTCTTCAGTGTAATCTGAATCAAAACTTCTGCTTTCGTAATCAATTTCAAATTCTTTAAAAATATTTCAAAACTACACTCAGTCTCATAATCTATTGGACTTGAAATAACTCAGAAATAACTTTAAGATGAAAAATGGTTATTTTATTTCCAGAAGAATTATTTTCTATTTTTTTTAAACTTACAAAACAGGCGAACAGAGTTGAGTTGTACAAATGCTGTATAATGGAATAATAGGTAGTGGCTTAAAAATAGAGTAACATGAAATATTGAATTTAAATATTCTAACACATTCAAATCATTTATGAATTATTATTATCATTATTTAAATATCTTTGGCTCTAATCTGCATTACAAAAATCGTTATATATAGAAAATAAGTAACACGAAGGAGGGAAAGAATTAAAAGCTAGTATTCTGAAGGAATCGTGGTTTCGTTTATGCACCTATACACTTACATTAAATATATCAAAACATTCGAAACAAAACTAGCCCTTAACTGCTGTGGTTGGGTAGTTTGATATTTTTGCCGCAAAGGCAACATGTGGTCTCTACAGCGCCAAACAATTTAATGAACATCAGATTAAAATTTAAGAAACATAGTATCGGGAAAATAATTTTAAAGTCAAAGATGAAATATTTTAGGGGATGGAAGCTTTCCACAAAAAATGACTCGCGGTCTGTCAGACCGCATACAGCAGTTGAAGGCTAGAATATTAGTTAATGTTCGCTCAACACGATGCATACTGAACCAAATATACATTATGTCGTGCATAAATGTTGTCCTCATGTATATACGACATATCGTATAATTATGTAAAATACAATTGAATACAACATAAGAAAAAATATAAAAAAAATTTTACTTACACGTCGATTTCCTTTCATGATGAATATTTCCAGATCCTTTTCTTCAATGAAATAAAAACAATCGTTCTATGTTCACGTTTTCAATGAAATAAAAGATAATGACGCAGAAGATATCCCTGGCCCTTGTGTTGCCTTTGCGCCATAAAACAACAACCAAACCAAACCAGAACATATCACAAACGCAGCAATTTTGTCTGCAAGCAATGGCTACTAGAAAATCAAGTGAAAAAAATGTCGTGTTTACGAAAGTTCAAAACAATCATGCGCATGCGCAGAAGGCACGATACGATGACGTAACCGTTGCCACCAGTTATATTACTAAAGTGCTGGATGGCCATCAACGAACAAGAAGAGGTTGGCCTAGAAAAAATAAGCTGATGGTATCCCAGTAACGAATCGTGAGTGTGCCATTGATGGCATTACGTGGCCATCACCCACCCAGTACCGCCGGCAACTAGCCGTGAAGCGGCCATCGTCCGTGTTTTTACTGGGTTGGTAATGCTCTACATTATAAAACAGGAACACAAACTTAAGAAATATTATTTCAAGGTACTTGAAGTTATCGGATGGGCTATCCTTTTTTTGAAGGAAATTTAGTTGAAAATTCAAATAAATTAATTGATTAGTACACACAAATTATGTTGTAAAAAAAAAAACGGAATGCATATCTTAGTAGAGCTATTGAAATGTTTTTAAAATGTATGGGAATTTATGATTTTATAGAAACAATTGTGCAATTGAACTTTTTGTTTTTTAAAAATGAAAAAAGAAGTATATAAAGGACACATAAGGTAACATATTAAAAAAAATATAAAAAATAAAAAATACTGCAACGTATTTTTATGATTCTAAAAGTTACAGACATATGTTAAGTTTTTCTCAATAATTTGAAGTTCATTTCCTAAACAAATCTTAGGTATTCTGTCCCCTGAAACAAAGTTGCATCTTCGAAGTGGATCACGAATTCCATTCCCACATAAAAATCCAAATCCAACAAACACACGCTCCCAGAATTTGGATTTAAAACCTCGCAAAGTTAGTTTAAAATACTTAGTGCGGAGGTCTAAATTGAAGAACTTTCAAACGCTTCCTCTTGTGACAATTCTAATCTCCCTCCCGTTCACACACTCAAAGCAAAAACTGAGTACGACTGAATTTTCAACTCCCTTTTTCTCTTTCACCTTCATTTTAAAGTACAGGAACAGTAATTTTTTTTCTCTCTATCCCTTCCGTGCACAAACCGCTCCAGGGACTTTTTCTTGCCCTTGTTTTCAACAGTTTTCTCCTCTTCTACTGTTTCGTTTTCAAAGTGTAAAAAAAAAAAGAAAAAAAAAAAAAAAAAAAGACGGATCTCATATATATTTTCACTGAAATTTTTCCTCGAAGCCCTAAAGCCAATTTTCGTGGAGCCTGTGTGATTGAAGGAAGGGATTTAGAGAAATGGAAAGAATCGGAAACACTTCACGTAAAGCAATTTCTCACGTTTGATTTTCCTGTTTAAATGTATAAATGTGTGGTGATTGACTAGGGTTAAACCCATACATTTTTATACGATTTGACTTTTAAAAGGTAAAAGAGACATTTTATGTAGTTTGGTTTTTCTGGAAAACCATTTAAAATTTTTCATTTTTTTAATACCCAGCTGCATTAATTTTGCATTAAACCGTAGCTTAAGATAATATCTCCATAAAAATAAATGCAATGTTAATAGCTTATTTACTTTATTATCAAAGAGGTTATATGTGATCGATAGAGAAAATTTATCCTTGTGTATTTTGTCATTTTTATTTCTTATAAGCTCTCTACTCATTTTTCTTTATTTGTTTCCATTGCTCACTGAATGTTTATAGATATATATGAATAAAGGTTTTGTTCGACAAAGAACTGTCACCTTAAATTCTAACAAGCATTTAGTTGAAGCTCTATTTATACTCCAATTCAGATTTCATGAAATTTTAGGATTAGAAATGTGAATTGTAAGTATTCCTAGATTCTTAAGTAAGAAAAGAAGTTAATACACATTACAAAAAAATTATCTATTAATAGCAAATAAGAATGCGTGATTGCCAATTAAACACGGTAGAACAAAATTAAAAAGAAAACTTGTTATTTTTAACATTCAGCTGTATAATTTATGTTGACAGTTCTAATTATTTCTTGAATTAACAAAAAATTCAATAATTTATCATAAAAGGAAAATAAATAAATTTATGTGAGTTATTCATAATAATTTATTGAACATAATTATAGTAAAAAAAAAAAAAAAAGATATCTAACTCTGTATTATATTTCCACTTAATAATTATTTTTTAAAAATTCAATTTTAAAAGTATATTTTAATATTTATTTACACATCATGAATTCATATTTAACGATTTATTAAAAATTTTAGATTATGCGCCCCCCCCCCCTATTGAAAGAATAAAACTAATAATATCTAAATGCATGTTATATAAACTTACTTATAAAAATTACCTTATTTACAAGTAATATTTAAGTAAGTTCAATTCTAATTGAATTAAAATATAATTTAAAAAAAAGTTACATATAAATTAAGTAAAATTTAATTTACTCATGTAACATAAATAAACTTATCTATACATAACTGAAATAAAAATACTATGAATTCTTATGAAACAAAACATTAACAGTTTTTTAAATTATCTATATGTTAGTTCTTAAATAAGCCAATGATTTTGATTAATTATTCTAGATGATTGAGTTTTCATAACTTCATTAATCACACGTTGGGAATTAAGCAAACAATATGTGGGTCAATGGTCGATTGATAAATTCGTGACCTTGACACACAATAAAATATGATGAGCTGGAAGCGCTGAAATAGTGAGCATTCTTTCGAAAATTTGTTGTCAGAATACTCCTTTTAAAGGGGTTATGAATGAGGTATTTTGAACAAGTAAAAATCGATTTTAAAGAAAGCCTTGAACTTATGATTTATCTCACACGTAATTGAACTTTTCCTTAATATTAAATTGATAGTATTCATGATAATTATGTATTTACGAGATGTATTGATGTTGATATTATTTCTGATTTCAATTTACTTTTCATGTTTAAATTTTATAGTATGTAAATGTATTAAACTAAAAATATAAATAATTTATGTATGAAATAAAGGACAAACAAATGCTTATCTTGAAGTTTGCATGGAAAGTAGACAAATTCATTTTGTTTACAAAACGATAAATTGAAACTTTGGAGTACTTTAATTCAAACAAATGATTTCAAATATTTATATATCACCCGTTTTTTATATCAAACAATTAAATACATGTTATCAATATAATATTATTTTGAAATTTGCATGAATTTTCCTGAAAGCTTAAAATTTTAAACCTTTGGAACCTCGTTATATTAAGTGTGGCGTGAAATCTTCTTTAGAAATAAAAAGTAAATTTGCCAATCAGTTTACAACCGTTCGGATAAACCTTCATTAATACACTAATAAAATGTCTCTATAAATACGGTATAAGAATAACAAATCACTAGAGCTTTATATAACCAGACAATTCCTTTAAGATAGCTTCAGTGCCTCTGCTGCATTTAGATAGAGTCATTTCATCAAGTAAGCTTCGTAATGATGACGTATCGGAGAAATATAAAGGTTGATGATGCTGACGTATAAATCAATTGACTTCTAAGTGTCTTTCAGAATTTGCTCCCATTTAAGAGATCCAGTTAATGAGAGGTTGACACTTGGTGATAGATATATCTGACGTGTTAGATTTGGAAGTATCAAAGTTTGTCGAAGATGATATATTTTCAAGTAGAATTATATCATCTTCGATTATATTCAAGTAGTAACCGTAGAATATGTAATACATACATATTCTGCGGTAGCTTGAATGGTAATGTATTTATTCTAGTGAATGGTAGACCAATTTTATAATTACCTTTCATATTACGTACATTTAATATTGCATCTTAATAAGTATTGTATTTCAGAATAAAATAAAATAAAATAAATTATAATGAAAAGGATTCAAATACAACATAATGAAAAAGACACAAATGAAATAAAATTAAAGAACATTGATTAAAATAAAACCCAAATTAAGTACAATTGAAAATTACAAAAATCCGCATTTAAATTTGGAAAGTTAAGTTAGTTTAGTATATTATTTTAACTTTTTAAAAATATCAACTGATCTAAATACAAGGTTTTAATTAAAATTAATTTCTTTCGCTATGGTCTGTATTGTAAGTTTAAAAGCTATTTAAGAAAAAAATTTCTTTTGATGAAATTATTTCCGTAATTTCAGTAGATTAAGACAATTTTTACATTTTGATTAAATCTGAGTAACTTCAGGCGTTGAGTATTTTAAAATTTGAAAAATTACTTTATACATAAGTCATTAATTTTGAACATAAATGCATATAACACAATTACAATAACAACATAGTGAGCAATAGCTTATAACCTGTATAGCAATACACGTATAGATTTAATTCAAGGAAAGCAACTTTAATTTTGACTATAAATACATACACACACATTTATAATTACAACTGTTCAATAGCTTATAACTTGAAGCAATATTCGTTGTGATTTGATTCTAGGAATACAACTTTGAATCCGTGAAATGAAGACTAAAAAGAAACTTGTTGATTTATAATTTCATTTTATATTTCTTCATTTAAAAATAACGTTCATAAAAAAAATATGTTTCTCACAAATTTTAATATTTTGCCTCATTCCGTGATTGCTTTTACACTATCCTAAAAGTAGTAATGAAGGTTTAGCTTGAGGCTTCCATTCTCTCTATATATATATGTCAAAAAGATGTTTTAATTTTTATTCGTATGGATATCAACATTTAATACTGGAAAAAAGTTAAGTAAATAATTTATGATAGCTGGAGTTTCTTAACTCTTTGATAAGAAGATTGCGATATTTGTTAAACATGAAGTACAAATATTGTTTATTCACTTGACATATATTTCAAAGAAAGATTCAATCGCATATTGAAAAAATATGCAGTTTTCATTTAAAACTTCAAAATAAGGATTTCAATACCTGGAAAGTATTGGAAACGTATCAAAGAGATATTTCTATGTACCTTTTAAGGAATTGTAAATCTCAATATTAATTTTCTTTTCATACAGATGCATTTATAACAATTTTTTATTTTTTCCAAGATCATGTTTTATTTCTTTCATCTTTAAAAGTTAAGTTTTTTTTTAAATTTAAATTGCGCATGAAACTAATTTGAATATTTTTTAATAAGCAATTTGGGATAATTAGTTTATTCAGGAAAATAATTTAATTCCCATATTGTAATAAATTACATTAGAAAAATTGAATAGGAGAAGTTAAAAGATGTATAAATCAGTATATAAACATTTTTTTTTTTTAACTTTTTTTAATTGACTTACTCTATAGAGTATGGTGTCGTTAAATCATGTATAGGGTATAGAAAGTATATATTTCTCAATTGTGTCGTTATAGGCTTTTTTGATTTAGATATATTAAGGCGATTCACCCCCAACAACCATAAATATGCTATTTGTATTTGTCACAAGAACCTCGGTGTCTCCCCATTTGAGAGAATTTTTAAGGGGGTCCAGTACCAAAATTTCGCCAAAAATCCCAATTTTTTACCTGTTTTTGAACATCACTAATAGGTGTAACGCCTTGAAGCGTCTTCTTAAAGTGCGTTTTTGGAGCACTGATGTATTTCAAAGGTGTTGCGAATCTAAATCGATATATCTCCAGAATAATTAACAATTGGCTATTCAAATTTTAAGAGCATTTAATTTGTATCGTTCTAAACATTTTGCCAGAGTAGAATTTTATTTTTAAATTATGTTCTAAAATATAACTCTTAGCGTAAAGGATAACATGGAAAAAGCAAAAATATCATTATTTTAACTTTGAGAATTTTTTCAATTTTTTCTAATTCACCCATCAAAATTCTGCAATGATAAAATTTTCTTTAAATTATATATTAAAGAAAGCTTTAACTTAAAAAAAAAAAAAAAAAAAAAAAAAAAAAAAAAATCTTGACTTAAATCAAAATACGCAAACATCAATTATTATGGATTTTCCTTGGTTTTTAATTTTTTTAAAAATAAATAAGCACAATATTTATAAAAAAAAAAAAAAAAAAAAAAATTATCTCAAAGATATATAAATAGTATCGCATACATTAGATACATTTTTGACAGAAAAGTATTTATAAATAAAGTTTTTTTTTTTTTTTTAATTTTTGGTACACAACTCCCTTAACAAGAAATTATTTGCAGCATAATTCTTGTTCAAAGTACTTGCATATTCTTATGTTCAACTACCTTATATTTGTTTCTCGAAGGGGAAAGGTGGGTTGGGGGGGGGGGAATAGGAAGCATGAAAACAAATTTTAATTAAAACATTTAAAAAAAAATTTGGCATTGTTTCGGTTCTTGAAATTAGGTTACCTCACAACCAACGCGAGGCAATCTATTACAATTAATAATTTTCAACTGTCATAGTTTTTAAGTATGGTTTGCGTAACAATGAACCATTAGTGAGAGAAGCGAGGGTGGTGAGCGAAACGTCAAAAGCAGGGATCTATTCACATTGACCTATCTCCGAAATGCGGGGCCATGCATCTAGTTTACAATTGATATACGTGAAAATATTTGCTAACTATCTAAACTAAATGTACATACCATTCAACTTATCTCCTCTGTTTTAATACAATTTTGAAATCCCACTGTCGAATCAGATCATCATGAGCATTTCTCTTCGATTTTTCAATTTGCGTCGCTACTTAATCTCCTAAATCCTCACAATCACCCTCCATACAGCTCACAATATCCTCTTCGGTTAGAAACATCAAGTACTCCACTATTGCCTATTCTTTCGGTTTCTCTCTACCCCCCCCCTCCCCGTTTTTCGGTAGTTCCCATTCTTTCTTAAAGAAAATCTCTGCAAATCTGTTTCTTGTTTCTCTTCTTTCCTCTCTCAAGATGCTTTGCCTTTGAACCGAAGCAAGGCTTGTAAACAAAACGAAAAAAGTCTCACAACTTCTTTTCATTGTTTAAGGGGGTCCGGTACCGAAAATAAAAAAACTTTATTTATGTACATTTTTATGTCAAAAATTTATCTTAAGTATGAGATAATATTTATATATCTTTGAGATAATGTTTTTTTAAATATTGTGTTTAGTTATTTTTAAAAAAATTAAAAACAAAGAAAAATCCATAATAATTGATGTTTGCGTATTTTGATATAAGTCAAGAAATTTTTTTTTTTTTCAAAGTGAAAGCTTTCTGTAATACATAATTATATAAAGAAAATAAATTTTGTCTTCACAGAATTTTGATAGGTGAATTAGAAAAAATTAAAAAAATTCTCAAAGTTAAAATATTGAAATTTTTGCTTTTTTTTAATGTAATTCTTTACGCTAAATGTTATATTTTAAAACAAAAATAAAAAAAATAAAATTCTGTGAAGATCAAATGTTTAAAACTATATAAATTAAATGCTACAAAAATTTGAATGTCCAATTGTTAATGGCTCTGGAGATATATCGATTTGAATATGCAACATCTGTGTAAAACACTAGTGCTCGAAAAACGCACTTTAAGCAGACGCTTCAAGGTATTACACCCATTAGTGATGTTTGAATCACAGGTAATTGTGTGGCGTTCTAATCACCAGAGGAATAAGATAAAAACATCATTCGCTTCAGGAATGTATGAACTACTATTTAAAATCAGAAAAAAAATTGGGATTTTTGACGAAATTTCTTTACTGGACCCCCTTAAATACTGTTGCGACTCATGACTGCTAAGTGAGCAGATAGAAAAGAATTTAATATTATTTTTTAAACACCGCAAACAATATTGACGAATTATTATAATTTTGTAAATATGTTGTAAATATTAATCTAGAGGATAATATTGCGTTAAATTTCTTGAGAGCTACAAATACTGCTAAAATTATAAACTTGGGGCATTAGCTTAGCTTAGCTTAGAGCATCCAATACCATAGATTATATTTCACCTATATGGCATCAATTATCTTTGAAGGATTTCGATAATTTAAAAAAATTAAAACTAAAAAAATAAGCATGTCAAATAAGAAAAGTCGGAAGATTAATAGAAAGTCATCACAGCACTCAAAGCAGTTATTTTATAAGGTATGGTGGAATGAAATATCAATTGATTCGTATAAATATAATGAAATTTAAAAGAAAACAATAAACTTTAAAAAAAATTATAAATGCAATAAAGTGTAATATATTCGAACAAGCCTTCATTGTACACAATATATCCATTTTATACAGTTCAGTATAAATTTATTTGCTATTTTTATCAAAACTTTTGATATCAAAAATTTAACTGAGTAAAATATTAGAGCTTAAAATTGAATGGGTAAAAAAAGAATATTATTGCCATTTATGTATTACAGACACAAGATAAACATACTACTCTAAAAACTAAATATTTCTATTTACCGAAAGTTTTGTTCGTTTGAAGACCTAAAAGGTATTCGGTTTGATTTCTATTTGTTGATAATCCTGGTCTTTGAAATACCGTAACAAATATTGGTTTTACACTGTTTGGTAAATTGATGAGTAAATAAATTGATGATGAAAATTGATGCTCGACCAAAGATAAAAAAAATAAGAAGATTATAACATCTTAATGAAACATTATAATGATGTGTGTCAGTATTGGGTAAAAATACTGATATGATAAGGGGAATGGAAACCATGGTACAACATAAATTAGAATATGGACAATCCCATTTTCGATTAAGGGGGTATGGTACCGAAATTTCTTCAAAAATCCCAAATTTTTTTTCTGATTTTAAAAAATAGTTCATACATTCCTGAAGAGAATGATGTTTTTTTCTTATTCCTCCGGTGATTAGAACGCCACACAATTACCTGTGATTTAAACATCACTAATGGGCGTAACACCTTGAAGCGTCTGCTTAAAGTGCGTTTTTCGAGCACTAGTGTTTTTCCCAGATGTTGCATATTCAAATCGATATATCTCCAGAACCATTAACAATTGGCTATTCAAATTTTTGGAGCATTTAATTTATATAGTTTTAAATATTTTGTCTTCACAAAATTTTTTTTTTTTTAATTCTGTTTTAAAATATAATTTTTAGCGTAAAAGATAACATAAAAAAAAGCAAAAATTTCAATATTTTAACTTTGAGAATTTTTTTTATTTTTTTTAATTCACCTATCAAAAGTATGTGAAGACAACATTTTCTTTATATAATTATGTATTACAGAAAGCTTTCACTTTGAATTTTTTTTTATTTTTTCTTGACTTATATCAAAATACGCAAACATCAATTATTATGGATTTTTCTTGGTTTTTAAATTTTTTTTAAATAACAAAACACAATATTTAAAAAAACATTTTCTCAAAGATATATAAATAGTATATCATACATAAAATAAATTTTTGACGTAAAAATGTACATAAATAAAGTTTTTTTTTTATTTTCGGTACCGAACCCCCTTAAATACGAATGACGAAATGATAACATCAATTTTAAAGTAAGCAAGAACACCATACTTTTAAATGTACATACTTTAAGGGTACAGCACCCATGTTACGAGCAAGAAATTTAACCTTTATATACATGTAAGCTACAACTTTTATCTATGAACTATATTTTCATCTACCATTCTATGTTATTTACAATTAAAAATTACACTTCAAATTATTACTATGGTAGGAAGAACAATATTTCCATAACTCCTAATATTACAAGAAAGCTGATTAAAAATCAGTAAAAATTAAATGCCTTCATGTTTTCTTCAGAAATTTACGAGACAACATTATCTCTTAACTCCTAGCCTTGGAAGCGAGGAACACAGGACTATTAAAGCGCTTTGCTACGTTTCCCCCTCGTAGACTGATGAGTGCCAAGTATTAGGGGATGGCTCAAATCTCTTCAACTGCCACTATGGTCTGTAATGACTTTTCCGTCCCCCTCCGAGCATTCTTAGTTCTTCACTCCTTAGATTTCATTCTTGTTTTTAGACTTCATCTTCTTTCTGTAAGACATGATGCAGACATCATGTCTTACAGAAAGAAGATGAAGCTTAGTCTTGGGATCAGCTTAGTCTTGGACTTAGTTACTTTATTGTAAAACTGTCTTCAAGTTGGTATCTAATCGTTTTTCTAAACTTTGGAATCTGATGGTGGATTGATGAACGAAAGTATTGGAAAGGGAATTTTGGGAGCGAGAGAAAGATTGATATCAAAAGACTTCACTGAAATATATTAGGCGCTAGAAGTATAATAGAGTAAAAAATTTCATGTTGCTTTACTTGAAAATTTATTGTAAATTGACCTAGAGTGGTTGAAGTGCTAGAAAATAAGATTTGTTGAGTTTTTTTTAGTTAATAAGAGAAACAAAAGCAGAGCATTAAGGGTTCCATTTTAAAAAATATAAAAACATTTAATTTAAAAAATATAAATTTTTTTGTTTTTGTTTATTTGTTAATTTTGTGTAAGGAATTCTGAGAAGAAAATTATTGATAATTCATCTTATTTGTTTAAACGCTAAACCACAAGTAGCATCAAAAGATTAATATTACAATAATTAGATTATTTAAAAATTTCCAGAATTTAATTAATCTAATTAAATATTTGGATGTCGTAAAATGAAGGCAAAAAGAAACCCTTTTGAATATTTTAAATTGTTTTTGTTTTTTTTATCAAAAGGTAATATTATTGCATTATTTTAACAACATAATAAAAATATCTTGATAGTTTAATCATCAATCCTAATTTAAAAGGTTATTTCTTTAATTAATCCAGTGCTTTTAAGATAACCTTAATGAAATATCTCAAAGGGTCACTCGTTTAAAAATTATTTGTGAGTATATGATTAGTTCGCTTGTCCTCAAAAAACCCTTGAATAAAAAATCTATTCCAATTACATACTCTACTGAAGTATATAAATATCATAATTTTACTAAGAATAATCTTTTTTATAAGTATATATGTAATAAGTATTATATAAATACTTTATAAGTATATTTAATTTATTACTTCGTTTATTGAAATAGCGATATTTGTCTTTCATATAGACAATCAAGTAAAACATGAGTGATATTTTTTGAAGGTTTAAAATGAACCATTATTTTGTCCATTTAATTATTAACCTTATTACATACGACACTTTGCAATCATGAGCTTAGCTACCCACTAATTGAAATATAAAATATTGATAATCTTACCACTGCTTTACAGAATTATTTCTTGAGCAAGTATAATCACCTTTACAGCAATATCTGAACTACTTAAAGAAGTTCAAGGGTGAAGGAAGGAAAGCTTTCTTGAAATTTTTCCTGGGAGAAACTACCGTGCGTTTATGTCACTAATATGAGAAAAGACAAAACCCCCGCCATGAAGTGTAACAATAAATATGTGATTAAGGATCACAAACTACATAATATCTACAGTTTTCCGACTTCTAAACAAAGCTTTTCCATTATTTCAAAAAATCATAAAATATATAAAATATTTTCTTTAATCCACCCATAATTAAATACAAGAAATATTTATACCATTTTTTTTCATGATTTTTTTTTTTCAACTATTAGTACAACGCAAATTTTTGCTAAAATCTTCTAACTGCCCAAGTAATTCAATCCACCGTTCTTTAAACCACCCACAGCACCAAACAGTTTAGCAAAATATCGCATAATACAGAGCTCACAGACCTTCCCAAACCCGGACTTACGGCAACTGATCCCAAAAGATCCGACCCAAATCTCCACTAAAGAATTCTTCTTTTCTCTCGAAGATCTCTCTTGGCTTTTTCCATCCTCCGAAATAAAATCCCCTCTTCGTATAAACACAAAAGAATTTTAGAAACTGAAAAGCGACTCCAGAAAAAGTGATTTATATCTTGAACCAGTCTCAGGGAAGAATGCGGGATAACTCATTTAAATAACAAAAGGAAATGATATATCAGTCCTTTTCTAGGAAGATGGGGGTGATAAAAAAAAAAGGACCGCAGTAAGGTTTCATTTTACTACATTATTGTTTTGGACACCAAGGTTTCGCTGGAATAAAGCGATTAATGGTCATTAATGTGATGTAGTTGACTGTAACTGTGACTGTTAACAGGCTCGTAAGGCACTTTATGTTTGTTTAGAGTTACAGAGAGAGTAATGGAAGTTTAATGTAAATGTTTCAATTCGGAATTTTTAAATGTTGATGTTTCTCTTTTCGGCTAGGTTTGAATTTTTTGTTGCATTATTTTACGTTTCAATGAGAAATCATTGTAGCTTTTAGTAGAATATTAAAATACTTTATGAAGGTTTATTTGTACTCCTGGTTTTCCTGATTTAGAAAATGTTTATTTTCTGCTTTCTAGTGAGCTCGAAACTTCTTTTAAAACATGAACTAAAAGGGAACATTAACTCAATATTTGGAATTTTTTATATAAAAAAGATGTGCTAATTAACGAGTACAGAAAGTCAAATCCTAAAATAGGAAAGTGCATCATTTACGCAATTGTAACGAATGGAAGAAATTTGGAAATTAAAATTGTTAGTACAGAATGCATTTTTTCTTTGATTTTGTTTTAAATCGAGTTTCAACAGTTCAGTATATTTTGTGTTTAGAATGAGATAAAGCGTCAAACCAGTGAGACAGAGCGTCCAAAACTAGTGAAGAGTTTAAACTCCTCAAGTGGTCAAAAGGAAAATAAAACTTTTTCAGAATTAAGAAAAACTGCAAATTAAGTTACTCATCTATTTTAGTTGGCATGGTTTTATGGTTAGCTAAATTGCATGGTTTTATCGAATGCATTCAAATGTGTCAAGTTTTGGGTGAGATGAGAAAAAAACTTAAAAGTGGTAACATGCGCATTTCTTCGTAAAAGTTGAAAAGTGCACAATTATTAAAGCTTTCAGAATAGAGAAAGAAACTTTTGATGTAAAAGGATCACCAGTTATGAATATTATAATATGAACTTTAAATTCTGCAGAGTCGTACAACAGTCACAAGAAAAAGACAGCAATCAGTAAAGAGAATAGTGATAAACTATTAATATTTCCCAAACATTTCATTAAGTACCACATTATTATTCTTAGTGATGAATATTAATTTTTGGTATTCACACATCAAATGAGCTAAACGCTATCACACTTTCAATCTACTGCAAAGTAATATAATTGGAGCCAGTGAATTAAAGTGGAAGATAAAAAAAGTTTGTGGCAGGTGTAGGTTGATTTGTTTGATTTATTTGCTTATATATTTAAAGCTTCTAAAATGGATCGTGTTTGTCTTTAAAACAGATTGAAATAGAAAACGTGTCAGAAGGAATACGAAACAAAACATACATTTACAGTAGTAAAGTTTTGTATTCTCTTGCAGCCGCTAAAACAAATGATTCCAACACACAATTCCTATCGAACATATATGAAAAAATGTGAAGGTAAAGTTGAGGAATGAAACTGCCACATGCAAGTAATCACTTAAAAATGTAGGGTTTTTTTTTTTTTTTTAAATCGATGAGACATAAACAAAAATAACATTTTAGTCCATGCCCAAATATTTAAATGCAATCATTATGCCTCGAGGTGGCCAAACAAAATATAAATTGCGGAATTTATGTTGAAAAACTTTACCAACGTTAAAACAATTTTACTGCACAGTGACTTTTCCTTTATTACTTTTCTAAATAACAAAACAAATATTTTTTCAAAATATCTTTTCATATTGAAGTAGAATATTTGAAGTAATCTTTTTGGAAAAAATAATGATTTTTCTTTAGAATTTGAAGAGGATTTATTAACTTGACTTGTCTTCCTACAGATAATGCATTAAAAATTATTTGACGTACTGGCTATAGGAGATATATGAGTTTATGTCTTTCTTTTGTTTCGTAAGGTAGGAATTTCCCAATATGACATTCCATTTAACAATGTAGTGTGAAGTTTATACAAGTGTTTCACCCTCTATCTATCTGTTTGAGTTTTAAGTAACAGAGCTTACGACTAAAAATTTTCCGTTTATAACTCCTGTGTTATATAATAATTGAATAGCCTCGTTCTCTAAGAGTAACCGTAACCATAATGAAATCCTGCCAAAAGTAACGTAAATGATTACTAAAAATCTATTTGAAACTTTATAGTTATACATATAAAGTGAAAGGTCTCATCAAGATGAGTTCTCTTCAACCAGAAAGTGCAGAAATTATGACTAGAAGTTCACTTGTAACGTTTCTAAGTGATATGTATATTTATATAATTTAAAATGTCTTGTTGAATCCAAACATTAGATCCAGAAATAGAGTCTGTATAATGTCTCTGTAAATCGTTTAAGTAATATTAGCTCTCTAGTTTCTATTGAATATGCAACACATGAATTGAAAAGATTCGTCGGTATGTGTTCTCATATCAATCGAAGAAAACAGAAATTACGTTTTGTAATTCGTTTGCATCTCTTATATGTCAATAGATCGAGGGAAAGGTTTCCTCACTTTATAACATCTAAACTTGGATTCATTTGATTTGATTTATTTTGATTGATTTATAATATATGATTCTTCATTTGATTTATAATATATGTAAGTAAAGCAACTGCACTACTATTCATAATTTCTGTCACTTTGGTATTTTGGTTTAGAAATTTATCTCGGTGCTATTTAAAAATTAAAAGTGGACTTCCATTATTATTTTCTGGAAATTAATTCCAGTTAAGTTTCAATATAAGATTTCATCTTGAAGATATCTTTAAATCGGCTAATATGACATCTAAATAGACTTTTAATCGTAATTTTGGGAACTTCTGGAAGAATTTTGGTACGGAACTTATACCAGCGAGACCTTTCAATTGATACATAGCAAGTGTCAAGATGCAAATATAATTCGATTAACATTTTATAACTCCTACGGTTGAATTGAGTATTCTTCTTGACGATATTTTTAATTGATATAAAACACTTTAATGTTTTACAAATAAATTTATATTAGCATTTTTAATTTCTTTCTCTTTGAGTTTGGTAAAAGATTTTGTCTTGGCCAGACATTTTACTTAATTTAAAGCAAGGATATAGTTGCAAATGGACTCATAGATGTGATTTCTGGAATCAATCAATTTTTCAATTTTGGAACATGAACTCGCCCCAAAAATGCTTTTAATTTTACATATTGCACTTGTATTTAATATTATTAGTGGGGCTCACTGACAGATAAATGGATCAGTGATTTTTTTTTCTTCAAATTTCTCGTATTACTGTTGTGTAAAAAGTAAAACTGGAACTCTTCAATTAAACAGAACAAAAATTCTCCAATGACCAATATAACTACTAAAATCCTAAATACTAAAGTTAAATACTTTCTGCAATAACCAAAAGTCAACTAATTTTTTTAAAGTAACATTTATATATGCACCTACCAAGAGTATAGGCTCTCACAAGATACTTTATGTATTTTGGTGTTTGCTGTAAAAACGACTCGCCATTTAAGAATAGGGAGGATTCATGGTAGAAATTGACTTCCAAAAAGGAAACAGTAAGGGAAATATAGATGTCTTTCCCTTTTGGAAAAGAGAGATAGTTTTGTTTTCACGCTAAACATCGTGACGGGAACTTATTATAGGCCCACAGTACACCCATCATGGCTATAAACACTACACCAAAATACCATTCAACTGAGCCGTTATTCAGTATATGTCATTACTGACATTTGTAAGTTTATTAAAAGGGCTAAACACGTAATGGTAAATCTTGAAACACCACAACATGTTGGGGACAATTTTTAATCCGACTACTGCACAAACTTTGGAATTTTTTGTTTCTTACTCACCTCATTTTTTTTTTTTTTTTTTTTTTTAAATATTTGTTTTACTATTCTGAAACTTCAGAAAGGATTAAAATTAAATTTAATGATAATTTTGTCTGTAGAAATCAGAGTATGAGATTTAAATATTTTCAGAGAGTAAATTTCTTAACACATTCTCATTTATTAAAAATTTTAAATGGCAAATTAAAATTCTGAATTTTTTTTCCACTATGGGTTTTAACTTGCACCCAGAATGATAGGAAGATAAAGTTGAGTGCACAATTTTAATAAGGTATTTTAAATTTAAACTGAAGCAGATATAGGCTACAAAGTTCAGTGCATTTAAATTAAAAAATTCAACTGCGTTTCCTTACGAAAACTATCTAATTTTAAAACCTCCCAACATAATTTTAAAGAAAAATCTTTCATTTAAAAGATAAACTTTCAGAGATTTCCTCATCCTTGGATATAACCAACACTTTGCCACACCTCACAACGACAATATTTTCCTAAGCAAATACTACACGGTGATGTGGCTTAAAATGCATTTTAATTAAGTATATCATTGCGCTTAGACATTTCGTCGAAGCAAACAGTTTCAGAGCTAAAACTTCTGATTGTCGAAGCCATCCGGATATCATTAATTAGTCCTCGCTCGGTGAGCAAAAATATTTGCTCTCTAAAGACAGCTGGAGTTGTTAAGTGAAAGTGTAGATGACCTGGTTTAGATCTCTGTATCTATTTTCTTACTAACAATTCAAAAAGATTTGTTTAAATGTACAAAATAAGTTATCGAACTTAACAAAATGATATTCACTGTGAAAAACAATTTGATATATATTTTACTATGAAAATATTATCAATTATACTAAAAATAAGCTTCTTTACATTTGTGCAAAAATATAACTGATTTAATTTAAAGGTATGTTTTACAACTGATATTTATGATCAAGATGTCAGATGAAAGAAATTAAACTGCAGGTGTTTCAAATCTATCAAGAGCAAAAACACTTTATTAATTAGTTTAATTTCTATACTTTTCATAATTATGTTATTGAAAATTTTTCTATTATGGTAGTATTTTTAAATAATCTGCGGGGCAAAACCTAATAGGTGTTATTAAATTTACATTTTTCCGGCAATCAACATTTTTATATGTCACTAATCCATTATATATTTTTAATAAATTGATTTTAGTTAGTTGTTGTCTTTGCGGAAAAATCGAGCATCATATTGTTCAACTTTGGTCTGGAAGATTTATTTTTTTCATCAGTATCTTTTCTGATAGTAGCCAAATAGCATACACATAAAATAATCGAAATAAGGGACGCAGTTTTTTAGATACTGACAGCGACATTGCTAGTTTTCATGTAACTTAAATATTTTCTGGGGATTTTAAGTGTTTACTAAATTGTTGTAGAAAATGCTACTTGCAAATTTATAAAGTGTACCTTCTATATTTGAATTTTCGGAAGAGATTATCTTATGTTCATTGTTTTTGCATATTAAATCCAAGAGACGTGCTTTTTTATTTGAAAGAGATGCAGTGTAAAGGTTCATAATTTTTAATTTGTATTACATGCAACTTTAAATTTTTAATAACTTTGTTTGTATTTGAAACATAGATCCTACCTTTACTTGCCATAAAACTATTTATTAATTGGCTCTGGGTCCATCTTTGGCCCAAACTGAGAAAAAAAAAAGTACAAAGTTCTCTCTTAACCTCCTGGAAGTAGTTTTTAAATTAATTTCAACAGTTTCCACTAGGGAGCAGTACCAAGCACGCAGTGATGTATATCAAGAAGTCGATACCTCTCCACAAAGAGCAGCACAAGTGGTTTTGTTTTCTTTATGCTAACACATGTGTTGATAACCTCTTAAACTTTTACAAGTGGAGACAATTCTACATCTGCTAAGAGTTTGGTAAGTACCTATTTTAAACATTATGTAATACTTTATGCAGTAGCATAGTTGTACTTCTCATTTCTGTTAAGGTTTTTATTTAAAAATTACACCATAGCAACAGCTTTTCTAATTTCAAAATTACCACCTACTTTGGCCCAGCTTTTTCTGGTCCATTCCTACAGGTAAAAGTATTCCAGCTAATGATATTATTCAGTAAGTAGAAAAGAAGAAAAAACAGAAAGATGAAAAGAAAAGAGAAAACGAAAAGGAGAAAGAGAAGAAAAAACAAGAAAAAGAAAAACTTGAAAAAATCCGTCAGAGTGATTTGGAAAAGAAAAGCTAAAGGTAAAACTCTGAAGAGGAAAACACAGGAAGCTGCTAGTGGTCCCAAAGAAGTCGACCCAGTTGCATTTACTTCTACAATGCCAATAATTCTTTAGAAAATAACCTCCAAGTAGAGAATTTTGTTGTTATGGAATGGAATGGGTTTCCAGGGATAGCTGTTGATGTGAGAGAAGAAGGAGCTGTTGTTGAGTGCATGGAACGCACCAGCAAGTTTTGAAAGTGGCCGACAAAAAAGGATTCTTTGTTCAACAAGTGATGTTCTATTAATAAAATTATTCAACCCCCAAAACTAATGAAAAAAGGATTGTTGGCCATGATCAATTCAAACTTCATATAAATTGTGTTTTTCTAAATAAATAGATTTTCATATGAACCCAAGTCTTTCTTTGGCCATAGATAGTTATGTAATGATTTTAAATCGGTAAAACCACCTTGAGCCAAAGTAACCCAAAAGCAAAGGTAACATTGGTCTAAAAAAAAAAAAAAAAAAAAAAAAAAAAAAGGTAATACTACTTTAAAAAAAATGATAACTATTCAAAAATTAAATTATGAGAGATCTAGATGTGTAAACAGGTTACCACAGCTTAGAAAAGAAATAGGAAAAGCAACAAAATTATTGGGAAATGATTTAAAAGTTCCAAAATATGAGCCAAAGTAACTCGCATTTACGGTATGGACTTTATTGTTTGTAAACTATAGTAAATATGATCCATATTTCTCCTCTGACAATTTTCTTATAACAAAAACTGTCTTCAAGTGGTACTGTTGTGTTCAGCCAAATAGTAAAATAAAAAAATAATATTTTACCTCACAACATCACTTAATTTTATGTTTGAAAAGGCAACTTATTTGTTGCTTTTTTGAAATACTATTCACGTTTTCAGGTAGGTGGGTTTCTATGCTCGACGACCTATTTTTGTGCACAATAATGGCTTATCAGGTCAGGATCTACAGCTTAACGAAGATTCGGTACCCCAATAAACACCTATGCCTAATACCTGGATTCAAGCCCGGTACCTTTGGCATGTAACGCCAGAGTGCTAACCACACTGCCTTCAGTATGGGCTCAGTATTTCAGGACGCCTTATAGGCAAGCGCAAATGTGGCGAGATTTCATAATTGACTTCATAATACGTGAATAGCGACATTATTTATCTCTTAAATGAAGTTGTCAATAAGTTTCTAAAAACTGGTTTATACCTAGATCGTAGCTTTAATTATATGAGTAAATTTTCTATCCTCAGTGCTAAGCAAGTATTAAGAAACATCACTTTGGGTTTATCGATGGTCAGTATCAGTGGTATAAAACTTTTGTTTCAGTTTGCATATTGTCAACACCATATACCAGGCCGTTTATAAACAGTTCAGTTCTGGGTAAATTTTTCTGTAATATCTATATAACAATACACAATTAAACTATTTTGTTGGCTCATTCCTAAATCTGCTTAGTTTCTAATGGTGTAATGAAGAGAGAAATTTGAACCAAAATCCAATTAAATTTTTGTTTTATTACTATTTGCTTTTACTCTACACCGCTGGAAACTATATCAGAAGGATAATTGCATAATTATTCAGATGCATCAATATTAAATAATTAATATAAGGAATTGGATTAAATGTAAAAGAAAGATTTCGACAGTTATCAAGGTTTTTTAATCCTGACATGGCCATGAGTCTATATTTACTTTTGTATCATATCAGCTTAACAGATTTACTTACAGTCCTGTGAATTAAATACTCGCCCGAATAAAATAACTATCACCATTACACACACTTTATTGAATATAGTTTTTTGGTTAGAATAATTCATAGAATTTAACTGTTATGTGTTCATTAGCAAGCGATTAAAATTAGCCTGGATCATAAAACAGTCAATATAGAAGATAGGCGACATTTTCTGGACGTTGTCGAACGTCAGTAAGCAGGAACGAGATCTCTCCACATATTTCATAAATTATAAGTAAATATTTCATTGTTTTATTCGTTTATCACAAACTCTCCAATTATACAATATCTTTTCTTACTGCCTGTCTTTTCTGACATGACTGATAATCAGCAAATTCGCTCTACGCAATCCGTTGCAGATAGGCTTTCTTTATTTTCCCTTTTATCACAGAAAAAAATCCTAATGAAACACTCTGACTGATATTACCATCTTCCCTGTTTCGTCTAGAATTTCTTTTATGATACATTATTTTCCCTCTCACTAAACGTCATTGGGTGATGTCTTCAGCGTTTGTTAGACGTGAATGAAGGAGTCTAATTGGATGAGTGGGGAAGTGATTCATTTTAGTGAAGTGAAACGAACGGATGAGGGCAGTTTTGAAAAGGAAGAGTGCGAGGAAATGAAATCTAAGTGAATATCGTGTTTAATGGATAAATTGTGGATAGGTTTTTTTTAGGGAGTAGGGGAGATGGGGGGGGGGGGGATTTTGGGGTTTACTGCATTTTGAATAAACATAATTTGGTACATTTGGAACATACTTTTTAAATATTAAAGTCTTTAATTTTTATTATTATTTAAATTTAAGTTTCTATTCATTTAGAAATTTTGAGGCCCCAAAGTGTTAAACATGGAAGAATTGAAAACTTAACCGAAAATCTTAAGATTCTTTGAATACGGATCATTACTCGTATAAAAGTTGATATGCACATATTATTTGGGAATTGTATGTATTTGATACGTAGCAAATATCTTAGTTAGAATTTACATTAAAAATATAATTTTTACTCTATTTTATTGAAATTAGTTTGGTTTTAAATTTTGGGACTAAATGGTCATCCAAAAATGTATTCGGTCTTTACATAATAAATATCATGAAAAAGTACAAAGTACAAGTTTATTAACTCACATAAGAACCATTTTGTTTTATAACTCTTTGTTATCTTTCAGTTGCTAAAATGGCTTCCTTTTTGAAGAAAATAATTAAGTCTATTTGTAAAGAAATTATAACGGTGCGGTTTGACAGCCTGTAAAAAAATTAACTCCAGGGCGCAAAGAAAATTTTGAAGGAACCTGAAAATGTGAAAATCTGAGGGCGTTAGGTCTGATGAATATGACACAAAATAGTCCAACCATACCTTATAAGTGTGTTTTAAATTCAGCAAAATATGGGACCAAGCATTGTCATGCTGGAAGACAACATCCCGATGATTGATCTGCTCTTTTCTTTGGTTTCTGTTTCTAATTATAACGTTTAAAAATACTATTTTTCTAATTTACCATCTGATTTTAGGGCAACAATTCATAATAAAAAAATCATTTTATGTCCTACCTCATACAAGACATTACGCAGCTCCTCTATTGATGCTACTCAGGAGGAATTGTTGTTTTACTCCAAGTTCTTTTTTTTTTCTTCTTTTTTTTTTGTGCAACATTGTAGTAGTACTTACTTTTCATCTCCAGTAATGAGCCGCATCAGAAAAGGAGCTTCTTAATTACTTTTTAAGAAAGAATCATACAAATAATCTCAAAACATTGTTAGAATTATCACATAAAATTTTTTTTTTCCCAATGGCTTCCTTTTTAAGATTACGGGTTATCTAAATAAGAATGTTCAATATTTAAGACGGGGAGGGGGGGGGGGGTGATACTAAACTTTTTGGCGCATTCATTATTCAAGGTAATGCGATTTAAAAAAAAACTAGATCAGTACTAATATACCCAAAAGTTAAGTTTTCCTTACACGAGTATTTCCATGTTAGCCAGGCCAACCTGATGGCTGTGAGGTTAGCTCTCTGACTTCGTATGGCAAAGGTGCCTGATTCAAATCCTGGGTTAGGCATGGATGTTCGTTGTGGTTCAAAATCC
Source organism: Linyphia triangularis (assembly GCA_963978545.1). Lineage (NCBI taxonomy): Eukaryota > Metazoa > Arthropoda > Arachnida > Araneae > Linyphiidae > Linyphia > Linyphia triangularis. The sequence goes on along the minus strand of OZ021727.1, from coordinate 47,725,681 downwards.
ACGTTACGCTGTAGGTCCCGTCCTAATTATCCGTTACTGTGCACAAAAGTAGGTCTTTGAGGGTACAAGCAAACCAAACAATCCATGTCCGCTAGCATTTGGTCAAATATCTAGTTTCATAGTTAAATATTAAAACTACAAGATTATTTTGACGCAGTATCAGTAATTAGTTATTAGCGCTACTATTTTGAAAATACCAAAAATGACCAAATAATATATATATATATATATATATATATATATATATATATATATATATATATATATATATATATATATATATATATATATATATATATATATATATATATATATATATATATATATATATATATATATAATTCTTTTTTGATTATTAATTATTTGATTATTTTTTGATATATATATATATATATATATATATATATATATATATATATATATATATATATATATATATATATATATATATATATATATATATATATATATATATATATATATATATATATATATATATATATATATATATATATATATATATATATATATATATATATTTATATATATTTAGATGACATAACTGTTCTCAAAAGAATCAATCAGATTACAGCAAATATCGATCCCTGGCTTCTTGAAAAGTAATCCAATGCGCTACTATTTAAACATTATAAGAACCTTTAGACTACCATCTACATGGTCGTTCAGAAAAGAACACCTAACTTTGAAATAACATAATTGTGCAACAATGAGGAAGAAGAGACCAGTGGTATGTTGAATACATAGGTATGAAATTTTAAATACGCTGTTTTTCAAATTAGCTAAAATTTAAAAACAATGGAATGAATTCATACTTTACCTCATGAAAAATACCCTGTAAACCCTTCACAGTATCATTCAGCCCAAATGATCACTTTTGCAGAACACAGGAAGTGATTGTGTTTTCAGTACCTCATACTCACCACTTGTTTACTTTTAAATCCGTCCAAATGCAAATTTGTTTCCATATGCAGCTGTCATCAAATTTATTCCCATAAATCAATTTTCTAAGCCGGTGTATTAAAAATTTCATGTACTGTCTTTCCCTCATACTACTTGTGATGAAGCTATTTTCCTACCACGAGAAATTCATGGAGTTGGAGTTTCCAACAGCAATGTTACTACATCCCCCCCCCCCCTTCTCTTTCCAGCTGCACCATCGAAGACGCGGTGTCTGAAACAAACAACGAAAAGAACACATATTATATCCAGTTGTCAAGGAAAGCCAGACATGGTGATGTTTCTGACATTTTCTTGACAAGCAAGGAAGGATTTAGGACAATTAAAAGTCGCAGATACAAAAGTCGACCTTCACCAACCAGAGCATACGAGGGTGTATAGATCACAGTTTTCCCATTCTTAGATGTGTCCAATTGAAAGTATTGAACACACCTCCTAGCGTCCAACCATTAAATGAGTTTCTAAAAAGGTAGGAAAAACAAGACATGAAGATAACCTTAACCTTTTATGATTAATGTTTTCAGGCTACAGGATCCAGATAAACTTACAGTTGGGAGAGGACAGAGTATCTTATAATTTGAACTGATCCCGACTGAAATGGTAAGTCTTGTCAGAGTGTAATCTTGTAAACCAATTGTTTAATTAAATTAGTTGTTTCGATCTTGAACCAGCTGCTATCATTCCCTTGACTTTATTTTTTCTATTATAAATTTTGGCAATTTAGGACTGTATTAGATCTGATGTTGTTATATACGTTAATCTTCTGTACAAACTTTCAGGTTTCCGACAGCGAGAGCAATAAAGATGCAAAGATTAAATTGACTTTATTTATCGCAGTCTGCCTCATGGCACTACTTACTTATTTTTTATTTATCTTATTTGTTTCACAGTTATGTCCTTTAAAAAATTTTGATTCCTTCAGATAGACCCTGAAACTTCACATAAAGAATAATAATAAACAGGGTCTTTTTAAAAGAAATATTTGTTATTTAAATCTATCTTAAATATTAAAAACGTTATTTTTTTTTTTTTTTTTTTTTAAATAATGTATTTTGATGTCCCAAAGTAATTTGACTTGAAACTATTCATAATCAGATAAATTAAAAAAATTATGTCTGTATTTTTATCAATTAAGGAGGAAGGACTTTTATTTTTCAACAGTTTCAAAACTATTAAGTTTTAAAAATTTAAGAAGTTTTTTAAAATATTACAAACTTAACATATCATATGTTTTCGTAATCTTGTTAAGTTTTGTAAATCTTCTTATTATTGGATTTTACTACGCCCCAAACATAACGTTTTTAATGAATTTTTTTTTCAAATAATAAAAATAAAATAATTTATTTTAAAAAGTTTTTTTTTCATTTTCTATTTTGTCCTAGCTGTGTACTATGATTTATTGAAATCGTGCAACTGGTTTTCGACAAATTTAAATTTCATTGTTTCAGTCGGACAGATATCAGAGTAAATTAATGTTTGCTGTTTTTCGACCATTTTATAAGGAAAATGAAAAAACTAGCATACATCACATATTGTCACTTATGGAACAGAAACTTGGACTACCACTCAGATATAGGAAAAAATACTTAATACTTCTGAGAGAAAGATTTTACGGAAAATTGATGGACCAATCAAAGTTGGAGATGTTTGGAGAATTAGGAGTAATTTAGAGTTAAGTAAGCTATATAAAGAAAAAAGATATAGTAAATATAATAAAAACAAAATGAAGACAATGGCTCTGACATCTATAGCGAATGAGTGATGAAAGAACAACAAAGAAAATTTACAGTGGAAGATTAGGGGGAATGAGAAAGGTCGGACGCTCTAGGAAAAGATGACTAGATGAGGTGGAAGGAGATTTAAAAATATGAAAATCAAAAATTGGAAGATAAAGGCCAAGGATAGGACAAAGTGGAGCTGTCTTATAAAGGAGGCCAAGGTCCTGTACGGGCTGCAGAGCCGAGGAGTGAGTGAGTGAGTAAATAAAGAAGTAAGTATATAGCATTCTAAACAGTATAGAATCGTAAAAAGTCTCGAGTAAAACTTAATATTACTTAAGTTACATCAGAGCAATACTATTTTAGCATCACTAATTATTATTTAACTTACAATAGCGTGTAAAAAAATAGGTTAAAAGACAAATGTGATATATGTAACGTAGAGTTCGTATTTAAAATTGCTTAATCAATACTTCAAATAAAATACTCCTTATCTGCTAATGACTTCACAAAATATTGACTTGTACTAAAAGACGCAATCTAATCATGTATTTATTACCTTTATAGATTCAAACTCCATGTCTAGTAACTTTCTATGAGCGAGTTTGGAGTTAGCTTTTAATAAATTAAAAATCAAATACTTCTCCAGATCACATTTAAAAACATTAAAATGCAATCTTCAAAGAGACCCACTCACAATTTCCTGCTTGGTTAAAAAAAAACTTTGGTAAAAACACAAATTAATGTTCACTTTAACAAAAGCGAAAACTAATCTTGATTTCCATGATTAAACTCTACCTCCCTTAATAAAATCCATTTCTTAGCCATACTTAAAAGTAAGGCAATTCTCATTGCTTATTTTATTGCGTATCGTGTCCCATAATGAGACCTGCCACTAAGATTAATGCATCAGGAGACCCTGAAAACATTATTGCTCGATTTGGAGACCTTACAATTTTGAGATTCAACGGGTAGAGGGTAGAAAAATTACCCCACAAAATAGGCGGAAGTAATAAGATATTGTGTAGGCCATTTCCGATTTAGGGACCGATTATCATCTCAAATGTGTTTTTGTGAAGGAAGCCCTGATTAAAGACCTTAATATAAACCACTTTCTGCGATCGATATATGCCTAGCTTGTGTATAAATGACCGGATGTAAGCAAGGACTTGTAACTTTCGAGGAACCGGCTTCGTCGTTTAAGGTTTGTCATGAGAAAACAGATTTAGTTCTTAGAAGTTTGTGGATTTATGTCAAGTTTTTTTTTAAGATGAAAATTATTAATGGTTACAATTTGGATATAATTTATTAAGATTAATTTTGTTAAACAATTTTTATGCGTAGAATATCATTTAAATAACTTAAGGTCCAGAAGGAGTTGTAATACTTTAAAATTGTAGAAGAAATTATAAAAGACACAATTAAAAATAATTAAAATTTGGATATACGTAGGGATTGTAATTAAAATCAACGTTTAAAAAGTTGTAAAAATGAAACACTCGTCAGAATGAACACAAATTTGACTTGCATGTACATGAAAAAGTGATAAAGGTTATGGAATAAAGATGTTGGTTGAGGTTTTATGGCGCAAGGGCTTCACTAGGGACATGCTTCGTCCTATAAAAGGAGTAAGAAAATAATAGTGTGGAATAGTTTTATTTTACGTCAGGTCCTTCTTTTTCTTCAAGTATATTCAGATCTAATATCATGTCAATATGACCAGTGGTTCTTCTTTTTACTTTCAATTACCCTTATGTATACATAGGGTAATGAAAGTATAGCATTCGGTCAGAAATTTTTGTGTGTGATTTTTTTTTTTTTTGCATTTCTCCATGTGTCCTAACGTTAAGGTTTTCGTCAAAATCGCGCATACGCGTAAGGTAGTTGCCATTGAAAAAATCATGTTTTTCAGTAATTGCTAAAAAACGGCTCTAACGATTTGTTCAAAATCGCGGTGGTAATGCCTTTTAAGGTGTTCTTAACATCCCCACCACGAAATTCCCGTAAAAATGCTTTAATGGCGTAAAAAGTTGAAAATCAAATGCTTTTAACACAGAGTTCTCTTTCCTTGCGCATACCTCAACAACGATCAGGTTTTTTTTTGGTTTTTTTTGTTAAATCTCTGCTCAGTTTCACTTACAAGAAAGGATAATATAAGAATTATTGATAAGCCTATCGTAAAAATTCTCATTTTTTCGATTTTTTTTTTAAAGATCCATATTAGAATTATCTCAAAAAATATTGCCAAACTGCCAATTTTTTCTAAGCGACTGATGAAAATATATAAAAATGATAAATTACACAAATCTACAACAGCAATATAGTGTAATTGAAAGTAGTGCAATGTTCCACACCCTTAGTTTTTCCATAGATTTTTGAAAGTTGAACTTGAATTGAAATAACCATGTACATTGTATTTAAGTTTATCAACTTGAACTCTTCACAAATACATCTTTTATAAAATCAATTTTATTTGAAATTAATTAAAAAAAAATTCTTAAACTGTGATAAGATAATTACATAATAAGATCTACGTTTAGATACAAACATTTACCAACGTAGTTTGTAAATATTCTCAAAATTGAGCATAACTATTACTTATTATACTATTATAAACAAACGAGTTAAATCTTCTACAAAATTAGTACAAAAAGTTCAAAATATAAGTTTATCAAAATAATTAGAAAATTTCCTTAATATATCTGGTAAAGTAATCTGAAATTTTGTGTTTTGACATACTTAAATATCAGAAATCATATAGTTGTTTGTGAGAATGAATATATATGCTTTGTGTGACTGGAAAAAAAAATTCTGAATTTTTTCTTGAATAATGTTTAACAGTAGGAACTACATTAACAATTTCACAAAACCAATTAAAAACAAATAACCAATCAGTGTATTTTTCTACTCAATCTCTAAATTATCTGTACTTAATCGCTGCGTGCGGAAGCGACTCACTCATTGCTTTTTTTCCCCATTGTAACAAACATAATCTCAGAATGTTCATGGATAAGACATTTGCCGAGAAAAGTCTTTCAAATATTTAAATATTGATTACTATCACTAAAGGCTTTATTCGATGATTTTTTTTTTTGAAATATCACAACTTATAACAGAAATTATTTTGAAAATAAATAACTAACTTAATCCTTTAGTGATTGAGGCCTATATTTAACCTGGTTTTAAAAATCACCTCAAAGCAGAGTTAAAGTTTTAAAATATTTAGGTTAAAAAGTAATAAAAAATTGGTGTGAATTTATTGGGCCTGAAAGAGTTAATCGGATGAAACATGATTCCCAACTTGGAAGCTTGAAAGTAGATCTTCACTTTAATGAATTGATTAAATTTTTTGAAATTTAAGGAATGTTATTATAATTAAGGAATAATAACATTATTTGCGATTATTAACCTTAACGACTAACCTAAAGGCTTATTAACAATGACTAAACATTATTTGTTAGATCGTAATCTATTATTGTTGAGGGAAAAATTAAATGAATTTATAATTTTTTTTCTTTACAATTAAGATACTTTTTATGAACTAAAATAATTTTCCATAATCATATATTTTATAGATATTTTAAAATTATTTCTTGCTGTATATTTTATTAATGCTTTCCTAAAAATAGTATCTTATTGATTAATGTTTTCCTAAAAATAGTAACTTATTGATTAATGTTTTCCTAAAAATGGTATGTATAAAGAATCTGAAATTTATAAAAATGCCTTTAAGTAATTTTTTATCCAGAATTTTGAGTACGTACTAGTTGCGTATTACGTTCTATAGAAAAAACTAGTTCCCAATTATTAAACTTTTACTGTTTTGACGATCTGACAGACATCGAAATGATTTTACGAGTATAAGTGTTCCTTTGTTAATCTTGGGTTACTAAACACTAAAAAGGAGAAAACCCTTCCTAATTTTAAGTTATTATCTTACGAAATTCTTTTGAAATTCCCAACTAATGACCTTAATATAATATTTGCAGCTTATAACTAACCTTGGCACAAAGAACAACTTAATTTTACAAACTCTAACTATAACTGTCTGAGTGATCTATCATTAGTTACCATGATTGATTAGTGAAAACCCAAGGTTTTTCCAAATATTTTAGCTCTATATAAAGATGACATTTATTTCCCAAATGTCTTTTAAAATATGATTGAGCTGATATACTTATGAAATTAATATATTTTATGTTCTAGGGGGATATCTAAATATCATGCATTCTTATCATTTATTCAAGGAGAAATGATTACTAATTGAGCTGCACTTAATGCTGAATTACTAACTGAGTATCACAACTGCTAAATATCAGACTTAAGTATATTTTCTTTCTTTTTTAAACTTGTGAAATAACACGAACATTATGTTTTCCAGAACATTGATTCTATTGGCATGCTATCTGAAAATATTTGTTCTTACTAGATATAATATTTAAATTACCCTATGATGATTCAGAGAATGGGCGAAATTCTAATAGTTGTTTTCCCTGCAATAACTTTTAAAGTATATTTCTAATTCAAATATATAATTTTTTTAAATTATTTTTCTTTATTTTGTTTTAGATAGGTTATAAACTATCCTCCTCATGAAAATATTTAAAAAATATTTTATTTTAAATTTTATTTATAAATTTTAAATGTTGTACATTGCTGAAAAAACTGGGGATCAAATGAAGCATATATACGTGCATGACCGCCAGTGGGTTAAATGATCTAAAGTAAAATACTTCATTAACATATGGTTAATACATTATTGACACAAATTTACAAGACGTATGATATAATTCCCAATCATCAAGCTCTTTATGTATAGAATAACAGCATATAAAATAATAAATGTATTCAAAAGTAAAATCATTTAGCTTGATATAAAAGCAAATATATATATATATATATATATATATATATATATATATATATATATATATATATATATATATATATATATATATATATATATATATATATATATATATATATATATATATATATATATATATTGTTTCTATTAAAATATGAGATTTATCATTTTCAAAATTAAAGTTGACATATGCAGTGAAAATAGATACCATCAAATGTGGAAGGGCAAATTTTCAATTTATTAATATCTTACCAAATAGACATAATGTTATATTTCATAGTATGAAATTTGACATTTTTACTAAATCGTAACTATAATTGGAGCTGCTGTATTTACCCAAATTACTTTAGTCCTGAAAAGATCACAACTGAAAAATAAAGTTTATATCATGGATCAATCACTAGGCCTCTTTTTTTCTATTGGAAAAGGTATGTCATATTGAGTACTCGTTACATTTGATAGTAAGCCTAACCATTATTTTTGTTATTAAAATTAAGAAAAATAGATATTTGTATACAATTTCATTTATAAAAATTTTATTGAATATTGATCAAGTGAGATATATTTATGAATTGATATTTACCATAATACATTAATAATAATCTAAAAAAAGTTCTTAAAATAGTTGTTAGTTATTGTTGTGGTAACAGTTTTACTATTATAAAATTAGATACATACAAAAAATATTGCTTGTGAGTGCTTCAACCTTCACTTAACAAAATAAAGTGTGTTTATACAAGGAGACTGTCATATAATAGGTCATTTTTCCCCAAGATTGAGATTATACTAAATGGATTTGTTTCTAGCTTTGCAATTACTTGTTTTAATATAAATAGTTATTTTCCTTTATAAAATATTTAGTTGGAATGAATAATAGAGATTTAAGTTAGTAATAGAAAATACAATGTATAAAAAAAACTTTGATAAATATTTAAGCAAAATAAAAGATAAAGATGATTCCATAAAATACTGACTGTCAATTTAACAATAATATTTGCAATGTCATAAAATAAAATAAAAACTAAAATAATTGGTATTTACTAGAATCATTTATTGATATAACATAATAGTTGTTGAAAAGGTTTCAAATACTATTAATATTTTAAAACTACATGATTTCTCATTTTTAATGATATTTTTTCATGCATTATTTTATTTCAAAAACGAGTTGAAACTTCGTTCTTTTATCTAAATTCCTGCGTAGATATTCAAAATACTAAAAAAGAACTTGAAGAAAATATAGTTTGCACGAGGAAGAAACATAAAAGTAACGTCGTAATGATCTCCAGAAACAAAAAATGAACCGTATCCTTTTCCGAATTTGAATTTTTAGAGTCGCATGATTTTCTTTTGTTTTTTGAACGACAAAATGTTATAGTCCCTCGTGTAACATCACATTTTTTTTTTACAAATTGTGTGATTTTGCATTTTTGTGTAACGAAATTCGAATATTTCCGACATGATCACAGCTAAAGAAAAAAATTTATGTTATAATATAAGGCTTTGAAGAGAATTAAAGATATTCAAAAACGGCTACGTTTTTAAGATATACATAGGGTACTGTAGAAAAGTACTATACGAGAATGCATCTTTAGATGTTAGGAAATAGCGTACATTTGTTCTATAAGGTATTTTTTTAATGGAATGTAAATTGTTACTTGTTACTGGTTTGTTACTTTTGAATAAAAAAATATTTTTACATTTAAGTTTAGTAATATTTTGTATGAAAATCTAATTCGTAAAATGAAGCCATGTTTATATTAACGGTCTCATTGTTGTGGGAATTTAAGTACTCACTTTAAGAATAATAAATATGTTCTATCCTTATATATATATATATATATATATATATATATATATATATATATATATATATATATATATATATATATATATATATATATATATATATATATATATATATATATATATATATATATATAAATTATACTTTATTTCAGTTTCTCAGTCAATTTTTAGAAGTGCCCATATTTTTTCATAATAACATTTTGTAGAAAAAAATAACCATGAAATATTCAAAAAGCAAATATGTTAATGAAGCATTTATTTACTTATATAGTTTTTTACACAATATACGAATATAGAAGCAGATTCTAAATTGTAAAATAAAGAGTAATAATCATTCAAAGGGAATTTAAAAAACACAATCTGATTTCTAACACATTTGGAAGTATACATAGGGTCTGAGAACATTCATCACTGATTCTGCCAACATTGTACATGTGCGTGTTTGCTCTACCCAAATTCAATCACATACTTCAGTGGAAAAATCACATTCTTCATATAAAGTAATTCAAAGTTTGACTGGCCTATTAGGGAGAGGAGCTTTAAATTTTTTTTTAGATAATGTTGTTATACGTTTGCTTTTTTGGCCCCAAACGTTTATAACCTATGGTGATTTATAGAAGGAATAGGGGCCGTCCCACTTTTGAAGTTTATTGGGTACAAGTTTGATGAGTTCCACTTACTTTGAATTGTTAAACATCATCTTTCATATTTTTAAATGCATTTGTGTCTAGTTCAGTTTATATAATTTTTTTAGCATTATACTGTCCTTTTTTTATAAGAGAGTTCCCTTCCCATTTAGTGTAAAATAATAATTAAACATATTGTTATAAATTATAGACAAATATTGTCTTTTTGCCTACGCCGGATATTAAAAAATGTATCTGTCTTTTGAGATGAGGGGAGAAGGAACAAAAGTTTATTGAAATAAGTTTTTGAAAATATTTGTTATAATTCATTTTCTTTTATTAAAACCTGTATAAACCTAGTTAACTTTATATAAAACCGCATGAAATACGTAGGGTATCCAATTAAACTTTTTTTTATTATTATTATCTGAGCATTTTAATTTTTTTTTCAACATTCCGCCGCTTACGTCATGGTCTGCCGTCCACTTTCTGAATGCTAGGAACACTAAAACAATTGAAATTTATTGATATTTTTATGCACTTTATGGACAAAACCAAGGAGTGGTTCAATGATATGGAAGTGGATGCGAAGTTTCAATGAAGAACATGAAAATCTTCACGATCAAGAACGAAGTGACCAGACACCTCCAACTGATGATGATTTACTTACAGAATTTGCAGAGAATAATAAAGAGAACCAAAGATTCACCATTACCACGCTGTCAACGCATATATATATTTCAAATTTCCTGTTCACGCTGAAGCTCGTGCACAGCTATTTGTGTTGAAAAATAATCTAATCTTCAACAATGAGGACTACTATACTGAAACATAATCAAAGCACTGAATTTCATTATGCAATAACAGTGTTTTTCTAATAATAGTTTCCTTTCTTTAATTTACTTAACGAACTTAATTTTTGGATTACCCTCATATTCTCTTGTAACCAAACAAGCTTAAAACAGTTGACTGTTTTCAGACTATAAAATAATGACCAGTTGTGAAATTAGAATTTTCTACTCCGACGTTCCTCATTTAGTAAAACCATATTTAAATACTAGTTTAATTTTCAAAATGACGTCAAATTTGAAGAATAAAGTTTTTAAATTTTCTGTTTTCAGTCCCTTTTTGGAAAATCATACTTCAAGAACTCAAACATATCCAAACAGAAAAAAAATAATATTTACAATTTAATATGCCATGATTCCACCTTAGGTGTTTTCTAGACAATGAAAATTTAAATATTTAATTTAAAAGGCATACACACGTTTAAATACATCCTAATATAAATATATACAGAAAATCTTGCATATTATCATTATGCATGTCGAAAACATTTTGTCCATAAGGCCATAGATGATACGGATTCAGAATGGTATGCTGGATGAAAAGGAATATGTTCACCTTAAAAAAAGATCGGATCAAATGGGAAAGTATTAAAAGTTTACCCAATTATTAAACATACTAATAAACTGTCAACGAAATAGGCTGGTGGGAAATCTTACACTTTTATATTCGCACCAAAACTATAAGGTTATAAAATATTCTAAATGATTTGTAATTGATTAGTGAACATCTACATTTTTATTTCAAACAAAACACAAAAAGTGTGTTTTTTAAATTCTTGTAAACTTTTCGTTTAACTGTTTTCTTGTTATCTTGAAAATGTTTAGTTATCAATTTAACTTGGTAAATAACATCATCGACTTTTGTTTCGTAAGTCGTTCTCAGTCGACCAATATTTGCTTCGATTTAATATCTTTTTGAAAGTTTTTAGCTTAGACTTGTTTTACTTTTCTTATAAAGATGAGCTATTATCTAGCATTCAAATAGTTCATCCTTATAGGAAAAGTAAAACAACCTCGTGCATCTAGCATTTTCCAGTTCGACAGTTTAATAGTGTTCTAATGCCTCATTTAAAAATAGTTTTGAAGTGAAAAAATATGACATATATACACGTTTTGACTTTCATTGTTCCCGGTAAGCTTTTTAATTTTATTTTAGCACATAAACTAGTCTATGTTTTTATAATCTCCTTATCAATGAAGAATAAATTAGTTCCTTATGTATTTTGCTTTCGAATGAAAAATTCAGTGATTAAAGTTATTATCTAGCATTGCCCATGTAACTAATTATTGGATTGTAGTCAATGGATGTAAATTCATGATTGAATAAAAAAGTTAAATAATGTGAAAAGCAGGATTTCGTTCTAGAAACAAATTTTTCGTGCACTTCAAAACACCAAAACTTTCTTTCGACACTAACGATCACTCTTTACCAATGGTTTTAGTTTTGGCCTAGCATGCTGGATGCTTTGGGTTCGATTCCTGCCTGGACCTTACATTCTACACAGAATTTTGGTGATGGAGATGAAGTGGAAAGGCACTGATAAAAGAGTTCTGATCAAAACTCTTGGATTCATCTTTGAAATTCATCAAAAATCTTTTTTTTTTCATTCACATGTACGTCTGTGTATGTGTGGTTTTGACAAAATCTTTGTTGTCAAAGGTACTAGCCACCAAATTTGAACATCATAACTTATTTATACTGTTCACAGACACAGACGAACAAATAATTTTCCAAAAATATAATAAACTTTCCAAAATGTGTCAAAAACGAAAAAGGAAAAAATCGATATTTATTTTCTTTCCCTAACGATATACTTTTGCTATATCACATATTAGTTTACTGAAGATAAAAAATAAATGTATTTTATTTACGTAATGTAAATCAACATCTTTCCATTAAGGCAATCGAAATGCAAATGCAATTAATAAATTAAAATATTTCTGCAAAAACAAATATAATTAAAAAAAAAATATATATATATCACAAATAAACTTTATACCTTTGGACTGAATGGACTCATGTTATTTTATAATTAAATTTTCATCAAATATGCATGTTTCTCTTTTTTATCTATGTATATTTAATAAGCTATTTTGATTTTTGAATTCAAAATTTTTCGACAAACATACTTTTCTCTCATTTATTTAAAAAGATTTGAAAGATTAGAAAGGACATCGAGATGGTAAAGAAAAACTTAATATCAGCATTCCTGTTTTAACATCTTTGCAAAGATATAAAGAATTTTTTTTTCTATTGATACAATTTTCTATTTTATTTTTTCTAATCATTGTAAATTAATTAAATTTATACAATTTTTTAAGGTATATGGATTAGTACAACAGTTTGACACACAAAACAGCAGATTAATTTGAGAAGCAACACATAATGAAGGTAAAACGTATGATAAAAGTTCAATTTTTTAAAAGCATTTTTTCACGAGTAGAAAATAGTTAAAAAAAAACCTGCACAGGAATTCAAAAGTCATTTTGTCAAAAATAATGCAAAATTTCAAAACAATACAAAAATTTCTTTATATATACTTCCTACGCTGATCAGCTTTTTTCGTAATTTTCTGTATATTTCTTTCAATCTTCTTAAAATGTAAAACAATACCCAGATTAATAACATTGTCACTGGTAAACAAGTACCACTTGAAATATAATATATAAAGTTTTTTTTTTTTTTTTTTGCTTCAAATATCATTAGCTATATGCAACCGTATTTTTGTTCGCCTATTGTATAGTTTTAAGTCAATCTCCAAATCAAAAATTAGGTTAAAAATAGAATCATACATACTGGATGTTCATTATTTTTCAGAATGCGTTACGGTTTAGTTCGCTAAAAGAAAGACTTCAGTGTTTTGAATTAAAGTAAAATATGCAATGGCTTTACGAAAGGAACAGGATTAAAACTCAATTTTAATTATTTTAGTTTATTGTATTATATCAATCTTTATAAATAAGTACAATCCAATTAAAGTATCGGTTTCGTTTATGATAATATTTTAACATCCAGGTTTTAATCTAAATTCCTTAAATACAATACTATTATATTTAATTGCAACTATTTTAAGGGATTTCGAACTCAGAAAAAGCTTTCATAGTGTTTTTCCACAAAAAAAAAAAAAAAAAAAAAAAAAATATATAAACATTGATTTCATACCATTAATTAATTATTTTTTTTGCCCAAAAACTTGGATGGAATACCTTGCTAGCGGCGAGTTCTGTCTGTCAAATTTCATTATGATTTACAAGTGGATTAATTAGTCCTCCAAAGGGCATTTTAATGTGTAATACCACCCTTTTAAAGCAGCCTTCAAATTTTGAGAGACTGCTTTTTTATACGAAATACAAACATTCAAAAGCATAGTTAATATAATATAATAATAGGAAGCAACAAGTCTTTACATCATTGAAAAATGCAAATGCTAATACGAAAATAAAAGTTGGTATACCTTGAATCACAGTTGTAATTACAAAATTTTTTAGTTAAATTTTATAAATAAAAATAGTTTAATTGTATAATCGTCTTGTCGCAAATGGCGGTAACTTTGACACTAGGCTTTTTTCACGCATTTGTAGTTCTATGGCATGATAAACTTTCACTATCGTGTTTTTTTTTTTTTTTTTTTTTTTTTTTTTTAATTTTTTTTTTTTTAAATTTATTTCTGTGGGTTAAAACCCACTGATGGTTATGCACATATATATACGTCATTTGACTCCCAGTTTTTCCAGCAATATGCAACATTTTTTTAATTTATAAATAAAATTTAAAATAAGATTTTTTTAAATATTTTTATTAGAATGATAACTTATAACCTATCTAAAACAAAATAAATTCAAATAATTAAAAAAAATTATGTATTTGAATTAGAAATATAATTTAAAAATTATTGCAGGGAAAACAACTGTAGAATTTCTCCCATTCCCATGACCGTCAGTGGGTTAAACCGATATTTTAATAAGTACTCCAAATGAATTTTTCTACTACCAAGAAAATTTGCATTTAACTTATAAAGTTTTTCAAACTATATAAATTATTAGCAGCTCCTCAACTATAATCAAAATTATGATGATATCGTGATTAGTTTCTAAGGTCGTTAAACAGGAAATAACTACCATTCAGAAATGCACCTTTCACAAAACGAATCTAAAGTTTGTATTAATATGTAGGTGTTATAATATTCACAAATTTTACTGAAAATCAATTTCAATAATCGGATGGTGTTTATTTTTAGACAAGACGGCATAAGATATAGAAACATATCAATTCATCCCTATCAGATCGTGCAACAATGAGAACTGCAATAAAATCCGTTGCATTTCACTTTCCAATTTTATGGTTGGTTAGACCACTGTCCAGTGGTCCCTCGTGGTGTGCCTTGAAATGGGAAATTTTCCGCTGGAAAATTCCTTTTCTTTTTCGACTTGTGATTCTTGCCAATAAATTGATCTCTCGACAGAAGTACATTCAGAAAAAGAAAACCAAATGGCAGAAGCTTAAGTTCCTATAATATATTGTTCCTTACTGTGCTTTTTTTCTTCTTCTTTTCAAGAGTACGTTTTGCTTTGTATTTGTTTTTGTTCCAATACCTATTAAATATCTGTAGAGACATCACTTGGCTTTAGTTTATTCGTTTTATCCAATCAAATAAATCGATGAAAAACAGTTTGGAATCTTTTCCTAAAAATATATATATTTAAGTTACGTTTATTTAAAGTTCCAATATTTAACATTGCATTTATTTTACATTACATTTATTTCACTTTACATTTTTAAGTGCATTTATTTTATATTATTTAAGAAATGTTCATTTACTAAATAATATAGATAGCATAAATTGTTCATTAACTTTTTTAAAGTATTGTGTATATTATAGATGGAGTATGACAATATTTAACATTGCATTTATTTTAAACATTACTTTTATTTTACTTTATAATTTTTAAATTGCATGTATTTTATATTATTTAAGGAATATAAATATATTTAGATTTCCTCATAATATAAAATTTTTCTTTTTTAAAAGTCAATGTGTATGTTATGGATGAAGCATAATTAAGCCTTTCGATTTTAATCGTCCAATTCATGAACTATTAAATTTGACTATAGTACAAAAGTAATAATAGGAACTACACAACAACTAGTGTTCAGAATAAATAACTACAAAATATGGTTTGGTAATCAATACCATTCAGTAATTTAAACCTCTCCTCCTCGAACAAAACCCTAAATGCTAATATGCCATTATAGTTCATTTTCGTACTTCACACATTGACGTCATTTCCAGAATTGGCTTGGTTGATATAAGCAAAACCTCATGTTTTTAAAAATTTAAATTATACATTTTAACCATACCTTATTACAATTTGAATGAATCAATTATTTTGGAAATGGTGATTTTTGAAGATAATAAAAAACTTCATTTAGTGTAAAAACGATGTTCATTAAGGTTATATCTATATTACTCATTTATAAAGTTTTTTTTTAATTTTTTCTTTTAGCCAAAAGTATTTTGTAATTAGTATATCAATATCTAAACAGGTAATTGCAGTAATGAGACTAAAGTTATAAATAGAGTAAGATGCTTTTACTATTGCAGGGCAAATAGAAGAAATAGTTAAAAAATTCTGTTACAAAAATAATTCATTCAAAGAAATACGCCCTCCTTATAGCTGTGCGCTTAGCATTTTACTCTCACATGTGTAAGGTGTTGGGTTATTATATTCAGTTAGGCATGGCTTGTCTATTCGTTGTGGTTTTCAATTCACATTCACGTTGAATATTAGGTCTCGATTTGATTAAATTTTAATGTAAACAAAAATTGGTTGTTGAATTTAAAATTCTACATAGTCTAAGAAATACCTGCGTAGGCAGCGTAAGTTCAGAATAAATATGTTTATAATCATGAAGTATTTTAAAAAAATGTGGCATTTTACTCACAAGATGAAATTAGATATAATATTAATATCATAGTTGCCATAAGTTTAGTAAATTAAAACTGTACAATAAACTTAAATTAAAAATGATAGAAAACACTGTACATGTATAAAGCTTAATTTTTTTCTTGTCCTATTCCTATAAAAAGGATGAATATGAAAAATAAAATGTAATCACTTCATTTTTAAATGCAAACACGTCGAAACTACTCTGATTTATGAATGTTGATTGCAAAATTGTCAAGATAGAAAAAAAGTTCTTTACCATTCCTTACATTTTTTTTTATAAGAGTGTGAATAAGTATCTATATTGAAACAGCCTCTGGGGATTGAAGCAGAGAAGGATACTTGATTTTTTTTAGACTTCCATTAACACACATTAGTTGATGATACTCTTTGCATTCTAGATAACCCGAGGGTTATAAACTCTAAAGTATGTGCTGAATTTCCTTCTTTGGGTTTCAAAAATCATGCTATGACTCAGAAAAAATCATTCTTGAGAGAAAAAATACTCAGGGTAGAAGCTTACAGAAATGGAGAAAAATTTCATTCAAAACATTGGAAGGAAGTAGTATTTTGACAGAGATGAATTTGATGGAGATATGAAGAAGTTTTTTTTTTTTTTTTCAGTTTTGGGATTATGATTATTCTTTTTTTCTTTCTTTGTTGAAAGTTTCCTATTCGTGAAGGAATTGAGGTGTATATCGTCAAACGTGAAGATTTTTATCAAAGAAATACGTAGGAATTTTGAATGCTTTATAACTGCTGAAAAACATTTTTGAGATTTGAAAAACTTATCACCTTACTTGATGATAGATAAAAACGCTGTTATTGAGATTGTAAGGAATCGATTTAAATTATATGGAGTTTTATTGTGCTGAAGCTGAAAATTTAAAAACTGCAATATTTTCTTTAGTATATAAAGGATATTTTTATTCGCATTTTCGAATACGAAAATTCTTAATTGCAATTTTGCATGCGAAATTTCTTATTCAAAATTTCGTTAAAAATATAAATATTCGTAGGCTTTAAAATTCATAAAAGTATATTTTATTTGATTATAAAATGTATGTTTAGTAAAAAAAATGTATTTTTTAAATGGCATAAAATTATTTTAACATTATTTTTGAAAAATATCCGAAATTGAACAAATTATCTTGGAAATAGGTACTTTACTAATCATATCACAGTGTTTGCGTATAATAACTAGATAATTATGTTTATGGTATACATATACATTAGGAATTTCAAAATTTGACTCAAGTCTGCGTTTTCGTTTTTTTGTTTTAAAATATTCTCGAATTCATTACCTTTAAAATAATACCATTTTATTTCTGAGACTCAATTTACTTGTTAAATTACAATGGGTTTGTGAACCTGCTTTGTATCACGTTCATTAGTGTAGTAAACTTTAAACTCGTTTTCTGAAGAATGACATTTTGGTGTTATATGACTCTACGCCAACGGTCATAATTTCATAATAAATGGTCAGATTAAAAAAAATATAATTTTGTTTAGTAGACAATAGTTGTGAATGTTTTTCCTATGGAGAATCTAATATATATTGTTATAAACACATTTTTTATGCATATTTTAATCTTTATTTTTTGTTAAAAACTAAGTATTTTTTTAAACATTTTATTTAAAAACTTATAATTAAATAAATATTGAGGCCAAATTTAAAATTCATAATAGAAACATGCGTCAATATAATATCTTTTATTTGTAATAAAAATCATACCTTTAAGTTAATTACAAGTTTATTTATGTATGTTCTAATAATGTCCTAATTAGTCACTTTAATTGCAATTAGCAGATTAAAAAATTGTCGGAAAAAAAAGTTTATATATAAATATGCATCATTTTTAATTCTGATGTACTGCCAAAAAATTTAAATTACAACCTAAAAATTAAAGAAAATCATCTCAATTGTGTATGTATACCTTAAATAGATTCAAAGATTTGAAATTATTTGGCTTGACAGTCATTAAAAACACAAAAGGATCACTAGTTCTAGTTCTACCTCTGAAACCAAAGTCTGTTCCAGGGGATAACTAGTGATTATTATGTTTTGTACAATTATTCTATGTAAATAAAAGTATTCAAATTGAATTCATGAATACCACAAAACAGAAACACTATTCAAACTTTTACTTTTCAAATGCAGTGATAACTTACTTATGGGAAAATTAGAACAATTAGCAACGACGGAATGGCTTCTTTTTTTTCTTTCTTTTTTTTTTTTTAATTTGAAAATAATTACTCATTTAGGCATTTAACATCTTAAATAATAAATAAAGAATTAATAATAAAATAAAAAAAAATTAAATAAGCATTTGAAAAACAATAATTATCAACTTTTCCAAAATGCATGAAACATGTATTTATCAATGATAGCGAGAACTCTTTACAATCGATGCTACAGTAACATCAAGGTTTATAAATTTTTCAGTCCAATTGCAAATGTTTGTCATCTTCTGATAAGAGAGATTTTATATCATTAATTTGCATTTTTTACATTTAACAGGGTAAAGTTATAAGCTACTCAAGGCAATCTTATAAGCTAATATTGTAGTCTAATGACAAGTAAATTCTTAATAAGCGGTTCTACCTGTGACATCAAATTTTGAAAAAAATTCAATCTAATAGTGAATTATTTTTTTGTCAAAATGTAGGATGACATATATTTTAAATAAATCTTAAAGGGTTTGGTAGCAAGCAATACATACACGTCCCCCTTACTTAATAAAGGCATAGTCCACAAATTTTCATAACCAAGGGGTGTTATTTTCCCACGGACGTGTTAAGTCAACGTGACAATGAACAGAACGCCTGTTTTAGGACTTACAGCAAATGAGAGTTTTAGTAGTTTTTTTGGGACGGACTTTGGCACTCGTAAAAGCACTATAGAGGAGGATGATCGCGATTCACAAATTGGAAGAATTACTATCTTCATCATTTTCTGGAGATCTACATCTTGGAACTACTTCTATTCCTAGCCGTCCTGATGCTTGACCCGAGAGTTGAACTGATGATATCCTGGTGTCGCCAATCTGAGAGCCATTGAAGAGAGCAGCGACTGTTCCAAACATAATAGTAATACTTCCTGAACCTACGCCTCTGTTAATAAATGTGTAAAGGACTCCCCAAGCTTCGCATATGGGAGCTATTTATACATTCCCGTCTTAAGTATCCCTTTAGCCAGACAACATTTATAAGTAAAAATTTCAAGTCCGGTACGTTTTCTATACCAAGGCTATTTTCGCCAAAAAATAGTAGTTGCCATTTTTTTAATGACAAGTGCACTGTCTACGGTTTCCATAATTTGACGTGGTTTTATGTAAACAATTCTTGGAGCAGAATCAGTACCGGACTTGGAATTTTCACCCATTTATAATTTAATTAATTTGGATTTCGGCGATATTGTTATTTCATTGGTCTTGAGGAATTCAGATATCAATATTGAATACCTAAATTGTTTTTTGTGTTAAGAAGGATGATTTGTTTTACTAGTTAGTTTATAGTTACTAATAAATATATCTGTTTTCTGTTAAATGCAACTTTGTCATGAATTTGGGTTATTTTGATGTTCATCACTTTACTAATATTGCCTAGTAGACTGAGAGGCGACTGCAATTTTTGGACCCCATCGAACATCATTCTGAATTTTTTACAGAAATTAGAGAAAAGTGAGTAGATTACGAATCTACTGGTCTGCAGTGGCAAAAATGGCCGAAACAGGTCAAAAATCGACTTTTAATAAGTTGAACTAAATCCAATTGCCAAATGCGCCATAACTTGCCAAATAATGAGCATTTTTTTTTATTTGGTAACCCTCACTCTTTAATTTTCAATTAAGAAGGTTGCAGACGATTCAGATATCTGGCGACGGTTTACTTGCATCTATTAAAAGAGAGCCAAGTTGGCAAAAAACAATACGTCACTGATGACGTAACTAATGTCGCCTATTTGGCTTACTTTTAAAAGATACAAATTTTCCGAGCCAGAGATCAGAAATCGTTTGCGCTTTTTCTCATTGAAATCAAAATGCAATGGGTTGCCAGACGAAAAAGTTTGTTCTCTTTTTGGCAAGTTATGACATATTTGTCAATCGGATTTTAGTTCAACTCATTCCAAGTCAATTTTTGATCAGTTTTGGCCATTTTTGCCAAGGCAGACCAGTGGATTCGTAATCTACTCACTTTTCTCAATTTTCTATAAAAATTTCAGAATGATGTTCGATGGGGTCCAAAAATTGCAGTCGCCTCTCGGACTATAGGGCAGTACGGAAAACTTCCCATCATTTTTTTATTTTATAGTTTATACTTTTAACAGGGTAAAGTTATAAATAAGGCACAGCAATTTTTTCATGAAACTGCTTCTATTCAACAGCTTGTTATTGGATTTACGGCTGCAACTCTGAAATGAGTATTTTCCCAATCCACCCCTTCCGTTAATTCTTGAACACAAACTAAACAATTCCCATAGTAATTAGCTTACAGCTTCAAACCAGCCCTGCTGTTAAAGGGCATTTTCCAGACAAGTTGCGCCACTGAAGCAGGAAAAGAAACAAGGACTCATCCTGGAAACCTAATCAAAACTGCAATGCGTGGCCATTGTCTCTTCCAATTTATTCCAACTGTTGTGTCAGGACGATCTTAAACTAATTTCCTCTTACTTTCTGGACTTTTTTAGCTCATGCTAAATGACGAGTTCATTGCTCACCGGTTATCCTCTGGGACGTTCCCTTGTTCTGGCAATTCTTGAAGATGCATGTCGGGAGGCAGAGAACATTTTAGGGAGGGTCTCCTAAGTGGAAGAGAAATTAGTAGACTTGTGCTTTCGTCGGAATTGCAACAGAATAAGTCGGGTTGTTTCGAACTAGTTGTGCTGACTAATCGCATAACGTTTAGCATGAAATGCTGCTGATTTAATCTTAGAATCAAAGAAGATTGTGAAGGTTTATTAGATTATAATGAAAATCCCTAGTTTTTAAGAATTAACAATACCTAACTACTATCTTTCTAAAACAATTGTTAAAATTTTTGAAAGAGGTAAGACATTAAGATTAAGTAATTTTTAAAGACATTTATTTATAACATTAAGGGGACTGTTAAGGCAAAAATTTCAAAAATTTCTATTTTTATATTTTAGTGGAAATATATAGCCTGCAATTCTAGCTTTCAGTACATACCTTACTTTTGCAGATCGGAGAAGAATTAAGAATATTATTTGAGTTTTTGTAAGCGCGAATATCAGAAATCGTATATATTTCAATTTCTTAAATTGTATTTTTCTCTTCATGTGTATTTTAAGATTTTTAGGTATTCGATTTGTTCCTTGCGATTCAAAAGTTGATGTATTTTTTTTAAATTTGAAGATATTGTTTACTATACTATTTTGAACACTTTTTGTGCATGGATTTTGGAATCTGGTATTTTTTTATTGTTTTACAGCAATTTTCGTAATGCTTCTATTTAAAAAGTTATTTTTTTTTGCCGTAGTACCAAAGTTTTACTTTTAAATAATTTACCAATGAGTCAAATTAAAAATCCATGCACAATTATGTCAATATATATTCGATTAGCTTGTACAAAAAAATTGAGACAGATTGCAAAAAATTTGAATCGCAAGGAGCGTTTTTAAAATTACAGAAAAAACGCTAAATTTTTCAATAAAAATTTAATTTCTTGAAAAAAAAATCAATATAAATTTTTGAAATTTTAGGTTGTGTTTCATCTAATTGCTATTGAACTGCACAAAAAATTTCATGAATTTTAGACAAAAATTGAAGAATTTTTATTTTTGACTTAACAGTCCCCTTAATTCTATAAAAACATTTAATTTATTCATTATCTAATTAAAATAGTTTCTTCCCATTATAAGTCAAAATATCAAATAGGAGACAAAATATAGTGGTGGGAATAATAGATACTAGATTTTGGAAATTATTTTACTAAATTATTCTTAGTATGCATATTGAATATTCTTTATACAAGATTAATTACTTGAAGTTCCGCTGCTATACATTTAAAATTATTTAAGTGAAAAACAATGACTTCAGATTTATGATATTTAATACTTTCAGAAGACGATTCTGTAAGAAAAATTATCTTCAAGTTATTGTTAGTGGAAACATGGCTTTTTACAAAAGTAAACACATAGAATATGTGTTCTAAAAATGTGTGCTAAAAGATCTAAGAAATAAATGGGTATTAAACATAAATATTGTTTATTTCCTTGTTATTTAATTTATAGTAATCAGTCTAATTACATTAAAAATTTTCATAAGAATCTTTAGTAGTTCATTGACATCTAGAATATAACTTCTAAATATAAATTAAATAACTAACTCTATGACTAGTAATTATCATTTATCTTTATTGTAATCTACCCTAAGGTTTATTTAAACGTTTGGGAAGCTTCCGTTAAAAAAAAAACCTTTTTAGAGCAGACTAACACAAACAAAAGTTTTTATATTTCTAATTGAGATTTTATCAGTCCCTTGCATACAAAAATTACCTTAAAGTAGTCAATTAAGCTCAAGAACGAGAAGAAATGTGCAATTACCTGCAATCTGATTTCTTCAAAAAAGGCGACGGAAGTGAAAATTCTAGAACTTTCCTCTCAAATTTTGCGTACGGTGACCAAGTGGTCACTCAACTTCTTAATTAAGATTAAGCTGTAGGAATAATAGTCACGCACTTAACGACATAAAAATATAACCTATAAAAACAAAGTTTTTAGTATAACTCCTTTATATTTATTATCAAATTTTTTGGCGCAATTGCAACTTATTGAACTCTGATCAATTTTTCATAGTGTTTGACCACTAAGAACAAAAGATTCATTCGGAATTATTTCTTAACTTCTTTTTTACTTCCAAAACTTGATCGAATACATTGTCACAACGAATCTATTTGCTAAGATTCAGCTACATTGGATGACGGAAAAGGGGTTAATTAATCCTCCGAAGATTTTAACTCGTTATTCTTTATAGGGAAAAGTTTCAGTCGTTATATATCGAAGAATTTAACATATTTCAATTAAGCTTGGAATCTGGATAATAGAACGTATGTAGAAACCAATAAGTCTAACGTAATGCAATATGAACATGGGTAAAATACGTCACTGCGAACCAGTCGCAAAACTTGATCGATATCATTGTCAGAGACAACTAGTGTACCAGCCAAATTTCAAAGTTTAAGTTTGATTGAATGACGGAAAGTAGGGGTTTATTAGTAATCCCAAATGTCAATTGAAGCGTATGTAAAAGTGATCTTTTACTAACAGTGTCAGTCTCCAAAACTTGATAGCATACAATCTCATCGACATGTAATCTATCTGTCAAATTTTAGTCCAATTAGATGACGGCTAGTTGGCTTATTAATATTGAAAAGATAGATGGTTGCGTAAAAACGTCCTTTTAGGGCCAGTGACCACTCTCAAAATTTAATAGAATGCAATTATCACTGACATCGAATCTATCTGCCAAGTTTCAACCAGATTGGTTTATGGAAAGTGAGTTAATTAGGACTCCGCATAATTTCCCGGCAAACACAAAGACACACACCCACATGCACACAAAATCAAAGTTATTATATAGGATTTAAAAATCGCTTATTACTTGAAGTTTAAACGCAATTCGGTCAGTAAAATTTTTGTTTAGTTAAGCTTTTTTTATTGGTTTAGAATTTGTGCAAAAGCGATTAGGTAAAAGTTAGTTATTCGCCATTTTCAAAAATTAGAACTTAGTTAACTATCAGGTTCAAATCCAGCAACTTTACAGAATCGGCAATGATATGTTATCGAATTGCTAGGCAGTGCTGCCAATTATTGTCACATTACAAGTGGGCTTCTTTCTTCAATGCTAATCAGCGTCAAACTTTACAAAAAAAAAAAAAAAAAAAAAAAAGCTGTTAATAATGAAGTTTAAATGATTATTGTACTCTTGCACACTTGTACATTTAGGGACCATGTGGTATTAGTTATCATGAAGAAATCATAACCACGTGACCCAATTCAAAAATAAATACAATGCAATAGATAATTTTATCAAAATAAATGTAATACAATTCAACCAGTTGAAAAAAGTATGCCAGTTAGTAAATGATAGGTGATTTACAGAAATATTAGCGACTTTAGAAGGAAATATTAAACGTATCTGGTTTTGAATATCGTTTTCAGTTCAAATAGAAAAAATGCATTTTAAAATACATGTATTGCAAGATAAATGAAGACATGTTTCTTAACTTAAAATGTTTGACAGTTAGCATTTGATGATACATTCATCATGTCACGGAAAAAGTCTTTCTGAGCCATCCTCAATAAAAATTTTTGCAAGGTTCAAGTAACAAGTGACCTCATTTTAACGAAATCCGCTTATTAAAAACATACTAAGTAAGTAAACTGAGTAGGCACATTGTATTGTGGGAAAACGTATTTTTCGAATATAAGTAGTGTAAGAAAGTTCCAGATATTTTTGAAAAAAAAAGAAAGAAGAAAAAAAAAAAAACGCCTCTTCAAAACAACCTTATAAGATGTACTAGTCATTTAACTCATTGCATTAGTTATATCAATGATATGCAGTACAAGTCCCAAAAGAGACATGTAAAGTCCAAATACATTAGTTAAATCAGTTCAGTTAGTGAAATCACATCAACAAACATATACGATAAATAAATATAAGCTATCATTTATGCAACCTTCTTAATTTTAGCTGATAAAAATGTGTTACCCCATATGATAAGTGTATGACGGTATATCTTATGTAGATTTAGCTGAATATATGTACTGGGCAATTCTATGGATGACACACGGGACATTTTTGCAATTCTTTCTTTTGGTAAATGGATTAAAATTTCAAAAATAGGATGAATCTAGAGGTTATGTTTTTGTATTGAATAAAAGTAGTTCAAGGCAAAGTTACATAGAAAAATGTTTTATATAAGTAGGTCAAACGTACATTTATAAGATACCTATGCATGGGACAAGTACGTGTCCCATGCACTGTTATAAGATGCTTATTAACTTAGTTAAAATAATTACTTTTCCATGTAACTTTGCAACAAATTGATATTGTATAAAAAAAACATAACTACTAGATTCAGCCTAATTTTAAAATTATAATTTGTTTACGAATATAAAAACAGTTGCAAAATGTCCCGAGTATACAGTAGAGAATTTTTTTACTATCATTTCATTCTACAATCAATAAATATTTTACATTTCACTCATGGTTTTATTTAGACTAAAAATCTAGAAAATAACAATATTTTAAATAGTATTAAGAATACTAAAATGTATGTAGAGAATATTCAAATAATAAATACAATGAAAATACTTTTTATAAGAATAGTGTATTACACAATCATTTACACTGAAATCCAACAGCATTTTATATGTAAATTCTCAGACATGCAAAAAAAAATCTAGAAATTCTACGACCCCTATTATATTTGGCTTATCTCTCACCACAGTATGAGGAAACTGAATTTTTATCACCCCGAATAAATATATCGTGTGATCTTTTATAGTCTAATTGCCATACCAGGGGCCTATAAATTCCAGGTGGTGCGTAGGAATCGCCCTGAGCCTTAATAGTTGGATTTAGTAGATAATAAACTCAGTTTTGTGTCAAATATTGTCCTGCTTCACTTATTGGATTCCAGATTTTATATCTGCTATTTCTGCTTTTACGTTTCTGTTCAAAAGGTAAACTCCGTCTTTGTTACACTTTCCGACTCGAAAAATTGGTTCTTGTGCTAGGATTTTATGAGATTAGTTTCCGATTTATTATTATTATTTTTTGGTTTTGGGACTTCGGGATTTGTAGTATTGTGAGTTTTTTTTTTTTTTTTTTTTTTTTTTTTTTTTTGAAAAGCAGTGTAGCTTTAAAGACATTGAATTGTGAAATTAAAAAGTACTTAATTGGTGAGATAGGTATGTTTATTATTTATGTGTCTTTACAGTTAAAAGAGTGAGACACACTTCGTACACATTTTTAAAGTATCGATTAAAAACTTAGCTCTTAAATAGGGGATCAAGAGTTTAAATACGAGGTATTGCAAAGATTGAAGAGTAGAATTAAGAAGACGAGGAAGATTAAATCGTGTATAGGGACCTCAATGTTTCGAATTATAGTGGATAAAGAGAATGAGGTTCGGATAGTTTGTTAACCAATTAGAAGGTTTATTTGAAGATGATATTACGGTGCAGTGTTACTCTTTGTGGACTGCAGTCCACACTTTGTACGGTGCAGTCCACTCTTTGTGGACTGATACCATAAAATTCAATACAGTAAAGCTTAGATAGTTTAATATATTGTTAGGACTTTTGAAGTTATTTCTTTATTCTACGAGTAAACATATAAACATATATTTTATAGACACTACTTAGAGAAGATAGTTATCAACTACTTTTATGAGAATATAGAAATGCCGATTAATGAGTGTTTAAAGATAAAATATTTTGTAGCGAATTTTTAGAAATTTAAATTTTAGAAATTGTAATAAATTATAAATAAATAATTAATAGTTCATGAACAAATTAGTTTTATAAAAATATGTTTTTATAGGTATTTCACGCATGTACGTTTTGAAATTGAAAATTGAAAATCATTTATCTTTTGCTAAGCTGATAATGTATATATCTATCTTTGCATGAAAATAAGTACCGTTCTTAATGTAACAAAGTTTACCAGACATTTCTATATTTATTTAATTGCTAATAGAAAAATATTTGGGTAGTATATTTTATGTTTGTTTTATGCATAGTAAGATTACAAATATATAAATATAACATGGGCGATTCTATGGATGAAGAACATTTTCACTCGTTAACAGAGTAAAATTGTAAAACTTTTATGAATATTGAAGTCATGTTTTATATAGATAATATTTAGTTGATGGCAAAGTTGTTAATTATTTTTAATAAATTAATATACATTTATAACGTCTGATGCACAAAACATGTCCGTGTCTCCACGATGATTTAAAAATCAATATATGACTTAGTTAAAATCATATTTTTTTTTTCGTATCACTTTATCACCAACTAATATTACATAAAAACATAACTACTAGATTCATTCTTGTTTTGTAATTCTAATTTGTTTACTAGTAGAAGAAAGAGATCAAAATTTCTCGAGTGTTAGCCAAAGATTTTCCCACACACATATGTTTAAACATGCTAAAGTTATACAATAATTTATGGTAGGGGAAGTAACCCGGTTTGTCGTTACGTTTTGCAGCTGCTTTAAAATCAAGAATATATTTCCCTAGCTTAATCATAAACTTTAGACTGTATTTACGGCGAATCAACAGTAACAACTAATAATATAAAATTACTACGCTTAATATACATTTCATTTTTGGCATATGTCTTAAGATTAAAATAATAAAAAAACAAACTTCTCATTTTTTTTCAAATTTAGCTCAATTAAATTTTCTAATCTTTAAAAAACACTTTCTGCCTTTGCAAAGTAAAAGTTGGAAAATACTTTGTTGGGAAATACTTTGTATATTCTTGCAACTTCTTCAGCCTTCCCTTTTCTTTCACCATTCCTATTACAGGTTCGGAATATCGTTTTTCATTTTTTCAAAATATCGATTCCAGATACTGACGCACCGTTTGGCATGTGAAAAAGTAGAATGAATTATGCGAGAGGATAGAGGAACCTACTTATTTACAAAATGGAATATATAACCTTTCAAATGTTTTTATGCTGCTTGAGATTTATGCAGTTCTGAAAGTTTCTACCCGATAAAATATTCATACAGCCTGAAATATAGATTAAAATTATACTTCCTAATGTTCACTTGAGTCATTCACATTGAGTAGGCATCGTTAAAGACTAACATTCATAAAATGTTTACATAAATAAAAAAAACTTAACAGGTAAAACAACAAAAAGAATATACGTTTTGAGTTTATTTCGAATAATAAAAAAAAGTTTGTGTCACTAGTTTGAAAATACCTCACAGGAAGTATATTCACATTGATAAATATTTCTCCGACATTGGCCAGAACCGATGTGAAACGTTGTAAATCAGTCGTTGGATTCCAGTGTTCCTCACTTAATGCTGGATAAAAGAGGCTGGAAGTTTTGAAATATTGATGTGGTTCGCTCGTACATTGGATGGTGATGAAAAGTATATATTGCCTTGGTTAAGTTGTTATCCGCAATAACTACAATAAGTTTCATTGGTCAAAAACTGTGATCAAAAGGTTTGTTTGGAATTGAATCATTGGGAAAAGGAAAATAAACTCTCAAGGGTTAAAAACAAATATTCATTAATTCAAAGTACACAATAATTGTGGCAACTAGTTAGTTCTCTAAGTTCATATAATTATGGATGTGCATGGTTTATTTATTAATTAAAAGAGGGGGGTTCGACTTACGGTTGATGTTGGTGTGCGTGCTAGGGATCAAGGACATGTTGATAAAGCCGTCATGAAGAGCTGAGGCTCAATCGGTTGTTGTAACTGGGAATCGAGACAATATCGGTGATGCTGTCGTGAAGGGTCGGGTCTCAATCAGTTGCGGGCTGCTTGAATTGGCCATCTGGACATGGAGCTTGAGAATGACGATGCGCTGGTGGATGACTTGGGCTCATCCGGTAGGGGTCTGCTTGGAATTACTGGGAAGTCTGCTGTGGATGCTACAGAACGTCTGAATACTAGGACTTTTCCTTGGTGAGACGCTGGGAATCTCCATCAGTAAACGTTTGAAATCAAATGGAACGTCTGGGAACCATCAGTAAATGTTTGAGATTAGCTGGATCGTCTGAGAACTTATAGGATAGTATTGGGAGCCTTCTATAATGCTTGCTTTACGGATAACTCTATATTCCGGACTTTTCCTTGGCTTACAGCTAGGTCTCGTATATCTCGCTCATATCCGCGCTCTCCACTCCGACGTGAATTAAACAGCAGTAATCATCTTACTTTTCACTGCAGGGTCAGTGAAAAAAAGTAGCATCCGAGAATTTACTCATCCTTTTTACATCATAATAAGATGATCCCTATTTTTCATGAACATCTGTTAAGACTCAGCGGTCCTCCTTCTTAAAATCACCCCATCTGCCTCTCTGCTCAATTCAAATTCAGCCCTGACCCTTCAATAACACCTCTTGAATGAATTGACTCCAGCAAATTTACTTTCCTTCTTATTAAAATTACATTTGGGATAGGTTCTTATTTGATCTGCCCCAATACATACATAAATTATAATAGTGTAATCACACTATCACAAGATTTAAAATTGAAATATATTATTTATAAGAAAGGACCGAGTAAATACATATTTTATGATGTTTTCGCTATGTTTATAAATATAATTGGTGGTATTAAACAATGAGCAGAATTTTCTAAAAAGAAACTTTACAGTGTGAGCAGTATCAACTTGGTGTCCGAATGTGTATGTGAAGTTTGTTTATGGGAGATGTTAGCTGCCAGTGTGTAACTGAAGAGAAGATTGAACTTTTCATATTAGTAATCATCTTTATTGTCATAATACATAAAAATTTACATAGTTTTTTCTCACTTTTGTTTGTTTGATTGTTATGTATAATTTTGTGTATTCGAACTTAAACGAAATTCTTAATGCCTCTTCATTTTGTGATTGCTTGGCTGCGCAGAAGCAATCTGGTATTTATATAGTGGACAGCCAGTTGCATGACATCATTTTGATTTTCTGTCCATGTGTGTGTTTCATGGCGAAGTGTTTTGATATTTACACATTACATTATTGGTTGAAAGCAATATGAATTGGAATTTAAAGCGATTGTTAAGCTTCATCCATATGGACCTGTAAAGATCATCTATTTATCATTTTTTTAAGTACTTCAATGTATTTTGAATACTATATTTTACCACAAATATTTCAACAAAATGTTTCTGCTATTAATTTTTTACTTGTTGCCCGCTTAATTTAGTTTAGTAGTTTACAAAAGTATTTTTCTTTTATAAATTATCAATTAAAATGTAAAACTGCTGAGGAAAAATAAATAAATTTGTGAAAATAAATAAATTTGTGAAAATATATAATTGTTCAGACTGTTTTTTCTTTGTAGTTGTGTGAGGTGTGTATTTGCATAGAATTCTATCTAAATTGAATTTACACAAGTTCAAGGTTTGTTATTGAAATTCGAATACCGGTTTAATGTTTCAGTTTTTAAATGTTTGTAGGAAATCTTAAGTAAAAGCTTTAATAACTCTTGAAACTTATTAAATATTAACAACCAGGTGCTTTTGTGCAAAATTCTGCTTTTCTTGATAGTAAATGTTAAAATGAAAACGAATTGCTGTTGCTTTACAAAAAGAGCAGAGACACAACAAAAGAGGTAAAGATAAGAATAATTTTTATACAACAATGCTATGTAAGAATTTTGTATCTTAAATTATACATTTATGTTTTTATTAACATTACATTATACTTTAATAAAGAAAAATGTTACATAGCATTTACATTTCAGGCTCGTTTTCTGTACTGAGGTGGGGGTTTAATAATCCAAATACATTTGTGAGAGGAGGAATGAAGAGGCTCTTGTGTAGAGATACAGTACATTCTTGAAAGAAGGCAGTGCAAGTTAAAGTTCTGCGACTTAAATCTTTTGAATGTTGTTATTAGTAAGCTATAACCCATTTTCAGAACCTACGGGGCTTTATTGGCAATAGAGTATAGACAACAAATACTATTCAAATGGCTGAACATTGTGATAGATAGGTTCATTTACAATGATCCATGGGATCAAATAAGAAACATAAAAAGTGTAAACAAATATTTTCATAAATCATAACATATTATTACTGGAAGCAAGCTTAAACTGTGCATTGTATGCAGGAAAGTATAGGGTTCAATAATTAACGATAAAAAGAGGAGAGTTCAATTTACGGTAGCTGATGTGGTTCATAGGATCAAAATTTAGTCGGTGCATCTGAAATGGATTGGGATTAATTTGAGGCTCCATGAAGCTTGTTATCTGTGTAGACATCTGGACATCCTTCTGGAAAGCTTGGGAGTAATGTCTGGCTGTGGAATGCTTGAGATAGATGAAGGTGTTTGAATATCCTTCAGGAAAGTCTTGGAATCAATTTGGAAGATGCTTGCTTCTTAAGAGCAATGTGGTGCGTATCTGGAAATCTCTATAGCCGGACTTTTCCATGACTTATGGATAGGCCTAAAACATCTCGTACTCGTCTGCCGTTCTCCTTTCCGATGTGGAAACTAACCGTAACAATTGTTAGTTTCCACATAGGAACGGATCTGAAAAAATTGTGACCTTTCCGAAAGCTTTCTCAGCTATTTTACCATCAGAATTAGATGTTCCCTTCTTTTTAGGAACATTCAATGGCACTTGAAGATCCTCCCTCGTGAAATCCCCTCATATGACTCTCTATGTAATCCGAATTACACCATAAACAGTATCTGACTCCCTTGACTTATTGTGTCACCTCTTGGACTAAATCGTGCCACCAAGTCTACTCCACTTATAATTTTGAACGATTATCATCTTTCCAGTTGTGTCAGTGAAAGGAAATGTCGTATTTATGCCTCATTTACTGGTTTCTCACACCTCCAGAAGGTATAATAGAAGTGTATTTAATTTACTGTATCATACAAAAAAATAAATAAATAAATAACAAGGGCACAATAGGTCGAAATTGTGTCTCAGTTCATGGAAACTATTTTAGAACTAAGTAAAAATAATGTTATTGTAAAGGTCATACTAGAAACCTATCGATGAAATCATAACTCCATATTGCCTCCAATACTCTACACATTGACTAAGTATAAATAAAAATACCAAATAGTATTCGTATTACATTAATGTGCATTAATAGTTATAAAAGTTGAAGATTAATAAACTATTAATTATTAAAGGAACTGGTTTTTCAAGTCAACGGATATGGCCCAAATGTTTTTTTTTTTTCTTTTTTTTTCGTACTTTAACATTTTCTACAAAGTGAATCATAATTTTAAGCCACAATAACTTGAAGCTGAAAAATATGCATTTGTTCATCAACCATTTACTTCCAATCAAGTGTGTATTAGTGAATACATTATTCACACGATTTATCGAAACCAAATATTTAATATAATTGTTTTATCATTCTTAAAATTTAAGGGGAAAAACTGTGTTGATAGCGACAATTTAAATATTTTACTTATATTATTTACTTATCTTATGTTACTTATTATCGTTCTATTTTGTAGAATTTCTTAGTTTAAAGTTTTAGGTAAGCCTCTACCTGTAAAATATAAATACTTTAAAACAATCGAAGAAATATGAATGAACCTTACACTGAAAAAACACTTTTAATTACTCAACCCCTGATACTTACCGTAACCAAAAATCCCCCCCCCCCCCCCTCACCATACACACATATTCAACAGACCAACCCAGGTGTTGATAGCGACAATCCCTAGCAAGAAAAGGGCCGGAATCGTGAAACCGAAGAAAAGTTTAACAATTTACGCTTCCAACGACAAAACGACTTTTCCTAGAAATCTCCAGCACCATACCTATCCCGGGAGATTCGAACGAGCAAACACAAATTTCGAACTCACCCCCTTCCCACATTCTCCAAGGGGTGGGTGAGAGAGAGAGAGAGAGAGGGTTACTTTTCCGGCAATGTAATGAGTTTTGAGCGGAAATTAAGACTTTTGGACACGTCCACCATACTCCCACCCATTGCCTTGGAGGGGTCTGTTAGCTACCCTCCACCCCCCAGAACAGCTCGCAGCTGGATATATCGAACGTTCGAATGTTCTTTGCTCGACGACTTTTCGAACCTATTGCATCGGTGCCTACTGCGTTTAATGAAATGGTGGAGAGGCGTAGCTGTCAAAACTTTTCTATGGAAATTGGATTTTACCGATGCCGTTGCGTCCTGGTTTCTCTTCTCGCAGTTATGTTATCTTACTCTGTGACTGCAACTTCGAATGGTTTTCGCTTTGCCATGTGGTTGAGAAAATCCGTCCTTTTGTCTGTGGATTAGATTTTGGGTTTAATTAAAATGTAAGGAAACTGTGTGGTTTCTCTAAATTGGATTCTGTTTGATTATGGCCGTGGAACTTCTTGAAAATTTCATTTCAGAACTGAAAACTGAGGTCTTTTTTCTTTCTTTTTAACGTTTTGTTAGTTTAAGTGTAGTGAATGGATGGATTCTCTTCCTTTTACTTGGATGTTGTATATGTGATTGTAAGTTGCGATTCTTTTTTAAATTGGTGATATTTCTGGTTTCCCAGTACACACACATAAACTTTTTCTTTTACAGATTAACATTGCCCTTGTTAGAGACTTAGAGTAACTGAAAATCTGGTCACTTTTTAAACATGAGCACTTATTATTTCAGTTTAGAATGCCTTTAGATAACTTGAGCCAGTTCTAGAAATGCCAAAATTAAAAGTAGACGTGTTTTGTTTGAAATACATTTTAAATGAAGGAAAGCTAAATTTATAATTTATATAAAACAGAATGTAACTTTTTTACAAATCTTGTAATTTAGGCACAAGTTAATTTTATTTTTTTTTAATTTTTAAAAATTAAATTTTAAATCGCTCTTTTCCAAATTTCTAAAATAAAATATAAGTTTGTGAAATCCCTTTCAGAAATCAGTTACGTTTATAATAAAAAAGGCTCTCAAAATAACTATTATAACTTCAGGTTGAAATAAAATTTAAAAGATTTCACTGCACAAATTATGAAGAAATGTCTATTTCAATGGAAAATAAATGCAATACATTAAATCTTCTTTTTTATTGGCTATTATTTACTTCGTAAAGTTTTTTTAAACATTGCTTAGAGGTTTTTCGATTGATATAAAAATATCACGAATTCGGAAACCCATTATATAATGTTATAAGTCAAGGATATATCTATAGATGAAAATTGTTTAAGAAGCACGTTATACATAATCTAAAAATACATGTTATCACAAACAAATATTAACCCTTTGCATTCGAGCTGCGCCTCTCAGGCCCCACACGATTGGATGCCGAAACACGAGAGGACCACTAGGTTTGATGCGGAAATTTGATGTAAAGCCAATGACTGTGTTTAGTTTCTATGAAGCAAATCCATAAATGCCAACCGAACTAAAAGTGTTTCGAGTTGCTGGTCCCTCGCGCGATAAAGGACTCGAGTGCAAAGGGTTAAGTATAGAATTTATTATTTTGATTAAAAGTATTATTCTAAAATATTTTTTTTAATCATACAATAGTTGAATATGTTTTCAACAATGTAGGCAGCTAATTTTCAAAAAAAAAAAAAAAAAAAAAAAAAAAATTGGTAAACTAGGCTAACCTTCATTTCCTGGAATAAAATATTATGTTTAGACAGTCTTTTAAAAACACACCGAAGGTTATAAAACAGACACAAATTGTAATATTTTATTAAATACCGATATTAAATACGTTTAACCATCAGAATGAATACTGTTACAAACAAACCGACCAATTTCAAAATATAAACATTTTATAACACGTTGTAGATGTGTAAGCTACATTGCATAATACAATACCTTTGCAATTTATATAACTTAAAAGTTTTATACAATGAACCATTTGTAAATTTACTACTTTGTTAATGTAATGTGTGTTTTCTATTTAAAACAATCCAATATTTAAATGCATGTGTGTGCATCTAAATGCAATTTTTCATATTTCAAGGATCGTGTAAATCATTATTGGAAATATTTTTGTTTAAGTTATTTTATATTTTTTATTTATTTTTGTTATGTTTGTTACAGGATAGAATAGTTATTACACAATATAGTTGATATCTACCTTTAAAGTAAGAAATATCTCCAGTGGGACTAAATTAAAAACAACAGTTCCAATATTTTCACAACGCCTTAATGTCTCCAAACACCAAAATGTACTTAATGCCAGAAATAATTGTCATCCCCAGAAGTGACCAGTAGGAAGGGTTCTATTTAATTTAACTCCCCACCAGACTGACCACCATATGACGTGGAAATACACCACAACGCTTCGGTGTTCTAAGTGGATCGGGGATTTGGGTTAAGGCTAGCTAAAATGAGATACACTTGCCTCATAACTTCCCAATCCTCTTGTTCAAAAAAGGAAGATGTTTATAAAAATAAATGTTATTTGAATTAAAAATGATTTTATAAAAAATCTGAGCAATCAACTGGGTAATTATTTACTTTAAATTATATAACTAAATATGAAATGACAATTAATATTCGGATTTTACATTTGCAAAAAATTAGTATTTTAATTGATATTTAGATTGAATACATATCATTTAAACTATCGTATTAAATTCAAATTCATAATTAGGAATAGCTTTACGAAATCATGTTATGGATACAAACTATTAATTTAAAATAAATATTTCTTTTGTTGATTTTTGTGTCTCAAGTAGCTTCTTCAGTGTGAAGTTTACTTTTAGTTATTCTCTTTAATGCTAGAACTTAGATGTGGAAAATCGTCAGTAATTTTTTTACAGTCTGATTAGCAAGATTAGTTTCTAGACAGATATTGGGACTTTTTGTGTTTTTCATCTCCAAATCTGATTTGAATTAACATAGAAAACTTCAAAATAGGGGCATGTGTTTGTCTAAATTTCAAGAGTAGAACTTAGAACTATTAAAGGT
Organism: Linyphia triangularis; assembly: GCA_963978545.1. NCBI lineage: Eukaryota > Metazoa > Arthropoda > Arachnida > Araneae > Linyphiidae > Linyphia > Linyphia triangularis. The sequence goes on along the minus strand of OZ021727.1, from coordinate 47,689,266 downwards.
ACGCAATCAATTATAACAATTGGCTTATTTATAAAAAACGAGAAAGAATTTAAACAATTCATTACTCTAAAACCAAGTGGTTTAAGTCAGATTCCTCTTATATGGCCATTATACATTATCCTTTAAAATGGTTGAACTTCATTGTTTTCTTCTCTCTATAGGAGTTTAATGACTTTATGCTTATTGAAAACGTGAAATTACATACAAATGCAACCTACCTTCAGACCTGTCGTTTTATGACATCATTTCTGCTCGGAAGGGAACTGTTAGTAGACAACATCTTGTATTCTTCTCTCCTTGGTATCAGAACGCACTCTACCAAGTCAAGAGATGTAGATGGACGGGGCCGTTAATTGAATTCTACCAGAATAAAGTGACGTCCCTCTAATCCGATTGTCTACCAACTGGATATTTTACGGCTTTGAGTCAGGCTTTCTCTTTTCTGTCTTCTAGATGGATAGCGTGTATTGATGACAGATCTGGCAAAACACTTTCTCGAATTAGAGTATCATTGTTGTCTAAAATAAGGTCATTTTTGGGGGAATAGTTTTGTTTTGACACCAATGGGGAAATATGAGTTGGGAGGTATAAATGTCAAAATATATGTTTCCTCTGGAATATATTAATAAAGTAGTTGATTGGTTCCTGTGCAATAGAAGCTTAAGAATGAATACTATATACTATGAGATTTGTAGAAAAAAAATCTGTAACTTATGAGTTACGTTTAATGCAAAAAAAATTACCAAAAATATTATATAATATCTATCTTACAAAGATTAAATGATTTTTTTTCTAAAAATTTCGCAAAACGCGATGTTGGAGGATAATTACATAAAAGGGCTTTTTGTTAAAACCTGTTATTTCTAACTACATGAGGGTCAAGAGATGCCGTGGTTGTAGTTATTATTTTGCTCACGTAGTCAAAACTTAAAATGTGTGCACCATGATTGTCTATCCACACAGTTCTAAAGTTTTAACCATAATTTTAACTCTACATGAAATTGGGTAAATATTATTATATAAATGCAAAATTTTCTATTCATCAGGTTCTGCTTGTATACAATTCATAAATTTTCTGTCATCATAATGTAATTAAATAAACATTTTGAATTGAAAATATAAGTTAAACTGTTTTCAAAAGGAAAATTTAGTATATTCAAGTGAATAGAATTTTACACTCAGTATAAGTACTAAAGACACGAATAAAGTTGCGTTTTAAGGTATACATATACAATTGAGATGATTTTCTTTAATTTTTAGTTAATAATTTCAAACTTTTTGACAGTATATCAGAATTAAAAATGATGCATTTATATATAAACTATTTTTCCGTCAGGTTTTTAATCAGCTAATTGCAATTAAGGTGACAAATTAGGACATTATTAGAACATACATAAATAAACTTGTAATTAACTTAGATGAATGATTTTTATTGCAAATAAAATATATTATATTGACGCATGTTCCTATGGAGAACTTTGAATTTGACTGCAATATTTCTTTAATTATAAATTTTTAAATAAAAAGTTTTAAAAAAATAAGTAGTTTTTAACATAAAATTAAGATTAAAATATTTATAGAAAATGTGTTTATAACAATATATGTTAGATTCTCCAAAGAAAACCCATTCAGAAATTGTGTCTTTAGAACAAAATTAAAATTTTGTAAATCGGACTATTTATTATGAAGTTATGACAGTTGGCTTTAAAGTCACAACATATAACACCAAAATGTCATTCTTCAGATAACGAGTTTACAGTTTACTACACTAATGAACGTGATACAAAGCAGGTTCACAAAACCCATTGTAATTTAAAACGTAAATTGAGTCTCAGAAATAAAATGGTATTATTTTAAAGGTAATGAATTCGGAATATTTAAAAAAAAAACAAAAAAAAAAACGCAGACTTGAGTCAAATTTTGCAATTTCTAATATATATGTATACCTTAAAAATACAAAAAAAGACATTCTATTTAATATGATTTGCAAAACTCAATATAAAAAGAGTCAAAATAATATACTAAGAGAATTTCATATTCATACAAAAAAATATTATTTAAATATTTATTTATTATATAATATATGAATGTGTGTAATGTAGGATTCACAAGTCCCACTTTTCCGAAATGTGTGAGCATCCCGTCTATGCAGATTAATGATTATCTTAAACTTATAATTTATTTTTAAATATTATTGTTATAAATCACAAATTTCAGCAGATGAAACTACCGGGAACCAAGTAAATTTGCTTTTAAATTCATTTCCTGTGTTAGTTAAAAAGAAAGTGTCCAAATAAAAGTTTTTAAATAGATCCAAAAATTAGGTCAAAAAATTCTTTATCAATGTTTAAATTCACACCTATTTCATATAGCGCTTTTTTCTCACATTTCTTCACGCATTTTTAAGCTGAAAACAACACGAATACCTCAAAAAGCGGAGAAAATTAATCTACTCCTTGTCGCCACAGGAACATCGCCCGAAGTGAACAGCCCCGAGATATATCACGTGATAAATATGAAACAAAGCCAGCTGCAGTTTAATCTTTTTTTCACTTCTCTTCTTCATCACAACCCGAGAAATTTAATAAAATTTCAAGAGTGAAAACTGCTAAAAATGAAAGCACCCTTAAAAAACATCCAGCTAGTTTTTCTGCACTCCAGTAGTTAAATGTGCGTGTGAGGGTGTAAGCTCATTTCGTTTATGCACGAAACTGTGAAAGTATCGCCGGCCTTGTTTTTAGAGATAAGACACAAAATAGAAAAAAAAACCTCTATATCTAGTTACGTGTGTACAAGTCGGCTAGCCCTTACAGAGAAAAAAAAAGCGGGAAACAAACCCCGGCTGGTGTACGAAAAACATAAAAAGAGCAACAAATATTCCATTTCCTGCAAGCATATTTAATATTTCAGACAAAGTCTTAGCTGAAATACTAAGCAGTCCTCACTTTCCTTAACACGCGATATTTGGATCTATAACATGGAATGGGACACAAAGCTAAATTAACATAAATCTACTCTTTTGAAAGAGGAACAGGTAGTTGGAAGGGATGGCCATTATTAATTTAAAATACCATTCATGGATAAATGTTAAAAACATCTTCGGTAAATGTTAAATAGATACGGAATGGGAACGGTTATTAGAGATAGCCCACTTGCATGGTTTAAGTCATGACATAAGTAGAGGATGAGATTTTTGTATCGCATTTTAATGAATTAAAATTAGTTTTTTTTAAAGAAATACGTGTTAACTGTACTGCTAAAAAATTATTTAGGTAATATTTCAATGTACTTATCTATGTCTTGATGGCAAATAATATGAATTCATAATTTATAAAATATTTTAAAGTGAATGAAGTATTTAATTTTCTTTGATTGGGTTTAAATTTTCTGGTGTTGGGGTTCGAGATGACGGCTGTATGAAGAAATCAGGCGTATTAAGTGTAGTTTATAAGTTTAGGTGGTCACTCATTCTAGGAAGTGACTTAAGGAAAAACTACATTTAATTTTGACTCATATGAGAAAAATCTAGAAACACAAACTAAAATGAAGACGATACAATTTGCTATTATTCCCATCGAGTCTTCGAATTTATACAAAAGGGATGAAAAATCGACGGATCTGGGCTCAATCCTGAGACATCTCGTATGCTAAGCTGCGATCTGTATCTGTACTGTATCTGTATCTGTACTGTATCTGTATTCTGTACCTGTATTGTGAGTCGGCATGTAAAGGTAAGGACGTAAAAAGTTAACATTTACATTGTAAATATTCCTTTAAACTGTTATTTAAAAACATTTCATTCATTAATGTAGTTTTCAAGTAACAATTACTAAATGGATTTATTTAATGATGCTAAAATCATAATACTTTTAGATTTTAGAAACAACAAGTTAAAACAATAAGTAAGATTCTAGAAACAATAAGTTATTGAAGTGTTATAAAAATTACAGACAAATCATCATGAAATAAATACATATTTCTTTGAATAACCAGGAATGCATCCTTTTCTAGAGCTTACGAAATAAAACTAACTTAAAAGATCTTGCCATAATTTTATATTCCAGTAAATCCAGGTTAAAAAGTTAATACGAGAGGTTAACGAGAAAAGTGGAGGTTAACAAGTTTCTAGTAAACTTTTCTAAAGCATGCTTAGGGACATATTTCAAACTTCATTCTGTAACATGAACTTCAGTAAACTTTTAGTATGTTAAGAATATTCCGATAAAATCTCTGGAGCATTATTTTAATGAAAGTACTTGGTTAGGTGGATATAGATGAAGGTCAAAGAGTTTTAGTTCAAAAGTCAATACTTCTATTAAATATTAGGCCAGAGGCTGTACCTCAGAGAAGGCTTAATATATAAATATTTAATAAAGTTACTAAGATACTGACATGGTGAGTATATTATGACATTTTAGAAGGAGAGTTTATGAATGTAAATTGAAAGTATGAGAGTTTAAAAATGATGTTTCTCGTAAACGTTTAGAAGAATGATTGTAATGAGTTAGACTCAAGTATAACATTTTACTTTGTGACCCAAAAGAGGTTTATTTTCCTACTAGTAGAGATCGGAAATCAGTGTAATATTTTTAAGTGTTAAACTAATGTACAGAATAATTAAAAGGGTCATTTAATTTTTTTGGCGGCTAATTAATTTTAAAAGTTATAAGATATTAATATGTGTACAACCCTTACAAGAACTTTCATTTATGAAACAGTTTCTATGGTCAGATACTATAAATGCAAAAAATTACATCTTTAAAAATGAATAAAATAGAATGCATTAAAATATGACTTGCATTACTTCAGATGAGATAATATCAAAAGGAAAAACAAGGAATTAAAAAAAAAAAAAAAAAAAAAAAAAAAAAAAAAAAAAATGATTATTTAAATATTTATTTATTTCAAAGTTAAAGATATAAATGCAGTAATAACCTTTTCAAGAAACCATATGCCTTATATATACAGGGTGATCATAAAATAAATTTACCAATATATGGACCTCTAGCGGCCGTCCCGTTCAACAGATCGAAATGAAATTTCAGGTATAGTTATTCAAAGGTATGAGCTCAGGATTCTGTGAATGGTAAGAAAATGGCGCTCACGGTTACGGTTATAGTTGCAGAATCTCGAAATTTTTGAATGGTAACACCTACTTTTTCCTGTCGCAAAATACTCAGCGCATGCGAAAACCCTAAAGAACGTTGGAACGGTAAGTGCATCACAAAAAACGAACGAGTTATGCACGCAGAAAAAGCAGCTCTACGAATTGCCAACAGAAACACGATCGAGGCACACGGAGGAAATTTGCAGATAGAAAACCGATAAAATTAACTATGATGGCACTAATGTAAACTTTGGCCTCAGTCATATGCAAATTTTTACCGTGTCCCTAGATTGCGTTTTTGCTGACCGTTCACATAACTACTTTTTGTGCATGTATAACGCGTCCGTTTTTTGTGATACACTTACCGTTCCAAAACTATTTAGCGTTTTCGTATGAGCTGAGCATTTTACAACAAAAAAAAGTAGATGTTACCATTCAAAAATTTTGAGATTCTGTAACTATAACCGTAACCGTGAGCACCATTTTCTTTGCCATTCACAGAATCCCGAGCCCATACCTTTAAATAACTATACCTGAAATTTCATCTCGATCTGTAGAACGGGGCGGCAGCTACAGGTCCATATATTGGCAAAGTTATTTTATGACCAACCTGTATATACCAAATGCTATGAGAGGGTGCATAATTTTCTGTTCTAAAATTGTTTTACTATTAGGAACATTTCTTTTGATTTGGTTGTACAATTTGTATTTAGCAATTTTTTCTCGATCCTCGTATATTTAAATAGGTAAAACATTAAAATATTGTATGTATACTTAAAGAGGTTTCTAACATATGCTTCCTGATTAGCTCAAGAATAAGTTTATATACTTATGTTGAAAATTTCAGAGCTGTACCCCCATTTAAAGTCGCAGTGTAAAACATAATAATTAAAAAAACTAATTTAAATGTTAACATTCTATTTATCAAAGGTACGATTAGAAGGCCAAAAATGCTTTTGTTGAAAATTTCAGAGCTCTACTTTTATTTTAAGTAGCTTTTAATAGATCCACATACAAACATACTCTTTTTTTTTATTATTATCGAGCTATTTTAAATGGTCAATTAATTCTCGAAAAATTAAAATCGGTTTGCAAAAATCAGTATTTGCACTTGATACTTGATTTCTGCTTTAACACCTTAAGAACAGAATTTTTTTTTTTTTTTTTAATCATGACACACGTTTTGTAAAATAAATAGTCTCAATTTAAGTTTAAAATAATTCACAATTATGCTTAGTTGTTAACACAAAGTTAAATAACTATGATTCTCGGAACACCAACAATTTTTTGCCATCAAAACATTTATAAGCAAATATGTAATCACAAGAAAATATATGTTATTTCGTCCTAAGTATATTTATCTGATATGATTCTTCTCAGGTTAAGTATTTGTGAAAGTTTGACGTTAGTTAAGTGATCTAAAAATCTTTATTATTATCGTGGAGTTCCGATGCTGGCTTTTTTAAATAACTGATATTAGATTCCAGTTTTCAATTAAAGTAATGTCTGCAATTACACACATATACTGTTGATTTCTTAACCCTTGGTTAAGTGCGCGACCTTTTGTCTCGCTGTTAGTAGCGTGAGGGACAAATGTTCCCCAAATTCAAATTTTCGTGATTCACCATTAACTTCGCTACCAAATATCAAAGTAAATGTGTATTTTAATTAAAAGCACAACATTATTGAACAGAATAAAGTTTTTTTTTTTTTTTTTTTTTTTTTTTTAAATAACTGTAAGATATTTGATCATGGGCTGCCATCTGTTGAGAAATTGATTTTGTGTGGGGGGGGGGGGATATTTGTCAACCGGGTGACTACCCATGGGTTAAACACTCACAGAAAAAGTGGATCTGAGACTCTTGTTCACCAATTTGTTATGATGTTCAAAATTTTGTTTCTTTGAATTGTTTTTGACACTGGATGACACTATTTGAAGAGATATTTCATTTTATTGTTTGTGATTGTCAACATGCTTAACACTGATAAGATTCATACTTAAAACTGGTATTTTTTAATTCACAACACATATACATTATATAATTTCCTTTCTGTTTGCAATAAAATCAAAATAAACTATTTTTTGTTAACTATTCATTTTGGATTATTTGTTATGATTAACGAGAAAAAAAAAGTTGATCCAGCATTCCAATGCTTCAAGTGTATTTTTGGAAATCAGAAAATTAATAATTTTATGTATAGTATTCATGAGGATTAATAAAAGCCAATAACTTTAAAAATCAGAAATTCCTAATTGAGGTTAAATAAATTTTTATATCATTCTATTTTTTAAAAAACACTGAGTAAAAAATGATTTTCTCCTTCGAAAGACAGTGGTTACACCCACGTAATATTTTAGTCCTATTTACTAATTTTCTAATACCACCTAAGTACTCAATCCAATCCTCTGTACAGATCTATTTCCAAACTGAACCAAAATAGCGCTAGTGAATTATGTTCATGAACAATGAAAGTGGAAAAAGACACGAGAAAAGACGAAATGGAATGGGCAAAAGTGACCCAGTATCGCAATTTCAGAAAATCGAAAACACATTCTTTGGCTTTATCTGCGTTAGTCTAAAGGCAGTTGACCGGATTACGATGACATATCATTTTCTAGCTGAGAAATATGGACTTTTATGGAAAGGAATAAAGTTAGAGTATTTTTTGCACCCGCATTTCACTCTGTTTCCAATGAATGGTTTCAAAGACGGAACAGCTGTTAATATATTACGGACTGAATATGATAACGCAGTTTCCTATTTTACAGCCATTTTGATATCATATGGAGAAAGTATTACTATGGTATTGTAAATTAAAAATTGAGAATAATAATCAATGCTGTCTGACTATACAGAATGGTAATACATCAACGAAATTGTGAGAGTTTTCAATAAAAAAAATATTAAAAAAAAAAGGAGAAAAAAAAAATAGCTACCCATTTAGTGCTGAGTAAAGTTAAATTATTATCACCCTCTCTTTGTTTAATACATTATGAAAATTAAACAATTACTTCAAGGCCTTAAAATCCCTGTTACAAATAAAATATTGTTACGAAATTTCTCATAGGAAATGATGCCAGCTTTTACAAAACCAAAACTACAATTTCTTCTAAGTTTCAACGATTCACAAAATCTTTCTAAACAACAATAGACTAGCAAAAAATGCTTCATTGGGTACAGCTTCGAATACAGAGATAATTCAGACTCCTCAAAAGCAAGCGCTGAGCTACTTTCAAAACAGTTTTCACTAAAATTCTGATCCTAGATGGTTTTTATATTCTTGCATGTGAACTTTCTTGGTGGAAATGATCTTTCCAGAGCAAACTATTTGGCTATCAGTAAGCACACGGAAAATCTCAAAATTTATCGATTCAGTCAGGGATTGCCAACTTTTTAAAGCTTATATTATTACTGTTTACAAATAAATTTAATGTAATCGAACATAATAATTCAATAATTACATTATTTACAATTATATACAGAAAAACTACGTAATAATACTATATGTACAATGCTATATGTACAATGCTATATGTACAATACTATATGTACAATTATCAATTTTGGAAATTGTTCGTAAAATATTCATAAAATTTTCTATGACTTGTGTCACAGAAAATTTTACAAATCAAATAGTATAAATTTGAAATCTGTTCACATTATGATAGTTTTATATTCTACGTTGCACTAATGCAGTTAAAAAAGGATTAATTAAAGCATTATCCACCCATCCACCTGTCTGAGATCAACATTTCTGGACAAAACTACGAACACTAAAGACGCACTGTATCAGTCAAATGAAGTGCATTATCAAATTAAGTTCTCATACTAAAAGAAAATTTAGCCTTTATTTACAAACAAAAGTAAAGGAATTTGGTGACCGGGGACTACTTTAATTATATGTGAAATTTAATCTTGGCGATAATCAATTATTGCGCATTAGATCTTGTAGATTCAGTGACAATTTTTTTCTCCTAACTAGTTTTCGTTTATAAAAAAAATCTTCAAATTAACAGTGTTTTTGCTGTTTATAATAAGTTTTGATCTTTAAAAGTCATCGCTTGATATATGAATGTGATGTAACGTAATAAATCAATTATAAAAGTTATTTTAGTGATTGTTACTATGATAACTACATTTGCTTCTAAGCCACTGAGATATTAAATTACAGCTAAATAGATGAATTTTTTTTAACGTTGACTTGTCACATTCTGAACAATCCTCGTTTTAATGACTGAATGAATACTAGTCACCATAAATAAAATAGATAAATCACCAAATTAAAAAGAAACATTAATTACTCTTTTCGTAGCCAAGAACTAAAGTTTTTGTGACGTTTGTAGAATGAGCTGTTGATAGTGAAGTTGAAAGTTTGTAAGTTTGTAAATGTTGTTGAATGTTTTTTTTTTTTTTTTTTTTTTTTTTTTTTTTTTTTTTTTTTTTTTTTTTTTTTTTTTTTTTTTAGCAGCATTTGTGTGAAAGACTATTTTATTAATTGATTGAGGTTGTTTGTATTCGAAGGTCGTAAGTTATATGTGACCAAACATCCTAGGCTCATTTAAATTTTTTTGAAAGGGCTAAATTGATAGGAATGTTACATTCACTTTCATATTCAATTTACTTCTTGTATGTTCTATGTACTTAAGTATAAGAAAAAGAAGGAGCTTAAGTTTCGTTGGAAAATACATTTTGTAAATTATTGTTAAAACAATGTATTTTGCATTTTATGATATAAGTTATAAAAGGTTTTTTTTTTTTTGATAATATGTTGTTGATAATTGTAATAAAATGGATCTTATTTGCTATATATTAAAATTCCAATATTATTTAAGGATATATAAATTCTTTTTTGCAAACTACACCAACTAGTACTTTTTTATACACAATAATTTTGTTTTTAGTTTGACATCCCTACACTAATTTTACAATAATTATATATTATAAAATTCAACTTGTCTAACCTCAAATCAGTGTGTCAACAATTTTTTTTTATCACAATCCAGATTTCCTTTGATTCTTTGTAGCATACCCTGATAATTGCATTACATAAAATTGTCTCTTCGTTTGATCCTCTTAAGTGACTTAAAAGAAAATCTCTTAGACGATTCTAAAGTCCATTGAATTGTGTTTTGTGCTAACCTTAGAGAAATTTTCTAAGCTTTTTATTTCTTTTTTTTTTTTTTTTTAACTTGATTTTTTTTTTTTTGAAGAGAAGAAAAGAGATTGTTCTTTTGTTTGAGTATAAGAATTGAGAAAAATGTTCAAAGAAAAAATTCCAGTGTCTAGTAATCGAAGAAATGCCGATTTATTTTTCTGAGCTATTTTAAAATGATTTAAAAAAATAAATGATTTAATATCGTTAGCAAAATTCTGTTTAGATTACAATTACATTTTGAATATTCATTCGAATATGCTGTGATCGAAAATATGTATCGATATTGGGATTGTTTTTTAATATTTTTAATGACTTTTTTTAATATTTATAAATACCTATAATATTCGTAAAAAAATAACTTGCAAGTTAAAATTCAGCAATAAAAATTAAGTTAAAGCTTTGGATCTCTGTATGCTTTAAAGTCTTGAATTAATCAATTGCATTCTGAGTTACAAATCATAATTCTCAAAACAAAGAGGCTTAAGTGGAGCTAAGTTGTTAAGAACGCCTCTTTAGGTTGATAGGAACTAAATGATTGGATTCATATTCAAAAATATTCATGAAAGAAATTTTTTAACTTCTAATAAAATTTGCAAAAACATGTATTATAACATAAAAACTTATCCCAAAAATAATGTAAAACGTTTATCGGCATTTACAACATAATCTCTGTTTTGAGCATTATTGAATAGTTTATACTACAAAGTAATATTTACTCTGTTCTTTTTTATATAGTTTCATCTGACTTTTCAAGAACAATTGACATAAATAACTATTCAGTGAATGATGTTGTTATTCATTTAATGATGTTGTTTAATTAAATGCCAATTCGTCTTTCATATTTAAGTTGTTGGAAATAGATTTTTTTTTGCGATACGCCTTCGCTATCTGATGGTAATAAAAATTATTAATTTAAGCTGAATTTAAAATTTTGTTTATCGATGTCATGTCTATTAGTGTGTATATAACATAGTTTCCTTGACATATGTTTTATACAATATTTTCTTGTGAATCTTGATGTTTTATATGAAAAAATGAGCCGATCGGCCAGATTGTCGAAACCAATTATAGAGAATAGAATGACAAATTAAGGTGAATCGGTACCTTTCACTCCATTTTTTAAATTTTAGCTTTTAAAAATATTTTATTTCAATAAAGAAGAACAAAATTCAATTTTTAAGTTGCATTTTACAAAAAATAGTAATACCTGTAGTAACAGTAATATATACATAATTTAAATGACTCTGAAAAATCTAAAGAACCCTAAACTTCTATCTGAATATTCATTATTCAACATTCTGCTCAAAAGGTAAAAAAAAAATATTTACAATTATAACTTATATATTTGTTCAATTTTAAGAACCGGATTTTTATTATGTATAATAATTACATTGAAATAAAACACAAGTAGGGGAGAGAAAGATACCAGTAAATTTTCATATAAAACTCTGTAATTAAATAATTATTTTTTATTCATATTTTAACACCACTCATTATAATAGAGATAGAAATGTGATCCGATTTTACTAAACAACTTTACCATTTATAGGTCCTGATCATATTCATAAGGTAAAATATTGCTTTTCAAATTGAGCTAATTTTTTTAAAATTATTCCCCTAGTATGAGTACAATTGCCAATTGGAAACGCATATGGGTATCTTAAATTACACGAATATTATCAACTTATCTAACTTTTAAATTAAATAAACTTATATTTTTTGAAAGCATATGAACAAAATTCAGATGTAACTGAACTAAAGTTTCAAAATGCAAAAGTTCCAAGTAAATTAAATTGATTGTAGTTAACTTTGTCAATAATAGCACAAATGATTTCATTATGATTGGTATTGTATTTGAATTTTTACACTTTATCTTTAAAAGAGAAATGAGAATTTTTTTATTTAAACTGCCATATCTCTTCTCATATTTTGATGATGAAGTTAAACTCACTACACAGCTAACATTATTCTTTTCAGTAAAATATATGTGGGAGTAGACGCTCAGAGAAGGGACACTTGCTGAGTGTAGAATCCAGCTTTAATAACTCCATATTGATCACACTTCATGCTACATTTGGCACAAGCGCCATTCTTACGTATATTCACATCGAGAATGTTCAGTGATCTGTCTCTCTTATCAGAATGAGGAATACCTCTCTCTGCCGCTAGGAGTCGCCACGAGGGGTTCTCTAGTGGTGCGCCCCCAATCTCCACACTCGGTCATCTTGGCGAACTATGTCCTCATAGTTTATGTCTGAAGTTATCTGAAATAGAAAAACACAAGAAAAGCAATATGTACAGATACTATGATTGTTTTTGGTTGGAGTCACTTTGTAATGGCCAAAAAAGTTTGCTCGATGGGTGTAAACTTTAAATGTTCTGGGTTTTTTGCGTCTTTTCTTAAACTGTTTGTGGTTCTCCTTATTCACTGGGGTTTCTTCAGTATTCTTACTTGCATCTGACAATGATCTCTTCTTTTTATGTTCTTCCTTCACATCCTTCTGTTCTTCTTTTTTGGTTTCATCTTGTTGAAGGTTCATTTTCATCTTTAAAATTTCTGCATTCAGAAGTTTCTTTCCATGCTGAAGATGTTCAACGAGAGTAGAATCTTCACTTCTTTCTCTAACTTGTTTAGTTATCTTCACATCCATTTCTTTTACTTCTTTTTGTCTGGAACATAATTCTCTCTTCACTTCAATGCTGTGATTTTTCTCCTTCAGCTGTCTTTTTAAGTTTGCTCCTTCTTCTAAACTTATGACTGAGGGTTGCAATACTTTATTAGTGGCACTCAACTCACATTTTTCAAGAGTTTGGCATCGTTGACCTAACTGTTCTTGTAGTAACTAGGCTAGCTTCAATTTATTTTTAAGATTGACAATTTCTTCTTTAGCAGATCCAATTTCCATTTTACAACCTGCAATGTCTTCTTTGTATTTTTCAAGAATTTCAGTGGTTTCTGCCAGTTCCTTTAATTTTTCCGATTTTATTTCTTCAAGTTTAGCTTGTAATGCATCATTCTTAACTTCCAGTTTAGAGTACTGTACTTTGAAAGTAGCACTTTCTGTATGCAACTGTAAGATTTCATCTTCACGTTCTTTTATTTTACTTTGAGCTTCGTTCAGTTTGCAATAAAGTTCTTCTATCTCTCTTTTGAAATCTTCATCTCCTCTCAGTACAGCTTTTTTCGCTTCTACTTCAGGAAGTTTTTCTTTAAAAGGCGTACATTCTGCAAGTAAACATGCCGCAATCCTACGCTTTTCATCAGTTGATTTTGCATCTGCTACGGAATTTTCAATCTTCCTTTCGCCGCCAAGGTCTAACCTTTCTCCTGTTACACCAGTAGGATGACTAGCGCTTCTGCATTCGGAAGGCGGAGCTACAAATTTCTCCTCTGCTCTGCTTCCTGATTGGCTGCCGCGGCTGTCGATCTTCTTCTCAACTGTCAAAACAGATTTGATTGACATCTTGCGGAGCGCTTCTCTCTTATTTTCTCCTTTGGCCTCGCCAGACTGGCGCCTGATAACTTGTAAATAAAAAACACGTGGATCCTCTCGGCTTGGATCTCGAAGCTGTCTGTAAAAGGATGGGTTTTCGAATTTTCCTATAACTTCCATTCCAATTACTAATTCATTTGTGTGGTATTTGATGACGTATATTTTTGCATTGACTGAATGAGTGTCGATTTTAATGTTAGTATGGAAATATCCTAATGGTTGTACTTCTATATTACCTAACCCTTTTAGTAATATGTCATTTGTCATTAATTGGGGTGAACCTACTTTTATATATAAGTCCTCAGAAATGAAGGTGACTTGGCTCCCTGTATCATTAATAGCAACTATTTCATGATCAAATATTATTACCTTTGTGGTGCTTTTATTGTCAGTGTATGCACTAATTTTATTGATTGGACTATTATTACTTTCATTATTGGGATACACATTACTCTTATAATTAGGATAATTACTAATTACAGCTCTATTTGCCTTCTTTTTTGGACAACAGGCCTGGAGGTGTCCGATTTCAGCACAATTAAAGCATTTAATACCTTGATTTTTAACTTCAAACTGACTATATTCATTAGGCCACTCTGTATTATCAACAATACCATTATTTCTTTCCTTATAAAAATGGTTAGTATTGGTTTGAGCACGAACGAATGGACGTTCCTGTATATTTTCTCTAGACTGCCAGTGCTTCCTGTTTTTTTCTTCATATTTATTTTCGCGAAATATCATATTCTTTTTAAAATTATTTCTAGTGGAATCAAAGTCATCGAGTTTGTTGACCAAAATTTCTCTATTTTTTATTTTCGGAAGTTCGTCAATAAAGTGTTCTCGCATTTCTTTGGGTAATTTTCTTTTTATTTGATCTACTAGCATTATTCTTTTAAATCTTCAAATGTTGTGACATCAAGTCCGCTCAACCATTCGGTCAGATAATTGTTTAGTTCAAAAGCAAAGTATCTCCATGTCTGACATTGTTCTTTTTTATGGAATGATAATTGTATTCTGAACTGTTCTGGGCTAAGTCGGTATCGTCTCAGCAAAATGCTCTTAATGTGGTCGTAATTATTCGCTAGTGTTTCCGGCTCACGTGTTATTAAGCTTGCTATGTCAAGTGGAAGCAATGTGATTAAATAATTCACCCAAGTATCTTTCGATATTTCTAGACGACTTATTTGTCTCTCAAATAGTGTCAAGTAGATGCTTATATCACTACCGTCAAATGGTTTCATATACTGTAATATATTTGGCCTTCTGCCTACTTCGTTTTCCCGTGCGCTTGTTACAGTAGCGCCAAGTTGGTGAACTTCTGCTTCTATGCGCAGTTTCGCTAACTCGAATTCTTTCGCCTCCCTATCTTTTGCTAACTCAAACTCTTTCGCTTCCCTATCTTTTGCTAACTCAAACTCTTTCGCTTCCTTATCTTTTGCTAATGATTCCTCATTTTCACGGTCATTTACAATTGTGTTTAACATATTTTTAACAAAGTTTTCATCATAACCGGCGTGTTCTGTTATTAATTTACATAAATGAGCGATTTTTGGATTAATGGGTTGTTCCAATCCCAGTTCATCTATTAAAGCGAGTAAGTCATTCTTTCGTGCTCTGGCAAGAAACGCCATGTTAGTATAATCGAAAATTGTACTCACAGTTTTTCTGTTGACTTGTTACCTCGACTTGTGACAGTCAGTGCCTATGTTTCGTTATGGTCTCCCAGTGCTTGCTGGTCCCCTTCTTAATGATGTTGACCTCTTGTATTTGACACGAAGTTTCTTGGTTCTCCAATGCTTGTTGTTTTCGCTAAATAATCCTCTTCGTCGGCGCTGACTTCGCTTTTCTGACGTGGTGGTTTTGCTTTCCGATGAGATGTGATTTCACTTTCCGGTCACTGTCCTAGCTGCTCCACTTCTCAGTGATGTCGACTTCTTTTATTCGATAAGCAGTTTCTTGGCTTCGTTAGCGGTGTTCCAATGCTTGTTGTTTCCGCTATGCAATCCTCTCAATCGGCGCTGACTTCGCTTTTCCGACGTGGTGGTTTCGCTTTCCGATGATACGTGATTTCACTTTCCGGTCACTGCGCTGTCTCGTTGTTTACACTGCTAGGTGATACGACGGCTTATATTCCGATCTCCGGTTCACTGCTGGGTGACTACGGTGATGTTCGGTTTCATTTGTACTCGTCGCTCGTACTTCTGGTTTGCCCTTACACGTTCTGCCGTTTGGTTCTTAACGTAACGTTCTGACGCCTACTCAGTTCGTGATGCCAAGCCCCCATGTGGGAGTAGACGCTCAGAGAAGGGACACTTGCTGAGTGTAGAATCCAGCTTTAATAACTCCATATTGATCACACTTCATGCTACATTTGGCACAAGCGCCATTCTTACGTATATTCACATCGAGAATGTTCAGTGATCTGTCTCTCTTATCAGAATGAGGAATACCTCCCTCTGCCGCTAGGAGTCGCCACGAGGGGTTCTCTAGGGGTGCGCCCCCAATCTCCACATATACTTTCAGATGATATTTCTTTCTTCACATGAAATTTGTGTAATTTTCTTTTAATCATCAATTTATAGCACAAATAGGTCAATACAATTCTTTTTTGAAAACCTAAAGCATAAAATATATAATATGTTTTCCTAAACTACTATTTTCATAAGCCATGTTTTCCTCGACTTTTACGTTGAAGAAATAAAAAGTTGTTATTAATCTGCATGTTCATATTCGCCTCGAAAATGAACTCTGTAACGAAAATAACTGTTCAAGGACTCCTGAAATAAAACATTTTTTGCAGGCTTGTGCTTAATTTTTAGCATTCTTTCTTAGATTTTATGTTTATATTTTGGTTGGTAATTAATAAATGTTTATGATAACATATTTGACTTACTGAATTAAAAAAAAATGGTTAGAAATGTCAAGAATATATCTAATAGAAATGCAACCCGTGAATCTCTTATCCCTATTAGACTATTATCATGACATAATTAATTAATTTATATATTAATGTTTATCTTAGACTTAAAATAAATGAACATACAAAGATATGCAATTAATTACAAGTGCAGTAGTATACGTATCAACGGGGATGGAATCTACCTAAAGAATGTTATAGATCTGTCCAACGTATAATTGTTAAGGGTGCTTGTATTTCCTCCTCTATATAGAAAGGAAATGTGCATATGTAGGTATTCTTTTTTTCAAAGTGGTTGATCACCTAATATCAATCCAAGTAAGTAGACCTCAATTATAACAAGCAGTAGAAAGGGGATATCCTAGAGTAAAGGAAACAGTTGTTGCATTCTATCACAGATTTATAGGAAAAGTTGTTTAAATAAACAGAGAGTATTTTTAACTTTTCTCTATGAATTGCTAAAAAACAGCTCTAACGATTTTGATTAAAATCCCTGCGTTAATGCCTCTTAAGGTGTTCTAATGGTCCCTATCTTCAATATTCCAGTAGAAATGCGATAAAAGAGTAAAAAGTTGAAAAACCAGTGCCTTTAACACAGAGCTCCTCTCCCTTGAGCATCACCCATCAACGATTGATTTTTTTTTATGTTATACGTCAATATTTACATCTTGGCGTGGTTTTTAGCCTATGTAAAAATTATTTCCAAAAATATCGCCAAACTAGTCATTTTTATTTAAATGAGTGGAAATATAAAAACGGTAAATTAAACCATAAATTTTAATGCAATGACCAATATTATATTTGTTGAAGTTGTAATGGGAAGTGTAGAGTGAAGTGTAATTGAAAGTTGTGCGATGTTTCTCACTCCTAGTTGAAACTTAATCACCCAACCATTTGCTTGTCAAAAGACAGTGAAAATTGGAAAAATTTGGAACAGTTGAAAAGAAGCTAATGATGTTATGTATCACCTCTCCTGAAGTAAAAAGAAGTGAAAATAATATTTTTATTTACTTTTAATTTGTCTACAATAATTATCTCACTATACTTAGAAGTCAATCCTCATATTTTCAATTTGATATTTTGAATGAAAGAAAAAAAAATCAGTTCTTTAGATAAGTATTTTCTGGTGTTTTAGCAATTTGTGTAAAATTGTAATTGACAAAAGAAAAAAAAATAACATTAGCCGAGGGAAAAAAAAAATCATGAAAAATACTATAAGTTTATAAAACCAAGACTTCGATTTGTTAATAGTTGTTAGACTAGTTCAAAAATTTGTCAGAAAATAGAAGAATATTGAAGGTTTATTCGAAGGCAGAAATTATGAATATCGATGTTTTGTCATTTGTGTCAAAAGATATGGGTATCGATTCTTCTTGACGCAAATCTGTTCTGCTACCGAAAACTCCTAAGAATATAGAACTAATTAATTTTACTGGTGCTTGAATAAACAATTAACTATTCGTACAAAACTTTTGATAGGTTGACTAAAAACATCGAAAAAACACAAAGCTACAATTCCTCTCACAGTTTTGGGGCGATTTACCACCAATACGTATCCCAAAACACATAAAAAAGACGGGAATTGATGTTTGCCAATGACTTCTATTTTAGTCAAGTATCGGTGGACGAACTATGACGGAAACTTTATTTACGTCAAATCAACTTGCATAACTGACATAAGAAAACAAACCAGCTGTCCGTCTACAATCAATACCAAACGTTTTACGTATGTCTACAAGTTATGGAAACCTTAATTGGCAAGAAACATGCTCTGGAAACTTGTCAATATTCCGTTGTTCTCTGAAGGCCAATTCTACATCCGGCCAGCCAATTCGCGCTCCGGGGGCATGAGTTAATTAAGGATAATGTGTGTGTATCGTTGGTACATGCAGTTGGGGAACAGAACCATTATTGATTAAATCGACCACCACATGAACTAACGGTATTAAAGACGCCGCATTCAGTAAATATTTTATCGCTAAACTTCCCGAAAACGCAACAGCCTAAGCGGATAAAGTCGCCTTAGAACAATAGCCGCTCGATCGACTCAAACTCGAGAATTAACCGGAAAGGAATTTACATTAGGTTTCGAAGAGAGGTGTGTACTTGGAGGAACAGAGTTCATCAAGAGGCAGGTTTGGGAGCGGTGTCTAGATGATTTAATTTGAAGGGATGGGTGGGAGTTAGGGGAGTTTTCAGGGGAAATTGAATAATAAAATGTAATTTTATAGTAGGTTGTATTTTTGAATAGCGAAATTAGAAAGTATGTAAATGAAAAATATTGTCCACAATTAGTAAAAAGAGACCAAACAAATATGAAAATTGTAAAAAAAATTATAATGGATATTTATAAGTAGTCAATACAATTTTGTTAAGTTTGTCTTTACAATACAATATAGTTTCATACTGAGAAACTTTTAAATTTTAAAGTGCTTACCTTATACTGAAATAAACTTTAAAAGCAATATTATGCAGTTGGAGATATTGGCCTTGTAAATTAAAGTAACTTGTAACTTTACAAACTCAATAAAAGACGAAATTTTTTACAGTATAATATGAACACATGTTTAAGGAATGCCTTCTTTCGTATACAAATATAAAAATGACGACCAGCTACAGCCACAAGCTCCATCTAAGTTGATCCCATTTAACCTCCTTTCTGAACAATTCCTTTGTATAGATCAAGCTGTTTTATAAATCTGTTGATTCCGGTTCAATTTGCGATGCGGTCCGGTAAATTGTTCGACTTAATCGTCACTCTTTTGTAAAAAATATATTTTCACTTCTTCAAGAATAAATGCCATTTAAACAGCTTATATGCATTGTCCTGTTCCCCGTGTTGAACTTTAATCTCTTGAAATAACCCAGTTTGATAAATTTAACAACTAAATCAAATCCTCTCTAGGCCTTCTTTCTTCCTAAGTATACATATTAAGGTTCTTTAATCTAGAATCATATTTCAATCCCGAGTTGCCTTGTATCCTTTTTGTTGCTCTACAATAAATGTTTTCCAAAAAAAATTAATTTCCTTCCTGAGATGATGCGACCAGAATTACACTGCATACTCTCGATTTGGTATAACCAGTCCTCTATAAAGTGGTAAAATTTTTATTAACTTTTAATAAAATTTTAAAAACTTTAAATTAAAAGACCGACCACATTTGACAAGCTAATCTGATAACTTATTTAAATTCCCTTGCATCTGTGAAATTTGTTCTGTATAATTTACAGTTTCCATAACTTTCAAGTCATCAGAGAAGATACTAAGCTTTCGGAATAAATGAATGATAATATCATTTACGAAAATAAGAAACAAAAATGACCCTAATACTGAACCCTGTAGTATACCACTTACAACTTCCGTCCTCTGTGAATGGTTACAAATAATAAGAGCTCGTTGTTATCTTCCATTTAACCAATTCTTAATTCACATTAAACCTTGAAACTAATCCCAATTCTCACTAACTTTTAAATTAATCAGCCGTGAAGAACCTTATCAAAAGCCTTCTGGAAATCAATCTAAACTACATCTAAGCTGCTTCTATTGTTTAATTACTTAATTACATCATTATAAAACTACAAAGTTTAGTTTATATGTCCTCTTTTTGAATCGAAACTAAGCATCCGAAAGCTAACCATTTGTTTCAAGAAATTTAGAGATTTTACCTTTCAATAAGGCTTCAAAACATTTATAAAAGACCGATCTAGTCTAACTGGACGGTAATTTTGTACCTTGCATTTTTGTGGCCTAACATTTGCTATTTTCCAAATCTATGAGTACGTCACCCCTCAGAACAATAAGAAGTCGCAAGATAAGCATTATAACACCTATCTAAGTTGTTCTGCACATTCAACAAGAATTGTGGGGCAAATGTTATCTAGTCCAGTAGCTTTAAAGGCTTTAATATGCTTTAAATAATCACCTACATCCTCCATGGTAAACATACGTTCCTAAATTCCCTTAAAATTGCTTTCTATTGAGTCGCTGGAATTCAAGTAAAAACTCTTATTAGAAGTACTAGTAAAGAATTCATTCAAAATATTTGCCATCCCTTCATCATCTTTATGTATATCCGCTTAGTTATCTTCTAATGGACCTAGAGCAGATTTTTTTTTCTCCTTAACACTAGCATATGAAAAGAAATCCCTTAGAGTTAATATTAATATTCCTACAAATTTTTCCTCTAACACTGTTTTTTGGTTTTCTAATAAAAATTTTGAAATCCCGCCAAGCTTTATTGTTGGTACTTCGAGGTTTTTTTTATTGAAAGTGTTTTAAATTTTTCAAAACTTTTTGTTTTGCTTTTTATGCTTTTCTTGTTCCACGATAAAATCACATTGGATCCTGTTGACGATAAATCCCTTTCTTAGTGAATGAAATGTACTTTTTAACAACCATATCAAGTTTTTCCTTGAACCCCCTCCACTACTCTTCATCCTCTGTATGTTGTAACCCCTTTTAAAGACTTGATCAAGCTAAAATTTAGTTCATTAAAATTTGCTTCCTTAAAAATTTTAATTTAACTACAATTACTCTTTTCTACAGATTGGAATTTAATAGCAAAACGCAAAATGTTTTGGTCACCATCTTCTAAGTGTTTACCCATTCTAATATTTAGCACTCTTTTCTCGCTTCTACTGAAGATCAGATCCAAAATGGAAATCTATATAGTTCCCTCATTGACCATCTTCATTAGAAAACAATCCTCTATTACATCTAAGCACTTTGATACCTGATCGTTACTTGTGCACCATATCTATCTTCCAGTCAATGTTCGGAAAATTAAAATCCCCCATTAGAGTAATATTCCCAATTCAAGATGCTTCAATAATTTACCAGCACAAAATTAAGTCCTGTTCAGCATGGCTATTTGCAGGTCGCTAAGCATTTCCTACAGTTCAATTTTCCCCATGATCATTAATCAGTTCTACCCAGACTGAATCAATATTAGATGACTTACAACCAATCATTAACTCACTACAAGTTATAGTTTATCTAACATAAATTAACACTCCACCCCCTTCCTATCTAACCCATCCTGTTTAAATATGTTGAATCCAGATACATGTAATAAATCCAAATCATCAGCTTTGGTCCGAATTTTAGTTATCCCAATAAAATCTATAGTTTTTATGGTCACCAATCTTCACAATTCTTCCATTTTACTTCTAACACTACCTGCATCTCTATATATATAAGGCAAAGCCCTCACTCACTGATTCACTGATTCACTGACTCACTGACTCACTCATCACTAATTCTCCCACTTCCCACATAGTCATAACTCTGAAAATCGGCACAAATATCAACAATGGTAAAAATAGAAAAAGTAAACTATTCCGATCTCGATTAACCCACTTTAAGGGGTCGAAAAGGGGTTAAACGTTCCAAACGGGGGACATTCGAAAATCCTACTTCCCACATAGTCACAACTCTGAAAATCGGCACAAATATCAATAATGGTAAAAATAGAAAAAGTAAACTATTCCGATCTCGATTAACCTACTTTAAGGGGTCGAAAAGGGGTTAAACGTTCCAAACGGGGGACATTCGAAAATCCTACTTCCCACATAGTCACAACTCTGAAAATCGGCACAAATATCAACAATTGTAAAAATAGAAAAAGTAAACTATTCCGATCTCGATTAACCCACTTTAAGGGGTCGAAAAGGGGTTAAACGTTCCAAACGGGGGACATTCGAAAATCCTACTTCCCACATAGTCACAACTCTGAAAATCGGCACAAATATCAACAATGGTAAAAATAGAAAAAGTAAACTATTCCGATCTCGATTAACCCACTTTAAGGGGTCGAAAAGGGGTTAAACGTTCCAAACGGGGGACATTCGAAAATCCTACTTCCCACATAGTCACAACTCTGAAAATCGGCACAAATATCAACAATGGTAAAAGTAGAAAAAGTAAACTATTCCGATCTCGATTAACACACTTTAAGAGGTCGAAAAGAGGTTAAACGTTCCAAACGGGGGACATTCGAAAATCCTACTTCCCACATAGTCACAACTCTGAAAATCGGCACAAATATCAACAATGGTAAAAATAGAAAAAGTAAACTATTCCGATCTCGATTAACCCACTTTAAGGGGTCGAAAAGGGGTTAAACGTTCCAAACGAGCGATATATTCGAATGTCCTACTTCTCATATTTTCACAATTCTGAAAACTGGTGTGAATATCAATAAAGACAAACGCAGAAAAAGTAAACTATTCCGATCTCCGCTGGATCAAGGGGTGGAAAAGGGGTTAAACGTTCCAAACGAGGAATATTCGAATGTACCACTTCCCATATGGTCACAACTCGGAAATTTGGTACAAATGTCAAAAAAGATTAAACATAGAAAAAGTAAGCTATTCTGTTCTCGATTAACTAACTTTAAGGTGTCGAAAAGGGGTTAAATGTTCCAAACGAGGGATATCCGAATGTTCCTCTTCCAATGTAGTCATTTTTCTGATATTTTTTTTGCAAATGTTAAAAAAATAAGTCATTCCAATATCGATTAACGAATTTTTAAGGGATGAAAAGACGACGCAACATTGAAACTATACGAGGATTAACTTAATGTCTAATTAACTTAATTCCAATACAGCTACTACTTTGAAATTTAGAACTAAGAGCAAACATAAACACAATAAACTATTCCAGTTTACTATTCACAATTATAAATTTCGTTTAAAATGTCAACAAAGGAAAGTTCCTATTTTGATAAATCAATTTGTCGGGATCGAAAAGGGAGCAAACGTCTGAAGTGTAGAATACATGAATGTCTTTTGATCGCTAAAATGCTAATGGTAAAATTTCGTAGCGCAGCACGGGTATTCAGCTAGTTACATTATAAAATCCTAAACTTATCCTTTGCAATTTTTGACGTTTGAACTCTAAAGCGAGCTAATGGTGGATAACAAATGTATTATTAAAGGTAACTTTGTTATCCACTATTTCCTCCTAAACAGGATGCTTAACATCAGAACAGATAAAACTCATTCCCCTTAGACAATTGAGGGTTTTTTTTTACTCTAGATTTTATAAAATTAATTAACTCACCTTAAGATTCTTCTTTTGGCTTAATCCATCCCTTACCAACATTCAACCTTGGAAGCAGGCTCAAGATTTTTACCTCTGAAGAGTGTGATGACCTTACCAGCCTAATCAGGGTCTTCAGACTCCTTTCAAAATCCTTGTTAGTGATCTGTCCAACGTCATTTGGGCCTACTCATAACCGTATGGTCGCCTTCTGCAGCTGCACCTTTTTTTTTGCTACTTCAATACCGTCTCTTACTCTATAACTTAGTAAACAACATCTTACTATTTCTCGCTTCACCTTACCAACATCCTAACCAATAACACGTAACATTGAGTGAGTTTCCCTATAGTCTTTATATTAGAATGAGGAAAAAAGAATCGAAAACGTTTTTTTTTTTTTTTTTTTTTTTTCTGTCGCAAGTGACACTCAAAATATTATCAATAAACTTTTGTTTATTAATTTCATTTATCTGATAAATTTATATAAAAATAGGTAGCATACATGATCACATTGTTTTATAAACATTTAGATGAATTTTGATTAGGAGTATATCTTTTTAAAATTCTAGATTTCTCTTAATATATATCTGCCTATTTGTGATTTTATAAAACCAAACATTAAGCATTCAAAATCATTTTAGTTGATTTGATATCATCTCTGACTTTTTTTATTGAATTCACTTCTTTTTGTTATAAATATGATAGCTGTATATATCTTAAAAATTGGTTAAAAATAGTTAAATAAAATATAGATATAATAAAAAATAGTTACTAAAAAAAGTTCCTTATAAAATATTGCTACCTCTCACTTACTACATATTGGCATTATTTTTTTTAAATTTAAATAAAGATAATTATATTATATCAATAATTTGCGTAAGAAGTAATGTAATGTAGTACGAAGAACGCTATGATGCACAAACCATAACTCAGAATAACTAACTTTTACAAATTGCTCTGCTCTTACATCGAGGCATTTCATTTATCATTTTGAGAGGATTTTAAATGAGGTGCTGAACATTATTCATTAAAACAACTTATAAAGTCGCAAGGTAAATAATGAATTCCAACGTGAGGTTATGTGAATGAATAAAGTCTAGTTTGTGATGTATTGTATTTAGACTAATTGTTGCAAAGAGAATAACGCACATGAATTTGATCATTTAGCACTTTGATTTCCTATTATTTATAGCTTTCATAAAATATTAGTTGATTTCAGACAAGCGAAAACTGGTTACTAATAAAAGTTATTTTATTTTACTTATAATTGGTTTTCTAGAAATAATATGTTTTATGGACTGTAAATAATATTACTTTTGTTTATATTTTAATACTTTTATACAGAAAACTTCGATCAATATCTAAAGACGTGATAGGATATATTTTAAGATAATGTGTTGTATGACTTGCATATAAATTTGTTTACTGAATTTTGATATCAGCAAATAAAATAGGTTTTTCTTCATTATAAAAGAATATAAAGTAATGAAACGTATGGATATAAAGATTTTTAAAGAAGAACATATTTTTATTATGTCAATTCCTTCACTCGATGTTATCTTTAGGATATCATAAATCCAAATCCCAAACAGAAATTGTATTTTTGGTTGATTTTGTTGACTTCATCAACAAGTGTCAGCATAAGATTGTTAGTTTTCAGCTGAAGCTCTTGTTGGGGTAATTCTTTCGAAACTTGCATTTGAAAATTGACAATTAAAAGCTTGTTGAGTAGGTAAATCTTTATATTGTGTGTCCTTTTTGTGTGGTAAATGAAAACAACAGTCCTTCGGTAATTTTAAAAATCATTGTGAATTTATTTTGTTGTGACCAACAACTGTTTTGGAAATTTATGAAATTGAATTTAGTTTGATAGTAGAGCAACAAATGAAAATTGTTTCAAATTCCAATATTAAGTTTATCAGTAATTTCAGTGTTTCTTCTTAAATCTGAATCGTCTTGAAGCTCTACTTTAAAAAGCTCTTTTCGAAGTCAATTTTCAGAATTTTTTCCTTCAAATACCTAGCTGAGACTTCAAAGATTTTTCTTCAAAGTTCAAAAATATGTTTTAGGGACGTTAAAAATTAATTAAGATCGTATTTGAGTGCTTCTTCAACGTTATAGTTATTGTATAATATATAATAGTTATTGCTGAACGATAGCATCAAAGGAAAAACATATTTCCATCATACTTAACACGTAGTCACCAATTTTAATCATGTTATATTGTTTGAAGTATTAGAAAAACCAAATTGAGCTTCTAAAACATCTTAAAACTATACATTATACTAATATTAATATAATGGGTTTACTACTTTGAGATCCTGTTAAATAGTCAGTTTCTTAAAGTAAAAATTTTGCAAACAGTTTATATACGAAATTATGTAAGATTTCAAGATGAGCTTTTTGTTGGAAGAAAAACTTATATTGTAATTAATTCCGAATAAAACCATAGAACTCTTCCATCCCAATGATGAGCTTCCTTCACTTTAACACTCATAAAACGACATCATTTATCTCGAACCTCTTGGACGCTCAAATCTCCAAATCAAAGCACTGTGAAACAAGACATATGCGTCATATAAACCTTGGATATATTACTCCACGTGCCTATTTAGATCAGTCTGCATTCCAAACATTCAAAGGGAAATGATAGGGTATCGACGTTACTATTCATCATCTTCAACCAACAAATGCTTTTCTGGAAGAAAATACTAAGATGGAGTGATTTATCTGGGAATACTTCAACGCAAACCGGAGGTTGACAGTAGATCGGTTATGCTGGCTCTATAAAGCGAATAAAGCTGGATAGACTGGGTGGATGTTTGTTTGATGGGAATGTTGTGTTGAAATGGTTGAGTTGTGAAGCATTCACTTGAAAGTTTTGTGATATTTATGTTTGTTATTGTTAAAGTTTATCGTAAGAAAAAGTTGTGATATTAATATTCTTTTGTATGTCAGATTCGTAATTCTGTTTAAAATTACTATGATTACAAGAAAATTATGATGCAAATTTGAATAAAGTATGTGTTTGTGTAGTCTACCACTCTTTTTTCTCATTAGTTTTTCTGCGCATAAATTTTGAAATCAAATAATTAACAATTAGTGGACTTATCAAATAAGTATAACCTTAGCGTAATTAAAAATGAAACGGGTGGAGGAGGGGAGGGTAATATTAAAAAACCAAATCTTATAATAAATAATGAATTGTGGTCTTTTTCTAGAATGATCGTGGAACGTAATTTTATCACCTAATTTTTCCATTACATTCTTTTACATTATATTTATTTTTTATTCCAATGAATAAGTTTACTAGGTATTGAACGGTTGATTGTTTACCCTATTCAACAACGAATTAAAATGTGAGGCGAAGTGATGAAACTATTTCTCTTTGTAATTACAAATTGCAATTATTTTTAATTATGCATAATTCATGTATGGCTATTTTATTAAAAGTTTTCGTTGTGTTCACTTGAAGTAGCAAAACATGTTTAAAATTACAAAATATATTCGTAAACTCTTTATAATACATTTAAAAAAAATAATAATAATCACAATTAGGCAAACAATAAGGAATTTGATTTTTTACTTTAATTCAAGTAATTACATAGAATATTGTATGTTAATTATTTTAAAGTATCCATAAAAACAATGTATGCTTTTTTAAAAACGATTGATCCATTCTTACGAAGGATATTTTAAGGTACAAAAACAAATAACAGTATTTATTTAAAAAAAAAATAATGACTTTTGCTTAACATTTGTAAACAATACTGTTTGGCACTATTCCAAACGTACAAAGTCATTTTATAATGCACATACTTGCATTTCAAATCACGTATCACATTTTTTAAACCACTTTTTTAAAAAAAAACAAGGATTTTTGACACGAAAATGCTTATTTAAAATATTATTATATTTATCAGAAACAATATAAATATATAATACTAGCTGTGTGGTCCCGTGCTGCTGGGGACCCGTTGAAGGAAATCTATCAGTTCTGTGTTACAAAAACGCGGAATTTCTTCGGATTAATTGTTGTTTGTGATCAGCTTCCTATGTTCTGTAACAGATCCATGTTTTCGTTCATTTTGTAATAGAGCGCTCGGTTATATTCCAGTCGATGCTGTTTTTGCAGCAGTGATGCCCTAGCTCAATTGGCAGCATATGTTCTATACTTAGCATCTATATTCGTTCATCTCTTTGGCGGCATATTAGCAAATTTCGAAATGATTAGAAATTTTTCAGTGAATTTCAATAATTTTCAGCGAATCTACAATTGAGGCTGCAAGTGATGAAGTCAAATTGAGTCGAAATAATCCATTGCTATGCTAGATTTTATGTATATTTTGACTCATTCTCATTAATTGAAGTTAGATTCAGAATTTTAATTAATGCAGCTAGAAAAATTTAACCATTTAAAATTTTGTAAACATAGAAATAATATCAGCCTGGGGGATATAGTGCAACGCTAGCCTCTGTTTTAAAAATAATCATAAAAATATACTATACCAAGTTCTTAATTTTTGTTTTAAAATTTAAAAAAAAATCTGAATTAAGTGAAAAATTAACAGGCATTGAAACGATAGTGTTATCTACTAAATTGTTTGCCAACTGAAAAATTATCGCCATGTGACTTGGATATAACTTAATAATACCAATATTGGTCAATGCGGTGCAACACAACACACCTATGATATACGTATGTGTTTCACATTAGATGGACTTCTTGCATTTGATTTTGTAATGGACACACCCTGAATGAAAGATATAATAGATTTATTAAGTTGACCAAAATCCGACTGAAAACATCCCATAACGACACCAACGTATTAGTGTGAATTATGTTGTTAAACGAACTTTTAGATGTTAGATATTTATTACAACTGTAATACAGAAGATATTTACTAATGAAATGCAAAGGAATTTAACGAATTTATTTTGTTTAAATGTTATTTCTACTCATTAAATAAAATCAAAATATCAATACCCGCTGAACACAATATATCTTTGACGACAACACAAAATATAAACAAAAGCAGGATGAATTTTAATACCTAGAAAAACAAAACGATGCATAAAAAAATAATGCTTTAAAACTGTATAAGCGCAGAAGTTGTTAAAGGTATCGACTTCGACCGACAGTAAATATATTGAAATAGTAAAATAAAATTGGAACTGTTTATTGGACAGATGATTGTAATACATAAAAATAATCAGAAAAATTAGGGGGATTCAATAAAATAACTTTTGGTTTTATTTTGATGTAATACAAAAATATCGTTGCCATTCAAGAATTTTTTTTCGTGTCATTAAATTATAATGAAAGCAGCTTTTAATCTAATTTAAAAGTTGTTCTCAGCAACTAAAGCTTCTATTTACCAAATTTTGTATCTCTAGGTGCAAAATTGTGGATTTGTATATGGTTCAGACGTACAGACAACTTAGTTTCATACATAAAGATGTTTAAAATAAACATTGAAATATTAATTCTAAAGTAATATTCATTATTAAATTTTAAATTACTATTATTATTATTATTATTATTTTTTTTTAAGATGATGGAGGATGGGGAAAAAAATATACATATATATCTTTTTGATGTCTTAAAAAGGAAATGTTCTTTAACTATCCTTATTTGAACAGTTTTCTATATAAATAATTTTATGGCACCTAAATTGTAAAATTAAACAATTTTATAAATCGCATAAAATCACACAATAAAATCTAAAAATGAGAGTCATGAAGATACTAAAGATCCAAGTTTATCTCAAATTCAGTATAATTGTTAACGCATCAGACTACCACACTAGTGTGTCTCGGTTAGAATACGGGGTAAGACATGAATGTACTAAGTTAGGGGCAACGATGGCCCTCCCAATGGATCCCTTTCACAAGTGGTCATCTCTAATATTTTTTCTCGGAAAATGTGTTTAATTGAATGAAAATTATTGTGTATTGCTACAATGCACTTTAAACTTTTATAATTTTGATCTCGGCACTAAGTATTAACCATTCTTTTCGTTATTTAAGTAGAATGTATGACGTCTTTCAATATTATAATTACTCCAGATATTTTGTTTTAGATAAAAAAAAATGTCCTAAAATCTACTTTTTGTTTCCAACTCTCAGCAAATGTTACAATTGATTAAAAAAGAAATCTTCTTATCATATTTTCCTAACTTCTGCGAAGAAAAATTTTCTTTTTCTCTTTTTTTTAATTCATATACATTAGGGTGCATGGAAAAAAGTTTTTGGAAAATTCAAAATTTCAAGTAGATAAACAATTGCCACTATGTTCGTATATTTACCAAAATAATTTTTAGTTCAATTGAAAAATAATTAGGTCTCCCGGAATGGACCTGAAAATTGATGGTTTTTTTGACAAAAACTAAGACTTTTAATTTTTTTTTGTAAATGCATAAATATAAAGCAAATTTTTATTTTCAAAAATAAAAATATAAAGTTCAGAATATTGATTAACAGTAATAAAAAATTATATCTGCCACTTAACATTTACGTCTCCCAGAATATACATGAAAACCTTAATTTAAAAAAAAAAATATATATATATAAATATTTTTCAGTTTTCAGACCAGGAATATCATTTTATGAAACGGCGTTTGCAAAACTCAAGTGTTAAGTCATATAATTTCTGCACGACGAGGCTCCAACCAGCAGAGACTCTAGGTTTGAGACCTGAAGGTAACGTCATTGAGAATGATTCATTGTCACTGAGTTCGAGTGTTCGAGTGATGAAAGTGTACGTGATAGTAAAATACTTTTTCCAGGGAAAAGCTAGAAAGTTAAATTATTTCAGTGAAACAAGGGTTGCCAGAAAATCTACTATCTTTTTCTAGAAAATGTGGCCGTAGAGGCACTCCTATTAGAGTAGAAGTTCAATTAGCAAGTGCTCTTTTGATGGATTTCAATGTTGTTACACTAGAAAACCAGGCAGTGGTAATAGATAAATCAAAGGAGGGTAAAATACCATTAAGTGATTAGTTCAACTATTTTTCACTCGATTTATATAATTGAATGTATGAAGCAGCAAGTATAGAAATTGTGAATAGTAAATATGGTCACATAAATAAACGAGAATAACATGTATATTTGGTATAAGAACTATATTCAACATATTTTTGACAAGCAACTACAGAATGGTGGCTCCTGATGAAATCATCATTGCAATTTATGAAAGAAAGCTGTATTAATGAGAAAAATATTCAAGGTCTTGGTTCTGATGGTACTGCATGAAATGCTGAAGTCTCTAATTGATCAATTTCATTATTCGAAAATACTTTAAAATAACTAGTACAAGCAGCCGTTTGTTTACTTCATTTAAGCAAATTGCTTCTTAGGAAAGTTATGATTACCATCGATGGTCCACTTTCTTTTACTGTCCAATAGGAAAACGTTTAACAAGTTGTCGAGATTTACCAGTTGTTGAATGCAATAACATAGAAAGTGTTTTTCCAGAAGTAAATTTTAAAAAGTTGAACACCGACCAGATATATTAGAAAATATGTCAGGCTGAAAATGTCTCTAAAATTTATCATCACTCAAATGCCTCTAAGTTTTAGAAAGGAGGAACCCTGGAAACATCTCCCATTCAAGATAACTGAAAATGGCAAATCGAATTTCAAGTTTATATATTGTATCACTTTATCCAACCTCTCAGTTTAAAAAAATAGTTGAATTTGTAATACAAATTTTTACTCCCTTACGGTTTATAATTTAATATCATGTAATGATGATACAATGTTCCGTCCAGAGCTACAATCTGGAGTTGCATGTCCAAAATAAGTTGAATATAGTTCTTATATCAAAGATACATACATGTTCTTCTCGTTTATTTATGTCACCACATTTACTGCCTACAATTTATATACTTATTGCTTCATCCTTTTGATTATATAAATAGAGAGAAAAATAGATGAACTAATACCTTGATGGTATTTTACCCTTTAACGAAAAACATTCAATTTGTCTTTTTCCACTGCCTGGTTTTCTAGTTTTACAACATTTAAATTTTGCAAAAGAGCACTTGCTAATTGAGCTTCTACTTTAATAGAAATATCTCTACGGTCACATTCTTTAGAAAAAGAAAGTGGATTTTCTGGGTAGACCTTGTTTTACTGGTATAATTGAACTTTCTGGTTTTTCCCTGGAAGAAACATTTTAATTTGAAGTACACTTTCATTACTCGAACTCTGAAATTGAATCATTTTCAATAACATTATCTTCAGGTTTTAAACTTAGAGTCTTTGTTGGTTGGAGACTCCAAGGTCGTGCAGAAGTGACATGACTTAACACTTGAGTTTAGTAAACGCCATTTCAGAAAATGATATTCCTGGTATTTAAGACTGGTGTTCTACTATACCTAGACAATAATATAAAATAAATAATAAAAAAAAAATGGTTTGAAAATGGAAAAATATCCGTATTTTGTAAAAAAAAAAATTGAGTTTTCATGTAGATTCCGGGAGACTTAAATGCTAAATGGCAGATAAATTTTTTATTACTGTAAATTAATATTCTAAACTTTACATTTTTATTCTTGAAAATAAAAATTGTCTTGATATTTATGTTTTTAAAATAGAATGAAAAATCTGCGTTTTTGTAAAAAAAACCATCAAACTTCAGGTCCATTCTGAGAGACCTAAATATGTTTTAATTGAACTAACTATTTTTGGTAAACATGTGAGCATAGTGGCAAACTTTTTATCAACTTCAAATTTTGAATTTCCAAAAACAGTTTTTTTCAATACGCCCTAATATACATTCATCAACAACAAATAGAAACTGTGCCTTTCTTCTCAAAACTTAATATCAATTTTAATCCTAACCACAACATTTACGCATCTTAGCTATAACTCGGAAATAATAATAATAATTATAAAAAAAAACTCTTCCAGACCAAAATCTCACACACGGTAAGTGCCAAGCCATCCGACAAGTGAGAGTCAGTGGTGGGACCCACCATTTGATCCGGCAATTCTGTCTTCTCGCAAAAAGACGCGCGGTGTCGGTTTCGGCGCCTATCCCCATTTGCCAGTCCCCTGATTGAAAAGAAAAGAGAAACTTTGCTCCTCTTTCTTTCTCTAAAGAGAAAGAAGGGGACAGTGAAAGAAAGAATAAAGATAGGGAATGAAATCAAAACAAAAGTAAAGAAAATATCGATTTGGCGATAAGGCCGTAAGTGCTCTGGGACCACATGGGGTGGTAGGGGGAGGGTCCCTCGCAGCGCCATCTATTTCGAAGACTTTTCTAGCTGTGACAAGGGTTGCCAATGCCAAGATTTAGTCGCCAAAGTGGGGAAAGTGTTTTGGAAGAGGATCGCTTTAGGGTGGGGGTGGGGGATGTTTCAAGATCCATTAACTGGCGGTGACACTTTTTGCGGGAAAACATCCTTTTTCGTGGGATACTGTTATTAACAGGTTTTCCTTAAAACAATGTTAGTAGGAAAAAAGTTATGCTGAAAAGAAACTTTTTAGGAAGAACTCTACTGAAAAGAGGTTTCTCTCATCTGATATAATAAAATTTTACGCGCAGGATATTTAATAACTAACTACATTTTTGTATCCTCACTTTGTTTTAACTTTCAATTTTAATTGTAGTTTTAAATTAATTTTTCCATAATTTTTAATAAATTTGTAAGAAATAATATTTTTTTTTTCTGTTATGTTTCGGGTGAGTATCAAAGCAAAAGAATAAACAACTTTGAAAAGGTTAGAATTATAAAAATTTTGGGATGATGGTAAATCAGTACACATTTAAAGCATTCGCTTGTTTAATAGAATAAAATATTACCATAAGGTACAGTTTTATACATAATACAATAATTTTTTTTTTTTAGAACATATTTGCTTCTCAACTAATTATTTTGTGAAATGTTTATAGAATTGTTTGATATGGATTTGTAAATGAGAAATTAATAATTAGGCTTAATGATGTAATGAATGCGAAGAATAAAGACAAATTGTCTCAGAAAGATGATATATTTAAGAGTGACATCAATTATTTTATATCTGAATCAAGTTTGACTATGAAGCGAGTAATACTATTTGTTTTTAAAGATTTGCAACGTAATCTTAATTAATTATAAGTTGAACATAATTATAAACAAATATAATTCAAGGATTAATGTATTTTTATGATTTTTTATTATCATTATTATTATTTAAAAACAATCATGTTTTATAAATACAATATATTTTTCAATCTTATGTCAAATTTCCTTAGCATGAATATCCGTTTTAGAAATATTTTGATACATATTATAGGTGGACTATTTAAAACTAGAGAAAAACCCGATTACATTACCTACATTATTTTCATATTAATTTATTAGACTAAAATTATGTGAAATTGAACCAACTGTCAGTAATATTCCTTACTTGAATATTCAAGTGTTTAAAGAAAAAAAATATTTAAAATTGCATTAATTTACAAATTTACCTTCATGGGTATAAATATTTTGTAAAGTTGATTCTTCCATATTACTGCACAAAATATTTGCTGGTTATATTATATGATTGTACATTTTTAGAAAAATTAACTTCGAATGTTGGCTATATATTTAAATTGGTTTTTATATAATAAGTTACCCATGAACTAAAAGGTTCATATATGTCTTGATTGTAACTTTTTAAGTATTTATTTTTTTAATAGATCATACAAAAGTTATATCTTTCAAATAATCCTATAACAGGAATATCTTAAGAGACCTACAGAATGTGTTTGCAAAAGTGTACAATTTATCTAAATACAAGTCAATTTACCTAAGCATTCAAAGTGTTTATTTTTTTATCTTTAATTTTTAGGTCTTATAAAAATCATCATACGATTTACGTTCAATATTATACTTTGAAAAATCTTTATTAAAATGTAAATATAGCTATTAACATTGCTAGTGTTCACTGAATTAGTTGAATTATTAGAAATTTGCTTTTAAAGTTATAATATTATTATTTAGGTTATAATTAAGTAAATAAATTATTAATTAATAATTAACTTGTAAATTCATAAGTAAGTTAGTTATAACCAAAGGGGAAATCAGTTTAAATGTCAATTATGTAAATATTAAAATACATGTAAACATTTAAGAAGCCTACTTTAGAAACGTTTTTAAGAAAATATTCTTAATTTAGTTGAAGATAGCCATATCTGTCACATATTTAACTTACCAGAAATGAATTATTTTATAAATTCAATAGTCAATTACAAATACATTTAGTCTGTTTGAAAACTTGTATCTCACACTGAAGATAGATCTAATGATGAGAATCATAATTTCAATATAGTTTCCCTAGACACAACTCACATATTTTAAGTAAAACTCCTCGTCAAACAATTTAATTTAAAAGGAAGCTTCAATAGTTCTAAAAATATCAGGATCAGTTGTATTGTCATTTCTTTATTAATTTTGTACTTCTTTTAATAATTAAATTAATCCTTTTCGTATTATTAATTTCATTATTAGATTTAACTATAAAAAAAAAAAAAATTAATCATAAATTGGCAGCCACTTGGGCTTTTAATTTTAAGAGTATTTTTATTTTTATTATTTGCATTCGAAATTTAAATGTAAATTAATTTTTAATCACTTGCATTTATTTTGACGTGAATAAATCTTTGTAATTTGAATATAAAACGGATCATCATATTACTAAAGAATATATACATTTAAATGTCAAGTAAATTATTTAAATTACATCCCTGAAACTTTATTACTATGTATTACTATGTATTTATTTGTCTACTAAATTTGGGTTGAAAGTTTTTTGGATGGTTGAAGGCATTTTAACACGCTTTTATTAGCTTCACCTGTATGCTTGTAACCGACTCTTTTGGGATCGATTTTGCCCTACTTTGAGCGATCAGATTTGATTCAAACTTTGCACACTTGTCAAAGACCGATGACCATACAATAATTCCATAAGTTTGTCGCTTTATCACAAGGATTAGCTAGTGTTGCCCTTGTACCGTTAAATTCCAACCAACCAGCCTTCTCCGCAATCGAACCCTGATGTGCCGTTACCCGTTATAATCCCAATAATCACAGAACCTGTCATCGACAATTGATAAGGCAGACATTTGAAAGATTTGTAGTGGGCACGACGGTTATACAAAGCGTGTTTTTTTAGTAGCATTATCCTTACCAGGATCTTCAGGATTAGTGATTTTTCATATTCAGAGACACGGTAGTGTTTTGTGCCAAGTAATACGGAGTGTATTAAGGCATACACATGACTTAAATTTGAGACAAGCATGTGACTATTGGCAGGAACAACTGGAGAGTTTTGTACACTTAACTACAAAAATTAACTAAAAAAAAATAAATTATAGTTTACAGAAAAAATATTTAATAGTTTAAAAAACTAAAAAATACGCTTTAATAGAAAACCAAACTAAAAAGTAGAAAATAATTAATAGTTTAAAAAACTAAAAAACACGCTTTAATAGAAAAGTGAACTAAAAAGTAGAAAATAATTTTAAATAAGTTTGAAATAAGAATAGAGTGATTAACAAGAAATATTTATTTTACCGTAAAAAAGCGTGGGGTGCTTGATATCAATTGTTGTAAATATTTAATGACAGATATTAGTAAAAGTAGAGCCATTATGAAAATATCTTAAAAAGCACCCCACGCTTTTTTACGATAAATATTTCTTGTTAATCACTCTATTCTTATTTCAAACTATTTTCTACTTTTTGGTTCACTTTTCTATTAAAACGTGTTTTTTAGTTTTTTAAACTATTAATTATTTTTCTAATGGCGGGCCCAAGTACTTACAGTCACTTGGCCACCACAACGCCAGTAGGATGGCTACTTGTGAAGAGGCACCTATTAGGAGGGCCATCGTTGCAACTAACTTAGGACATTCATGTCTTACATCCATGTCATTCCCCGGATTCGAACCAAGACCCACCAGCTTGATAGTCTGATGAGTTAACCACTATACTGCAAAGTGCGACGGATGGTTGAAGGTAAATTAATACATTTCTTGAACTTAAAAAATGAACATGAATAATATAGCATATGCACGGAAAAGATTTTTTTAAAAACTTTTTGAAAAATTTAAATAATTCTGATTCAAATAGTGTATAATACAAATGAAAATTATAATGAATTTTATAAAACAGTTTTCTTAAATATAATCATTTATAAGTTCAAAAGATTTTCACTTTGAATAAATTACTTCAATGACACTTATTAAAAATTCCAAATTTGAACCGAATACAAAAAATTATATTTGTATTCTTTATTGCACATTTAAAGTTTATAAGAAAATATTTATCAATTTGAGTGATACTCTAATTAATTATGATATTTCATTTTTAAAAAATGTATACCTGATTTAAGGTCAATTGAATTGGAGTGATGATTCGCGTATTACGTTTTTTATACTTAGCATTATTCTTATAGGTGAAAGTAATTTGTTAAAAAATTTAAGAAGGGAATTACACAAGGGAAAATAACTTTCACGAATAGAGTGAATTTTATAGGAGGGTGTGGGAGAGAGTTGAATATCTGCAAGAAAAAAACAAAAAAGAAAAAGAAAAAAAAAACACCCTACCGATTTGTTTAAAAAAAAGAATATATTTTACCGTCTAGGGACGGTACACTAAGTAAATAATCTTTTACAAATTACGGTTGTTAAAACATGACTTTTATAAATCAACAATTATCACTCTAAAGATATAGGTAAGTTTTTGATTATTATATTCCTCCGCATTTAAAAAAAAAACAAAAAAAAAAACACTTTATCAGATATTGATTTTTGGAAGTAAAATATCTACAATAAAAATTTAAATCATTGCTTCATAACTTGAATACTTTGACACCACTTCAGAGCAATGTACAAAGACAAGAAATTCTGACATACAAATTAAGTTCAAATATTTCAATTCAAATATTCATCAATTTATTGACAATTCTATTTCACTGTAATAAAACTATATTATATGAAAAACAATTAACAAATATATATATATAATTAATTAGGTCTTAAAGGGAATAACACAAATGTTCTTGCATAAAAACAATATATTTTAAGAAACACCTTTTACACACAAAAGAAGTTAAAAGATAAAAATTTTAGATATAAACATTACTCTAAAAATATAAACAAATTGTTGATAAGGAGAATCCTATTTCAGCGCATTGAAACGGTATGTAAGGAAGAGCAACTTTTACAGATTTACAGTGTTTTTTTTTTTTTTTTTTTTTTTTTTATTTTTTTTTTTTTTTATTTAAAACATCATCAAAGCGAAAATTCTGAAAGAGAATTTTATTTCACCGCTTAAGGACGATGTACAAGGGGAAGCAACTACAAGGACTTTTAATATATAAATTTAACAAATATATAAACATTACTTTTAAAATATAAACAATTTGTTTAGAGAGATAATTCTATTTCACTGCATTAAGACAATAAACAAGGAAAAACATCCCTTTCAAATTGTGCTATATTTTGCTAAGTTAAATATCTCCTGTATAAAGACATTAGCCATTTGTTCATAAGGAGTATTTCATTTCTACGCGTTAGAACAGTATTCAACAACAAAAAAAGAGGTTATTTTAGGTTGTTAAAATAAAAATCAAACTTTAAAAATTTACACTCTAAAAATATAAGCGATTTCTAGAGATGGATAATTCTATTTCTCTGCATAAAGAGAGAATACAAGGAAAAACAACTTTTAGAGATACAGAGTGGTTTTGAGGGAAGATTATTTAGCATGAAAATATAAACGTATTGTTGTTAAGAAATAGAATTAGGATTCATTTTAGATATCAGGATGATATTCACGGCAAAACAAATTTGAAAACATACACTTAAAATACGAATTCTAAGGTAAGTTTAATGCGGTTAGATATAATTACTAATAGTTAGCACTAAATATTGGGTTAAATAAGGAAACGAGTGAAGCCCAAGTCATCTAAAGTTGATCAAAGATTAAATAACCATATATAAACATTCTGCTATAAAAATGTCCGTTCACCCGAATAGCAGATGTTTCAATAAGAAGGTTTCGAGGAAAAGAATAGTATTATTTTGAGTGAATTCGATTTAAAAAGACTGATTTAGTACTTGTATTTACAAATATGAATACACTGCAATATCTTCAAAATTTATGTGCACAATTTTGAGCATGGGTTTTGTATTTGGTTAGCAGGAATTTCATATTTCAAAAAGTTAAAGCATTATGTAACATTTTTAACCTATTCAAAATTATTTGAAGGAATTTGCATCAAGTTAGAATCATCATTGCGAATTTAAATTTTTGGAATGTAAACATTTTAGAAAACATTTGATCTCGTGACAAAAACTCTTTTACTACTTTTAATATATTATTAAGATTTACAGAAAGAAATATATTCAGTCTCATAACTCCTATTGGATGTCTTAAGACTTAACTTGGAACTTAAGAATGACTAAAACATGATATTACGTGGTAAATACCAGTAAACTATAATGTTTTGGTGATAAAAGAGTTTTGGTGTTGGCCAATCATATGCACTTATAAATTTAGGAAGCTAACAAATATCTATCTACAGTGTAAAAATCTCATTAATTTAGTTGTTTTAATTTTGGGTAGTTTATGGAATTAATGAAACTAATTTGAGGTAAGTATCGTAAATATTTAATGTTTTTGACAGGATAAGATAAAAGATTTTAAATTAAAGAAAAATTAAAATAGGAT
This sequence comes from Linyphia triangularis, assembly GCA_963978545.1. NCBI lineage: Eukaryota > Metazoa > Arthropoda > Arachnida > Araneae > Linyphiidae > Linyphia > Linyphia triangularis. The sequence goes on along the minus strand of OZ021727.1, from coordinate 47,649,838 downwards.
TGAAAACGCATAAGTGTATAAACTAAGAAGGGAAAATGCTTATTCAATAATTATATTAGTGCATGTTTATTATTTTACTTTATATAAGCTCATGTAATTAAACTATGTATACAGAATGCAAGTAATTAAATATGTCAAGTATTATTGTCAACATTTTCTTTTTTATTGTAAATATTTGTCTTGCTTTTAGACAATTTGAAACTACTGCAATGTAGCAATACTTAAAATAATAACATGAAATTGATTGTAACTTTTTTTAGTATTTTAAGTAAGTATTATTTAGTTGAACATATTTCTGTTCGATATTTTTAGATTTCTTTATTATTGTATCTAGGAGAGGCTTGAAACTATCTTATATAAGAAATAATTAGAGGATAATATAATGCACATATTCACTGTGGGGTGTTGCGATAACTATACGATCTACTGAAAATATGAAGGACTGAATACTTCAAAGAATTGTGACATCCTAAAATATTTATACACAATTTTTAGATTGCGTTAATAGTTGCTTTTTCAAAGATTACAATTTGCAAAAAAAAAAAAAAAAATTAAAACATTAGTTTTTGGAAACTATAAATGAGATAAGATTTAAAATTGCCTCGCATATTTTAAAGATTGGGCTAGTCGTATTTTAATATGTCCTATGGAAAACAGTATTTGACTATCGCAAGCAAAGAAAAGAACTTAACATTTGTTAATCTTGAGGAACTAGTTTCTTACTTGCATAATCTGAGGAAAGAATATTGCCAATTTTTCAACTTGCGGCAAAATTAACACATTTTGCTTCCAAATAGACTTTTACAGATCCTCAATGGTCGTCTATTCCATCATAAAACTATATATTATAAAACAAAGTGTGATACTACTTCCTGAAAAATTAGTTAGTTACCAGTGAATGTTGCAATCAGACGATGTCTCTATCTATATGTCCAACAGAATGAAATATTGATTTCAATCACAATATACTTCCGAGTTGAATTTGCCAGCTTGCCGTCCATGTCTTAGTTCAATGAATTACATCTAGGGAATACCAATTTTCGGTTTTTTACTTATGGGTTTTCAAGATATCGACTACTTTTAATTATATAATTGCTACTTACTACTATTATTCATCTTGTATGTACAAAATTAAAAGTATATTTTATTTTATAAACTTATATCAAACTGTAGAAGTGATTTACAAATGTAAATCTAGTTTATAAATAAGTGGCACGCAATGTATGTATTCAACAACCATTTTCAGATACAATATGATTATTACAATTTAAAATAAAAGAGAATTGGAGTTCACTTTCAGAGAAAACACATTCATGGAAAAAAAAAAAACCTTAAAGGTAAAAGTTTTATATAGTTAAGAATTGAGAGTTAGTTTTTTTAAACAAAATACAATATCTAATTTGAGTAGAAAAAAAATACATCAAAGGAAAAAAAAAAAAAAAAACATAAAATAACATGAAATAAAAAAAAAAAAAAAAAAAACTCAAAACCAATTCTTCTATTTTAAAGATACTGAGTGCCCTAAAGTCTATGTCTCAACTATTTTTCCTCGTTTAAGAAGGTTCCGTATGTTACTCTGTATCAACAGTAAAGTTTAGGCTTTATCGTATTTCGAATAGTGTCTTAAATGTCCACTCGGAAATTGATGTCACACACAAACTCCGTGGACATCACGTAAGACAACCATTCACGAAAGTTTTTTTTCTTCAGAAATGTTTTCTAATTTCTTTATTTTTTATTTTTCTTTTGTAAAAAGGGCCAAAAATCACAAAACAAAAACAAAGATAAACAACTTCAAAGATCATAATCCAAATTTATTGATGAAAGTGAAAATTCATATCTTTAAATATTCTCTTAAACTAGCACTTTACTCATTGAATTTGTCTTGAATATAAATTACTGAATAACTTTTAATGCTTTTGTTGTTCTCTAACTTTCTTCATAAGAAGAATAAGGAAAATAAGGGGAATAACTTTTTTCGTGTCTAATTGAACCGTGTTATTCAACATCAACGTCTGCGATTATCACTTCATATTCAAGTTAAAAATACATCGAATCTTATTCAGGCAAAATAATTTTCAGTGCACAATTTATTGTATTTTCTAAAATTCCATAAAAGTAGAAGTAGTGGTATACATTACCAAATAAGAAAACGGTAAAAAGAAAAAAATTCCGGCATCTTCAAAAAATTTTAAATAAAAATTCTAACAATCTAAGCTGATTCCCTACTTTCAACTTTTTCGGGGAAATTGTAAACAACTGACTAAATGTTGTTGTACTTATTTGAATATTTTTCCTATACCGTTATTTTGTACACAAAAAGGTCAAATATCGTGGTCAAATGACTTAAGAAGTATTAGACAAAAATTCACTAAACGGAAATAACAAATATAATATTTTTTACATCTGATAATATTACAAAAGGTGCTGGTATCACAACTTAAATATTTTGATGGAATTCATTTAAATCTGAGTATATACTACGTATAATCGTAATTGTGAAAATTCGAAAGATGGGACAAAAGTTTCTGCTTCTTTTCAAATACTTTACGTACAATAATTGCTTTAACTTGACAAATTAAATCAATGGTCATAATACAATCAATTCTTGTTTGATATTATATAAAAGAAAATTATTCCTAATAATGACAACGTAAAGTTCTGGATGTCTGAATCAAATATCCCTAATTTCAAGAGAATTAAAAAAAATCGATTAACGATACGTTTGCAGTATTTGGTAAAATTGGCTGCTGAATTCTCAGATTTTGAAGACAATTTTTATTTTGGCCTACGTTAATCCATCCCAGGGTTCCGAACGCGTTATTCCACTGGATGTTTACTTTTGAGTCTGTATAAAAGGCAGAGTACTCAAAGAACTTCTTGAGAAGACCTTCGCCTCAATAACTCCTACTATTGGCACTACGACTACGGAAATGCTTCAGCGAAAATGACTGAACTGGACTACTGGCCTTAAATCTTCAGAACTACTACTCTTTCTATAAATTTTTTTAGTCTTGTAATCTAATTTTACATTTTTCATGTTCTTTAACTTTCTGTCAAGTATAATAACCTTTCCAAATTAGGGACATTTGTTTCGGATCCCTGTATAATATACAAAGTAGAAATTTTAAAAAATAGATAATATTCTTAAAGCAATATTTTTTTATTCAACTCCACTTCCATGCTAATATTCATTGATCAAAATTTAATAAGTATTTAAAAAAACGCAAGCTTATGTTAATATAAACCTGAAAATCAGTTTAATATAAGACAAAAGGCTGAGTTCGTTTGAATTTAACACGCCTGAACAAGAGCGTACCAATCAGATTACAGGGAAACACTTGTCGCTGGCCATATTTTTCTTTACAGCCATTGACGATAAATCGCCAAATCATGGCAACCCGGGTAGTTTCCGAGTTTCTCTGCGATAGCCAATAAATGGCCGTGGGATGGGAACACCGAGAGCAGACGACATCGAGCGGGAAGAATGAGTCTGTATCGCCTGCAGATGTTCGAATGTTCGACGGGTTTCATGCGATGCCGTTCAAGCCGGCACCTGTTTGTCATCTGAGCATCATCGGAAAAAGTGAACTGTCAATAACTTTTCAGCCAATCGAACTCCTTTTTTTCAAACTGAAAGCATTGTGAAATATGGATTATCGAATCAAACATTTAACTTTGTTCACCAAAGTTCAAGTGTTGGTCCTGTGTGGTGCAATCTTCACTTTGGGCTCTGAGGGTATACTACCTAAAGGTAAGATTCGATATTTGGAATTATGGGAGTTTTTCAGAACTTTTTGATCTCGTGAAAATTTTCTTAAAATGAATTTTAATACAATGAGAAAACCTTAAAAATAAATAATAAAAAGAAAACTAGAAAAAATTGGTGATTTTATTCTCAGAAAATAATTTTTTTTAAAAAAGAAAAAGATTTTAAAAGTTTGGTGTAATTTAGTAGCTGAAAACGAAATTCGTTTGTTTTGCTTAGTTAAAAGTTTTGCTTAGTTTAAAATGTCCAAAAGACCGAAACAAAACTAAAAGATATTTCGATACTTTGCATTTACGCTATTTGAATAATAAATACTATTTAGGTTTTCATAACAAATTTGAAGATATTTTATATTTTTACTAATTGTATATACTACAAAAAGTAAAATTTTTATTATTTTTTAACTGTTTGAAAAGAAAAAAAAAAGAAAGAAAAAAAAAAAAAAAAAAAAGTTAAATATTTTTGCCACTGTTGGTGAAAATTTCCTTTTTAATGGTTTTATTAAATTTACTAAATTATATATTTCATTTCACCTAAGAAAATATATTAGAAATTGATAGTATTTTCTTAAATAATTTACTTTGAAGATGTGTAACACGATTTGTTTTTAAACATTAGAATTTGAATAATTACGTTATAAAATTATACTCTATTATATTTTAGTATGTTTAAGTATAACATTAATAAAATAAGTTTAGACCATTTCCTCAATAAAAAAAATACCCACTTTTTTTTAATTTGAAAAAAATTTGAAAAAACCATTAAATTTAGTCAACCATTTTATATTCATCGCATTCTCCAAACAGGACTATCCATAGACCAAAAGCCAATAAAATAAATACTGCATATGGTAACTAGCAAATCTAATTATCAAATGGAATAGGTTTTTCTAAAGAAAAATTCAGTAATCTAAAATTTAAGCGTTCGTTAGATAAACATGGAAAGTAAATATAATAAATAATCAATATCATGAACTATTATTGGGCAAATATTTTGGTTTTATGTTTATAATACGTTAGAGCGATTAAAATTAAATGAAATCTAAATTGTTTTGAACGTCTAGCTGTATCGTAGGATAATTTAATAGTTTTTTTAAAAAAAACATTAGTTTTGGACAACATGAATACGGATATTCCAAAGTATTTAAAATTTTACACATTAACGCAAAATTTAATATTAGATCACAATAGTTCCTGTTAACAAAATTTTATTTTGAGAGAAGAAATAATTTCTACATTCAAAAATAAACCTGAAAATTTACGCCAGCATGGAAACTACTTAAATTACCACTAAAATGTGTATGCTCTCTCTTAACATATTGCATTATATTTATTGGAATTATTAAGAAATTTTAAATAGTTCTTCTATTAGAAAAAGCATGTATACATTATAACATACTTTTCAGCATAAAAATAAAATAATAAATATTTTTTCATAATTTTAGATTTAATAATTTATTTAATAAAAAGTTGTTAGACGATATAGTGAATCTCACCATACATTTTTTAAAACATACATCTTACATGCTTTAAAACGAAATTTCAGAAACGTATCTTGAGAGAGAAAGTGTTTCTTCAATAAATTCTCTTGCTTTAAATGGCCTTGAAGGGCATCTTAGTTTAGCCATTTGATACAGAACTAAATTTAAAATTGATTTTTAAATATTAGGGAGAGATCAAGTTACCTTAAAAAGTATATATAAAATGAATCAATGTTTAAAATGCCTTCACTTTTACACTGATATTTAAAAAAATGATTTTAGAATTAAACATAGCATTATATATAAATAACACTTGATTAAGTAAATATAAATTTAAACATAGGATTATATATAAATTACACAGGAATTTATTAAAATAAGTGTACACATTTGAAAGAAATTTAATCAAAATTGCAATGAAATGAAATAAAATTACAACAAAACATCGTGTGTTTCGTGCCTAATCATGACCATATAACTTTAATTTTAAGACATCTAGGCAGGAAAAGTGGAAGGAAATCAAAAAAGGTATATGATTAGAGATACTTTTAAGGAAACGCATTATGTTCAGCAAAATATCTTACGAATTTCGTAACCAAATCACATATTTTTTTACTTTAAGTGTTTCAAATGGATAACCGGTTAATAAAACAAACATTAATTGAAAATATTCTATGCGTTTTTTACCTTAAGAGAATGAAATACTAAAAATAGTATGTTTAGCTATCTACGCCTGCTTTTAAAAATATAGATTTCAGCAATAGTTATTTAGTTTCACTAAAAAATTTTTAAAACTGTGTCTTCTCTTCTTATGTGAATTAATATAAGTAGGAGCTATGATGCTTTTTGACTTAACAGTTGTAAATCTATATCATAAGTAGCAAAGTCCAAGGATTTATATTCTTAGTTTTTCGAAGTGAATTTGGGATATTTCATTGAATCTAACTCCTTTTATGAATCATTTTCCGAGAAAGAAGTTATTTCCCCTCTGTCTTCGGATTTGGTTGTATTCAGATTATCTGGCGCCGTCAGCAACACGAGGGCTATAATGCGCCGAAACATTTCGTCATTTAACAAACCAACATACATTTACAAACACCCATGCCTACACGGGACTCGAACCCGCAACCTCGCGGTCTAGAAGCCAGCACGCTAACCACTATACCGTTTGGTCGGCCTCTGTCTTCGGAATACATAATTATTTTTCCTTTGGAGCAAGTAATCAAGCAAATTTAACTAATATAGAAAAGTATATAGTATAAATAACATAATTTGGAATCCAATTTAATAAGTTTTCTGTTTTAATTTAATGTATTGGAAAGCATGGCAATAACTTCCCATACATCTTCCAAACAAGTTGAAGTATAACCCATTGTATTCATTAATAATTTTTCTGCATGGTAACCAATTCAAAATTTAGAAAACTTAGCTTCATTGCACCGTATCAATAGGTCTCGGTAAAGCTTCCAACTATTTTTCTTAAAAGAAAATTAAATAATAGTGTCGTGATCTTTAGTGTGATTTGGTAAAAGGCGTTGGACCGTAAGATGTTAGAGTATTAAATTAACAACATCAGATAAACCAAAGTTAAAATACTTCATAATTTTAAATTTCAAACCAAAATAACCAGGCCGGCATAATCAATCTACTAGTTTATTCAATATACACTATAAACGCACAGATTAAATTCCTCAAATGACAGTAACACAAGTTTACTGTCATGCATCCAAGTATTAAAATTAAAATGAAATAAAAGGTAAAAATTCTCCAAATAGGCAAATATTCAATAAATACTAAAATATGCAATTAAATTCAGGCATTGTTATAGTTACTTAAATCGAAGCAGGCCGAGAATAGAGGAAGAAAGGTAATTAACTCACATGGAATTTCAGGGGTAAGCGATCGGCAGTGGGTCATCTTCTCTCTCTCTTAAGAACCCTTCTCCTCCAAAAAACCACCGTCTTCACTCCTACACACAGGCAAAACGTCTCTCCGTTTCCCTCGATCTCAACTTTCTCCAGACCTTTCTGACCCCCGTCACATCTTTTAATTGGTTGACTAACACAGCTTTACTTGGGGGGATGTGTAATAGTTGCTGTTGTTTAACCCCCCATGCAAATCGTAGGAAATGTCAGATTACATCATGACATTATCACCCCACCTTTAATTTTTTTTAAAGAAACCTTCCTTCCTCACCTCTTGCCAAACAAAATATCGCTCATATACAAGTAACCAATATAAAAGCACAATGTACGAGAATCATAAAAAAATTATTTTTGATTAAAAGAAAAAACAATGCAGGAAATAAGAAAATAGCATATGTAGTGTTATATACCATATGATTTGGCATTTTATAGCAAACAAGATCTGTGTACCTATTTAATCACTTAAAGAGAAAAAAAACACTTCACAAAATATACCTTAAATATATAAGTAAGGATATAAAAAATTATTTACGGGAAATTAAAAGTTATTTTAAAAGTTCAAATAACCATCAGTTCCTAAAAATTGTCTGAAATGTTTGTATGAAATATAAAGTTTCATTACTTCTTCCATTGAGTCAGTAAGTAAAAGTTATTACCCACATGTGTCAATCTACAGTGTGGTTGAAAAATGTAACTACATCTTATTTTTACCGTTTAGGTAGTTTCCACGAATATCCGATGCCGCACTCAGTCATAAGTAGGTGATTCAGTCATCAGTAGGTACGGATTCTCGAGTCAATGATAAAGTTCTTGTCTTTTTACATTGCTCCTCCTCCTGTGTTAGTCCACTTGAGGTTTTATCCATTTGGCATGGATGGTACGCCCTTTTCCTTTCAGTATGTGAAGTCGTTCCGTCCCTTGGTTTCGCTGCCTGGGATCCGACGTGTTGACATAGGTACATCTTGACCAAGAAGGCAGGGCTACCGTGCCAGTCGAGGTGAAGATTTGGCGATTGGCTTTCTTCCTTCGGATTGTTGGCACACCGCTGTGCAATCTCTGTGACGTATTGATGATCCCCTCTGTGGGCAGTGACGCTTAATCGGCGACCAGCTGTTGCCTTTAAAACGAGTCTTACTAAGTTGCTCCCTCCATGATGTCATTCGTATGGTCATTCTGTGGGAGTGGCCTGCCGGTGGTGATGTCACCCTTTTGCGTTGCTTCCGTGGTCCTGGTGTTGGTCCTTGTTGTCATATCTTTTCTGGATTTCCGTCCCTCTCTCGATGTGGTCTGTGACTGCTATTCACTGAGACTCCTCAGGTGTTTTAGATTTGGTGTGGTTTGTGATTTCCATCACCAATCTTTTAACTGCGATGATCTCGCTGCTCGTCTGAACTGGCTGCTTTTAAGTGATTTTGAAAATCGTTCCCTCTCTGTTGAACTCTATCCTTGAGCCAAGCATCAAGACATCAAATATAACACACAATTTCTGTCCAGCAGAAGTTGCAATAATTTCTGATATCAAAAGTGGAATGTTGTACACCAATCCACCCTTCAGCAAAACTAAAGTCTAGAATCCACTAGTTTTTATGAAAGAAGATCTACAGCAAGTAGAAAAACCATCTTCCCCACTTCTCAGCCAAACTTAAATTAAATCAATGCCATAATTAATCCTAAATGTGAACAAAACGCTCACTTCAAATATAAATTACAAGTACCTCAGATAAAAAAAAATCTTAATAGTTTTTACATTAATTCTAATAGAATCCTTAATGTCTTAAAACTCATAGTTTTTACGTTAATTAAATGAAATCAAAAGTACTTCCTACACACCCTAAGCAGTAACAAAATCCAAACTCAAAATTCCTGTCTTTTAACAAAATAAATTTCCTAAATTTTGATCCATTAAATGAAAAAATGGTTCACAAAACCCCCAAAGAAAAAAAAAAACCATCAAAGTTTTTCTCTGTCAAGAACCCCCAGCCAAAATGTTTATCTCGCAACCTATCCATTTCTATAGCGGCCGAAAACAAATTTCGCCCCCACGTATCATTAAAATTTATTCTCCGATATCCTCTCTCTCTCCGACATCCAACATTTCTTTCACCGCGCACGGTCTACAAAATAAATCCCCCTTTTTGCCTCGACAAAACAAACAAAACAACAACAAAAAAGAAACCCACTCGCCTCCGAGACGAGAAGGAGAAAAAAAAAAAATCACCCACCTCGGATCTCGTTTCAATACTCCGACCCCGAGTCGTTTTCAAAACCAACATAGCGGCCTAGAAGTGACGCCCCCCCCCCTGCCAAAACCAGTTGGGGCGACTCTTCAGGGTCAAAGGTGTATCCGTTAGTGATATGTTAGCCCAGGAAACGCCAACTTTATCTACAGCACATGTTTAGTCGGAGATAACGACAGAGATTCACAGGACCCTTAAAAACCAAATAAAGCAGTAAATATCCGAAACTGGACAACCCCTATGGATTTGACTTCAAGCCCAGTGTCCCACAAGTATCAAGTTAACCCTTATTTCACTATGTCTGTTTACAAACGAACTTTCCTGCTAGCTTTCACTCTTCTCCCACCTGATTATCGGCAAACGTTCTTGTTTACAACGCTACTTCCTGTGTCTCAAATTGTAATGAATGGATGGGCGTGTTGTCCCAGCAAGCGGTGTATAGTTGTCCTGAAGCTTAGATAATCTATGATCAGCTAGTTTGAGCCGGCTTATATGCACTGTACGCTCTTGAAATGGATCAGCGTCTAATTTAATATTAAGTAAATTTGGTGATCTCTCAGAAATAACAGTATAGGGACCCAAGAATCGCTTTTGAAATCTCCCAGGATTCTTAAAAAATACCTTATCACCCAATTTAATCTGTCTCTTGACTGATTTAAATTTAGCATAATTTTGCTGAATAATCTGTTGTTTTTCAATGTTATGATAAGCATTTTGCCTGCAGGTTTCCAAGATTTGTATCCTATTCTCAAACCAGTGTGGCAAGTTCAACCAGTCGACGTTATCTTTAACTGTTGTACAGCCCATAGCTTGAAATATAGGCTTCATTTCTCTACCGAAAAACAGTTCATTTGGTGTATATTGTAATACTGAATGCTTAACGTTATTATACCAATTTTTATGAAGATTTATCGCAATTTCTAAGTCCATACCAGATTCTTTCAATGCCAAAATTGTATTCTTTAATTCTGCATTAATTTTTTCAGATTTCCCATTTAGAGAGGGTGTCAGTGCGGGAATCTTAATTAATTTCACCCCCAGCTTTTCATTCAACTCTTTGAAACCGTTCGATATATAACAGCCTCCATTATCGCTAATGATCTGTTTAGGAGTGCCATAACTACATATATATCTCAACAAACACTCAGTAACCTGTTTAGCACCGATGTTTCCAATGGGATACAATTCAATATGACGTGAAAAATTATCGATGAATGTAATCACGTAATCGCCAGATTTCAAAGGTCCCAGAATATCAGTTGAAATTACTGAACCAATTTCTGTTGGAATAGGCGCTATGCCTTGTGGCAAAACTTTCTGATAACACCTTTTAATTCTGTTGCACGAATCACAACTTTTAATATAATTAACTATGTTTGCATATAAATTTTTCCAGTGATAAATTCTCCGCATGAGATCAAAAGTTTTTGCAATACCTAAGTGTGTGAAATGAGCTCTTTTTAAGGCATGACCCTGTAAATTCTGAGGTAAAACTATATTATCAAATAACTTAACATTTTGTTGCTCCTTAATTTTTCTTTTAAACATTAATAAACCCGTTCCATGGTCCAAAAAATAATTTTTAAATTTTCTCTTGGATCTTACATTTGTTCCCTTTAAAATATCCGAAATATGCTTTATTCCCTCATCTTTCTCTTGCTCTCTCCTAATGTTTTGATTATCTAATTCGTGCAAATCCTCACCTTGTATGTTATTGATCGTATGGGTGTTTTCTAGTAGCTCCTGTATGTTAGACTGTTGAATCTGACCTGAAAAAGAATTCGTGTCCCTCTGCTGTTCCCCATCTTGTAGGTCTTCCATGCTACGTGTGTCATTGGTTTGTAGTGTATCAAGTAAATCTTGTACATTTCTTTGCCCCTGGGCAAATATTTCCTTCACTCTCGTTTTATCGCTGTCAAATTTTACCCCAACATCTTGTATTTGTGTCCTAGATAAAAAGTCAGGCATCACGTTTTCGGTACCTTTTATATATTGGATATTAAAAGAATAATTTCCTAATTCAGTTAAAATTCTAATTATTTTATTAGAATTGTTTTTCAATTTTCCAAAGTACTCTAATGGTCGATGATCAGTGAGTATCGTGAAATGCGTGCAATACAGAAATTCATTAAAATGTAAGACTGATTTATAAATCGCCAAGAGTTCCAGATGTATTGCCGGAAGTTTCTGTTCATACTCATTGTTTTTCGTTGAAAAATAAGCTACCGGACAAAGCTTATTATTGTGATACTGAGCAAGTGTAGAACTCATATTCAACTTGGATGCGTCACTTTGCAAATAAAATTTTTCCCTAATTTTTATTTGTTTCAAAAATGGCCTACAAAAAAACTGTCTTTGCAAATCTTGAAAAGCATTTTCGTGTCTCGCTTCCCATTTAAATGGCACACCCTTCTTTGTGAGTTCTTCCAAGACTGTAGTGAATTGTGCATAATTTTTTATACACTCTCTATAAAAATTCGTTAACCCATTGAAGCGTCGAAGTTCCTTAATATTTTGTGGTCTAACAAATTTAGTGATCTTTTGTGTATTTGCCTCCGTTGGAGAAATACCCTGCTCTGAAATCTGATATCCCAAAAATGTCAAAGATGTCTTAAAAAATTTACACTTTTTTGCACTAAGTGTCAAATTGTTTTCTTTAATCCTCTCAAAGACTACTTTTAATTTATCCATCATTTCCTGGAAAGATCTCGAAGGTATTATTAAATCGTCAATAAAGTAATGAATGCCCAGTTGATCCAACCCTTCAAATACTTTATCCATAAGAGACTGAAATATCGCGCTAGAGTTTATCATTCCATATGGTAATCTTTGAAATACATAGCTACGATTCATGGCCATAAATCCCAACTTCTCACTGTGATCCCTAACTGAGAGCTGCCAAAATGCACTCATAAAATCAATACTCGAAAAATAGGTGTAGCCTGCTAGAGAAATTACCAGATCTTTGATTCTAGGTAAATTTTGTGTACTTTTTTGAATAGCCGTATTTATCAGACGCATATCGAGAGCAATACGACAATTGTTAGAATTATTTTCCCCGCTCTCAGATTTTTTCTTAATGAACAATAAAGGTGCTAAAAATTTCGTATTTGATTCTGTAATAATACCAGCTTCCAATAATGCATCAATTTCCTTCTTAGCTTCACCTCGCAATAAATGTGGAATGGGGTAAGGCTTACATGCCAAAGCATTATCATGTTTAAAATGTAATTCGGGTTTAATTAAATCTGTGTGCCCCAAAGTTTTGAAAGTTTTAGCAAATACCATATAATTTTCCTCAAGAAGTCCACTCATCTCATTTTTTTCGTTATCATTCAAATGGTCCAAATCAAAATCACTTAATTTAAATTCCTGATTTCTCAAACTAAGTACTTCATCTGAAGCCTGGATTAAATTAACACAAGTATTAACTTCACCCTCTGGTTCAAAATCACTATTTATGACACCTATTTTCATGTTTTTATTTAAATGTAAAATCCTGTCAGTGTTGTTATAAAGTAAAGTTTGAAATTCCTGACCCTTAATTGAATTAACTGACATCTGTACCTGCAAACCCTCTCTGTTGATATTCGGCATGAATAAAACTTCAGTAGCACTATGGTAAATGTTTTCTTTACATCTTAGATCAACAACAGAACACTCACCTGGCAGCATAATAGTCTTTTTGACCAAAGAAACGTTATGAATACCGTGTGTAAATCCACGGTCATCCTCTATCAATTCTACAGACGAATTATCAGGAAAGCCCAAAGAATTATTACGTAAGTCAATATTAATAGCATTTTCCTTAAAAAAATTTATCCCCAACAGTGCATCAAATTGTTTTGATAGCATACCATGACATACAAAAAAAACAGTTTTGAATTTCTTTGTCCCCAATTTAATATAAAGTTGTATGCAATTTCTGTATTGCAAAGTGGATCCCGTGATTGTTTTAATTGAAACGCAAGAAGCAATGTTTGTTGTTTTTACATGTTCTTTAATTCTATCAAATAGATCACCTGAAATTAAGTTCAAATTTGCTCCAGTATCAAGAATGGCTTTTAAATTTGTGTTCCCAATTGAAATCATTACTGTGGGCAAATAGGAGTTACCTTTAAATGTGGTATTTGGGTTATCAAGAGAATTAACACTAAACAACAATTTATCTTCAATATTATTAACTGTAGATTGTTCGCCATGGGTTATGTCTGTGTTTGCGCGCCCCCCGTTTCTTCTAAAAAAACCTGTTGTGAAGCTGACTGATTGGCTCCAAAACGTGAATTATTTCCTCTGTGTGTATTTGGATTCCGTGTATTATTTCCTCTAAAGTACCTGCCATTTTCAGTGTTTCCTCTCGTTAGTGATTGTTGTACGAATCTATTCTGATTGAATTGTTGGTTATTGTTCTGGAAATATCTCCCCCTGTTTTGATAGTTTCCACGTCTAGCATTGTATGAGCCTCTATCATAGCTATTTTGTCTAAACCGATTATTAGGGTTTTGGGATTGAGTTGCATTTATTATTTCTTTAATTTTCTCACAATTCGCTGATAAATGCCACGGACTGGCGCAAAAGATACAATCAATAACCATTCGCTGTTGGGTAGCATTTTGTAAAGTAATATTGTTGATATCATGTGTCTGACTTTGCTCCGGGTTTTGTATACTATTCACATTTTCACCTTCCGTTTGTAACGAATTTATTCGAAATTTTGTGACAGTATTGATTGCGACTTGAATGTTTTTTGCTATATCTACCGCCTGTTGGAAAGTCGTTGGGTTTGCTTTTAATACATCGCATTGTAGCTGCGGTAGTAATGATCCGATGAATTTTGAGAGTCTCATTTTATCGAGAATTTCTCTTGTACTTTCTGAAACAACATTCTGTGAGTTTCCCAAATATCTGTTTGACGCAACTACAAGCCTGTGCGCAAAAAGTTTAACATCTTCATTTTCTCTCTGATAACAATTAGCGAAGTCAATTTGTGATTCACCGATCCCCTTTTCTAGTTTAAAAAAATCCCTTAACTTAAGTGTGACGAATGCGTAGTCTGTAGAATTCGATAATTCTTGGTCTGAAATTAAGAACCTCAGTGCATTTCCCTTTAGCCTCGTTTTTAAAATAGTCAGACGCTCTCTATTATCCCAATTTGCAATATTTGCAACTTCCTCGAATTGTCTGAAAAAGTATTCTGTTTCTTCGTTATTTCCCTCGAAATACGTTGAGAGTAATGCCAATCCATTGATTCGACTACTCTCTGCCATAGTCGTTCCTGTGCTAACCGCCCGTCCTGAATTTTGACTTAATTCACTGTCATCTATATCGCTTGATCTATCCGTTCGATTAATTCTTCTAGAATTGCGTTTAAAAGTATGCGCACTCGATTTTTTGACTCTAACCATTTTTATTGACCTTACCAAAAACCCTCGATGATTTCCCTTTGAGTAATTGTGAACCACAATTCATTTTACGTTTCCACATTAATAGCGTATCTGAACAAACCGTAGATAGAAGACTGGATCAAGGCACCATAAATAATGTCGTGATCTTTAGTGTGATTTGGTAAAAGGCGTTGGACCGTAAGATGTTAGAGTATTAAATTAACAACATCAGATAAACCAAAGTTAAAATACTTCATAATTTTAAATTTCAAACCAAAATAACCAGGCCGGCATAATCAATCTACTAGTTTATTCAATATACACTATAAACGCACAGATTAAATTCCTCAAATGACAGTAACACAAGTTTACTGTCATGCATCCAAGTATTAAAATTAAAATGAAATAAAAGGTAAAAATTCTCCAAATAGGCAAATATTCAATAAATACTAAAATATGCAATTAAATTCAGGCATTGTTATAGTTACTTAAATCGAAGCAGGCCGAGAATAGAGGAAGAAAGGTAATTAACTCACATGGAATTTCAGGGGTAAGCGATCGGCAGTGGGTCATCTTCTCTCTCTCTTAAGAACCCTTCTCCTCCAAAAAACCACCGTCTTCACTCCTACACACAGGCAAAACGTCTCTCCGTTTCCCTCGATCTCAACTTTCTCCAGACCTTTCTGACCCCCGTCACATCTTTTAATTGGTTGACTAACACAGCTTTACTTGGGGGGATGTGTAATAGTTGCTGTTGTTTAACCCCCCATGCAAATCGTAGGAAATGTCAGATTACATCATGACAAATAGTTTATTTCATTGACTTTTGTTAAAAAGAAATGAAATTTTCATCAAACAGTTATCAGTCAAATATCAAATCATCATCCGAACTCCTGCTCAGGATCATATTTTTAAATTGCTATAAAACAATCTATTCAATTTCTATAAATTTATTTATTATATTTAATTGTGTTTTCTTTTATATTTTTAATTTGTTCTTTGTACTTCACATTTCTGTATCACTTATTTAAACAGTTAATTACAATGGAATGGATAATAGTTTTACAGTTCCCAGGACACTCCAGTTACTTGAACCAAAATTGTAATTTGGTGAATAATAATGGTTAAGTGTTGAACTTTCATTAATATATTGACTAGTTGATAAAGATAAAGAGTGAAACTACCTAATAGAAAACAATTTACACTTGATAAAAAGAAAGAAATCCGTGGGAGACGAAATTCCAACTCCAACTATTAAAAAGTTCTCCATTTCAAAGTTAATTTTTACTTTAAAAAATGGTGTTTTCCTCATGTGTTTCCAGATGCTGGTATAAAATCATTTAAGAATATCAACTGCTGCATCATCATTTGAAAATCAAGCCTTCTCATTAAAAACTACAAGTAATGATGCATAGTTCCTCAAGTTTCATTGTGGCTCTTTGGCCCTTCACCAGTAGCACAAATCTGCTAGCCCATATAGACTCAATATTTGGCAATCCCGATGTGGACATTTGTAGACTGGCCGTTGCTATGTATCTTGGCCAATCTCATCCATTGCTGGATAAAATATAATGGGAGTTTTAAAATAATTATGCAGAGCTTTAAAATTTGAAATACATTTTTGTAAGAATTTGTTAGAAAGGACGGAGGGGTAAATATATATATATATATTTTATAATATTGTGGTGACATGCATTTCCTTAGATCCATCGAACTTGCTACAAGAACCAAACTTAAAAGTTTTGGTTCGCAAATCATGGATTCTAAAAGTTTCAGTTCGTGAAATGCCCCCTCACCAATAGAGTCCCTGAACTGGAAGACGCAGACGGTTGAGGGCGGAGTTAACAAACACACGAACACAAACTTAAGAGAAAAAGGACACTTCTCTCCCGACTATGCCATAACCCAGAACTCATTCATTTTATCTTCTACATTTTAGTTAATCTTCTAATTATTTTAAATAAACGATGTAATTTTTATAGTAAGGTGTAATTCTTTCGTAAATATCCAAATACACACTTACTAAATATGGTGACCCTGTTGAATTTCCGAGCTATTTTCTGAGTTCTGTGGAAGTAAATGGATATCCCCGAGACGATTCAAGGACTGACGCTGAGACGATTCGATGCCTGACGCTATTCCCGCTGACCAAGCCTAGCAGCCAAGGGTGAGTGAGTTAGCCACATCATTCTTCGCTCCGCTGTTTCGTTATCTCCCCTCTTTCGGATTGTATTTCTAAACCCCTTGTAAAAGATTTTCGTGTTGTTTTTTTCTGTACCTCTTTTTGTATTTTGTTTTAAAAATGTCCCTCCCAAGCGGTTCACAAAGCGTATCGCAGAATGGAGCCCAAATCAACCGAATTGCATTGCGTTTGCCTAATTTTTGGCGCAGTAATGTTAAATTATGGATACGGCAATGTAAGTGTGCGTTCATTTTAAGCAATATAACTAGTGATGAAACTAAATACGCCGCACTAGTTTCTAGCATCGACGCTGAAACTTTATCCCTTGTATCTGAATTGATTTTGGCACCGCCGGCAAATGACAAATACAAGGCTTTATCCGATAGGTTAATAAACGAATTTACAGATTCTGAACATCAGAAAATAAAGAAATTATTAACTGATTTACAATTAGGTGATGATAAACCAAGTCAGCTTTTGAGAAAAATGAGAGAACTTTCTGGCGGTCAGTTACAAGAGGAATTTTTAAAGAACTTATGGTTACAACGTCTTCCGTCCCAAATACAAACTGTTATTTCCGTATCAACCGAAACTTTAGAAAACTTGGCTGCAATTGCTGACAAAGTAGCCGAAATTGCTACTCCAGTTTCTGCTGTGTACAACACAGCGGCGGTAAAAAATGTTTCTAATTATGATTTGATTGATAAACTTTCGAAACAGGTTGAGGAGTTATCGCTAGAGGTTTCTAGACTTTCAAGATCTCGTCAGAGAGACAATACCCCTAATCGCCGATTCAACCGATCGTCCTCACGTAATGGTGTAAATAATTCTGGAATATGTTACTACCATCGTAGATTTCGCGAAAAAGAGGTAAAATGTACCCACCCCTGTCAGTATGAATCACGCGATAATACTCCACAGGAAAACTAAATTCCATGGCCACAGTCGCGACTTGCGGTCATGAGAACTCCTTTTCAAATAAATGTCGCCTCTTTATTTATGACAAACATACAAACCAACGCTACTTAATAGATTCCGGAAGCGATTTGAGTTTAATCCCTAGACCTAAATTTAATTTCAATGCAAAACCTACAAAGTTGGAATATTTTGCTGCAAATGATTCTAAAATTAAAACTTATGATCAACAACTGCTGAAACTCGAATGTAACTTGCGTAGATCATTTCCTTGGAATTTTATTGTTGCCGACGTTGCTCAAGCTATAATTGGATCAGATTTTCTCAATCATTTTGGTTTAATCGCGGACATAAAAAACAAGCGTTTAATTGATCCTGTTACCAAAATTTCAACTAGAGGTGAACGTTTTGATTGTACGGATATGGAAATAAAAACGATCTCAACGTCAAGTAACGAGTTTAATGAAATTATGAAAGAATTTCCAGCACTCACACGTCCACGACCTTTTAATGAGTCCATTAAACACAACACTGTGCATTATATTGAAACTACAGGACCACCCGTGTGTGCTCGTGCACGTAAACTCAATCCAAAACAATCGGAAGTTGCATAACAAGAATTTCAATACATGCTTGATCAGGGCATTATTGTTCCGTCAAAATCGAACTGGAGTTCCCCATTACATTTGGTTCCAAAAAAAGAGGAAAATTCCTGGAGACCATGTGGAGATTATTGCGGTCTAAACAAACAGACAAAACCTGATAGATATTCCATCCCAAATTTAACGAGTTTCACCGACAATTTAAAAGGAAAAACGATATTTGGAAAACTCGACATTCAAAGAGCGTATAATCACATACCGATAAATCCTGATGATAGGCATAAAACCGCTATTACAACTAATTTTGGTTTATTCGATTTTTTTTTTATGCCGTTTGGACTTTGTAACTCAGCACAAACCTGGATGCGTTTTATTCACGAAGTTTTACGCGGTTTAGACTTCTCTTTTGTTTACTTAGATGACATTCTAATTGCATCGTCAGACGAAGCCTCGCATAAACTCCACATTAGAGAAATTCTAAAAAGACTCGATGATTACGGCTTAACCGTTAACGCCAGTAAATGTATGTTTGGATGTGAAGAACTTCCGTTTTTGGGTTATCTAGTTAATAAGGACGGAATGCGTCCTACAACTGAAAAGGTAGAATTGATATCTAATTTTAAACGACCTGTTACAGTACATGAGTTAAGAAATTTTTTGGGTATAATTAATTTTTACCGCAAGTTCCTACCTAACGCAGCTCAAATTCAAGCTCCTTTACACGAATTTTTGAAGAATTCAAAAAAGAATGATAAACGTGAAATTCAATGGACTGAAGAATCCATGGAAGCGTTTGAAAAATGCAAAATGCAGCTCACGAACATCACTCTACTTGATCATCCGTCTCATAACGCTGATTTAGCATTAATGGTAGACGCAAGTAATTTCGGCCTAGGTGCTAGTTTAAATGAAGTTACTAAAAATGGTTTTAAACCTTTAGGATTCTTTTCAAAAAAACTAAGCCTTGCCCAGAGTAAATATAGTGCTTTTGATCGTGAACTCTTAGGTGCATACTCCGCAGTTAAATACTTTAAACACATGATTGAAGGTCGAATTGTCATATTATATATTGATCATAAGCCTTTAACTTTTGCCTTTTATCAGAAAACAGAAAAAGCAAGTCCTCGTCAGTTAAGACATTTAGACTTAATATCCCAGTATACCACCGATATACGGTATATTAAAGGTTCAGAAAACATACCTGCCGACACTCTGTCGCACATATCTACTATA
Organism: Linyphia triangularis; assembly: GCA_963978545.1. Taxonomy (NCBI): domain Eukaryota; kingdom Metazoa; phylum Arthropoda; class Arachnida; order Araneae; family Linyphiidae; genus Linyphia; species Linyphia triangularis. The sequence goes on along the minus strand of OZ021727.1, from coordinate 47,630,111 downwards.
TATGTCCCTAATGCAATAAATTGCGAGGAGTTAGCTAAATTACAGTGGAGTGATAATGATTTAAAAGCACTGCTTACTTCACCTGACACAGAATTAAGGTTTAAAGAACTGACTCTGCCCGGTTCCACCGATGCTGTATACTGCGACATCTCTACGGGAAAAGTTCGACCCTATGTTCCAGAGCCGCTACGAAGAGATGTCTTCTCAGCTGTCCACAACTTGTCCCATCTTGGAATACGTGCCACATCGAAGATGGTTGGGCAGAAATTCGTCTGGCCTTCAATGCGTAAAGACTGCACCGCCTGGACCAGAACCTACATTCCATGCCAAAAATCCAAGGTTCAACGCCACACCTTCAGTGAACTTGGTACTTTCAAGCTCCCAGATGCACGATTCTCCCACGTCCACATCGACATCGTAGGCCCTCTTCCACCATTACAAGGTTTCGCCTACTGCCTGACGGCGATCGACAGATTCAGCCGTTGGCCGGAAGCCTACCCAATCGTCGACATGACTGCAGAGACCGTTGCAGCTACCATCATCAGAGAGTGGGTGCCACGATTTGGGATGCCGGGGATGATAACAACCGACCAAGGACGCCAGTTCGAGTCCAATCTCTTCCGACAGCTGGCCACCTGCCTGGGCATCACCAAGATCCGTACCACTGCCTTCCACCCGTCTCCAACCCGTCTTCCCTACCCAACGCTGGACTCAAGTGCTCCCTTTTGTGCTCCTTGGACTGTGCTCAGCTGTAAAGGAAGATTTACAGGCCACAGCTGCTGAGATGGTTTACGGTACCACCCTTCGTCTTCCGTGTGACTTCTTTCAAGAACCATCAGCCAACGATGCCCACGAATTTGTTCAGCGATTACAAAAGGTCATGCATGAACTTAAACCAGTACCTACTTCACGACACGGGAAGCACACCGTTTTTGTTCACAAAGATCTTCAAAACTGTACACATGTGTTTCTACGACATGACAGTGGCCGCAGATCTCTACAGGCACCGTACGATGGACCGTATGAAGTGATTGAAAGATTAAGTAAGCAATTTAAAATCAATCGCAACAGTAAGGAAGTCTGTGTTTCCATTGATCATCTAAAACCCGCATTTATGCTAAAAGAAACCGGCACTCCACCAAATGCTACAACGTGCGAACTCCCCGTGACTCTACCTGCTGCCACAACTCGCTCCGAACGCCGAGTTCGATTCCCGGATAGGTTCGCGCCTGCCTAAAGTCAGCAACTGGTAGGGGGGTGATGTGGTGACATGCATTTCCTTAGATCCATCGAACTTGCTACAAGAACCAAACTTAAAAGTTTTGGTTCGCAAATCATGGATTCTAAAAGTTTCAGTTCGTGAAATGCCCCCTCACCAATAGAGTCCCTGAACTGGAAGACGCAGACGGTTGAGGGCGGAGTTACAAAACACACGAACATAAACTTAAGAGAAAAAGGACACTTCTCTCCCGACTATGCCATAACCCAGAACTCATTCATTTTATCTTCTACATTTTAGTTAATCTTCTAATTATTTTAAATAAACTATGTAATTTTTATAGTAAGGTGTAATTCTTTCGTAAATATCCAAATACGCACTTACTAAAATATCTTTGACATTTTTATTTTTTTAAAAAATCGTGTGTTTAGGAACGATGCTGGAGTTTTGGCATGGATTGGGCGAATCTTCACAGAACCTCTCTTTCTGACATTGGCCAATACTTCTGTATTTCCTGGGTTGTGGTTATATTTCTATTCAGAATGACATCTATACACATATATAACAATATTTTCGTTTGTCCCGGAATAATTTATATTTAACCAATATATTTTGAACCTCTTCACAGAGATAATCAATTAGTAGATTTCTAAGTAAATTCTTGGTAGTACATAAGTGTATTCTTATATCTTTCTAATCTTTGAAAACGAAACGACACGCATTGATATAATCCAAGTCGATAGGATTTCGTTTCAACATTACCAAATGTTTTAGAAGTGCATTTAAATTCGTTAGAAGTATACATGTATAAGCTAACACGAACGCAATCATATTTATGCTATGCTAGCATCCTTTACATCATCAATTAACTAATCAAAATTAACAGATATTTTTCAGAATAAATAACACATTTTTCTCTGTAACACAAATTATGCCCCTCCCCCTTTTTTATGTAGAATGGAAAAATTAACTAATATTTTCTTTTGTTAAATTGCGAAAGAAAATACAATATCTACACCAAATCATAAAAAGCTAACTAATGGTAAATCCGTTATGCTTTGCCTCTACAAAATAAGTTCATCAATTACTTTATGCCTTTTCCAAAATAAATTCTGTCTGCAAGTCGTGCTCAGTAATAACGAGTGTTGCCCAGGGATGTATGACATTTGTATATAACGATATCACCTATGACTACCTTATTCATTGAAAGTGAAACAGCATCAAATAGTTTGATCCAATTCGTCAGAATTTTGTTTTAACAATACCGAATGTTTCTGATGTACATTTAAACTCATTAAATGGACTTAAACATGTATATGAAATTGTCATTTGCATCAGTAAGCATTCAAACAAAATTAACAGGTTTTTTTCTGAATACGTAATTTTTTTTTTTTTTTTTTGTAAAATAAATTATGCTTCAACCTTTTTCCTGTAAAATAAATAATACTCTTCATTTTATGCGTAATAAAAACTTTAACTAATATTTTCACTTTGTCGAATCGAAAAGAAAATGCCTTATGAACACTAAATAATATGAAAGATAATTAATGATATGCACGCTGTGTTTTGCCTGTATAAAATAAATTCATCAATAAATTCATGCCTTCTTCAAATTAATTCAGTTTACAAAACGTGTTCAGTAATGATGAGTACAAGGAAGGTAAACATATTTTATCTTTATTCTTAGGATAAACGTAATACCATCAGGCTGTAAAATTGATATTTATTATTGATTAATTAGTAATTGTATTATATATTATATAAATACAAACTTTTAAATTTTTTAAATAAAAAAAATTCGGGACTCAAAATAATTCCAGTATGTTCTTGCACACATTACTATAAGTACATAAACATTGGATACTCAAAATTCTTAAACTGTCCTCATGAAACCTGCTAATAACAATACATTTTCTTACATTATTGTTATAGACAGGATTTTACGTACAATGATAACTTTTATACAACAATATTTTTCTAAACCCTACAGTCCTGTTATAGACAAGTTTTACTGTATTGAGAAATAATATTTGAGTATTTTAATTTGTTCAAACTTTTAGTTTTGACACTTAATAAATTTGGAACCATACAATACTGATTATCTGAATTGACGAATGATTCTAAAGAGCTTTTGAATCAAAATTAAAAACAAAACGAAATGGATACATTCGTAAATGAATATATACGAATATTTTCAATTTCATTATTCATGATCATCAGTGGAAATACCCATCATCAGTAGAAGTATCTACAGAATAAGTATAGGATAGTTCTTGATCTTTTATTAGAAATATGGTTTAGTAATTTTAGCAAAACTTTCTTTCTTTCTTTCCTTGCATTATTTTTCTCTTAAACCTTTCTAATTGACTTGTAATACAGTATGAAGTATTCATATAAAAAAGCAGAACGTTTGGTGTCTGAATGAATCCTGCATATATTTAAGATACGTTTTTAGTAAAAAAAAAAAGTGAAAAGCAAAAGTTTCATGAATAATTTACCAATGAGGTTTCAGCATATGCGCTTATATGTTTTTTACATTCTTCAATAGTTTAAGTTTTTATCTAATGCTCTAAATTTCTTTACACATCCTTATATTTAAAAAATCAGTCTTCAATTTTACTTATAAATATTACGTTTTATGAGAAAAAAAACTTTTTAAAGTAAACAGGGATAACTTTGGGACACTTTTCCAGGTTTTTAATTACTAATTTCAATATATTAAGCTAAGATGTTGAGACTATGGTATTTTATGAAATTAACTTTCTTCTTTCAAAATTTGGAAACGATTTTACTCCACAACCAATAATTTCCATATAAAGTACATGCGACCAATCATACTCTTATATCATATTCCGTTAATTAGGGTAACTTTGCACCATTGTTTATACTTATAAACACAATAAAAACTCTATATGTATCAATGTTACACATATCTATTTTAATATAGATGAGATACAGTTTTAAATTATTTAAAGAGAGGTTTATTTCCTTTAAACTAACTTATGTTGATATGAAAGTTTTGACACTGACGAAATGCTTCCTCAATTTATGGAGAAAATAAGATGGACTGCAGTCAGGTGTCAGTTCAATTGAATCCTCAAATACTTTCCGTGAGATAGCAGATCATACCAAACTCTGCAGTAGAGATGATTGTACACTTATTTTATAAAGCATGGTGTTAGCCGGAGATTCAAAGTAAAAAATTATGTGAGGTCCTATATTACGGTTTAAACATAACGAGGTTATAACTGTTTATGGTAATTAAAATTTCACTTTTTCAATTTAATAAGTAAAAAGCTAAAAGTAATAATGCAACCTCCAATAACAACAAAACAATTCATATGATAAAAAATATCATCTTGATGGTTTTCTAATAGTTAAAAGTAGGGCTTAGTGTTTTTTAACGTCAACCAACGGAAAACTATTTGTATGGGCTAGTTACTCAAGTTTCCAAAATTTTATTTAAAATGCATTCTAAATAATCCCAGTCTAGACATATGATTCTGTTCTAAATTTTAAACTCATGTTTTTAATAAAGAAAAATGCTTCTATATGTGATGTTTGTTGTATATATTATTAAAAATCTCTATTTTTTTACAATAAGTTCTTAAACATATTATTAATACTGCTGTTAAATGCATTTACTCACTTAGTTGATATTTTTAAAAAAATGCATTTAAAACCTAATTTATTCGTAAAAGAATTAAATGAGAATACGAAACTAAAAGTGCAATGTAAAATGAAAATACTTTTTAAAAAGTTCTTTCTAAAAGATATTAAATTTCAAACCGAATGCTCAGCATTTTTTTTAGAAAACATGAATGGCTTTTTTAAAGAACATACACAATTTTTGCTATGTTTAATTAAACAGTATTAAAAGAAAACTAATTCAATCACAATTTAAGACACACGTAATTTACTTTCTTTAAATTAAATCAGTTTTAAACCAGAGCAAAGTTTTGTTGTTTTCAACTAACAAAAAATATCTTAGTAATTATTAGAAAAAAATTTAATTCATTTTCTTGATTCAGCCAAACATTGCCCACATAAGAAACTTTACCATGTTTTGCATATTTCACTATTATAGACAATACATTTCTAACAAAAAAAAAATATGTTTTAAAGTAAGTACAAATAAAATTACTTTGACTCATCTGAATTTTCAGAAAGGTATCTGAAAAATAATAGAATAAATTTTATTAAATGTTCTATCTATTTGCAATGTAATGGGAATGAATCGTTATAAATATTTAGGTGAGTAAATATAGTTATAATCACAATTTCAGCAGTAAAAACATGTTATGTTAACAATGAACCTGATTTTAAATTGTATAAATGTTTGCTTGATAGGATTGAGATTATAAAAAGTCTTCTTATGAATATATTATACTATGACAAACTTTTTTTACAGTTAACAAATTGCTTTTTGATATGATTAATTATTAAACATACAGTAGTTCCAAAAAAGTTGATTATGCGCAGTTCATAATTCTTGCAATTTTTTATAAGTCTCAAAATGGTATTTCTATTTAAATTTTGAAGTTTTTTTAAACAGAAAAATATCTGAAATCATCTCTATACTGTTTTAGTTGAAAATAATAAGTGTAAAATAAAATGATCAATAAAAATAAAAGTATTTATTAAGATTTCTAAAAAATTTATTTGGTATTTTTATAATTTTTAATATATCTTTTGAATTAATTTGAGGTAGAAAAGATAAAATAGGAGGAAAAATACCAAAAGATTTTTAAAAATCTTAGGTATTAAATTTAAAAAAACGTTTGTGGTCTTTGAAGTTTTACGCAATACACATTTTTTTTTTTTTTTTTTTTTTTTTTTTTTGTAAGAAAAAAAGTGTAAGGTGATTTTTTTATGATACAAAATCATTAACTATTTAAATGACAAGAAAAGTTTAAAAAAAGAACTTAGAGAAATTGAAAATTAAAGAAAATATCGAATCTTCCTCTTGTTGGCAATAAAGCAGTGTTGCGGGTAATACAATAATGCACGTAATCTAAAGTACTGTAAAAAAATCTAAATAGGCTAAAAATGCAAAGATCATTGGCAAGTTAATAGCTCTAAAATCTAGGAAGTAGACAATTTCCTACAGTAAGATTTTAAAAGATAATTCCAATAAAAATTAATCAAAAGTTAACTAACTTTCATATTATTACTGATCATCTTGTTGGAAATCGTAGTAAACGTTCGATATATCTTAATTTTAGATACCATAACATAGCACTTATGAATATAAAGTACAATAAATAAAGGAAGTTTCTTTTGTCCCACTTTTACTGATTTTTTTGTAATATATAAATAAATATTTGGATTTTATTGAGCACCTAATACTACAAAGACATAAATCGCTAATTCAAGTTCAAATGTTAAAAAATGTGCACTGTTTTTGTAGCTGAACTTCTTTGCTTAAATTTTGTCATCAAGTGGATTGTGCTACAAAATTGGGTTGCCTAAAACTATCTAATCTGTTCTGATATGCTCTCATCTTTGGAAACTTTAAAAAGCATCTTTTCCTCTAATGGTATTGTTGAAATTCAAAAACACCTAAAATACCTCAGAGATTAGATCATTACAGTTTTTTTTTCTTTTGTACCTGGACATTCTGTTATTTGGGACAACACGAGAGCTGTCTATCTTGCATAGAAGAAATAAAACATTAACAATAATAGATGATTCTTATAGAGGAAAATAATTGAAGACACATTTTGATTTTTGTATGTACATTGTATTGTCCCACGGATTTTGTTTTGTATTTTTTGTAACTAATGTATTCTACTTACTTCTGTAAGTCCTGTGTGATACCTAGTGTGTCGTGGTTAGCTCAGCACCTAATCTGTAAATGTTGTTCCACAATAACTATTATTTAATAACTATGGCCACTCTATGATCAAAAGGTCCGTTAGCATTGAGTCTGGGAAACAAGGAAGAGAATCATTAACAATTATAAAAACAGAACTTATTACTTTCATCACTTAGCATAATCATTGAATAGCAAGTTATATTTTACGTTGCATTATTAAACACGCGAAAGTGCAAAGTTTTGATTAAGGGAGAGAGGGAAGTTCAAATTACGGCCTGTAATGGGCTAGACTCCGGTTAGCGTCTGAGGGTAGCTTTCGTATGCTGGACTCTTCGGTCAAGGGTTCCGGGGAGATTCTCTGATCAGGTAATCTGGTGGGATCGAGGCCATGTTGTAGGGTCTTCTCTGCGGTATGGCTCTATCATTTGAGGGCTCCTGGGTTAGTTTTATCAAGGGCTGCTAGATTCATTCTGTCATTCGGGCTCTGCTGAGGGCTGTCAGTTGAGGACTCCAAGGCTCGATTGATCAAGGACTGCTAGGTTTGTCCAGTCAAGGCTCTGGATCCGGTCATTCGAGGTCTGCTGTATGCTTCGGTAGAGGGCTGCTGAAAGGATCATCTGGCTAGATAAGCTTGGAATCGCAAGTAGACTTTTCCGTATGCTAACGGTCACTTCTCTGCCAGGTCCGTCTCTCTATTCACAGAATCCTTATGGAAAATGAAAGTACGTAAAAAAGTGGCTCCTGACTGCTTACAAACCCTTTTATGTTGACCTGCGCTGATCACTCTTTTCCCTTGCATCCAATTGAACTTAAAGGTCCTTCCACGAGAAATCACCTCACCTTCGCCTCTTCCCAATCCACACCAGGCTGTAAATTCACCCCTGCCCTCTTGACCTCTTGACCTGGTCTTCTCAACTCTTGGGTCAACCCGTGGCGACAAGCCTAGTCTCCCCTCATAAAAATTGCCCTTACATCTAGAGTAGGTCTTCTACACCTCCTAATACTTGGAAAAATTGTGATGGTGTAACCTCTCTTTCACATAGTGCTACAGCCGACCAAACGGTATAGTGGTTAGCGTGCTAGCTTCAAGACCGCGAGGTTGCGGGTTCGAGTCTCATGTTAGGCATGGTTGTTTGTAAATGTATGTTGGCTTGTCTAATGACGAATGTTTCGGCGCATTATAGCCCTCGTGTTGCTGACGGCGCCAGATAATCTGAATACAACCAACCAACATAGTGCTACACGGAGATTTTCCATGCTGTGCAATATATGTATTTTAGTTGTTCGATAAGAGTGGGGATGGTGGAATATTAGTTATATGGAAGTGTCTCATTGTAGATATGCGATGATTTTGTTCCCCTCCAGTTTTTTCTCTTAAATCATTGGCATTTAATGTTCGTAATTTAATTTGTCAGCATCTATAAAAATATTGGCAAAAACTGGTCTACACTAAATCCGCTGCTGAACTTAGAAGTGGTCCATATTTTTTAACTTCAAGAGCATTTAAATGGTTTCATCCATATAATTGTGGTCTAAGCAGCATTTAAAAAATCTAAAATTTAAAACACAAACATCTACTATACATTGTTAAAACCTTTTTATCGCAGAAAAGGACTTGAAAGATCCGAAACGTAACAGGAGAAGAGGGTGTCATCGAAGTGTCATCTTTCTATTGTTTTCACGAATCCATTGACAAAAATGCAGATTGCCATGCAAATATTTCAATAACGTAGGAATATAAGAACAATGTTAACGTAAGTCAATAAAGTTAACAATTATTCTAGTTGGCAATTATTCTAACCTTAATGCTATAACTTTATATTTTAAATTTAAACACTATATAAAAACACTCATAGAATTATTGACTAACATTAAAATATTAATTTTTCTTTCTAAATATATATGTGTTAGAATGAGATTGTTTGAAATTCTGATGACTTGAAAATATTTATGTTCTCATTAAGGAGCAATTAAAAACTTAGGTTGCTCTTGTATTTCAAAAATGGCTGTCATAACATTTTAAAGTATGCAAAGTACGTTTATTTCTAATCTGTATATACATACTGATATAGTGTATACTGATGCAATTACTACTCTCAGATGTATTAAATCATGATAATAAATAAATTTCACTTTAAAATATATAAATGGTGTCTCAGCACCATAGTTACAAACTTCGAAGAGGGGTAAGGTACACCCAAAAATATCTACTACAACTTGAGAATGGCTTAAAAGCGGTTTCTGCTTTGCAAGCAGAGGATGTCATTTGAATACTCCCCCCCCCCCCATAATGCTTTCAAATAGATTGCCCATAACTACAAACGAATGTTAATTAGTTTTGAATGAAGTTGCTAGTATAAATGTCCTTTTATAATGATTATTAAGCCTTCTTTCACTTTAAATCAATAACCAAGCATGCGCTTTCCAGAAGTTATAGTATAGATCAGTGGGTACACCAAAACTTTCAGCTCTACTGCTGCTGCATCAGTATGTGAAATAAAGGAAATCCACAAGAACGCTCAGGAATTCCGCAAGTGTGCAACGCTCTACCGCGTCTGGAAAGAATTTCCGACCAAGCATTGTTGTGTGATTCCAAGTCGTCTAGGCGTACCCTATCTCTTTGAAAGTTCAATTCAGATTTTTAAATTACATAATATCATTACTGAAAGTATATACGAAGAGAAAACGTTTAATAGTTTCGTAATTGTAATGTGAATAAATAAGACATTCAACTGTGTATGTCAAACAACATGCAAGTTTATCTCCACTGGAATACAGATATTTTTCTTGTGTAAAAGTACATTCTCTGAACCAGACAACATAATAACACAATATTTGTCAGGGTGACATTTATGTTTCTTATGGGACTCGTGTACGATTCAATGCGACAGTAATTTCTCATGAAAACAAACGTTATAACTATAAATCGCTTACGACTAATGTTTGTGTCTCGTATTCTTCAGCACAGTTAGTTGGCATAGTGTGTCAGATTAAATCAAAGCTTTCACTAATAAACTCAAATTTTCAGTGCGCGTCTTTTTAATATTGATGATTAATTCTACGTTATAGTTAGATAAAATATGTGTCTGAAATATAAACTACACGGCTCGATTTTTTAAAACTTCTATTTGCTTCTTTGGTAAAATATTGAAGTATTTACAACCTGTTTTAGGAAGCGTTTCATCTAATTTCATTTTAAGAGTCACAAATCCTTATTTCAAATACAAAATACAATTTACAGCAATTTCATTCATTATATACTACTTGGAGATAGTTGTATTGACTCTTACTTATTTTATTAAAAAAAAGGCTTTTTAGATTTGCTTCTTTAGTAAAATATTGAAATATTTATAACTGGTTTTCCAAAGCATTAACTCTATTTCGATGCTAGAGTAAAAAAGGACAACTTAAATTGCTCTATGCAATTTTTTACTAACATAATATTTTACTATAGTACTTGACAATTTTTCCTGTACTAAGCAATATTTTCAAATTTTTGGCACAAATTTGTTTTCAAAACTTCCAAGGAATTGAACTTGCTAAATATAGTAAATAAATTGGACTCAATCTTATTGTAGATAAAAGTTGCATGGCAAAGATATATATTAAAAATTAACATATTAGATTTGTTCATAACAGAACCACACCAATGGTTTCATTTTTCCTGTGCAAGTTGCGATTACAAGCAACTCCAATAAAGTGCATCCTTTAAAATGTCTCTTCCAGACTTATTCATAAATATACATTTGAAACTTTACTGTGTAACGACATTATGTATTTATATATAGTGTGTGAAGATACGAAAATATGTATTTAATAAGAGAATATTACAAGTTATTCAATAAAATTTTATATTTAAATATGATACACCAAATAATACAATTATTAGCATGTCTAGTTCAGGAAATAATTTGTGTCTACGAATTTAATATCTTTAGTTTTTAAGTAAGATAACCATTTTCACAAAATATTTTTAAAGTACCATGATGCATAGATTAGAAAAAAAATTATATTACTTACTATAATATCATACTTGAGGGATATATGTTTTTAAAAAAAATCGTGGAATAACTGTAATTTACTACCAATTATACCAAAAAATAAAAGTTATGGTAAAGGAATAATATTTCCTTATCATGCATATTACATTCCAAACACGTATGTAATCGTTCATAACATCTAACCCCAGCTAAATTGTCATCAAATATCACTATACTGCAACTCTAACTAATGTCATTTTAGTCACGATTTTTTCATACACATATTGACGAAATTATTAAAGCACAATTTATATGTAATGGAACTTAAGATAATTTTTTAATTTTACTTTTAGATAAATGATTTTCAAGCTTATCCAGATTTATCATTTACACAAATTCTAATAATATGTATGGATACACATGATGGTGAGAAAAGATCATTACACTAAGCGTTTCTTTATTTTAAAATAAATCATGCTACTTTGATATTAAAAAAAAATTATATGTATCCTTGAACAATTCTCTTAAAATATGTATTATATTCCAGGTAGTAAAAAATATTTACTTTTTTCTATCACTCGAATTTTATCAAATTAAAAGTAATAAATATTTATGCATTTATTTGGCGTCATCCTCTGGAAGATAAAACTATAAAATAAACATCAGTCATCAATAAATGACAGCAATAGTAACAAATAGTATACAAGGCATTAAAACAAAATCTCTGAAATGGATCTATTTTTAGGAACAGTTATTTAAATTAAAATAACTTAAAGTAACGTTAGTTACTTCTCAGATATAAGTTACAACTTTTATCAAAATTACATACCAACTAAATTTTCCATTTCTTCAATTCGTATTAAAAATCATTTTATTAATTGTCTTCTAATTTAATGCGTAAAGAAATAATAATAATAGTAATAATAAATAAAAAAATACGAACTTATTCTTGATGAATTGGCGAAAGAGAAGAAATTTTACTCAGATGCTTTTTCAGGTAATCACGAATTTTTCTTTTGGTTGTAACTTTGCTTATTTAAAGGATTAAGTTGACAGCTCCGATATGCATTTACCAAAGATTTTTTTGAAAGATTTATTGAAATAGTCTAGTAAATTTTTAACGTTTGAATACCAAATATGTATTTTTCGAAAATATATTCTTGTAATAGATACAGCTTAAAGAAAATTTTGTAAAAAAGTTCGAATATGTTTCTGTAATAATACTTTTTTTTTTCAGATATTCGTTTTCAAACTTCATATGTGTTAGTGTTATTAATAACTTATTCCCGATTAATTGTTCTTTCGAACTAACTGAAATATTATTTCAAGTTTAGAATTTAAATTCAAATGAAGTTTTGAGTTTTAAAGAGAAGACAGTGTATTGCGTAAATGAAATTTCTAAGAATCTTTTGCCGTAGAGGTATTAAAATTGCATGCAAATTTATTCATTTAAACTTTCTTAAAACATTAAACATTTAGTTGAACAATTTTTTTTTTACTTACAATAATTTTAAAAATACATAAATCACATTGCAGCGATATTTAATAAATTTTTAAGATAAATTTTATATCTATACACAAATAAATAACTTAGTAAATATATGCCGAAACAGGAGGTGTCTGTCTTATATGAACATAAAATAAATACTAACTTAAAAAAAAAAAAAAAAAAAAAAAAAAAAAAACAATCCTTTTCTACATACTCAATTTGAAAGTACGTTTCCTGTACGTAGATTGCAGAATTTCGGAGCAACCAGTTCCTACATTGTTTGAAGCAAACATTATTATTATTATTATTATTATTATTATTATTATTATTATTATTATTATTATTATTATTATTATTATTATTATTATTATTATTATTATTATTATTATTATTATTATTATTATTATTATTATTATTATTATTATTATTATTATTATTATTATCATTATCATTATTATTGTTATTGTTATTGATATTGTTATTATTGTTATTGTTATTAGTGTTATTGTTGTTGTTATTATTATTATTATTATTACGTAGTTTTTGAATAATATCTCTTAGTTTGTAATATTTAATATTACTTTTTAGAAACTTCAAAACTCTAGAGAAACCTTCAAAATTTAATGTTTACACTAATTCATTATTATATTTACATTGATTAGCCTAAATAAAGTAACCTCAAAGAAAGATACACTTTGTTTAGAAGTTAAACTAACTCTGAGTTGAGTAACTATGAGTTGAAAATATGTTCCTGTACGTAAAATAGTTTAAAAATTGACGAAGAAAATTTTAAAAAGATATCCTTAGAAATTTCAATCTGTTGAAGAATAATGTATACATCACCATCAATATTTGACTTCACAAATATATACTTCATTAAAAAAGCCTTATTCATATCAAATATGAAGCAATCCAGCTAAGTTGAAAGTTTATAGCTCATATGTATTTATGCCTACAATTTCCAATGCAAATATATAAAAAGTATTTGAATAATATGAAATAGATAAAAATTTATCTATTTTCGGAATGGAGATTAGTTATTGCCTTTAAAAAATTAATGTTTTGATCGTCAGAATCTAAACACACTTTTACCAGTCATAATTTATCATATAAAATACATCAGCTCCCAACATTTTATAAGAACACTTATATTAGAAAACATTAGGACATTAAGGTAATATAACATGTAACGACTGACATAATAAAATGCATACTTTGCTATACGTTATGACAATATCAACACATATAATTTTAAAACTCTGCAATAAATCTAATGCATCAGAATATATTTAAACCATTGTCTCCTGTATATAACGATAATTAAAAGAAGATACCGTTATTCTGTTCAGAGCCACATATACCTGGCGCCAACCTATCACCTGAACCATGTTACCCACATACAAACACATACAATATTTCACGCCGAGGCTCCTAACTTAGTATTGGATAGGAGCCAAGGAGAGTTTGAATGCTGAATATTCAACAACTTTCGCCTTTAGATGGAAGCGAGGTCCTCACATGTAATATTCATACGACATGCTCGGATATTTGTTGCCACGCCGCGCGCCCAACCTGTAAAATATTCTTTCTTTCTAGGTTTGCAATCTGAGTGGCAGGAGGGCCCGAGAAAGCAGGTGGGGATTGAAGAAGCTTGGCTGTGAAGGATTTGGCTTATTTTATTATGTGGGTGGGTTTGTTTGATCGGGAATCGTAGTGTTTGATGCTTAGGTGCAACGAAGAAAAGCATTAAACAAAGATGTAGTTAAGGGGACGCATTACCCAAAAAATTATTTTCAGCAATTGTACCACTAAAATTTAAACTATAGTAATTTTACATTTTGTTGATGGTAAGTAAACATAACTTAACCTACAAAAGTATTTTGAATAAATAAATTTTGAGTGATTAAATTTTTTTTAATTTTTTCAAACTTTTTTCGAAATGATACTCCTTCCACAATTTTAAGTATTTTGCCACGAAATGTTCACAATATATTCGTATTATAATTGTTAATAATAATTAGAATGGATTTGAAGATTCAAGCTATGGAAAAGGTTTTATATTGTTTTTATACTAAAATCTGCAGAAAAACGACGATTTTTTCTCAAGTTTTCAACTTTTTTAATTAAATAAAAAACATAGCACACCTTATTCCATACTAACTTTTGTTTATCAGATGTATATAAATACGCTATAAAATTTACCAGTCTTAACTAAATTAAGAAAAAGCCTTAGTGATTTAAACAACACTCAAAATGAAAAATAACGAACTGAGAAAAACAGTGTTAAAGATTTCTTTTTCAACTTTTATAGTGTGAGATGGTTTAGACAGTACAATATAACTATTTATATATCAAAGGTACAAGTATAAATTTTTGCACATCTATTCAGAAAGATATTCTCCCCATTATGGGATAAAAATTGACATTTTCGTCCTTTTTTGAGTACCATGCCCCCTTAAATTAATCTTTTGGAATTATCATTTGTTTGTGAAAGATTATATAATACACAATCTTGTGTTATGTATGAGGTGGCTGAACGTGCACATGATATGGCAATTCTAAACGATGCGTTGAAAATAATTAGTGGCTGAATTGGTTGATAGAAGTGTTGTAATAGTGTTTGAGGAAGCACTCAACTTTCAAATGAGGGCTAATAGCAATTATGGAACAAATACAATATGTTTCAACAAATTCAGAAAGAATAAGTTCACACTGAATGAGATTGTATTGAGTAAATCAGTTTTGACAAAAGCTTCAATTTAGAGGTATGCATCGAAATATACATTTCATAATCTATAAGGATCCACTAAATCACTCTTCGGTAATTCTCATAATCGCCAAAACTCTACAGTACTGGAATTCATTACAAGAATTTTTATAAACTTATTAGGGAACGTAAACATGTTTAATTGAGGATTTTGCAATTTTTAAGGTTTAAAATTGGAGAGAGAGAGAAAGAGGTAAAATAGAGAATACTCAAGATATGGGATTCAATTAATTAATATGCACTGTTTTTTAAATATTTTATTAATTCAGATTATTGGGATCAGAATTCGATTCCGTATTTTTCCGGGGTGAAATTGAATTATAAACGCGAAAAGGGTCTTGCTCATGAGTGGAGATCTACAATAAGACGGGTTTTTTTTCTGTCAGGAACAACAGCTCTTCTTAGCGATTAAAGTTAGCGTTAAATAAGAACTTATTTCATTTTATCAAGCTAATTATATGTCCCTTTTAGATCAAAATACTTATAGTCTTAAAAATATCTCTCAAACTAGTATTTATCCAGCACCATATACTATGCTATGCCAGGTTTTAACAATTCTACTGATATTTTTTAAAAAAGAAGCATTATATCATTGAATTACAAAGCAACAACAGTTACATTTTTACGAAGTTCCGAATGTAAAAGTTTGTTTTTGTTATGGGTTCGCACAAAATAATCCAAAAGTAATTGACTTTTGAAAAATATATTATAAACGAACATTAAAAAGTGGTAAAATATAGATTTAACAAATATGGTAATTTTTTTTTTAAATAGGATTTTTAACAACAAAGGGAAAAGAAAGATAATAATTAACGTCATGGTGTAAAATGCAATCTGTTGAGGAAAAAAGTAACTCTTTTTTTAGTTTGTGTAAATAAATCAGATCTAAGTGTTTTTAACATTTAAGCAAAAACAAATTCTTCTTATTGCCAAATATTCACGAATTACAGGTTTTTCAAAATTCTTGTTACTTTTAAGTCATCTTGTGAATATATTTAATAATTTACACAAACATATTTGAGTTTGTCTCGAATCAAACTATTACAAATCGGCTTAAACAAACAGCCACTTCATCATAAAGTGCATGATAATATAGCTAAGCTGAATACTTATTTTAAAACCTACACCCACTAAAGAAATCCCTGACTAAATCCACAACTGCACGCGACTTTGTCTCCGACAATCCAATCAAACCAAACCATTTCTATACCATTGCTTTCTACCACACATCCATACCAATTCTCCAAGTGACAAGCTATCCAGCAACAATCCTTTCCGGCACTGGCGCAGGTCCAGCCGGAAAGCGGAGGAAGTGGAAGGGGGTCCTGAATATTTAACTACTATTCGCGATCCGGCCCTTTCAATTAAATCCGGCGGATGGGTCAAGAGTCATACAAAATTCATCGCGCATTTGTCACTGGCGTGCAGTGGGAGTTGCTTCCTTCTTTGCATACGTCTCCATTTAAGAGGTAAACTCGTTTCACCAATCCAAGGCTACGAATAAAATGGATCTAAGGTCTTATAAGTTTCTATTCCTATCTTTCATTGTTAAAACACATTTTTAGTTCCAAGTCAAATCTATTCATATTCAAGTACATCAGATGCTTGTAGTAGCTGTAAGTACATCACTTAATTTATAGAATTCATGCAAGTTATCTACGGAGAATAGAAGAATATCAGTAGTTAAGAGGCTTTTCGCTTTGCAGTACATTCCCATAATTCATTATAGTCGTCAATCCCAAATACTAAATTGTCTTCATTTTAGTTAATAAAATTAAAAATAGATAAACATTGGAAACGATTCATGCAACTTTTATATCCAAAACAATCATTCATGTGTTCTCCAAATTCCGAATTAAAACATTCAAAAACTCAAAATTGAGACTCTACAATCCAAATTGCATTGGTCTTTGCAACCTTCTGAAATTATTAATGTATATTTTCTGTAAGAAACTCATTTTTCGGTGGTGCAATTAATTGTTTATTTAACGTATAATCGTTGTTTTTAATACAATGCTTTCACGCTAAAAAAAGAAAGAGAAAACACTAATTTTTTAATAAAACATTTTTTATGGTGTAGGATGACATTACAAGAAGGCACGTTCAATAGAGAGCATTCAAAGGACATCATCACGTCACTGGCGATCACGTGGTCTGAAAGCAACTCATTGGTTGGATTCACTTAGCAACCCTATCGTTAAGACACTCTTCTGACGTCAAACAGGAGAAATGAACGAGACGATCTTAGTTTTTACCTTAGCCTTGCGTTCCACAAGGCTGCCGCGAACTTAAAATATATGCGGTGATGGGAGTTGTTAAATCACTTTTGACGGTTATATTCGTCGTTAAGTGAAAGTGAATCGGATTCGTGTCACTTTACGGAATAATATGGGTTATGGTAGTTGAGGTTGTCTTGTAGGAAGTCCTTGAGACGATTTGGAGGGAGGATTGTTTCTTAGGATGGTTAGTTAAGAGGAAGATTAAAGTACGTGAACTGTGAATATGAATGAGGTTCGGAAGGAGTGTTGGAATTCGGAACATGTGTTAAGCATTACTTGGCAGCCGTGCTGAAAATTACAATTAAGGATTTAAATATACGGTTTTTGGATTTTGAATGCGTATGGTGGTAATGCTTAGGAATGTTGAAGAGTGAAAAAATTATTTGTCGATTGTAATCAACTAATCTTTTTATCTTTAGTTTCTGGAAAGTATTTATAATTAGAAAACTATTAATTTTACTTATAATGATAATTAATATAGGATTGCATTCATTTATTTATGTTGTCTTATTTTGAAAAATATAGTTTTTTAAAAGCTTTGCTTTTAGTTGTGCTTCTTTATATTTAGTTTAAAAATAGACAGCTAGTAATATAAATTAAGTGAACTCTTTTTTCCAAGTTATTGTATTCGATACATTTTGATAGTACATGAAAGAAATTTTATAAAAATATTTCATAATATTGATGACAAACAATCTTGACCAATGTAAATTACCAGAAACAAAAACCCACTTTTAAATGAGTCTGTTTAAATATAAGTTCGTAAACCCTTTCAGTCCCAATTATTTACTTTTCATTTTAAAAATCTGAAATTTATTAAATATACTCATTTGGTATCCAGAATAACAGGGTTGAAAGCAAATTTTGTTTGTTTAATTTTTTAATTAAAATTCAAAATCATTCCAAGTGGCATTATTGGGCATTAGGCGGACAAGTCCAAGCTATTTCGCTCCGGCATTTCTAAATAAATCAAATAAAATTTGAAATCTTTTATTTAGTCGTAAATATATCTTAACGTAGTGAATACTGCTAAAAAAATAGAAATAACCTGGTAATAACTGTACGAATCTAAAATAAATAATATAGCCGGGAAAAGGTGTTGAGTTGTACTCAACTCCCACTGATGCCAAATGGAATCATCACTTTTCAATCATTGCAAATGTTAAAATTTTGAAATATTTATTCGTTAAGAATGGTTAATATACAATTTTTAAATATTTAAGAAAATAATACTAAACATATTTGAAAAAGTTATTTAATTTAAATTACTTAAAAAATTAAATTAATTTCGGCATCTTTTTTGGAATTGTGAAAACATAAAAAAACCTCATTTCATTCATCAACAGAAACCGTGCAGCCATATATTGGTGAAAAAGAAAAATATATTTGGGCAGAGAATAGTTTGATGATTGTATAAACATTGATTCGAATTCACTGGGAGTATTAGGTGAGAAGAATAAAATTCGTAAATGTTGTGATTCCAATTTGCATCACTGGGACTGAAAGGGCTAACAAAATAATGATCTAGCATGAGAAAATTGTTGGGTGTCAAAGTTACCACAAATACCTTTTAAAATTAAATACTTATTTAATATTGTGCAATTAAATATCCATCTGAAATTTTCCCATCTACTCAAGCTCATCAGATAAAAATTGATGAACGAAAAAAAAATACAAAAAGCTTTTTTCAACTCCTAACAGAAATTTCATTGCATTCATAACGCACATTACATTCATAACATATATGACATTACATTAAATTCATAACCACAATAACTGTCACACTTACTTAACATCACAAATGCACTTCTCCCAAACCACAAGAACAATAACCCACCTACTTATAACAAGAAACCGATCCCCAAATTACATCCGACAACATTCCGATTACACTGTCTATCACTGTTTGCGTTGGGTAAGATCTTTTGTTTTGGCTTCCAAGGAGAGGGAGGGTTGAGGAGCAGTAGTGAGCAGCGTTCCTACTTGACAGAGTGCTCTATTTACGAAACGGGGGAGGGGTTCTCCTAAGGAAGCGTGTCTTCTCCATGTCACATCCTGCAATTAATCTCAGCCTAATCCTCCGCAAAGTCTCTGTTTCGCATTGTCGGTGTCAGCCCGACACACCTGCTACGAGTTAGGAAACTTAAGCAGGATCGATTCTGTGTCGGATATTGCTGCTTTGAAGAGATACTAATGGTTTAAGTAGTTTGAATTTTGAGTGTTGTTGACTGATATGGAAATGGACTTTGAAGGAAATGTATATTCGGTAGGATTTTAGATAGAGTTGTGTAGATAAACAATGCGGTATAAACAATGGTTTCTTACAAAAAACGTATGGTTCGCATAGGGAAAAGTAAGTATACCCGCTTAGTATTAAAGAAAACCAGAAGATTTGTGAGTCAGACTTCATGGTTATATAATAAATTTAAGTATTCATATTTCTAAAAATAGTTTTCGTATATAAAGTTCTAGTGGAATAATGAAAAGATTAATATTCAATATGCTTAAAAGTTTCCGCACACAAAATATGTATTTTGAACTCTTAGTGTTAGCGAGTCAATCTGGTCGTTTTGAAAAAGGGATAAAAACACAACCAGCAACCATTCGGGATATTATAATGCAATATAAGGTAGGAAAAACTACTTAAAATATTTATTCACTTTTAATAATGTAGGATGATATGGCAGAGAACAGTTACAAAAATATGTGCATGAGGTTACTGATGAAGACTTTAGAAATGTCTGGCATAGCACAGAAAAATTACCTAGAGATTATGTAGCAACCTGTTGTACAATCACCAGAATTAACTGGGAGACATGAATTGATTGTGCAACTTAATCCTCGTTGTATGACTTTTAGAATGAATGGACCAGGATTTTCGTCATCGAGGTACAGATTTGTACGAATTTCAGGAAATCATGATTACTAAAATTACAGCTCACTAATCCTCGGGTTTCTAAACTCAACCTTAAATGTATAGCTGGAATAATGAAGTAGATTAATAATAGGTAGTCCGTATTTATTACGTTTGGCTGACACACCTGCTTTTACAGAGTACAGATGCCGAAATTTAAGCAGTATCGATTTGCAGTATCGATTTGACGTCGGTTATTGCTGATTTGCAGTTGTGCCCATAATAATGATTCGTATAGCTAAATGAGGATTTGAATGTTGAATAATGTATGGAATTTTTAAGTGATGGAAATGTGTATGCGTTGAAACCTTAAAACAAAACTACATTGTGTTGTTCAATACCGTTCAAAAACACTTTTCTCTTCAAGATTTGATAATACAAATCAGAAAACAGTTGACTCTAGTTGACAGTTGAGTGCGATAACTTGACAGAAAACTTCCTCACTGATGACAGTTTATCTTAACAAAATATTCAAATAAGGAATCAAAAGTAGAAATAAATATGTGTTGATGTACGAGATATTACATTTCAATAGTCAATCGAAGACAGACATATGTTGCCCCTATTTCTAGCTTAGCAGAGAATCTCAGTCTTACTTAATATCTGAACTTCATATTTAAATGTCAACTATTTGAAATATGTAATTCAAATTTTTTTAAAATATCGAAAAAGATATTTCAATTAAGTAGACTTCAACTTTGTTGAAAATTGACGAAAAGTTTTGAATTAAAAACTTAAGAATACAAACATATAAAATGTGTTATTTTTGAAAAACGATTGAGATAATAACGATGCATTGAAATATACATAAATGTGTTGATATTACATTTATAAGTAATTTTTTGAATTCTGGAAAGTTATATCAGGTGAAAAATTTATAAGTACTTTTAATTCCTCTCATGTGCAAATCTTTAATTTCAGCGTACATAAAATTATTCTAATTAAAATTAAACAGAATATTACGCTTTTAAATTAAATAATCCCTTATCCGTTTCTAATTGATATTTGGAAATGAATATAGTAAAAAACATCAGTTTTATTGAATGTAATATTTAATGATTGGGGGGGGGGGGGTTACAGTTCTTTAATAATTAATGGCATATTTTTCCGGATAATCTAAACATTTCTATAATGTCATAACATTATCTTAAAAAATCACAACAAATGCTATCTATTTAATTAATTAACCGTAAATTCTGTTTACGTAACTACTTTTACTGATTAAGTTAATCATGATCAAACCAAGAAGAAGTTGTAGCTTTAGGGGATGTCTCTTTTTGTTTCTGTGGTGAATCATTAGCTTTAATTAATTCAAAATATGAAGGAATTCATTTCAGACATATTCATTGGATAAAAATAAGATGGATTATAAAATTTCATTTTTAAATATGTTATCTTTAATATAATGAAATGGATAAATGTCAAAATAGATGCATGCATGCATGTTTCAAATCAAAACCTTTCATGGAAAATCCAATATAAACACCAATTTGTATATTAAGTAGAATATTTATAATCATTTTAATTATTTAAGCAAATAAGAAGGGGATCAAACAATTTTAAGAATAGCATGACATTCTTTTTTTCGTTTATTTTAGTAATGTCACGTATCCCAACAAAAACATCTCTGTAAAATAGCGCCAAGTTCTTCATGCAATATCTATGGCCAAGACCAGTCTTAAGATCTAAAGTAGAGCCAAGGGTGAAATTGTGGTAAATTATGTGTAATGAAAATTAGTAATTAGTAAAATGTTCTTCTTAAAGTCAAAATTCCCTTTCAAAGGCCTCAATATCCAGTTATAAAAATGTTTGTGACACTTTACCATACATATTCAGTTGTTGGCTGTGTTGGTGTTGCGACGTGTAATGGCCAAATCGTACAAGCATTTTTGTAGCTGGATAATTGAAGCAAATGAAGTGTAATGAACTTAGTTGTGTGTGCTATATTTTTTAATAAGCATTCATATTCAGATATTAATATATTAAACCCGACAAAAGTTTGTAACTTATCATATTGACTTCCGATTGCTAACCATGAAACTTGCAAACTTGAAGCAACTTTTTCAATAGCATCTTACAAACTATGATTGATTATAGATTATTAACAGTATGTTTCTTTAAATTATTTTTTTAGACGATTGATATATGAATCTTAAAATTCTAAAAAAGACCTCATTTAATAAATTAAGTGTATGAATTTGATATTGTTTAAAAATTGGTTGGTTGTTTTCAGATTATCTGGCGCCGTCAGCAACACGCGGGCTATAATGCGCCGAAACATTCGTCATTTGACAAACCAACATACATTTACAAACACAATTGCCTTATACGGGACTCGAACCCGCAACCTCGAAGTCTCGAAGCTAGTATGCTAAACACTATACCGTTTGGTCGGACTATTGTTTAAAAATAAAATGTTTTTCACTATATTCTTAATTATAAAAATCAAATATTATAAAGTATTTTTTAATTTTGTGTTATTTCATATAAAAAAGAAGAGTAAAGTAATAATATTTGTACTTAAGATAAAAGCAAAAACAGTTGAATTTGTCATATTTTTAAAAAATTCACTGTTATTTTAATTTGAATTAATTTTCTAATTTCAAATTCAATATACATAAAAAAAAAAAAAAAACTTCAACAAAATCCTTTCTTAAAATTTTATAGCAAATTATTTACCACAAGCCAAATTATTTTATACAAATTAAATTCTAAAAAGTAATAAAAAATAGTTTTATCCAATTTACAAAAATATCAACCCTTTATTTCACTTAACATTTTCATTTTTCTTTCCAAAGGAAAATGTAAATATTTTATGGTAATTTTAAATATTCAACTATATTGAAAACACAATTCTCAAATATTCCATATCAATACTTCTGAAACTTCTTCTAACTGAGCAACAAATGTACAATAACAGAACGTGGACTCGTGGACACTCAACAACAAAATATTCCAAAAGAAGAAGCTAAAAACTTTTCAATACCTCTTCTTCAAGTTGAGACCCAAACGCCTCTACGTGTATTATAGATTCAGCATGGTTGTCTCGAGAAGGAAAACTATGCTCGAAATCCTCCTAATCCCGGTTTCCCGTTTTCCAGTTTTCTCATAAAACCCGGCTCTCGGGAAAAAGCGGAAACAACGGCGACCAGGCAATTCCTCGGCACTCGCTGTTAATGGCTGTCGACCAGGTAACAAACACGAGTCGCTGCATCTGCATTATACAGAAAATTTTCATAAAAGTTTCACGAGCTTCGCTTTTCTGGAAATGAAAAGTGATATAAGTTCTTCTTTTTGTGTGCCAAAAGATTCGATTTTTGGACATTACTCCTGCGAGGGAAATTTATTTCGGTTTCTCTTTGGATGAGGATCCATTTAAATATTGTTGGAATATTTTATAGGTTTTCTCTTGTTGTTTTGTCAAGGTGCGTGGAGGTTTAGCTTTGGCATAAAATAAGTCTCGTTGGTATCAAATTTTGAAATTATTCTGTTATGTGTGGAGGTGATTTGTTTGGTGGGAAATTATTTTTAGGAATTTTCATTTTTGGGAATTACCATTAAAAAGAATGTTTGTGAAAGACTTTTCAGGGAATATCTTTAAAAGACTTTGTAGAAATTGGTACATTATTTATAACTTGTGTATCATAAGCACCTAAATAGAAGCTGATAACGTTTTAGCACATTTTTGGGGATTAAATTCATATGGCAAAATCAATTAAAAATATTCAACTTCGATTTTACCCTCACAACTTTCATTAAAAATAGATAAAATATTTTTAGAAAACATAACATTTACTCACGTATAAGATAGAATACAAAATTTATTTTTAAATATATTAGTTGAAGGGTATATGGAAAAATTAATCAGTCTTCAAAATTTAAATTTTGAATTAATCAATATTGTTGACTCTTTACGTGATTTGTTTGAGGTGGATTGTATGATCGTGTTATAGTCATTTATAATATTGATTTTGATGAATATCAACACATTTAATCCCCACACAAATACACGCTGCATTTAAAACAAAGAAGAAAATTTGGAAAGAAGACACACAAGTTCTTTTGAATCAGATTGAGGGCGCTGAGTTATATCCGTTTGGTTCAGATAAATGGAAGAAATTAATTATCCACATCTCTTTTCTGCAACCAATTGATTTTTAATTGATTAATGCGGCTAATTTTAATTTTCTGAAATTGTTTAATTTGAGATAAGAATCTTGATTAAAATATGTTTTGTTGTAGATCATAAACGAAAATTTTACCTCGTAAAAAAATATTGATTAATAAATAAAGTTGACTTAAGTTATTGCGTCCCCAATAGTAGAATGAGAAAGTCTATAAAAATTATCTCAGTCCAGATAAATAGATTATTAAAGTATAAATAAGGCTAAATAGAACATACAGCTTAAAATTAGTTTTTTACAAAAACTTTTGTGACTTCGACCGTTTTTTTCATCCATTTCTTCACGTGTTACTAAGTTTTTCATTTTTAAATTAATTGTATTAAATTATTTATAGCCTTCCATAAGCAAACCTTCAATACAAAATTCGAAGAATTTTAAAAGGTATAACAAAACCGTTTTTTATTCTATACATATTTAGGCAACGTATCACGCGTCCTATACTAACATTTCATGAATGCAAGACATATTAATTGTGCACAGTTTCAGTATGAATCAAATGTTTGAAACAAACATATATATGTGATTTAATCTATTATGTATGGTGAAAAGTAAACTATTAATTTATAAATAATAGTATGTACTTACTTGTAATAGAGCATATTTCTGTTAAATATTTAAATGCAAGATCCATAGAAACTGTACTTAAATTATGTGTTCAATTTTCATGCATGTTTATAAATCCTTTACATGCATTGCCAACTTTTACCAGTTTACTTGTCATCGAAAACAAGTTCATCTGTTTTCATCTCAATTAGATGAAGTAGATGAGTTAATTAAACTTTGAATACTTGCCCTCCACAAACAAACAAAATCAAAGTTATTACAAAGAATTTAAAAAAAGTCATTCCACTAAGTAGGTAAGAACATTTTATCAAATGCATTAAAATGTTTTTGAAAAACCAATCAATTAAAAGAACTGATATCAGAGCCTGAAATTAAATTGTAACATAAGTAGAAATGATTATTCTGCGAATAGATGGCTTTTACAAATCTAAGTCAATCTACAAATCTACAATCTTGGAAGAAAATATTTACTTCTTACTGCTTCATCTAATGGCTTTGCCTTTTTGCCAGGATGGGTCTCATTAAAAAAACATACGGCAGTGAAGCATTCAGTCAGAAGAGAGTAACGGAAAAACAATTTAAACATTTTATAGATAGTAGTACAGCACTTTCTTTGACTTTTTAGTTACACTAATGAGGTAGAGTTTGCAAACTGAACTGTTTTTTATGTATCATTTATACCTGCGAGGGAGAATATCGTATCGCGATGACATAATGAGCTAAGAACTTCTTTGATAGTGCGTAGTTTGTGTACGTTGGTCAATGCTGTTTATGATTCATTATTAGGGTACTACTTCATAGAGAATATATGTTTACTCAGTCGGAAAGGAAATGCATAAATTTTTTTTTTTATATGCTTGCATTTGTAGTTGTAGGAATGTTTTATTTAATGATATGATTTTTTTAAATAAATGAATAATGATAAAATATGGTAGATGATTGAAATCTTTTTCATCGGTATTGACGGATATAACTTATTATTTTTAATTCTTTAAATTACTTATGTGATTAGGAAATATGTAAATATTGTACTAGGCCAACTTTTATAGTAAAGAATTCAAAATTTTCGCAAATCTATTTGTGTCAATCACCAACTTGCAATTTTATCATAATATTTTTCGAAACCTCAATTTCTATGTTAAACTTCATGTATTTGTAAATATAAAGTGTTATAGAATAAAAAAGCTTCATTGTTATTGCAAAAATGTATAAACTTGTACATGATATTTAAAGTAAGTTTTTTTTTTCTTGTTTTATACTTAAATATATTCAGTTTATAGTTTAAACTCATAACTTAATACTACATGAACATTTTAAAAATAAATAACGTTATATATTACGTTTATGATATTTTTTATCTTTAATTTGAATGTCTAATCAATAATCTCTCATCCAATTTTTAAAAAATTAAAGAAAACTATTCTCTACGAATGCTTTTATAAAATATGATATTAAAAGAAATTTGGTTACAAAATTGAAATAGGTATCTGGAATTTATTGATGAAAAAATATATATAGTAGGTACGGCTATTAATTATCAGGACTGATATAATACCTCCGGAAAATATTATGTGAATTATAGACCCATGTAATGTTTTAATATGTGTCGTCTCCATCTACCATAATGCACTTCTGGACTCAATTGTAAAATTCAAAGCCACAAATTTTAAAGTTCTCATTTGGAATGCTCTTCAATTCTGATAACATGGTTTTCATGAAATCTTCACATCCTCAAACCATGCTTCTTTTAGCAAATTTTGCAATTTCGGAAACAAAAACCAGTTAGAGGATTCTAAGTTCACCGAGTATGGAAGATTCTTCTTCTCCCTGACCTCATGTTGGGACAAAAACTGCTTCAAAAGTAACGAAATGTGAGTATAGTTATTGTCATGCGAAAGAAGCCGACTCCTTTTCTATCAAAACGAAATCTTAGTCTATGAATTCTTTGGAGAAATCGGACAAGAATTTCTGCTTCAATCTGCCTTGTTCATATCTAGTCAGGAGGAATAAATTCAGGATAAATTAACAAGACTTGAGGATTACAAAGACATCAAGAAAACTATGACGTCAGAATTCAAGAGTATCCAGAAAAAAACTTTAAAGTCGTTTCCGAAACTATTAAAGCCAAACATAGATGTGCATTATGGTAGATGAAGATTACTTTGAAACATATTAAATGTTCATGTAATTCACGTAATATTTTCCGGAGTTATTAGATCAATTCTGGAAATTAAAAACCGCACATTATATTTTATATGCATCTACGCCAACAGTAGTAATTGCGAATTTTCATAACGTATTCTTCCATGATGATCATAGGAAAAGTTGACACGGAAGTCAATGTTGAATACTTAAACTTCAAAAGAATTATCCTAGCATCAGGTAAAAGTTTATTTGAAACAAAAAATGTGTAAGTATACTTATAAAAATCAGAAGCTTCTGATTAATTTATACAAAATTGAGTATCGATAAATAAAAATGACAAATCAATTTCTTTTCTTGATTTAAAACATTTAAAGATTTTTTTAATATATATTTCAATACCCGAATCAAACATTTTGATAAATTTAAGGTCGAATCACAACAGTTGCATTTTGAAATCTACACTTTTTAAATATTTTTGTGTTTATCTTTCTAAATGCACATTTCATTATAGAAGCTGTTTTGATCAATATTTTATTTCAATGGAAAATAAAAAAAATAAAAATAAACGATACTAATTAAAACATATTTAAATGAAAACTATTCAATTCAAATATAAGTCAGTTATATATTCTGATAAGAATATACAACTGTCATATTCTGAAAAGTTATATACTTTAAATCTCTACTATTTTACAGCTTAAATAACTAATACAAAGTTCTACTTTAAATATGAATAAGATAACAGTTTTTACATTTTGTTGAAAATGACAATGTTACTCTCGGTACCTATATTTGTCGAATTCAAATTTTAACATTCTTTGATGTACTGCTTGAATTTTCGTTTCGGCAATTCAAATTTTTATACAATGAAATATGATTGAAAATCACCACACAACGCTCCAGTATATGAAATAAGCTTCAATACCAAACCGAGACATGATAAATAAACCATGACTGACGATGAAAGAAACGTTTGAAATGTAACAATAGAGAACAAAAATTTGAAACAGTGCCAAAAAGTGATTGCAAGATATTTTTATCAAGTGCTATAAAACCAAGAACATTGTTTACTAGATGGAATATAGTTGAAAAAAAGCATAGAGGAAGATTTTGGTTTTAATATTGTTGTGTTGTCCATACTAGCGTCAAAGGATTTTTTTTAAATTATCAATTACGAAGTGGAGTTTTTTAAACTCACTATTGTAGTCCAAATTGTAGTCTAAGATACCACTACAAATTTACAATTTGCGTTAGTTCTAAACTGTAATATCCTGTATACAATTATGGATTTAACCACTAATGTTTTAGAAGGGAATGTCAGTCTATGCCCCATAGACCTAATGTTATACTATTTTCTCAACACCGAAGTACTGTTTTGAAACATATGGAGTTAACTCCATAGACATAGCCACAATAACTAAAGTTTGTTAGAATATTTGAAGGCAAAATAACTAGTTTTTTTTTTTTTTTTTTTAATTATTATAGATTTTTTAAAGTAATTGTAAGCTAGCTAATAAAAAATATTATGTGTAATATTAAAAAAGTTATAATTCTAATTATTTTACCTTCACATTTGTTTTGAACTTTTATTACTAAGCTTAAGCCTGTTATAAAATTCCATGTGTTTCAAAGCAAAATTCCGGCAGAAACTGTGGCTAAACAATATCCAAAAGACTGTGGGGTTAGTGCTCTGGCATCGCATGCCAAAGGTGCCGGGTTCGAATCCTGGGTTAGGCATGGATGTCCGATATGGTTCGGAATCTACGTTAAGCTGTAGGTCCCGGCCTTATTAGCCATTATTGTGCACAAAAATAGGTCGTGGAGCATACAAACAAACCAAACCAACCTTAAATAAGTAAAAAAATCCAACGGTATTAATTTTGAATTATATAATAGAATGTTTTTCATTGATTTATTACAACATGATACAGAAAATATATGTTTCAGTTTCAATTATTTTTTTAGGATTTCATAATTTTAATTATTATCTTCTGGTAATTTATATTGCATACCACTTATAATAAGCATAGTATTAAAAAAAATATCTCTTATTTAAGGATATGGTGTATCTACTGCTGTATAAAAGAAGTACCTAAACATCGTTATCAAAATAAGCTTAATTTGTATTTGATATTTATAGTATTTAGGAATTAATGAGTTTTAAATATTATATATTATATTGTATAGAAATATCAAGTGATTACTCAATTACATACACATTGATGGTATTATAACACCTTGTTCCAGTTTCAAAAACTATGTCCAGGATTAATATTTATCTATCTTATTATTATTATTATTATTATCTATAATAGCATTATTATATATCTATATTATAATAAGATAATATAGATAAATTTGTATTTATTATATATTTATCTATATTATCAGTCAAATCTCAGTTACATACATATTGATGGCATAGTACCATCTAGTTTCAATTTCAAGAAATATTTCCTGGATTAATATTTATCATATCAACAAATTGTGTTTTAGCAGAACCTACATCTCAAACTTATAAATTCACCCAAGACAAAAATAAATCAGAGAAATCTTCGTCAGAAAAATCCTAAGAAATATCGCCATTTCTATATTTCACTCTCCTACTACTGAATATTTTATAACCCCAAGAAATCTAGCAGGGTGTGGGGAGTCGCAAAGCATTCAAAAATCCTTCTTCACAAAAAATATCGTTTTCTATCCACCCTACACCCCCGATGTTATATATATATTTTCCATTCTCTACATCACCAGAACACACGAGCAAACGGAAAGCGTCAGAAAAGTTTGTTGAAAAAAGATGGCATCATCCCAGATCCCCGTTTCCGAAGTGGACTGTTGAGTTCTTTCCCCTTATGTGCCCCATGAGATTTTCGCAATGTCGGTAAAAGCGCTAGTAAAATGGGCAATAAATGCGCTTTTACGGTTGAAGGGGAAAAAAGAAAAAAGGCTTAAATCCCTACACTGCTCTGGAGTCCTAAATATTTTTAATACAGGATAGTAATAACTTTGAGTCGTGTGCGTGGTGTTTGTTTCTGCGTGCGTAGTATTTTCTGGGCGAATCAGATTGCAGGATATTTATCTTGCTGTGCGTACGTCATTTCTTGCTGCGACTGATATGTGACGTCATGAAAGAAGTATTGGAGGCTCAAAAAACAAACAAACAAAACCGGTAGATTTACTTTTTGAGAATAACTGCAATTTATTAAATTAATTATAAGAGATGCAATACAGTGTGCAATAGATTAGATTGTTAATGAATTTAACACTAATCACTATAATCACTATAATTTAACACTAATCACTGAAAGAATCACAGAAAACATGAAATTTATTTATTATATAAAATTACCAAATTCAATACAGCATAAGATATTGTTCGGCTTGTTGTATGATGCTGTTAGTTCAATAACAAAATACAAGAAAATATATTTTTTATCAACATAAAACTATCATTGTTAAAATTAATGTCCACATATTTTTCCAATTATCAATAACAATTTATCATTTAAGTATTTTTTACATAATCTTAATTTATATTGTATAAGGGAAAACTATTAAAAATATGATATTCTTAAACTAACTCCTTCTTCTACCATTAATAACTATTCTATAAGATTGTACGTTAATTGCAGTTACGATTTTATCAAATTAATCATAACTAGATGTGATTTCACTCCTCAAGAATATCTTGATCTCGTTTCTTTCTTTTAATATAGTCCCCAATTTTTTGAAAAGAACATGAGTTAAATAGTATCTAATTAATTTTTTTAATCACTTGATATATAAACTTCGTTTTATTAAATCCCTATAGTCACTCAGATTAAAACATAAAGCGGGTTTATACGCTACACATAACATAGGATAGAAGAACCTATCTTTTTTTTAAACTTATTAAATTGTAGTGCAGAAGAACAATTAAAATTAGATACCTTTATTTTGACGGGAAAATGCGTTTGCCCTTTTGTTTCCTTTAGATTCATTTGGTATGTCATTTTTGTTTTTGAATAAAAAAAGTTTTAGGAAAATTATGTTTTATAGAATGACGTTCATTTTTACAATTTGCATGTATTTAGTCCAATTTTACAGGAATTTATGTGGTGGGGATCTTAATAATACATGAAAAAACATTACCAAAGAGATTTTTAGAAATTCCTTAGAGTCCTTTTTTACTAATTGCCGAAGAACTTAATGTTTTCCTTCGGAAGGTACTTTCTGTCCTAATGCAATTTTGACGAACTCCTTGCTGGTACGTTCCACGGTCACTATTGAATTGTAAACTAAAATTGAATGTCGTAGTAGGATTTGTTTTGGATTTATACTTACCACAGACAGACTTCAAAATCTTCCATTCTGATCTATTCTTTGCCAAGATGTTAAAATTATTGACTCTTAGTTTTTTAAAATCCATGTCGATGCAGTCAGCCCATCTCAATCTAGGCCTGCCCCTCATTTGGATTCTTATTGGTTTAAAATTACAGATTCTTGATGTTGAAGAAGATGAATCCATATGGCAAAGGTGTCTAGTGAATTTTATGAAATTAATTTTAATGCATTTAATACTATCTTCCTCTTGGCAAATATTGCACAATACGTTGTTAAATATGTGCATCCATATGCCATTAATGTTTAAATCACCAAGAATCTTCCTCAAGGCCTTTCCCTTAAAGATGGCGATTTATTTTGTTTGCTATATTTCATTGCTTAGGTATCGGAGCGCCATTGGAGTACAGCTCTTAGCAAACTTATATTCAGAATTACTTGCTCAATAATATTAATTTATATGAATGTATCTTATCATGCGAATTACTTGAAAAATAACCAGCTTAGACATTCCTCATGTATCATTTCAAAAGTATCCCTTAAAACCATCATCCCCACCAAACTTCAAATTTCCATACAAACTTAACCAACAAAGTGACATCCTTTCCAAATTTTCGCCTTCGAATCCAACGAGAGATTATTAGCCAAATTAGCCTAAGACCACTACTGCTGCG
Organism: Linyphia triangularis; assembly: GCA_963978545.1. Classification (NCBI taxonomy): domain Eukaryota; kingdom Metazoa; phylum Arthropoda; class Arachnida; order Araneae; family Linyphiidae; genus Linyphia; species Linyphia triangularis. Next base: position 47,597,755 of record OZ021727.1, on the reverse strand, counting down.
GTGATGGATGTCGGATTAACGTCGCAAAAGTCGACGAATTATTATGAGAATAACGGCCCAGGATAATTATTTGCTTCCATTAAAAGCAGCTTATTCCTTATACTACCGGTTGTTAATTCCAGGCAACTGATTAGGTCAAAACAGTGGGAGGATTAACTCGAACCCAATATTTGGCCTCCTGGGCTTTTCGCCATAAGGCGTAATACTGATGGTCTCCTGAAATGGTAGGTAGGGATTTGTAGATCTTTTAATACTGTTGAATATATTCATGAAAGTTCATCTCGGGTATGATGGATTGTGAATTGAAAAGGGTTCTGGTTGGTTTTTATTAAAGGGATGGGATGAAATAAGAGTTGTTTTAAAACTAAATATATTATCGAAAAGTACGTATAATGGTGGGAGAGAATGTATTTTGTAAAAATGTATTTTATCTTTCGAAGTAATCGTCAGGGTTTTCAGGCCTATATGAACCTCAATATGTTTAAAAATATTGTTCTGTAAGTTTAATATTATGATCGGGTTGTACATTGGTTGAGTATTAAATTAAACATAGGTATAATGCAGTAAAGATTCATATTTTATCAGTGTCTATGGTAACGCGAAAGCCTACAATGTAATATTCAAATTTTGGGAATACGAGTTTTTACTGTCGGTTTGGAAGTTCTGGTAAAAATTGTCTGGGCTTTACCCTTGACTTGCTTTTGAAAAAAAAATATATATATTTTTGATTATTATATAAATTTAAATTTTGAATAGTGATATACATTTGACTCAAAATAGTTCTAGTTGTGATTAAAATATATACATTTAGAGTAATAACTTAGTGTCATTATTATTTTTCAATGTTTAGCAGTCTTTTATTCGAACAATGAAAAAAAAATAAAAAATTCATGTGTGTTTGATCTCCGATGCTTTTTGTGTCTTTTCTACCAAAACTATAAGAATGAAACTCAGTAAAAGTTGTTGATATCAAGGAAAACTGGAATTTACATGCTGTGGAGAGCGAAGTTAAAAGTTTTGGTCACAGTTTTGGTCAAACGTGCAAAATACGTCGCATATGTGTTACAGTAAAGATTCAAAGAACAAGATTACTGATCTAAAGTATAACTGATTTAAAATATCTCAATTCCTTTCAAATAACTTAATTTTTATCCAACAGATTTATAGTATAGAATAATTTAAGTTGTGCAAAGTATTTATATTTTTTAAAGTGTGGCAAATATAAAGGCACAATTATTTAAATTTAAATATGTTATAAAATAATAATGCTCAGGATAATTTTTAAAACATAATATAATTATTTTTGTTATAAAATTTCGCTTTTATTTAAAGTTGAATTTCCCCATTTAAAAATACATTACAAATGATATTTTCAATTTCTTCTGTTCGCACTTTTTTCTTCAAAACATTAGTAAAATAATGCAAATTATATTATTTGCTCAGAAGCAGTTAAAGTATTATTGAGAACTTTTACATCGTAATGAGATTTGAAGTGCATTTTTTTTTCCAAATTCATGAAATATTTCATAATGCAAACTTCCCTTTAGAAAGGATTACACATTTGCTAATAATCATATTTGCACAGAATTCAAGTCTTTGTTAAACTAAGTTCATAAATCTCTTACGAGAAAAGTAAATGAAGCAAATTTTAATAAGAGTCGTTTCTTCCATAAACTTCTTTTGGATAAATACACTTTATAAAATAATTAGCTATCCAAGACAAATAATGAGACATGAAAGAATCCATAAAAATGTAATTAACCATTAAATGCAATTAATTTGTATGTACCGAAAGATATCAAAAGAACTAGAAATGTAATACGAATTCTTAATTTAAATAAAAGTCGATAGAAGTAAAAATTGAATTTGTGTTTAAAAAACTATTAAAGTAATTTGGGCATCATTACAAATATTTTTATAATACATTTTCATTAAAAAAATGTTTTTTTAGGAAATGTTTATTCAAAAAAATTTTTAAACAAAATATATAGAGTTCAAATGCGTATAGTTATAACTGCATTATATATCCGCGAGGTAAACTAAATTAAGGAATCACTCAATACCAAGAACATGAGCTAATATATACCAATATATTGTGACTGCAGTTTTTTCTAATGGTAATTTACATAAATTGTCGATTCTATTACAAAAACTATGAAATAATAACAAAAATACGTAAGTTATAAATGTGTTGCTCGTATTCTATTTAGTATTAAAAGTGTCTTACGTGTAAAAACACTTAGAAGCCCTTAGTTTTAAAAGGATACTGAACGCAGTTCAATTAAACTACTAATTCTCTGTTCAAAAATTTCACTGAAGAATTAAAATGCGTTTGAAATGAAGAATGAATATCTAATAATAAAAATAACACATCCGAGTAAAGTATTTATCTTTTTAAAGAGGGAATGGCAATAAATATGCTCTATGGGTCATTTATCAGCAGCATTATATGTGCTAACTTTAACTAAAGCTTTTTATTATGTATCATTTTAGCACCTAAACTACATTCATGTAAAAATAAGTTTATACAAAATTCTGGCCATTCGTTTTCCCTGAGGTTAAAATGCCAGAAAAAACTACCCATTATATCGACACGTGATATGTTAAATGAAAGGTCACATTGTGTGACGTGTTGTCATACATCAAAATGATATACTTTATCATTACATTTTGTGAAAAGAAAATATGTTCTGTAAGTTCCTTTAAGAAAAAAACTTCGCCTAATTTGTGCCTCGGTTGGAATAAAACTGCGAAAACACTAAAACGTAAAACCTGAATACCACCATTGCAGTCATGTCTAATCACTTTGAATAGAGACTGCAAAGCGAAAATGAGTCTCGATATAAATACCTATTTTATGTTTTTAACATCCGGGGACATCATAAATTGGATAGTGAATTATCTATAATAAGCATTTAGTCTATTTCTAAAATTTTAATATCTAGCGTAGAGTTAACGTTTAGAATATTCTTGTTACATAAATTATTTTTCCGTTTGGGGAGAAACAAAATACATTACAAATGCAACCTTAGTAATTGACCTTTACAATTGAAATAAAATGACTAAAACCTAAAAATAAGTAACAAATACTTTTCTTGAGCACCAATAAGGGCAGTACAAAAAGGAAGGCGTCAGTGATCTATTGTTTTATTCTTTCCTTTCCCTATTTTTTTTTTCCTTTATGCAATAGGTGGCTAAGCAATATGCAAGAAAACAGGGATTGTTAAAAATCAATTTTGCTAAGATAGATAAATTATTAGAGTAAATTAGAAAAAATGCGTAAAAACAAAAGTTAACAAGATTAAAGGAGGCTCATGGTAAAATTGTATTAAAAGTTACAAATCATTAATTTTGATAAAAAAAAACAGTAGAGGAAAATGTCAATTACATAATTGTTCCTGCAGTCAAATAGCATTAATTCACATAAAAAATAAAGGTACCAGTACGCATTGGAATTAGCGAAAATTTTTTTTTTTTTTTTTTTTTTTTTTTTTTTTTAAACTTTGAAATAATCTCAAGTTTAGTAGCTTTAAAATGGTATTACGTTATCTATGATATTCTAAATACTTTTCAAACTTTTTTAATCAAACTTTTTGAAGTAGATTGCGAATATAATGGTTTTCCAGAGAGAAATGGACGAAACTGGTTAGAAATCAAAACATGAGTTGTACTAAATTCAATAGTCACTTATAACAAATTAACAATTAACAAGAATTCTTTTTTAAATAATAACTCACCGCACCTTATTTTCCATTGAGGAACGGTACAGAGATTTTCACTTCTCTGGCGCCTGATGCATTTTTTTAAAGTGAGTTAAGTTGGAGGTAAATAATACTTCACTGATAACGTAACAATTACTTCTTATGGGTAGTTACGATACTTGAAGTTTAAATAAAATGAAAATTGAGTCATAATGTTAAGTACCTATCACTAAAAGGCCACTTTAACAATACTTTTATCAAGTTACATCATGTATGGATACAAATCTTATATAATTTGGTGACATCAAATGACTAATATATAATTATGTTAATTTTGAAGAGATATGATAGTAAGAATGCGGCCTAAATAAAGGTTTTTTTTACCTAAACAAAAATGTCGCTAAGTAGGCGGGTTTAGTGAAAAAATTAGGCAAAAAAACTTTTCCTTGAATATCCAGATTCTAATATGAAATCTTTATTTGAATAAAAGATGTGAACTTTTTATAGAGTTAATAGGGAATCAGTTTTCCAACGAAACTATCGTGCCATTTTTAATGAATTGTGGGTAGTTCTACTTATCTTACAGATGCTTTTAAATTGACATGACATGCATTCGGAATTTTTAGTTCAAACTAAACAAGTTGCAAATTGATTTCCACTCAAAGTTTCATTTTCGATTGTTACTTCTGTTTGAATTTGGACATAAAAACTCTTTTTCACTAGAGTATTTATTGAATATTTTACACGTGCAAGTAACGGTTATACTTTTATCTAAACAATTTAATGTCAATTGCAAAACCTGTCCCGAGTTTAAAACCTGACATGCCATTTAATCTTAGCAAATGTCATGTTTTACACATGGAGAACCAAAATCAAAATGTGTCTTACAATTTACAAGGTATTAGAATAAATTATGCTAATGTTGTCAGTGATCTTGGGGTGTTGGTTACTAGAGATTTAACGATGGAGCAGCATTGTAGGGCAGCTACTGACAAGGCAAATAGGATGTTAGTATATATAAAAAAAAGTGTTTCATCTAGATTTGGTGATATTATATTACGATTGTATAGAGGTTTAAATAGGCCGCATCTTGAATATTAAATACAATTTTGCTCATATTTTTTAAAAAAGGATATTGATTTGCTAAAAAGTACAACACAGAGCAACAAAAATAATTCAGGGTACTTCGCGCTTGGCATATGAGGATAGATTGAACCAACCAAATTACCAACTTGTTTTCTTTATTGCCACTGTTAATAATTAAATTTAATAAAATAAAATTTAAAAAGAAATATGTGCACTATATTTGCAGTTATATGCAGAAAAATTACGTAACAATATTGTAAACGAGGTATTAGTATTCCTTCACCTTACGTTGACCACAAGTATTTATGAATAACTGAATCAGCATGTGATGGCTGTACTCATTAACGTAATGGAGTATATTTCTACTTTAAAAATAATTCTTTATTCCTACAGTGATGAAAATTTAAAATGTTTAAATATTTAAAAATCAAAAGTACATGCATAATTTTAACTTTTTTTTAAAAAACAAATAAGAATTCATTATAATTTTATTATTTTCTACATTATGCTTTAATATTTTAACTTATAAGTTTATAATTAAGTTAAACTGACTAATTTTTAACGAAAAAGGACTTACTAAATGACCAATTACTTAGGTATTCACTGAATGTCAAATATTTTCCATGAGATATAACACTAGTACTGAAAAGCAAAAGTTTAGATCCAAAAATCTTAGAGTAGCGGATCTTCAATAAACCGAAGCATACGTTAACAGCTTAAGTTAAAAATCCATTCTTTAAACTTGTAAACTCTTAACATTGAGATCAAGTGTTCAAATGTATTTTCAAAAATAAATATATATTAATCATAATTCAAATTTTTGAATTCACATCGTTTCACTAAAACGCAGACTATAAAAAAAGGGAACACTTATTTCCTCATCCATTCCCTCTCTAATGCCTCGCAACCTCACAACGACAAACAACAAACACCCGTTCAAAAACAACAAACCTTTTATTTGATGGCCTCCGAAGAAAAGGTCGCCACGGAGTTTATATAGATCATCCTATTTGTCCGTAGAATCATCGGGTATCGGTTTCCTCCCAGAAGAAGAGGGAAAACATCTCAACTCCCCTCTTTTTTCTTCTCTGTTCTTCTAGAGAACCAGACTCTCTGGATGCGCACTTAAGAACATCCATTTAAGATGATGCTTTTGTCTCTCTAAGTCGGTGTAAAAAAGATTTCATAGATGTTTTTTTTTTTTTTTTTTTAGGTTTAGTTCGGTAGTACGCTGTGTTGTCCTGGTGTAATAGGGAGATGGAGAGGGTAACATAATGCATTCAAGTCACTTGGGTTTCAATTGAGGTATGAGTGGCTGTGACGTCCGATTGTGGGAACTGGTCTCTGAAGATAGTTAAATGGACTAGACGTGCACTTGCTGACTGCATAATGGTTCGCAGAAGTTTAAAGTTTTAAATACGGGGGTGGGACATATTATGACTTTTTAAGTGAGATGGTGATCTCTAGGGAAATGTATGTTATATCTGTAGCATACATCACATGCGTGAGTATCTTGTAAATATAGAAGACTATTTATGCAAGTCAGCATTTATATCTTTGTTTTAAGTGGCTCTCTACATATATTTGTGTTACTTTGTTTTTAAAAAGTAAATCCTAGATCGTACTCGAATTCCAAACTTTAAATCATGAGAGCTTTTTTTATAGTGTTCATCTTTGGGATCACATGTATACCAGTTTTCAATAGCCTGGTTTTGTGAGGAATTGAGATTATCCATATTCGGAACGTTTTACTCCGTTTCGATCCCGGAAAATTGATTTTTCTTAAGCTTACTTTTCTATGAATGAACGTGTTGACATTAGAATCAAATTAAAGAGTTTTTGAAAGTAGTACTCTTGAATATACATAGCTTGGAAGGTTTAATCCGTTTGAGACTTTTTAAAATCGGTTATACAGGATCGAAAAAGGCATGATTTTTCTATGTTTTCCCTTGATGACATTTATACCAAATTTCAATGTATTAACTACACATTGGATGTGAAGTATTGGATATTCCTCGTTTGAAACGTTTCGACCCCTTAAGCTTGGTTTATCAAGATTGGAATAGGTTACTTTTCTATATTTGTCCTTGTAACCATGTGTACCATATTTCTGATTTGTAACTATATGGAAAGTAAACTAATTAGTGATGAGTCAGCGAGTGAGTAAATCAATATGTCAGTCACGAAGGTGTTGAAGTATGAAGAATGATTATTTGGATTAAAATTCAATTTTTCTAAGATATGTTTTATAAGCTGCTATTTTAACTCTTTTTATTACATTGTTTCAAATTGATATATAGCACAAATTAATAACTATAATATAATATTTTAAAATATTCTTGATTTTTTTAGTTATCATTTAACCAATCAAATATTCGTTGATTTGTTTAATTAATTATACTTTTTGATTAAAATAATCATGTAATAATTATATTAGTTAACTTATTTACATTTAAATCTATATTTTCATTGAGTAATGTTCATACGGTAAAAAAAAATCGCATAGCCCTAAAGAACTTTTAAAATATTCAACTTTTACAGTCCAGTTTGCAATGAAAACTACTACTCATTGCATTTTAGAAAACAAAGAGTTTCTGCTTAAAAGGAGTTAATTAACAAATGTTAAAGAGAAATCTGCATAATTTTTTTTATTTATCTTATTTCGCCAAACCCTGCAAAACGTACTTAAAACTTTTATCAAAATAGTACAAGATACAAGATTTCAAATAATAAATGTTAATAAAATGTTTATTTTTTCAAACATACGAACATTGCTGATTATAGAAATATCTACTATTTACAACTTTATACAAAACCATTCCTTAGAAAAACAAGACGCACATCCCTAAAGATATCTTACAATAAAAAAAAATAAGTTTACCGTCGTATATCCGTTCTAATTAACAATCTTACCCCAAACCTCCTGAGTCCAACCGAAATTGTGGATTGCCTCTGACACTTAACATGCAAATCTCACCCTCAACATAAAACGCTACACTTCCTACCCGCTCTATATACAGCCATTTATTCAAAACAATTAAGTGAGAGAAGGGGGAAGATCTTCTCAAGTGTTTATTCCCAAGACATACTGCTGGCCATTTCTTTAAAATTCTGTTGGACTTGCAGAAGCGCAGCTATTGCAGCGAGGGGAAGGAGTGAAACAGTGGATGGTGTAATCACTCATTCCTGAAGGAGTGATTTTAGTGGGGGTTGAGGAGGGAGTGTTCTCATTTTGTATTCTGGAAGCGTTTTTCCAGTGGGGGTCTTTCTTATTGAGTCGATTCTTTTAGTTTTAGTTTTAGGAGAAGTTGGGAAATTTATCTGGTGTTTGTTTTTGGTAATTTGAGAGTAAACTTTAATGTGGTATTTTAGTTTAAGTTTGATATGAATTAGTTTTTTTTTTTTAATTAGTTATATTTTTATTTTGGGATGCGTTAAACATTATTTATTATTGCATTATTTTCAATCTGATTTTGGAAAGAGATAAATATTCCTTAGCAATTCTCTAATTTCAGCTTTTGTTAAACACTTTTATTAAATGATATTATCTTAACTCAATGTTGAGCTGGGTTTATTTCTTCTAAAAGTGATGTTCGTAGTTAGAATATTTTATTAATAGTTTGAAAACTAAAGATGTGTTGAGCTCATAATTTTTCGTTTTACAGTGATTAAATTAATCACTTTGAAAAAGACTAATTTCGCATTTTTTGACTTTTTCGGGTATTTTTTCAAGACCAGGGCTTCATGAGCAAGACTGGATTCATGTAGAGTTTTCATACTTATTGATCGGTTTCGAAAAATTCTAGGAAATAATTTTACTTCTGCTGATAGATAAAAAAAATCACCGGCAAACGTTGAAGAAATTAAGGAGTAAAAAAATTTTTGGAGGACTTAGTTTCTATTTGTGAAAAAAAAGTATATTCTAACATTTAGATTGGTTGGTTGGTTGTTTTCAGATTATCTGGCGCCGTCAGCAACACGAGGGCTATAATGCGCCGAAACATTCGTCATTAGACAAGCCAACATTTATTTACAAACACCCATGCCTAACACGGGACTCGACCCCGCAACCTCGCGGTCTAGAAGCTAGCACGCTAACCACTATACCGTTTGGCTCTAACACTTAGAAGAAACCTGTAATGAAAATAAAATGTTCAATTTATTAATAAACTTTTTCAGAAACACATTTTTACTATCAATTACGCATATGTTTACATTGGGTAATAAAAATATTGCATTCGGATAAGTTTGGGATCATCCTGATTTTAAAAAAGTGGTAAAAAAAAGTCTGTCTGTGTGTACGTGGGCAGCATAACTCTTGAACAAATTGACCCATGATGTTCAAATTTGGTGTGTGGGTTAGTCGTAGCCATGGGACCCACCATTTAGATTTTCGTCAAAGTCGTGCATGCGAATAAGGCTGAAAGCATAAAAATTCGTGAAAAGAATATGTTTTTCAGCAATTGCTAAACAACGGCTCCAACGATTTTTATTAAAATCTCTGTGCTAATGCCTCTTAAGGTGTTCGAATTCCAGAAGAAATTTGAAAAAAGCGTAAAATGTTGAAAAACGAGAGCCTTAAACTCAAACCTCTCTACTCGTGAACATCCCATCAACCCATCAACAATTGATTTTTTTCTGTTTCATGCACAAGAAAAAACAATGTAATGTCTGTCGAATAACATTGCCAATTTTGCTATTTTGGCACGTTTTTTTTTTTTTTTTTTTTTTTTTCCCCATGTAAAACTTTTTGCCGAAAATATTTCCAAATTGAATATTTTTACTTAAATAAGTGAAAATTGGCAAAATGATAAATAACACCATATCAAATTTTAATGCAATGACCTATTTTATATTGTAATTGAAAGTTGTGCAATGTTTCACATTCCTAGTTGTTACTAAATCCATCTAAATCCTTGGATGGATTACGAAAAAGATCCTTCTCGGAAAACTGTGACAGTCGTTATATTCGACTACGTTCTATTCAAGAAAATTAATTTAATTTCTTATGATGTAACTGCTCCAGAGAAGTTGATTATTTTGAATCTCTTGATAATTTTAAATGTTCGAGATGAATCGAAGCCAAATACGAAAATACCATTCATTTGATGAAATCATCGTTTGAAATACGGCAAAAGTTGAATGATTCAGGCTAGTGTGCCATTTACCACATATTGGAAAAGATGGCACATTTGATAAAAAATAATAATAATAATAATAATAATAACAATATTATTATTATTAATAATAATAATAATAATAATAATAATAATAATAATAATTAGCTGCGTATATGTATGAACGTCATACTGCTCATTTCTATCTTACAATAAGAACGAAATCCATCTTGACGGTACACATCACAGTATCATGTAATTCATTTTATTCCCCTTTTCTATTGAATGTAGAAGGCAAGTTCAATGTTCATAGTTGGTTGTAATTATCCAGTTCAGATGATATACACAGAACAAGTGGATACTGCAAATGGCATAGAGGACAAAGTCCCAGGGAAATTATTGATACCAACCGATACATTTACAAATGCCTTTTACATAGAGACTGTGATAGTGTAAGCATACTATCATAAATTTTACATTTTATTGAGGGTCAGGTACAGACCTACCAGTGATTTAAGCGTAATATGTACTTGAGAGGATGTACTTGGTGGCGCGATTTGGTAGTCGAAAAGGACACAATGGTCAACTCAGGATTTACAGTCTGCTTGGGAGTGTGCAAAGGGGTACGTGATGTGTTTTTAAGAGTTCCTCATGTTTTTATGTCCATTAAGTTAGGGAACATCTTATTATGGTGGTGAAAAGGCTGGTAGACGTATTTGTTCCCACTTTTTATAATTTCTACTATTATTAAATTAAAAAATTAATAAGGCTACTGCTAATTTCCAAGTCGGAACGATGATGAAGGAGATTCTAACGTAGAACTAGTAATGGGATGCAAAACCTTCAAAATTACACATACACAAATTCTTTTGATTTTGATTTCAATGACACCCAAATAATATTTCTACATTGAGTAAAACAAATTATTAAAAACGAATAAAACTTGAGAATCACTAGTCTAGTTCATATTAATTTGTAACTTTGAACTAACTTATCGCATTTTCAATTTTTTTTTTTTTTTTTTTTCATGTTTCATGAAGTTCAAATTAATATAGATTAAGATGCATTTGAAAAGACAGGTTTGAACTTGCTATAATTTATTTTAAAACATATTACTTTAATGTTTGTTTAGGAATTAGTAGCATGTGAAAAAAAATTCTTACCACACTTTTCTAAAAATGGTGAAAATGTGAAATTATTACTTTTTATTTTTATTATTTTTCAAACAAACAAATTGTAAATAACAATATGTAAAAATAGTTTGTTAAATACATTTTTTAGTTTATAAAAACGGTTAATTTTTGTTTGTCAATAAATAATTTTTGGGAAAACATATTTAATTTTTACAATTTAATCATGTGAGCTTTTTATTATGATTTGTATACAATTTTAGAAAATAAATTATTAATATATCTACAAAATTGGAGAACAAACTAAAATGTGCCCAGCCAATTGGTTTAGTGAAGCATTACATTTCGTAAATACGTCTCTTGATTTGAACGTAAAGTTATAGAGCTATCTTGGAATAATCATGATACAAAGATTTGAAGTAATAACAAAAAGTAAACAACTATTTTTAATGATAAAATGTTTACTCTTTTTAATTTACATAAATTCTGATTGAAGTAAGGAAGCTATCTTTTATAATTAATGTATTTCAGGTAATTCCCAACAAAGTGTAATGAATATATTTATTTATAAAAAAACACATACTAATACCCTTTATGTAAAAATACCTTCTTAATATCATAAATAAATAAATATCATGGTTCCTAAAATTGATTTGTTTCTAAAAATGATTGAACCATTTCAATCACCATAGTAAAAGTAATAACGAAAACTCAATATTCTCCCTTTCGATCATTTATTTTAAGCACTGCTGATAACTGGCACTATAAACACAACTGAAGCGACAAAACTAGCTACCCAAATCCTATAAAAGGCAAAGCCTAAAATAAATCTCAAGCACATCAATCTGGTCTTTAATTTATTACTTTAAATTTTCTGAAATTGGTTGAATAAAATCAATGTGTGTTTACCACCCTCTCTAAATTTTTATCAATCTCAAATGTAAAGGAGGCTTTTCTGCTTAAAAACCTTGAGAAAGAAAACACGTGCACGGCGAATGTAGCATAAAATAAAGGCCCCGTGATTGATAACTTTAAAAGAAGTTTACGGAAGATAAGAAAAAAATATAAGAAGATATAAAAGCACGTGTGGAAAAACCCTCCTCGAGTTAAGTGCGGATTCTTAAGGAAAAGAACATTACTTATTTTTTAACTCTTATTTTAACTTTAAGTTCAGGTAAAGTAAAATGCATTAAGTTCCATCTTTTTTCTAAAGCGTGTTTTAAAGACATGTGTTGTATTATCGTAATCAGATTCTTTCGTTTAAGAGTAAATTGAAAGCTTTTTAAATGGCAGATTTATATTAGGATATTGAAAAAAAAAAATTATTTTTTTTTTTGTTGTTACGTGGTTGCTCTTTTGATATATATTGAAGGAATAAATATTTTAAGAATAAATACTGTTACATTAAGCTTAGTTAAAATGATGAGATAATGTTTAATTTAGTGGTATATTTCTATCTCCGTTTGTATTATGTGTTTTTGCATTAAATACGTATTAATTTAAAGTATTTAGATATAGAAATTTTGACAGTAATTATAAGTTTAAACTGTTTATGGAACAATAGAATAAAGATATTTTCCTTCATATTTGAATGATAATTTTGTAGCTATTGATGATTAACTTTTTAATTTTGATTTTTAAGTATATACATAGTTCAATGCTCAAATTATTGCATTTTATCAGAAACTCAAATATTATTTTTATTTTAACATTAAAACTTTGTCACTATGAAATGTTTTCAATTATACGCCATACATTAACAGATCACATTTTATCTAATCTATCAATTTGTTAAAATAACTTACACATAATGCACTTTTTAGCACAAAAATAAACATTCGTCAAAATCAACATTTCACATAACAAGAAACAAAAGTAAAATCGCTTCCTTTTTTGCATTAATTTTTCACAAAGCAATGTTCCCTCCCAAATAATTCAAATTCGAATCCCCGATGCGTAAAATTACGAACCATCAAAATCCGCTCCAACAAATTCGTCCTATTGTCACATTATGTCCATACAAATGGGTGTCATATATAAACTTTACGGAGCGAAACAGGACTTCTTCGGTTCCAAGATAAATGGGAATAAGAAATTGACAACTTGCCTTTTGCCTGTCTCATAAAAACATTTTTTTTTCTGTGTTCTCCCCTGAGGTACCGACAGAAGATCCTGTGTGCAATATATAGTTCTGGAAGTCATACCATATGAATTTCAGAATCCGTAGAACTTTTTGTTTGCTTTTAAATTTCCTATTGCATTGTGTATTTGAATCTAGATAAAATTGCATTTGGACGAAAAGGGTTGTTTGGATATGCATGTGGCTTCTTGTTAAGGAAGAACCTAAAGAGATTATATAGATGATATCATGCAAATTTTATAAAAATAATTTCAGTGAAAATTTTTAAGATATCTGCCCAAGTGATAACGACAGAAATTATTAATGTATTTTTAAAGCATTTCATAATGACTTTACTTAATAGAAATATTTTACTTGTAAACTTGAAATAATACTTTTAAAATTTTGAAAATCCAGGTAATTGTGAATTGAATTTAATATAAATGCTTAAGTTTCTATTCGTGATTGTAAGAAATAGAGACAAATTTATTTTGAACACAGTGTGGGTGTAATCCTAAAAATGGCAAAAATTAAAAAAAAAAATTATTGGGTGGTATAAATTATCGAGTTTTATATTAGTATTCATTAATCCATAATGATTACCATTATGGAAATGACTACTTTAAATTGAAAATAGCTTCAACCAAGTATTAAGCTGCATTTAATTTAAGAGATAGTGGATAACTGGGAATATATATAGAAGTACACAGTCAGTTTAATTCTATAGTAAATTGATATTTATAGTTCCCATGTAAATTGCAGAAAAAGTATGGGTTTTTGATGAAATATTATATATTATAAAACAAAAGTGTAATATCAAGAATAATATGTCTTACAGTTTTTCACAAAACAGATCCTGTGCTTTACGCTTTTTTTTATCACACACAAAATATTTTTTGTATTCATTATCATAATTAGACTATTTAAGCTTATACAATCTTATGACTATAAACTCATCTTGTATTCAAAATATATACATCACTTGAAATTACATGGCATCACATTGATGAATTTTTTTTTTTTTTTAAATATTTAAACAATGTTTAAATTCAATAAAAACATAATAAAAGCATTAACTATCATAAATCCAATACTTCTCTTCCTAAATATTTTAAACTATAGTACATTTAAATGTTTTACTTTGCTTCGAATATTTTCTACCTTATACAAAATAATCCAATTTCAAACTATTTTATACGTGAGAAATCATTTTTTATTTTCCTCGTTTATACACACAAGATCGTATATTGCATGAGTCGTCAATTCCTCAGATCTAGGGACACAATATGAGCATCCGTTCCATTGATTTCTAAATATGATATTCATCCTCTCTCTGAAGTCTTTCCGCTCCTCAAAGCACTCAATATCTCCAGGACTGCCTATTAATGCTTTCTAAGAGGATGCTTCTAAGATCGCAATGGGAGCATTGTTTCTACATCAAAGAACTTTCGTCTTATTAGGGATTGCCGGAGTCAAAAAGTTTCCGATAATTGAAAGTTATGGCCAGTGGCAAAGGGAACTCGAGGTAGACATGAAGAGAAGAACACTTGTATCGTATTTTTCCTTCCTTAGTTATGTTTACGAATGTTGCAGTTAGTTGTAGACAGATAAATGATATGGCTTGTTACCTAATAAGTAATTTATTTGTTTGGCATTTCGTCACAAGAGAACGTAGAAAAGCCTACGTAAGGGACTTTGGGATATTTAGTTTAGTAAGCTCTCATTGTTGCGCTTGTGAGTCCTTATGTTTGTTTAAATGCAACTTGTTTTGGGGGTCAGTATATTTTTATGTAACTTGAGATTGCGCTTATTTTTATTTATTTTACAAGGTATACGTATAGGCTTCAAATCGTGAAAATCGGGGAAGATTTGCAAGGCCGTAGAAATATATAATAATTAGTGTAATAATAACACTTTTTTTATATAAAAAAATACTTTTTTTTAAAGTTATTCTCAGATTGTAGTTTTTCTATTTTGCATTTCATTCAAACAGTAATAACTCCAGTTTAAATAATATTTTGTGAAATTTGTTTTTTGCTATATAATCTGCATACATTGTTGAATGTTTTGACCCTAAATACTAAGTGATTTGTAAATAAATATTTTTTTAATTGAATTTTAAAGATAAGATTCTGAATAAAAAAACTTGGATTTTTCTAATAGATTCAGTTAAAGCAAGATATCACAAAATATACACACTGTAAAATTCTGTTAATAGAGTCAAAACATAGATCAGGGTATTCCGCATTATTGAACACCAAAATTGTATCTGTGATTGAATTAGAATTTTTATCATTACCGTTCGAAATTAGCCTAATTAGTTGATTAAATGTTAATTAATTATTAAAATTAAAGAAATTTAATTTTTTTTATTGGAAACAGTTTAGCTAATAATGTACTTTTCAAGTTGAAAAGGTCTAATTTTTAAATTGAAAATTAAAAAAAAAAATGTTAAAACCTATACGTATACCTTTATATTGTCATTGTTAATATTCAGTTTTTAGGAATGGGAAATTTTAGAGAAAAAACATTGAATGATGTCCGTGAGCACTTTGTTAGTGGAATAAATGGTGTGTCATTAGTTAAAAAACACTATTAAAAAAAAAAAATGCATGTTTTGATGCTTTTACCATCACCCTTAGAAATTACAAAATATTTTTATTATTTTATGGGTATGTATGACTTAAGAACTTGAATAATTCAATGAAATAAAAAGATTGTTTTCTTACGACTGATCAGAAAGTGTCATAATATGCTTTTGAAGTTTTTTGGAGTTTGGGTATTGTGACGGTAGCTTTCAGCTTGTGACGGTAGAATGTATCAATGCAACTTTGTAAATTTCTTTAGCTGACATTAACAGAAAACAATCCTCAAATTCCAAAGAAAATCACAGCCAGAATTATGAATTAATGCTTATGACTTCAGTAAACTATCATATCCATAATCAGAAGCAGTTATTGTTGTCGTTTTGATATTTAATTGTGCAAGAGCAACACTTGGGCTATGCTGTCCCAAGCATACGATAGGTTTTCTAAGTATAACATCACAGTAAACTCACATTATGACGTATTTAAACACACAGATTAAAATATTAAGTTTAATTTAGCAAATACAAATTATTTTAGAATAAAAAGAGACTTAAAAGACTTAAAATCTTTGGAAATAAGTTTTTTTTTAATGACCACAGTTAAAAATATAAGATAAAAATATATTGAATCTATAATTACATTTACAAATTTTAAAACCTTTCATATTTGATCAATACTAATCTTAGTAAATATATCAACTAGGTTTCAGTCTTGCCTTTGTAGGTGGAAGTTATTCAGTATGTACTTTCAAACTATCGTCTGTTCAGTATACTGAAACACACTCAACCTCAAACAAGATGTTTTGGATGTTTAACACTTAAAAAAGTTTTTCCTTCTAGTTTTTGCCAGTTCTTGTTTGTTTGCTCATCTGGTATCGGAACGTGATTATAGAAATTTTCGGGCAAAAGATGGAGTTTGGATCCATCAATTAAAATACCAACATATAGTTAAAACGAAGTAAACAAATGAACATGCTGTCTTGTTTTTGTGGAAGGGCTTTTGTGAACCTTGCAATGGATGTTTTTAGACTACCTATTTGTTTAGTTTAATGGATGTAGGTTGAAAGTCGGGTTAATATTCTTTTCCTATTGAAATTAGTGTTGTTGGTTAAATTAGTGTGAAATTATTGTTTTAGGTTGGTAGCATTAATTTTAGTAGAGGTTGATGAAGACTTTGAAAACCGAAAAGAGTCGTTTTTAACCTCATCAGACGTTATTGGAGACCTTTGTTCCAATGCACCTGTTTCAGTTTCCTTGTCACATGGTTTATATTGATGAAATAAACTATCTTGAGGAGTAGCTAAGGAAACGAAATATTTTTTTAGCAAAG
Organism: Linyphia triangularis; assembly: GCA_963978545.1. Classification (NCBI taxonomy): domain Eukaryota; kingdom Metazoa; phylum Arthropoda; class Arachnida; order Araneae; family Linyphiidae; genus Linyphia; species Linyphia triangularis. The sequence goes on along the minus strand of OZ021727.1, from coordinate 47,580,685 downwards.
AATTTAAAGCTATTACTTTGTTTTTGGGATTATCTACAATATTTATCGTTTTCAATAGTTGGGTTTTCTTTTCAACAGTCCATTGGAGACCCAATTTAAAAAATAAAGGATGGGATTCTGAAACGTTAATACATTTGTAGGATTATTGCATGTTTTTAAAGTGTGATCTTTGGATGAGTAATTTGTATTGCATATTCTTCATTTCCATTACAAGCAAATTTTGAGTGCTCATACTTCTGGTACTTAAAGCAGCGCAGAGGAGGTAAAATTCAATGGCGGACCGAACATCTGAGGTATTCAACAGAGACATGAGTAGAAATCATAGGTTTATTGAAAGTAAAAATTATAATTTATAATTTCGTTGGCATTAGCTGTACGTCCTTTTATCATTTTTTTCTTTTGAACATGTGATACTCTCAAGTCCACAAGTCCATTAAGTATTTCGAAATAATCCACAAACTGCCGATCAGATTCAGAAATTGCGCCTCTACTAGGATTTAGACTTCTGTGTGGAGAAAAAGATATTGGAACTGAGCCAAGGTTTTTTTTCAGAAAATAATGCTTTAGATTTAATATCGTTTATAGTCTCTATTAGTAAATCACCCGATTTTCAGTTTGTTTTTTATCAATTTTGGCTCACCACCAATTCCTTAAATACCCTTATGAATAAGAAAGGCAACATTTGCAATATTATGTCCAAAAGATATGTTATAATTCGATAGTTTGTAACGTTGGATTCGTTGAAGGTTTCATTGCAAATAGTTCAGCAGTACACACTTCAAATGACAGAGCTCATCTTTAAGAATTTCCAAATTTAAGTTTTTTTCGATTGGTTATTATTGGATCAAGATTAAGTTAACGGTGGATAAGGAGCTCCAATATGGCGTAAATATTTTAATTGTTCTTTAAAGAATTAGAAAAAAAGTCACCGTAGCCTCATGTCACCTACATGCAACGGATTTCAATAATGGTAGCAGCTGTCAGACAGCTGAAATGATTGGGCACGGCGAAAACTAAGAGGCACTACGTTGAAGCCGTTTTAAGACGTACTGCCATGCTCCTTGTGCTTATGCAGTCAGCGACACAACTGTATCTTGGTCCCACCAGCCGATTGACAAAGTCGGGCCATATTTTGTGTCCCATTTTGAATAAAGCGTGGGCCACAATGAACGCGAAGGAATCCTAAGACTAGAAATTACTACATACTACGGTTTCAGAAATAAAATTACGTAGTTCATGATCACAAGATATAAAAAAATTACAAAATGGAGGCTTAGGGTCTATGTACAGTTTACCCTGGGCCTGGCCATAGATATCTTGAAAATGCTAACTGGAAATGGTACCACCGACTGGGCACTCGGTTCCACCAACGATCATAATACTTCAAAACAAGTCCAACGACACCCAACATACCATAGGTATCTTGATAAATGACCAACAGAATTTGATACCACTGATGGTACATCCAGTATCACCAACCGTAATAATTTTTTCAAGACGTGTCCAACGACACCCACCATGACATAGCTATTTCGAAAAATGACAAAACCCTAAATGGTACAACTGACGGCACACTCGGTAACACCAACATGCTCAACTCCTCAAGACAAGTTCAAGGACAATCACATGCCATAGTTTTCACGAAAAATAACAAACCAAAAATGGCACTATCGATGTTACACTCGGTACCACAAACATGTTCAACACTTCTACGATATCCAAAATTAGTCAACTTGAATTACAATTTATTAAGAATAGTTAGTGAACCTCTATTTCAATAAAATAAGATTTATTTTGAAAGAAGAGTGTAAAAATACTCAGATAGCTAAAATAAAGCAGCGCTTAGGTCATTTTACTTCTAAAAAATGCAATAGTGGAATGAGTTAGGGAATATGATATATTTTTTTGCTAGCAGCATTATTATACCATTTAAAAGAATAATGTTTAATGGGGAGCTGTGTTCATTAATGAATTCATTATTATGTACGTTAATAATTATTTTGTTATCAAATCAGTTTTAAAAGCAAGAAAAAATCTATATTGAAACTTACTTGATGTACAAGTCAGTAATGAGGAATTCCAATTAAATAAATAATTGTTGTTTCCAGCTGCAATTTTTAAAAAGTGTTGTGCTAGAAGCAAAATTTTATTTTAGATGCCTAATTATTTTTTTCTAAGTAAAAAGTGTCTTTAATAGCAGCACAAATCACTACGCACCAATACATTTTCATTACGAATAAAAAAATTTAATTAAACCAAATATTTCCGCTTTAATGTACACTTTAAAATATATTTTTTGTAAATGAAATCAGATTTAATACGATTTTTAAATGAATATATGCTTTCATTCTAATTAGATTTTCAAATTTAAATAAATAAATTTCAACAGTTTTAAAGTAAAACTCTAAAGCTAATGGACAACGACAAAAGGTATCACTCTCTTGTAGGCTATCTGAAGACGTTTCTGAAATTTATTCTAAGATTAAGGAAAGGACGAAGAAGAGATATTTACTTGATAGTAATTAATGAAATGAAGTAGACTTCGAAAAGCAATGGGATTGCAAATAAGGACCTTTTCGCTAATGACTCTTTCTCTGCGTAATAAATATACCACGACAAATGGATGAGCTTTTAGTGGAACTGTGTGGATAGATTTTAACTAGTAGGGACCAGAGAGCAACGTATTTAAGTTTGTTAATCGAAGGGTTTAAAGTGATTTGAGGTTAAATTTGATTTAAGTCGAAAATTCCAATGCACTAATAATAATTTTGGGTATTCTAAACAATGGCATTGAAAAGTAGCACTGCACTGGAAACATTGTTTCTTCGTGAACCATTGAAACTGGGACGATGTAGTTTTTGTAAAACTGTTTTTTTTTTTTTTTTTTTTTTTTTTTTTTAATATTTCCCCCGCACGAAGGAAATAATTATATTCTTCATCAACAGATGCATCAATGGTAGGTATCTGAGAGCAATTGCTCATTATTAGTTGAACAAGCTGCGAGAAAATTTGATGTAAAGCGGTTTATTTAAATATATATATATATATATATATATATATATATATATATATATATATATATATTGTCTTGAAAAGAACACAAAATACTAACTTTGGCAAAGTAATAGTTGCAACGCTTGTAGTGGAGCTACTATTTGGTGGTGTTTTGAGAACTGATGGCCATGAGATATTTTTCCTGAGAAAATACTTTGCAAGACATTTTTAAAAATTAAAATTGTAACTTTATGCCACTCAGAATTGAAATTAGAGATCAAAAACTACTTATGTTTAAAATGTCAGAGTTTTCCGAATGCTGCTGGAAGTTAGTCTCTGAAGATAGAGTCACATACAAACAAACAGATTTTTTTTTTTTTTGTATCAGTATAGATTATAATAAAATAACATTTTATGTGAAACCATATTTTACACTAAGAATTTCTTGTGTACTTAATGGTTTATTTATTAGTATCTTGTATGAATAAATATTATTGCTTCAATTCATAGAAATTTGATCTTAAATTAATTAAGCAATTGAAACTAAGCATGCGATATTTCCCTACCTCTCCCTATTTAAATTATCTCCAAAATAAAAATCCATAAATGCTCTATTCAGCCACACTATTGTAAAACTATCGTTACAAGCCTATCTCATTTAGCTCCAGGGTTATGGGCCTGGACATGTGAACGGCTTCTGAACAAACACGAATCTGATTATGCAATTCAGTGAGCTTCCAACTCACGCCTTAATTGAGAGCGATTCCTTGCACTCTAGATTGCATAATCCACGTCCAGCATGCTGGCGTCATCCGTCTTTGGAATTCACTCAAGCCAGAAACTAGTTCAGAAGCAGAGTCTGATTCGATATGAATTAATCGAGTGAAGAGGGAGAGTGAATTCAAGGGTGATCTAGCTTTAAGTTCAGCAAATGCGTTATTGTGTTTCGTGATGTTGGAAATATGAGATGCATTCATTTAAAATTCCTTTCTATTTGAATTACAGTTTAAAGTATGTGTTTTACGCACTTGTTAGTTTATGAAGATGTTTAGGATATTGAAAGAATGATATTATTTAGTGTTATTTTGAATGAAAATTTATTCGGTGATTTGAGAATCTATAAGTCACTTTTTTGTTAAAATTGAGTTTGGTCATGGCGACTACAATGGTGTCAAAATTAGATATATGTTTTATTTATAAAAATTAAAATTAAATTAATTTAAAACTATTGACTTAAAAAACAGTAAACTAAAAACTTTTTTAATGGTTTCATATAAACACAGATATGTTTTTTGTGCTTTTTTAAAACGTATTTCAATTAGTTCATTATCAGAAGGAATTATTTGCAAAACTATACGTGTAAGTCAATTTTGTTCAAATTCAATTATTAAATAAAAGTTGATATCTTAAAAGTAGATAAAAAGTTTGCAAAATAAAATGTTTGAAATTTTTCATCTTCGACTTGGACGAGAAGGGAGGGGAGGTGACTAAGAATTTACACATTTTAGAGATCAATCTTTAAAAGAATTTCTTTTTTATTTGAAAAACGCTGCTCGAATCTGGAAAATAGGGTTAGTACTCAAATCTCAAATTTATTTATAAATTATATACAGACGTTTAGTTGCGATATCATCTAGTTTTAGTAATTCTAATAATTATCAACCACTCAGTAACAATTAATAAAAATTGTATTTTGACATATTTTTGTTGAAAATTTAAATCTGGAAAAATATTTTTGTGTTGTCATCGAATGAACGGGTCTAAATATACGGGAGTATTTTTATATTACTAAAAATCTATACATTTATCACGAATTAAAATTCTCTTTTTATGTTTTGTGCGTCAAATAAAACAAAAAGTACAATCTCAAGTTCTTATTATTTTTTCTTACTATGCGTTCTGCAATTTCAGGTGAATTTAAAAATATCTTTGGGGAACATTCTTTTGGTATCAGTGTTTTGTATATTTTCCCTTTACAAATTTAAAATATAGTGTTAATTTTTATATTTTATGCTCTTTTGCACTGCATTTAAGCAGTTAAAACGTTAATAGATAATTATAAACCTGCTATTTCATTATACGTAATAATTTTGACTACGATTATTTACAAAAGACGTTTTGTATACAACTATTTAAACAAGTTATTGTAAACGAATTTAAATGTTTTGATACTCTAGATCTAAAAATAAAAATAAGTGTATAAACTTATCACAAGAAGACTTACATATCATTTTGAAATATAATTTAAGAAAATGTATATTTTCTAATGTAAACATACGCTTCATAAACTTTACAACTTTCAAAACATTTGGAAATTCTAAACCTCATTATCAAACCTAATTTTGTAAATAGATTATTTCAATTTAAGCTGTCAAAAGTTGGAAATTTTCAGCTCTGTTGAATTTCTACTCCTATAGAATTGTGAACTGAGACGTAATTATCTCGATGTTTACAATGTAATAAACCATTCATAAATTTAGAGTTTCCTCGAAGGATATCTTAATTTTTTAATTATCTGAAATGAATAACTTACATGAGAAAATCAATTAAATTTGTCTTGTAAATCTCAATTCATAGTATGTCAAAATAATTTATAATAAGATAATATTAATTTATTTTCTTTCTCAGAAAGTCAGTATTGAAATAACTCCTTTCTGAAGGTGTTTCATAAGTTTAGGATAATAATACATTTTAAAAGTTTTAATACTAAAACAGTTGTAAGTAAATAATTCCAGTAATAATTTTAGTTTAAAAAAAGCGAGTTTCATTTTTACTATGGCTGATTTTATTTAATAAAAATATATTTTCATATATCCTTTACACACTTTCTTCGTAAAATATTTTTAAAAATCATTTTTTTAATTAATATAATTATAGAACGGTACTTCAATGATTGTATTTTTTTTTTTTTATTCTTTTTTCAAACCGATAACTGTGTTAACTTTACTGGCTTTGTTGTTTTTTACAACCTTAATCACAAAAATTAATACAACTTATTAACACAAATTTAAATACATATGAATTAAATCCTAGGACCAATTACTGCACTCACATTAAGTAGAAAAATTCAGGAATTTCTTACTACTCAGATTCTAACCCGAGGTAGAATTCATTAAAAGCATTTTGTCATCCTGAATCTACGTTCATTATTTTATATTAATCCGTACGGTGTCAGTCTAGGGCGAACTTTTCTTTAGTATGTAATAATTTACGTTTTTTAGAAAATGAAATAATTTCCAATATATATTAAATGATAACTAAAGTTGTTATTGTTTTATATCTGTAAAAAAACGTAAACGCTGTTGGATTCTGTGATGAAATGTAGAAATGTAACTGGAAATATAACTGACAACGTCCAATTAAAATTATTTTTACCAATTACTTTTGGCTAAACGCCAAAATTTCTAAGATACTGGATTCAACCAAGAAATAAAAGCGCTTAGAAATAAACATTAGGGTTATTTCTAAAAGTTTAATTAAAATATAATTAATCTTCTAAAATGTATGTGATTTCATAAGTGTCAAAAATAACAATAAACTACTTAAGTGACTTACAGCAATTTCTTATCTTTATTCCCACTTGTTCCATGCTCTACAATAAATACATAATAATTTTTCTCTTTTATTCCCTAAAAATGACGACTAGACTTAAAATGTGCCTCCTTTCAGTTATTTTTACGTGATATGTCTCATTATTTTAAACATCAACCTAAGTTTTACGTTCAGTATTTTTTTGGAGAAATCAAAACAAAAATAATTTTGATTGATTGATTGAGTGATTTATCGGCAATTAATAGTTGATAATTTTTTAGTAGCATCCAAATGTTATCAAGTGCTTTTTACTAAATCACCATACGATAGTTACTTACGCCTACAAAATTTCATTAACGTCGCATCACCAAATTAAAATACATATGAAAAATACATAAAAATCATTATTTTAGAAGAAAAATAATTTCAATTTAATTGCAAAAGACGAATAAAAAGGGAACTATCTCTCTCAGTTTTCATAAACGACTCAAATTGCACCGAAATCTCAATAACAAAATGTCTTTCACTTCATTTGTTATTTTCCTTTCAAATGTTATCGTACAACAGATTTGTAATGCTTTAACTACCAGTCGTTTCGAATACATTTTATGCACACAAAAAAATCCCAAGAGTTCCAATTTCATTTCTGTACTTTTTTTTAGATAAAATAAGATTAAATGTAACTCTAAAACTAGCTCATTTTTTATCATTTCTTAAAAAAGATCCATTGATTGCAAAACGCGAAGATATATCCGTGTTTCTCAAGGGAAAAGTGATGTTTTCCACTCGTACAAAATATCCTTTTTAGAAGATACGAGGCCTTGTTTTCTAAGCATTAAAAGCAATAGCCACGTAGAATACCATCTGTTGAGACATTTTCATTTTATTTTCGAATGAATAGGTGGAAGCAAGGCATAAAGAACGTTAACAGGAACTTAAATTCAAAAGGCAATTTCAGTGGATCTCCCTTTTACCCTTAAAGCACTTCAAACTTATCGCTTAGCCTTTCTCATCTTTATGGTTCATTATGAAGTATGAAGATGGTTAGACTTTGTGGAAGACTTGTATTCTTTCTTTATTTATTTTACGAAACAATGATTTTGAAAGTATTTTGAGTTTGACTATAATTTTCATATTTTATTTTGAAGAGGAGGGACGTCCAATAAGGACATTTAGTTGAAACTTATGAGTCTGTGCTTTTACTCAATGTACTTTGTATATTGATGAAAAGCACGTGTCATTGAATCTGGGAGATAATTATTTTAAAATATCATTAAACTTCCTAAATAATTTTTTTTTGTTTACTTAAAAAATGTTGATTACTCTTGTGGGGTTATATAATTTCTTCAACAGTGAACAGACAGTAGTAAAAGCTGTAATAATACGATAATTTAACTACAATATTTTTATAAAATGCAATTTTAGACTGAAGTTTTGATAGTGTGTGTAATAAAATTAACGAGTGGGTGGAGGGGAGAAGTTATTTAATAGCAAAGAAAGTCAGAATAAAACTTGTTTTTATTTCTAATGGGGAAATATTATAATTATTATCAAAAGTATTAATCACTTCTTAAAAATTTCATCTTTAGATACATTTTAAATAAATACTAGTATTTAATAAAAATAAATAATAATAATAATAATATAAAGTAAACCGTATGCAAAACTATAATCACTCGAATACCAAACAAAACAATTCAGAAGATTTAGTACAATTTCTTTGAACTTGTAATAAATTAAAAATAGTATAGAAAGGCTTTGTAGATACAATTAACCAACACATGGAAATAATGCATACATTGCCTGTTGGTAAATAATTTTATTGTAAGCGATAGTCTTAAAAATAGTAAATATTTTCAAAATAATTATTAAAGGCATATTTGCATTACTTAAAAAATAGCATTTTTAGATTTTAAAACAAAACTTTTAAATTCTTTACTGTTAAATAATTTTAAATATATGAAAATATAATCATCGTTATCAGATGTTACTTTCGAGTTATTACTTATGTTATTTTGTATAATTCGTTGTTATATATATGTAATAGAAATCCTTTTTTAGAACCGACAGTTAAATTAATTCCTCTTTCCAAAGCACAAAACCCTCTTTAATCAATTCATTCAACAACTTATTTAGGATAACATCCCACGCCAATTTAATGTGTGAGATCTTTGCGGAATCAACAGTCTTGTTAGTCATTTCCCATAATTAGTATTCCGTTCTGGCGCCAATATGCTTGCCTTCTCACTACAATGTTTATTATATAAAACTATTGACTCAGCTTTCCTCACGTTGCCAGATTTTTTAGATGACTATGTTCTCTGTTCGACATTACTATGTATGGCATTCTATCTCCTATCATGTAGTAGTTAAGACGTATCTTTAGCGCGCTCTCTCTCCGGTTCATTCGGTTCATATCTTAATAAATGTGTTTTATTGTTAAAAATGGACTCTTCACTATAGTTCCACGACCACGCTGCAATAACTTTAATTAAAATGGATTAATTCATTACATAAGTCGACAGGATAATCATTAAAAGTGTTAATTCATTACATAAGTCGACAGGATTGTCCTGTCGTGAAGCCCCGCGATGTGTTTAAATTTTTCATGCAACTATTTTTTTTCTTTCGAAATTTAACTTTAAACGCCGGAGAGAGAGAGAAGAAGGAAAAAAAATCGCATCAATCGCCCAACGGACTATGACGCTTTGAAAAACTGTTTTATCTTTTAATCTTTTTCAACCTTTTCGCCGATACGCAAATATCGAGAAAGACTTTTCTGGCTGATGATTCGACTCCACTTTCCGCGAACCACGCGCATTGGACTGACATACGTTCACCGAATTCTTCGTGTTTACCATGCCCAGTATGTGCTCAACTGCCGGATTTTTTACCATCACTAATCTACAATAGCCAACAACTTCCTCGCCATGATGTAATCTTGTTCTACTATGATGTTCCAAGCGTTCCTCTATCACCACTTCCATGTCTACTAATGTGCCAGCTTTCCTCTACAAGCATTTCCATGTCTACTAATTTGCCAGCTTTCCTCTACAAGCATTTCCATGTCTACTAATGTGCCAGCTTTCCTCTACAAGCATTTCCATGTCTACTAATGTGCCAGCGTTCCTCTACCGCCCGGATTCCATGTCTGCCAGGTCGCCAGTCCAACTTCGCCGAGATCGTTCTAGACCTCCCCTCCGAATCTTAATCTACTTTCAACCAGTGTTTTCGCGCCGTTGTGCTCTACACACCATCACCAACCTACGTTTCTGTGCACATTCTGTTAATTTCCATCTCTCCCCCGCTGTGCTCCACATCCTACAGCTACAAACCACAATAGTTATATCGTCGTTCAGCCCAACAGTGTTTGCATCTCGAGTGTCAGTGTTTTCTTCCTTCTCGTGAAATGTGTTAAGGATTAAGTCATCAATTGTGAAATACAAGTTCAATTAACCACTTCAGATGTCAATGTGAGCGAAATAGTTCTGTTTATCAACGTACAACTACCGAACGTTCTGTAATCACATCACCACCTTCAAGTTTTTTTTTTTTGTTTTTTTTTTTCAATTATAGATCAGGCAACTTCAATGTTAACATTACAAAACAAATCTTCAAATGCTGCTTCTTCAAGTGTAAACAAGTCATTCATCAACTAAAAATTTTAAATTATTTAATTAACATTCTATTATTTGTGGTATATTTTATGATTTTCAAGTGAATCTTGTGAATGTTGTATCTTTTGAGGAATGATGTGCTTTCTAAAACAAGTATCAAACCACAACTATGTCATATTACATTTTTGTCTGTTATAAATACTAGGAAGTCACTTCAGCCCGAAAAATTTGTCAGCACTTCTCTCTTTACTTTAGAATTATTTAATACTTAAACTTAAGATTCAGGTAATATTTAGGTGTTCATGTTTTGTAGTTTTCAAGTAGTGTATGTTAAGTGTTGTCTGTTTTAGAGAATGACATGCTTTCTAAACCAAGTGCTAAACCACAGGAATGTGATAAATTTTTGTCTGTTAAAAGTACTAGAACAGTGCTCAATCTCAGAAATCTGTCGACACTTCATATTTACTTTAAAAATATTATTTAAGCTTTTATCACTTAAGCACTACTCAAATTTTTATTAGTTTTTTATTTAAACATTTTTTTTCACTTGAAAGCACAACTAGATTTGTTTACCAATTGTGTATTAGCATTCATACCTTTATCAACTACTTCACATGAGCTAGATGCAATTCCTTGTCAGTGAAGTGACATGTTTCAAAAGGCCACACACAGAGAGGAATACTGTTGTCGTCACTACAAAAACACTGTTATCTATCACTACATGACTGAATTCTTCTCTGCCTCAATTTTAATTTTCAATTTTGTACTTCATATGAGCTAGATGCAATTCCTTGTCGGTGAAATAGCATGTTTCAAAAGGCCACACAGAAAAGAATACTGTTGTCGTCACTACAAAAACACTGTTATCCATCACTACATGACTGAATTCTTCTCTGCCTCAATTTTAAATGTCAATTTTGTGTACTACTGTTTATTGCATTATTTTGCCTGCATCATTTAACATTATGTTCGAATCGCACACAAACATTTATTTTTTCAACATTCTACACCAATCTTTTCTTTTGTGCACATTGATGACCTGTCATTATTCAAATTAGTCTATTTTTTAAATACCTATTCATCTAAAAATTAAATCTTTCTTTTATTTTGTATTATCCCTCATCCAGTTTAAGATTTGAAGTGTAGGATCAGATGCTGGCGTCAATTCTGCCATTCCATTACTTACTGGATGATGCATCATACACACAAGGATTTAAATTTTTACTTTACACACAATTTAACACTTGTTTATTTACCCCTTTTTTGCAACAAGCATTCCACTTGTAATTTCACGAAACTTAAGAGAAAAAAATATTTATCTTGAGAACTCCAAAATTTGAACCCTCATTTCACAATTCTGAAGTAAATTTTTTCACTTTGGGAAACAACTTTTGCATACCAGAATAGCCTAACTTTTTTCAACACGGTTTTTAACTTTGATCTTTCTTGATATTGCATAGGCAACTTTCTAATTTCATTGTTTATGTTTTGGATAACACCTAATATTGTTTATATTTTAGAATTTTACCATTTAATTGTTTATTTTCTTTAGAACTATGTCATTTAATTGTTTATGCCTCAGTTAATACTGTTTGTATTTTGTTTATTGGTTGGTCCTGTTTACCCAACTGTCCAGTAATATTTTGTACTGTATTTACATTGTAGTATAATCTTCTATTATGCACTTTTTCTTCGAAATATTTTATGTTATTTCTACATTACTAAGTCGTCTAACAGAGAGCAACTTTAAAAGAGCCAATTTAAAACTTATAAGATTTTCTGTACTTTTTGTCATGCTGTATGACCGGCCATCATGCTGTTTGACCTAAAGTTAGTTTCAAAAATTTAATTCTTTTTAATTATACCTTTTAGAATTGTATTTAAAATACTTCTACTGACACTTTTTTGACCCTGGGAGCATTTTTGTCAGGGGGGGATATGTAATAGAAATCTTTTTTTAGAACCGACAGTTAAATTAATTCCTCTTTCCAAAGCACAAAACCCTCTTTAATCAATTCATTCAACAACTTATTTAGGATAACTTCCCACGCCAATTTAATGTGTGAGATCTTTGCGGAATCAGCAGTCTTGTTAGTCATTTCCCATAATTAGTATTCCGTTCTGGCGCCAATATGCTTGCCTTCTCACTACAATGTTTATTATATAAAACTATTAACTCAGCTTTCCTCACGTTGCCAGATTTTTTAGATGACTATGTTCTCTGTTCGACATTACTATGTATGGCATTCTATCTCCTATCATGTAGTAGTTAAGACGTATCTTTAGCGCGCTCTCTCTCCGGTTCATTCGGTTCATATCTTAATAAATGTGTTTTATTGTTAAAAATGAACTCTTCACTATAGTTCCACGACCACGCTGCAATAACTTTAATTAAAATGGATTAATTCATTACATAAGTCGGCAGGATAATCATTAAAAGTGTTAATTCATCACACACATATATATATATATATATATATATATATATATATATATATATATATATATATATATATATATATATATATATATATATATATATATATATATATATATATATATATATATATATATATATCATATTTAATTAGCTAAAGATTTTCATTTTATATTATTCCAGAAGGAACCTTTCCAAAAGAGTCGTAAACCATTCATTAAGTTTTTCTCTTCATACGAATTAATAACCACTCAAATTACCGGAAAATTACTTCCTTGAACCAAATGATCCGTCATACTTCCTCGAAGCAAACAAAAGATCCAGATGAATTACTATTTACCCTTCACACTCAAATGACCAACCCCAAGCTGCGAAAATACAATTAAACGTCAAACAATTTCCAGTTTAAAAGAAATAAAGACAACCATTACCTTCCTCACCAAATAAATTACCCACGCTCTCTGCAACTGATAGCAGTTACGCAATTATCCAAATAAACATTTTCGACACGTCTTACAAACACCCCCAAACTCCCAGTAAACGAAACATCCATTATATCCAATTAGCAAAAACTACGACCCTACGCCCACACGTGGCTAAAGATCCATCGGCATCCTGAATAAGTTGCCGTAGGGGGTTCAGCGGAACTAACCTAAGGCTTGATGCAATCATTAAATACTACCGCCTACGTGGTGAGACTCACTGCACATGCTAAGCTCGCTGGGAAACTTAATTGTGCTAATTTTCTCCGGCATGTCATATTTCTCCTAAGGGGCCAGACAAAAGCACGTGCAGGATATATGCGATCCTTCAGCCGAGAGTCGCACGCAAACAGGACCCGTTGGCACTTTGCACACAACGGGTCCGACCAAGACAAACAGGACTCAGATGACCCGTTCCCGTTTTGGGAATTCCTTCACCTTTGGTAAATAAGGTGGAGGTAAATTGATTGGAAATGAAGTGTAGTATGGGACGATATTATTTTGTGGGACATATATGTGAGATTGATTTATGAGTAGGGGATGGTGACGATTCTAAGTTTATATACACGTTATCAAATGTTCATCAAATGAAGATTATATGACTGATTTACAGATTATTTTCGAATATTACATACAGTTGAAATAAATAATACTAAAAGTATCAGAAATTAATGAAGGTAGCTACCCAGAAAATAAACTATGACTTAATTCTTGTTATATCATTTTTACTAGCTTATTACACTGTTAAAAAAATTTGTCCACCTTGCACCAAAATTTGGTTCCCATTTAGCTGCCACCAACATTTGGTGCTTAGTTTCGCGATTTAGTGGTGCTTACGGTCCGAGGTTGCACCATTAAATCGTGAAACTAAGCACCAAATGTTGGTGGCAGCTAAATGGGAACCAATTTTTGGTGCAAGGTGGAACAAAATTTTTAACAGTGTATGAATTATATTATTAAACATAACCCAAGCCTATTATGAATATGTTTTAAAAACTTATTGAAAAATTGAAGAAAATTGAATTTTTGTTCAAGATAAATTTCATCTGGATACATCGTTAAGTCTAAATCATTAAGTTTTTTCTATCTATCTATATTAAGGAAAAGTAAGGATTAAAAAGAATCGCCGCTGTTTCAGATTTATTACGCCGCGCCCACTTCTCTGTCTTCCAGTAAAAAACTCATAAATTTAAAGTACAAAATTTTGCATGTTTCTAAAAAAAATTGTTTGAGAATTGGCTGATAAGAAAAATGTCGAGGTGTATTTTTAATTTTAGACTAATCAATATTTCTGAATGTGAGGTCCTTTCCAGGGAAAACTAATCCCCATAGAAACATAAACTTTGTAAGCACCAAAATGTCCTACTAAAACACTAACGTAACCCTTTACTTAAATTTCGATGCAGTTTAGAATGACTAAGTATCTAAATTTTAAAAAATTAAATTTTGTTTATTGATGATGTTTATTTGTTTATAAACAGCAAAAATATAGCGAAAAAAAGATCAATTTATTTTAGAGAATTATTATGATCCCTTTAAAAAAAAATCAAAACTCAGAGTGTTAAAATCGCAAAACGGATGTGACTGGTCAAAAAACGATGTTTTTTTTATTTTTTATTATTATTTTATTTTTTACATAAATATTTCATCTTTTTCTTCTAACAGGTTCAAAACGTAAAATAAAGTGTTTCCAAACATAGTATTTTGTATATTATAGTAGTAAAAAGGTTAAGTATGACTATATCAATGGCAACTCATGAAGACTTTTCACCAATCACAAAATTTTTAAATGTTTTAAGAATGTGATTGGATTGATCAAAATTCCTTTTGAGCTGCCAATGACGTAGCCTCGAATAATCCATAGGCTTAGTATTTTAAGTAGTAGTTTTCAAAAATATGATTTTCTTTTTTTTATTATAATTCTAAAATTTCATAATATATTTTATTTAATTCTAAAATTAGCTTTTATAGTCCGATAGTAAAAAACTACTATAGTTAGAAATCTGGCAACTTGAGTTTTGAAAGTTGAGTTCGATTCGATATCAATTTAAATAATATTGTTTGCATAGGCCATGTACTCTTATTTTAAAGACATAATTTATTTTCAGGATTATATTCCAAATCTTGCACTGACTAGCGGTTTTCAGTTATTATTTATTTTTAGCAGAAATTCGTGAGCGTAGTGAGTTTTGGGTTTAGGTAACGCTACCGAGCATAAGTGAGAAAAGGAGGAGATCCTTAATAGCATTATTTTTTATTTATTTTTTTATTTTTTGTTTGCGTTTGTTTACATTAGTTGTTTAATATATACTTCCTATCTATTTTCTCCCATTAAGTAAAATTTTTAGTAATAGCGAATATTAACTTCAAAATTAGATAATTTTTAAAGTAAATCTTCAAATCAAGATGAATAATTTTCCGTATTAATAATTATTTGTTTGCAATGTGGATTTCCACTAAAAATATAAGTGACGATTTTTCTCTGGTACAAATTTTAAGCACTCTGTGAT
Source organism: Linyphia triangularis (assembly GCA_963978545.1). NCBI lineage: Eukaryota > Metazoa > Arthropoda > Arachnida > Araneae > Linyphiidae > Linyphia > Linyphia triangularis. The sequence continues at coordinate 47,565,114 of OZ021727.1, read as the reverse complement.
TCAATTTAAAAAAAATTTCGAAAGTATCCTTGTCATTATATAACATTGATTCAGGTAGTTTATTACGAAATTAAGTGTATATTTTTCACTTTTAAACAATTTTAAAATGGGGATGTTCAAACTTGTTAATTGTTTTGTAATCGACTAATTGATTAAAATTGAATTAAGATATAAGTAATAAGGGTATTATTTTAATTTTTGAATACTTATAATGGGAAGATATGGACACTTAATTAGTGTCCAGAACTTTCAGAATGACACTCACAGAATTTTTAACAATATGCTTTTGTACTTGCATACATACATCGAATTTAGGTAATATTATATAAAAAAGGCAACCTATTCATCGATAGAATCAACAGGAAAATGTGTGAAACTCAATAAATAGATGCATTATAAAATTTATCATAAAATAAATAGTAGCAATTAAATAACCATTGCTATAAATCATAAATTATTTTAAATGGTATAAGAAACTCGAATCATTTATAGTTTCCAGATAACATCGATTATTTTATGGATATTATTTGAGAAAAAGAAAAGAGTTACAAACAGGACCTTCCAAACATGGCATGTGAAATAAGTGCCATTAAAAATTTAAAAATTTATTGAAAAAGTATTTACAGTATTAACACATAAATTATTGCTAATTTTCATAAATTGTTTTTCTGGGTATCAGACCTGACTCATTTATACTAACATTTTTAACTAACTGATTTTTTTATAATTGTGTTTACCATAATCATTAACTATTTGTAACAAGCATTTTCTAATTATATTGCCAAACCCGAACTTATAAACAAGAAATGTGGAAAATCAATTCACATTTAAAAATATTTTAATATTCTAATTAATTTAATTATCAGACATTTAAATTAATATACTCAAATTTGATTACATTGTCGATAGATTATTGGTTAACTCTTTTTTATTTAAATGTGCCCTTCCCATTAATTTCTTCTAATATAGGAAATTAATTAAATACTTCATGAATCAATCAATTGGGAGCAAAAAAATAAACCGTTTCATTATAATAAGTATATAACGAGTGAAACGAATAAATAATATTTGAAACGTTAATGCATACATGGTGTATTTTAAATTTTTAAATCTATGTAATTACAGACTCCATTCATTTCCAATATTTTCACACAAAAAATGAGATTAATAATGAACATATACATATTAACATCGACAAAGAAAATTAAACCGTTAAAATTCTGGCAATCCATTTCAAATAATATACTTTGATCAATACAGACAAAAATCGTCACAATGCATCTCAATCTGTATAGTAGTTATAGTAATACAGAAAAATATTATTAATTCAGACATGGCATGCATTTAAATTTGAAAGAAAACCAGCATATGTTTCTTTATTTCTGCAAGAGAAAGAAAAATCTGAGCTGGAAAAAGAGATATTCACTACAATATCAACCTACTTAAAATATTCATTACGACTTTTAATTACCTAAACTTCTTTAAATTGCGATCCTTGCGTTCTCCCTCATCTTTCAAGCCCATCCTTTTTCTTAAGAAATCCCCCATTAGCTGCCAGCACTTCCCCGAACAATGAATAATAAGCCACAGCGCCAGAAAATAATCCATTTTAATCCACCACTATTCACCCCCGCAGCAAACTCCTCCGTCAAACTCAGACGCGTTTAGCTCGAAGTAATTTACAAAGCGTTGCGGCGCATTATTACTTCGCTCTCTGGCTATGACCTAAATTCAAATTCATAAAACGGCTCTTGCACAGAAACACGTACCACTCTTTTAAAAGATGATGAACTTATTCCAGCAAGTTGGCTGCAGAACATTAAATTACCTTTCATACTTTTCCTCGCCAGTCTCCTTTTGGACAATTAGAGATGCAGTAATTAAAGGGACTTTGGAAAGCCTGGATTAGGGTTTCGACCGCAGTATTAACTTCTCCGTTAACAGACGCAATTTACCAAATTGCTCAAACTCTCACTCTCTCTCTCAAATTACTTTACTATTATTATTATTTGTAACGCTCCGTTGAACGCATTGGTTAGTATGTGTTATTTGGTGTTTTATTTAATTTTGGTGTCATCATTTTTTTAGGTGTTTTTTATGGGATAGTTTTTTGCACGATAGTTTCAGTTTTTTACGCGATGCTTCAATTATTAAAAAAGTTAAGTGCCTTGTTTCTAATTATAAAATTGCATCATCACTTGTCAAACTTTAAAGAATAGGAAATATATTTCAACCTGATGAAACTAATGTGTCTCAAGAAAAATTTTCTTTAGTATTTGATAATAATTATATTTTAACAGTATGTTTTCTACAGTGTATAAAATATTATTCCCAGTAAAAAGTAAAAACTGAAAACAAATGGCTGTATTGAATTTTATATTATTGTTTAAGAAATTATTAGTTTTATTTCAAAAGAATATGCTTGATTTTATTTAATTTAATTTTATATTCAAATTATTTTCTTAGCAATATAAGTTTTGTAACGTTAACTAACGAATAAGTAGTGTAACGCAAAACGACGAAAATGTAAAACAGATCACAAAAAATATTTTTCAGACGTGTAACGGTAATAATGCCTCAACTGTTTAAATACATTTAAAAATTGCTGTATGTTATTATGGATGCTGTATTTATGTACTCCATCATATACAAATCACGTTATAAAAAAATCGATGAGACAAAGCAATACGAAGAAACATTCAAAGAAACTAACAATACACAAATCCTTTGTATAAAATATACATACATACATATATATATATACGATGTAAAATACATAGCATATATTTAAAAGTTATTGCTGAACCATAAAGTGTAAGTACAACTCAAAAACAATTGGCTTCTGGGTAGACTGTGAACTTTTTCATCCTATGACATATTGATAGAATATAAACGAGAAAATCTTTCCAATTTAACATACTTGAAAACAGTTAATTAAAGAAATTGTAAAATTATAAAGTGTGGCTACAAAAAAAGTTCTGAATTAGATGTAGTTAAAAATGATACATATGTATGAAATGAATAGATGGAACTAGCATTTGCATAAGCTTATCACTTCATTAAAACAACATAACTAAAAATATAAGTAAGCTCATTTGAAGTAGAAAATAACATAGCGATAGAATTAAAAGGTGAAATTGTAGGAATTTTTTTAGCTTTTGAATTCTTTTGTTGTGAATTGCTTTCTCCAAACACTACCATGACAATCATTAGTCGTGTTAATAGAAACAAAAATATATGTTTCTTAGCTTTAATATCTAAGTCTAAGAATATACGTATAGTTTTGTTAAGATCCAATTGACCCTTATTCTCCGACAACTATTTAGTTTCATTATAATCAATTCGGTGTTTAATGACGTTTAGAAGGTAAAAAGTATAATTTGGTGACTGAAAGAATAGATGCATGGACAGACTAATACCAGCGAGATTTTTTCATTTTTTAAAGCAGCATGACATGTTAGGCTGTTATGCTTAAAATCGATGTCGTAATATGGAAACAAAATTTTAAATAAGAAAGTAATAAAACCATCCAAAAGCAGAATACTTACATTTTTAAAACACTAAACGTTAAAAAATTGCGTGAGTTGATTTTGTAATTTCCCTTTAATATCTCAAACAGATTGGTAAAAAATTTACATCAATATTATTTATAATTGTTATTGTTTTATTTAAAGTTTCAAACACAAAATTTTAAGTCTAAAATCTATCAAACTTTTACAAATGTAAAATTAGCTGTCATTTATACATTAGCATACCCCACAAATACAAAGCCTGAAAATTTCTATGTGTAAATTCACATCCTTTATAAGATGAAACAAAGAAATAAATTCAATTTATGATTTTTCTTGGAAACATTCCCCCTGTTGACGAAGTATTGCAAAACACAGTAATAATTTAAAAAAAAGAACGCAGAAAAAAAAAAAAACTTTATTGGTATAATTCTTGAGCCACAAAGACTGCAGTTAGATCATAACGGCAAAACCGCTTCAAGAAATACTGGAAGAGAAAATAGAAATAACAAAATATAGCATGGCCAAGTTAGAAGTTAGGAAGTCTTCTTATTATATGAAACAAGACCTAGAATCAAAGAGGAAATATATGTGGTGTTGATGCCAACATCTTCTTTTCCAGCCCGAAAATTGATTCGCAATATTGTTATGTTCTAGAAAGAAGACTGAAAATGTATTCATTCGTATAGACATTTTTACAGACAAAAACTGAATATTAAAAAACATTGTGGATAAACTAATTGTATATGGAAATGTGTACTAAATTCAAATAACATTACGTTTGTGGTATTTTGAAAAGTAAACAATCTTTTTATCTAAAAATAACTTTAAATAAAGGGTAAAAAATATTTATCTAAAAAATGTTTTTTTAGTTTAAAGCTTTTGCTTACCATCTTTCATTACACACGTAGAAAAGAAATTCTAAATTTTTTGCATTGATCAGTGATGAAAAAAATATTGACATAATTACAAAACCAAGTGCGACGCAGAAAAAGAAAAATTTCAATAACTTTTCTTTCATATTATTCAAAAAGATAATATATAATTAATAGGAATAACATTAAAATTAATTAAATAAAAATATATTCAACCATATTTAAATAAATAAGTTAGTTTTTTTCGTAATTATAAAAGCAAGGAAATTTTTGCAAGTAAAATATAAATAATTTAATTAAATGAGTTCATAATGCATTCGTACTTAATCAATTTTAATAACACTTTTAAAAATATACATTATCTTCATAAAGATAATCTGTATTTTTATAAACATTAAATATTAAAAATAATATGATGGAATTTCATAGATGGTTTTTAATAAAAATTTGAGCTTAATGCTATTTAGAATTCCCTCTTCTTTAACTATAAAAACACATTTGAATTATCAAATTCAATTATCCATACTCATCTCCTATTCCCGCGACTATCAAGGAACGCGGCAGCCGCCATGTCCGATGTCAAAGCTATAGACATGTATGTGAATATTATGTTGATCGCACTTATGTCGGTTTTCAACTCGTCACAGCTCAGCTTCTATTATAGCTAAAACCCTGATTTTTTTTTTGATTTTTTTTTCGTTTTGTTATGCGGGTGAGTAAACGAAAAATAATCACATAATTGTTAACAAGGAAACATAACCAAATATTCCTTCGATAATGTCCGAAGTTACCGTAATTTTGTTTTTCTGGTTTTGATTCTTCTGGTTGTGACCAAAACTATTTGAGGAATTTTGTTTTATTCTTTCTTATTTTATTCTTTTTAGCTTGATTAAAGGAATTGTGTTTTATATGATATGATGCGTATCAAGGTCTGCACCTTTCAGAAATGATCCCGAGTTAGGAATTTTAATCAAGCCTACAGCTTAAACTCTTTGATATTTTCTGCACAATATTGTTTTATTTTTTTAATTTTGTTTGGAGAAAGTACACTTTTTCTATGTTTTATCACTTACGATAGTCACTACCCCCCCCCCCCTGCCCATCAGAAATTATCCCTGTTGTTGGGAAGTTTAGCCAGGATAAGGACTGATTAAAACGTCATGATGGATTTTTGATACGCATATTTTGCTCCATTTCAAGATGTTAATTTGATACTTTAAGTTGAACTATTAAATCAATGAAATAAGAAATAAGAAAAAATTACTTATTTTTCAATTAAATTACATCCCTATCAAAACTTTGAAAACACTTTCATTTTAAAACAAAATTTTAACACCACAAAATGAATAGTTGCGTTTTAACTTCATACCTTCTGATCACTAGTCTACCTCTAGATCTTAGAATACACCACCGAAGCCTTTTTTTAATTTCTTTGAAAATGATAACAAATGGTAGTTTTCCAATTTAAAACGAAAAGTGCTTTGAAACATTTTTTAATAGTCAATTTCTTATATATATGAAACAAGTACTTAAGTACTTAGTTTTTTTTTAGTGTGGTATACTTTCTTTTAGTTATTGCTTATTTTTAGCATGCATTTTCATTTTTTTTTTTTTTTTTAACTCAAGTTAAAACTTAAGTAGATAAATATTTTTAACTAAAAAACAATTTTTCTTGGTGTGGAAAAAAGAATAACTACTTTAAAGAAATAAACAGGATTTGAATTGTAAATCTAAATCTCTCTACAATATTGTATCATGATATTTATTGTCACTCTTAATTCAACGAGTTGTCTGTATATTAATCTAACGTAGTTATCACTTACGTCATTTTGCGTTTAGAGCTAAGATACGATTGTTCACGTTAAAACATCCAAATACCGTATCTTACTCATTTATAACATAATAAATACAACAACAATAATTTATATCTCCCAAAAAAACAACTAGACGTTAAAAAAAACACCGAGTAAAATGTTGAGTTAAAAAAGGTTGTTAAATCTAATGTTTGCCACCAAGTGGCAGCGTTTAATTTCTTTGGGGTACTTGTACACAATGAACTAGATTAGAATTATAAAGAGGAACATTCAGAACTTGGAAAGCTAGAGTTTAATAGAAGTAATATCAATTCAGTGCAATAGGTACAAAATTACTCAAACATGTCAAAAAGAGATTATTTTGAAAAAGAAAAAAAAAACTCTAGTCCGACAGGTACTGATTGCTTATTGGGATTCCTTCTAATAATCCCAATTAAAAGCATTGGGTACAAGTACCCTAAAGAAAACAAACATGACCGCTTGGGGGCAAACATTAGATTTCAACACTTTCTTTTGACTGAGCATCTTACTTGGGATTATTATTATTATTATTATTATTTTTTTGTAAAATAAAAATTTACTGTGACTTAGCTATGCATAAGATTCAAAAAAATCTTTAAATATTACTGTCTTGTATCATAAATGAAACAAAATTACAATTTGTATTTGCATTTATTAAAAAATGCTTCCCCGAAAACTGTTGATACACAACTAATTTTTGTTTTAATAAGCTATTATTTTTTTTAATATTATAATTATTACTATTGTATTAGCTGGGTGTCGAATACATAATGCCAAATTGCACACATAATTCCTCCAAACTAATAATCTTTAAACCATTTATAATTTCTATAACAAACCGTAAACATTTAGGCCTGGCGATACATTTCTGTGTAATTTAAACACGTAAATATTTAGGTTTGGGATAACTACGCCAACTAATACCCAGCTATCAAAAGAGTACCGAAAAACAGTGTATAATACTGTAAAATAAAGTTAAAACATGCAAAACAAAAGGAATGAATAAATAGACCTTCTTTATTAGAAAAAGCTTCAATGACTGATTTTCAAACCGATAAACACGAATGCAAATTTTATTCATGGAATTAATGTTTGGTTTGCCCACTATTTTCATGTTTTATCCCACATGATACACAAGTAAGGTCGTTTCCACTTTCCCAAAACGCGCAAGGATTGTACATTTAATCATTTTACCTATAACTAGTGGATAATTCTCGTAAGAAGTATCGCACTTAAAACACTTGACAAAAAAAATACAAATAGTTTTTTAATCCATATACTAAAGTCATATCACCCCCCCCCCCTTCTCCCCGACCCCTTAAGAGTTTATAGCGCCCTTTAAAAAATGAGAATTGTAAAAAAAAAATATTTTCTGAGAAATATTATTTTTATTTTGCGATATGCCTTGTAAGATAATGAAAATTAAAAAATTATATCGATTGATTTGGTGATTACAAAAACTTTAATGTCTAAAAAAGGGTATTTTGGTAGATTTCATTAAACTTGGTTTATAATTCAGTAATGCACATGAAGCGACATAATGGAGCTTACTTTTATATGCTCAAAAGATATAGAAAATTAGAAAATTTAGATTTTTCAGCAATTACTTAAAAAAAAAAGACTGACACAAAAAAAATCATCCTGGAAATGCCTTTCAAGATATTCCTGACCAACTAAATTCACGAACAACTTTACACTACCGTCAATATCTTTATCAAAAAATAGAATTATCAGTTCATGAGAACCAAAATAAATGAAAAGACATCATAACTGAATTCGCACAATTTTTAATGTTACAATATTAAAAAAAAAAAAAAAAAAAAAAAAAAAAAAAAAAAAATTAGCTTTTGCACTTTATTTATTTATAAGCTTATATAAAGATTATAAGTCTTATGTCTGTTTGATGTCATCTTCTAATGCCAAATCTAGAAATTGACAGCTACTTTTTCTACTAAAAATGTCACTAAGTTTGGAAACTTAGGATTTTGAAAAAGTATTTATCAAAAATATCACCAAACTCACCTAATTGGTAAGGTGTTCTATAATGTCTATGAAAATATCAAAACGTAAAAGGTAATTTATGTCAATCCCTTTTAAATTTTAATGCAGTGGCCAATATTTTAGTGTGATTAAAAGTTGTGTGACGTTCGATCCTCAAGTTATATTTTAAAATCATTAAACAAATGTGTATAAGAATCGACTTAAATCTATATACAGTTTGATTTCAGTTCATTACTGTACAGTAAGGAAATATATTTTTTTCTCCAAAAACTATTCTCTTGCACATAAAAAAAAAGTTATAAAAATCTAAACAAGTGCGCAAGTCGAATAAGAAAAAGCAAGAAAGTTATGTAATTGAAACGCTATGAAACACCAATGCAGAAAAAATCCGAATCACATTCCAGCAGCAAACACAATCTATTTATTTTTCTCTCAGAAAAAGTTCCGAAGTATATAAATGGCTGCGAACCGGAGAATGCGAAGAATGGCAAGTATTCTGAGAATCTCTCTTCCCTTGGCGCTATTCCAAATGGCGCAATTAGAGACTTATGAGAAGAAAACGACGCCAAAACCGAAACCCAAGGCAATGTTAGCTGTCATCAATATATTTGACGCAAATGTTTATTTTTCTGTATTTGTGTTGTCATCTGGTATTAGGAAAGAACAAAACTAGTAATATTTTCCCAATTAAAGTATTTCTTTATAAAGTTTGTTATTCCTCATCGAACGGATACATACGTTCTTAAAAAGTAGACTATTATGTTGTGCAAAAGTTCCATATAAATAATGATGTATGACTGAGAATCGATTCAATTTTGAAACTTTTTTAGAAACAAGATTGTTCATGGATGTATATTATATCCTTTTGTAGATCTGAAAGAATATTTTAATGTACAGTATATTTTTAAATGACTACCAACATTAAAACTAAAGATCATGGAGAAACCATGATATTCTTATGTAATTTTAGTAAAGCCCAATATTTATCCCTTTTCTTCTGTTTTAATGTCCAATGCATAATTAACTTTCTATGTGTTTCTTAAAATATCACTTTCGATAGGGAAGTATTGCTTCCTTGGCATTTTACAATTATATTTTCTTAACCCATTTTATAAACCCTCAGACAATTTTTAATCATCACTCGAATTGATAAAATTAACTAAACTAAATGGTGTACTTACGTATTATCCTATCGACCGTTGCTTTGACAGAAAGTTTTAGAAAATATTCCATTACTTTAAAAAAACAGTCGGTCAAGACGAATGCCTGGTCTCCCTCGCAGCTGATGCGTTCCATGGAAAATCTCCGACGGAGGCCAAAATACACATAATACATAAGTACTCTATATTGTGTCAAAAATCCTTTAAGTTATGAACTTTTATTAAGAAACTTACCATTTTAAATTCGTATGGAAAATTGTAATCAAATATGAATATTTCGTGAAAGAATTAGAATGAAAAATTGGGAATAATTTATAATTCGAAATTATAATCCTGAAATTTTAAACACAAGAAAGGATCCAACTAATTTTTTAATAAATAATTCATTATAAAGGAAAACAGTAGCTATAATGGATTACATTTGGAATCGTTACACTAATAAGCAACCCGACAACCAAAACTGAAATTCAAAATGGATATTTTAATTAACTTTCCTTAAAATAAAACTCAGAATATCCAAATGTATCACTAATATCATCGAGATAAATCTAATGATTAATTTTTCCCATTTTGAGAAATAAATTTAAATTATACATAGGATAATTATAATTTTAAATGTGACACTACAGAAAAAGCTCAACCACTGCTAAATCAAACAACTTAAGTATAGATAAATTACTTTAATTATTCGCTTTTGTTAGATAATGCATTTCTTTCATTGATTTATTCATTCTAAATCATTAGCGTAATTAATTGCTTCAAATCCGTAATATAATAACAGATTGTTATCACTTCCATTCCCCTTATTTTCCTCTAAAAAATTTTAATTAGTATTTCCATTATTCTCAAACCTTTCCTCGTTTATTAATGCTTAATTACAAACAGCAAAAGATGATGATTGAAAGAGGTGAAAATACAAATCATGTTTTTTTTTTTTTTTTTTTTTTTTTTTTTTTTAATTTTATTTTAAGAATTAAAAAAAAAAAAAAAAAAAAAATGCTACAGAATATATTAAGCCTTAAAAAATGTAATGGAAGATTGCAGTGAGAAGCTCATTTTTAAGTGAAACCTGTAAAAAAGAATTATCGAAAGAATTCGTGCATAGCACAAATTTTAGTTCCGAATGTGCTTTTTTCGGCTTATTCATAGAGTAATTAGAAACGAACGGTATGATAGGATGATCATTCATTTATGACTAGGGGAGAAGGGGAGGGGGGAGCACAGAATTTAATGGAAGATCGCTGAGCTTAGCCCCACCCCTCTCCCGCTCTGTTTTGCAATTGAAATATTCTCTCTTTTTTCTTTCTTCATTGCGAGGAAATGATAGATTAAATCTCCTAATATGAAAATCGATAAAACTGTTTCTGGAGTGAATTTTGATAGAGAGTTACAACGTCTTTTTATGGAGGCTTTAATTGAGACAGGCTGAGATTCTGACGTCTTTGAGGGATACGTTTTTGGTGGGTAATCCCCATCGAAAATATTACAGCAGAGAGTTTATAATTGAAACAGGTTCAGAGATTCAAATTTTTTTATTTTTTTTATACTTTTTATTGATTTACTGCACTAGTTAATAAGATTTTTTACACGGTTGTTTTTACTAATGTTTTTCAAGCGTACTCTGTAACTACAATTATTAACTTATTGTTATTGGTTTAGTATTATTAGCTTATATCTCTGTCCATAAGCAATTTTTTCCACATCTTCAAAACATTATTTAAAAAAAAAAATTTCAAGATATATCACCAGTAATAAAGTCTCAAAAACAATATGGGAGTGAAAGTAAATTAATCTTTTCCTTACACTTAATAAAGTTATATAAGTCAGCAAATAAAACTTTAAAAAAATTAATGATTGAAAACAGCAGTTATTTTCCTTCCATATTTTGCATGTTTTAAAGTGATGCTTCACCAGAAATAGTTGTTTAAAAATTGAGCTTTGTGTCTATTAGACAGATACAGGATGATGATTTTAACAACACCAATTTGAATGAAGTAAAATGTTCTAGTTTTTCTGAAATACTCTTAAATATACAGATAACCCTCTAACCACGGGCTACGTAAGTATAGCATTTCGCTAACATTTTCAATGCAACCTTATTATCGCAAAAAAGATAGCTCGCGGTTAAAGAGTAGTTAGTTTCTTTAAATAGTGAAAACAGTGTACAATGAATAGTTAGTATTTCGTTAACATTTACTGTCTGAAGGTAGTTGTTATATATCCTGCTTCTTTGTTTTATTATTCGTTTATAGACGTAAAGAAATATCAGCTTGGTACCAGTTTGGGAATACCTGTTAAATTGCAAAGCATTCATAGTCCAATAACAATTAATATTCGTCAGGGAAATTTTCAAATAATACCATTCTATTAGTACACGGATACGGTAATTGTTACGGCTTTAAAAATAATGATAAATAAAATAAAATGATAAATCGAGCTCTACAAATAGAAATATTCAACAAATTATTACTAGTTTTAATAACAACAAAATTCTATATACAGTGCGATTTTCTAGTTACATACTGCTTCAGCCATTATGTGGATGTAATTAGCTACCGTTGCTTGGATGTTGTGGTCCTCACGTTATCTGTTGGTTGATTAAACCCATCTTATCTGTCAAGGCCTACAATTTGTAGTGGTGGTGGTTATGATAAGCATTTGAGGGAGACACTGAAATACATTGTTGCAATTAGCCTTATACATAATACTGTGGTAATCTTCAATCCATCAAAATGCATATTAGCTAACTCTAACCTTACTGATGTTGCAATGTACGCAGTTAGAGCATTTTAGCTTAGTGATGGATTATGTGTTTAGAGTAAAAATTAACATCGATAAACTTATAATTTATATTAGTAAGGAATTTTATATTTAAGTTAACAAACATGTTTTTTCTATTTTTAAAAACAAAAACAATGAATTTGGCACAGTTAACTTTCATCATCTAGACTTCTCATTACACGTTGAAGAATTGAGGATTTTAAATAGCAGTCGTGGAATGGGATTGTTGTGTTTCCATATGTGTTGGAAAAAAAATAACTTTGAGTAAATAATCTCTCTATTTTTTCATTTAGTATTACATAATTCCGCAACAGAGTTTCATACTAAATAATTTTACCACGTTAACGATTCAGAACATCTGAATTTAAAGGAAGTCTAAAATACACTCAAACACAGGACTTTATACATGATAACATCATAATAAGAATTTTAGAGAATGCGCTTTATATTCAGATTATTCTGTGCATTTCAGAATAATAAAGCTTCCAAATGTTTTTGTTTTTTCATTACGGAATCAAAAAACTGTTAACCACTTTTTTATTGTACAGTACTCAAAAAAAAAAAAAAATCAGAACAATGGCTATATCTTGTGCTCTAATTGTTGAAATAACAAACAAAAGGTACCGTTGTAAATCGTGGAAGGTTTTTAATAATTGCATGTAGTTTTTTTTTTTTTTTTTTTTTTTTTTTTTGTCATGAGGAGTCATCTACAAATTAAAACAGAACCAAATTTTAAAAAGTTCAATAGCAACCTCATAATATTATCCCATATTTGGATTCAGCATCCAAAAAAAATTTCGAAATACAAAAATTCGTAATTTTCTAATGAATGGTTTGTAATTTAAATGATAAAAAGAAAATGATAAATTAATGTTAAATAAAAAAATTGGTTTTTGGGCCATAAATACTTAAATAATTAATATATTTCAGTAATTTTTTTTTCAAAAGATAGTTTGTAAATGACCAAATATAAATATCAAGAAACTTTTGCATCAATTTCTTTTTTAATAATTAATTATTAATTAATAAAACAATTTTAAATTTTTTTTTTAATAGAAACATATATTTTTTTTTTTTTGCTTTCAATAGATTGACCATGGTCTGAAAGCCCCCACAATTTTTTTCTTTTCATTTTAACTTTTAGTTCTCGATTTTGTAGCGAAAATGTAAAAAACGCTCACTTTAAGGGACCGTATAGTAGACGACCTTTGAAAACTATCAAAGATTAATTCAAGGTAAACTAGTGGTGTGGAAAATCGCACAACGTTCAATTATCGTAAAATGGGGTGAATAGGAACAGCGGGGTGAATCTGAACAGAATTTCTTAAGATTACAAAAAAAAAAAAAAAAAATATACAAAGCAGTTTTATTTTTTGTATGTATATTTTAATCTGTCTAACGTGTTTGGAATCGTGGAACATATAATTTGTGTGGTTTTCAACAGTGTCCTTTTTTTAAAAAAATTTACTTCCTTAAATTACATTTATTTAAAACAACATTTTTTAAGCAATTTCAATAAGTTATCCTTTAAAAATGTTACTGAATCAGGTGATTTTTTCATTTTATAAATAATTTCAACGATCAAGTTACATTTGTGTTTACAGTGAAATGTTTCTGTAAAATAATCACACTGCTGAATACTGTTTACTATATAGCCATCGTTCTGATTTTTTTTGGGGTACTGTATAATGATGCAATGAATTTTGGATTTTATGTAAAGGAACGTATACTTTAATTTTCATTTAATGGTGGTCCCTATTCGGTAAAAATGTTTCTTTGCCTTTTTGTACTGAGATGACTACTAGAAGATAAAAGCTAGTGATGCCAAATTCTATGATGAAAACTCAATCAACTTCATGTTAATATCTTACACCTAACAGGAAAAGTCATTTGAAATAAAAGTTGATTTTTTTTTTATTTATCATATATTGTGATAAGTATGATCGTACATGAAATGATAGTTGAATATAGGCAAGAGAAATACAAATGTTTAGTTTTTTATTTCTTATTTAAAGATTATTTATAAATTACAGTTATAAAAAATACTTTTAATTGTAATTTTAAAATATTCAAATTTCAATTGGGGTGGTCAAATAACAATAGTAAATAGTTGTAAAAATCATAACAAAAAAAAAACAATAATATTTATTAAATTAAATATTTTTTGTAGAATACACTTTAGGCATTTAAAATTTATGTAAATTGCTGCAAATACTTATATTTTAAAAGCGTACCTAAGTACCTCCAACAAATCAAAACCACTGAACTTTGTTGCCAAAAATGTATCTTCCCTAAAAAAAAAACTTGACGTTGTAAAAAAAAACACCAAGTCAGCTAGAAAAAGTAATGAAATCTAATGTTTGCCACCAAGCGGCCGCGTTTAGTTTCTTTGGGGTACTTGTACACACCGTACGAATGGGGTACTTGTACACAGGCAATTAGTACTTGGCAGGCTAGAGTTATTTCGGATTAATCTCATTTCATTTGCTTCAGCTACTTTGTACTCATTGCACTGAATTGAGATTAATTTTATAAAAACTCTAGCCTGCCAAGTACTGATTGCCTAGGTACAAGTACCCCATTCGTGCATTGTGTACAAGTACCTCAAAGAAACTAAACGAGGCCGCTTGGCGCTGAACATTATATTTCATAACTTTTTCTGGCTGACTTAACGTGTTTTTTTTTTTTTTTTTTGGGGGGGGGAGGGATGATATCAATTCCTTTTTGTAGTGTTTACTAGCTTACCTGCAGTCGAGCCTTGCTTTCTACTATTCTTTCTCATTAAATGACCATCTCTTAAAATTTATCAAGGTTTTCACGTATTAAGTCAAAATACTTTTTTTTCCAAACTGCTTAATTGCATTTTATTCACATAAAATAGGGTTTTTACCATCGCCAAATACGACAATATAATCTTATCACTTTGTCATCATTTGACAAATATCTCTTTAAGCAATCTCCGCACAACATATTGAATATGCAATAACGTCACACTTGATCATAAAAATTCAAAGACTAGGAGTGTGGAACATTGCCAAACTTTCAATTACACTTTAATACTGGTCACAGCATTTAAGTTTGACATGGATCAAATGGATTTAAAATGGATTTATCCCATATATGATTTCCCTTCTATTTGAGGTCAACAACTTGGATAGATTATTACATTACCTTAGTGGGTTATTATGGATTACAATTTGGTAACGTATATACACTCCTTTCCAAAAGTTAAGCACGGAGTGAAAAATTTTAATTTTGGTAAGCCAATCTGAATGAAAGAAGATGAAATTTGCTGCAAAGGTAAAAGGAAGTATGCAAATATGTTAGGTAACATCCAATCACTGTTTCTCGTCGAGAAGAGAAATATGCAAAACAGGCAGTTGTATAAGAAACCAGCATTGTGAAGGGTTAGAGGAGTTGTATGCAAGTGCTTATGAAAGGTGTTTAAAACATTCGTAAGATTTGGTTTCAAGCTAGACGTGTTTCTATAGCTTCCAGAAAACGAATGGAAGATTCTGAGTGCTAGCAGACTGTCGCACTCATTGAAGCAGGACAGTCTATCACAGATGTTGCTCTTTTCTTCGGTCTTCACCATTCCGTCATTTCACGATTAGGGAAACAATTCAAACTAGCCAAACAGTTGTCCGAAAACCTGTAGCCGGTCGTCCAGGGGTTACTACCTACTACTACTAATGTTGTAGCCAAGCGGAATCGAAGATCACCCTCCACACTTGTGACATCTATGGATGCAGCGGTCATTGGTAAGATGATATCTGCAGCTACTGCTCGTCGAAGGCTACACATAAATGGTCTGTCCGCCCGAGCACCACGAGTTTGTGTTTCTTTATCCGTCCAATCCAAAAGAGAACGATTAAAGTGGTGTCGCCAACATGTGAATTAGACGGTGTCTGATTAGGGCAAAAATATGTTCACAGATGAGTCCAGATTTACTCTGCAACCCGATGATAAACCTGTAAGGGCCTGGGGGATCAAAGTACACTCAATTGGTACCAGAACATCTTCGAATATCACACATTCCGCAGGGATTTCATTGGGATATCGCACAGACCTGTACATCTTCAGGCGAGATTCTGTGACGGCTGTACGGTATCGAGATGAAGTCATAGACCCCATTGTGAAACTGTACGCTGCAGCAGTTGGTCCTTCTTTCGTTTTAACAGATGTTAATGCTCGTCTCTATTGAGCTGCCATCGATGAAGACTTTCTGGAGAATGAGGGGATTACGCATATGGAGTGGCCGGCTTACTCGCTGAACCTTAATACAGCTGAAAATCTTTGGAATGCCCTAGGCCGTGCTGTATGTAGAAGTTTTCCACCTCCAGGCACTCTCAGATATTTAGAAACTGCCCCACAGGAAGAATGGCAATTACTGGACTCTACAATGATCGATCACCTTGTACATGTATGATCACACGCTGTACACTTTGTATGCAGATGAGGGGTGCTCACATTCTCTATTAATGTCAGTTTTTGTTGTTTGTTTTAAATGTAAACATAAGTTTGTAATGACGCAAAATATGACGTCATCTTATAATTTATGATATTTTTTTTCTGTATGTTATTCATAGTTTCGTTTCAGGAATAAACATAAAACTACTTACTCACAGCATTTCGTGTCAATCAAAGCAGTACTTGTCAATTTTTTCGCATTTTACCACTCCGTGCTAAACTTTTGAAAATGAGTGTATTCAATTTAAAAAATTGCAATTAATTGTTTATTTCAATACTAATAATATCTATTAACATAAATCTTATATTTTCTATTGTACAATCCATTCTTTAAAAAAAATTTGAAACTAAACTTCTTTTTCTTTTACAGGTAAGAGCATTTTACTTTCCTGTGAGAATCAAATGGAATTACAAGGTAAATTTATTGAATATCAAATAGTTATCATAAATTCTATTAAACAATTATTTGAGTCAGCTTTTTTTATTTTCATAAAAATTTTATATTACTATTTATACCATTATATTAGAAAATCATATCATATGAAGATAATATTTATTTCTACATTTAAAACATGCACGTTGAACAAGAATCATACCACACGAGGTTAAAAAGAGTACACATATTATTAAAGATTTTTTTTTTTTTTTTATCTCCTTGTCATTTCAATTAGTGTTTAAGAAAACATGTTTGTTTCTGGAAAATGAAACTTTATCTTTCCTTAGTTTTTAGTGTTGCCACTACTTTCATATAATAAATTGTTTTTATATCCAACTCAACATGAAGTATTTGACCTAGCGTGAAGATACATTTTAGTATGTTTAAGATTCTTACTTCCAGCGAATGAAAAGAAATTGCAAAAAAACAACAACAAAAAAAGGTTTTTCCCAACATTCATTATTTTTTCAACTCGTTCAAAACTTTTCTAAGTACTTTAAATATTGATTCTTTTGTAGTTTTCAAATGAAAAAACAACAATTTTTTTATTCTTCAAAGCTTTAATTGCTCTAAAAAGGAGGAGCTCTACACAACATTGAATTTATTTTGTATCATTCACATCGACAAAAAAAAAAGGGTTACATTTAAAAGAAATATCCTTATATGAATATAAATGTCATTATAAAAACACTTTTGCTTATAATGGGTGATAATGAAAAATAGATTTTTAAAACCGCAATTTGCTCAATTATATTCAGAAGGGGAAAAAAAGAAAAAACAATGTGTCCTTTTACTCAATTGCTATTTATTGTTCTATTCTAAGATAAATTTTGAGAATAGAATAGAACCGATAAAAAAATTATCATCACTTCAAAAGCGCATTAGTTAAAGCAAATATTAAGAAAAAGTTGGTCTTTTAGTCCATAAGATGAATTAACTTATTTGCTCTATTTTGATGTGCCAAATAAAGAGGAAACAGTCATTGTTATTTTTAAAAAAAATTTAAAGTACACTGTCATTAACCATACACAATTTAACAATCGATTTAAATACTTTTAAATACATGTTGAATGCTGTTTAATCTGTATATGAATAAAATAATATTGTGTAGAAATAGAATATTTGCAAAATTGCAACAGCTTCATAAAATAAGGGTTCATTATGATATTTTATTCAATTAGGATACTTTACTGAAGCTTGGTGGCTCAGGGGTAACGCATTGCAATGCCACGCCACAAGTTCGCATACACATCCCCGGACTGGGCAAGGTTGACTCAGCCTTTCATCCCTTAATTGGGTCCATTAAATGAGAAACAAGCATGCTTAGGAACTAAACACTGGGGGGTTCCGCTTCAGAGTTCGGGGTTCCGGGGCCCATGGTCAAATATGCTAGATTTGGCACAACCGACCAAGGCCCTCCCACGAGGCTGTTACGCCAATGAGTTTAGTTTCTTATAGGATACTTTATTGTACACTTGTTTTAAAAATAATAAGCTTTTTTAACGTCACTAATACTCATCAATAGAAATAACATTTGGTTTTATTGAACATGCATACTCTTCAACTGAAATTTATTTTAATTAGAAATTTTGCAATAATAATTTATTAATAAATATGAATAACATTAAATTGTATACAAGAAGCAAATGTTCGTAATAAATTTATTACTGATAGTTAATGGTGATTTTTTTTTTCAATACAAGTTGGAAGTGTATAATTTAATTTTACATCCAATATATGTTTATGTTTTTTGACAGTTACAAATATTATTATATTAAAGTTCAAAAGACGCTTTTTCGAGCCACAAACACTTATTTTTCAGTTTGTCATATTTCAATGTTTCATTAAACCCCCCATTTTTTAATTTTTTTTTTAATTTTTTTTTATGAAAATTGTTAATTAATTCAAACAGCAATAGAACCATTTGAACCCTACCTGGCTCGGTGATTAAATGGCTCATTTATTATTACTTCTCACACTTCCTAGAAAAATAAAAGCTGAAAGTTGGCACCGGAGTTCTCGTTATCAAATTTGAAAATAAATATTTCATTTTAAAATTTTATGGTTGATAAAATTAAAAAAATAAAGCAAAAAGAGGTATGCTTACAACTTGTAATCAACTAATCATTTTGAATCTGGATTTTTCTAAGATTATCTTAATCAACTTTGATTATAGGGAGTATACATTTTTTTTCTGAGAGATGTTTTATGATTAAGATATGAAATGAAAAAAGTGAATTGGTATTTAACTTGGATTCTATTGTATCAGTTGGAACAGGTTTTTTCTTACAGATGTATTGATGAATCCAAATACTTATACAAATGTCTAATAAATGACAAATCTACGTTATGGAGATAATATATCCATAACTCAGATTTTTTTTTTTAATAATTTTATTTATTTGTTTGTTCAATTTTTAACTTTCTAACAAAACTCTTCAATTTTACTCAATGTGTTTCAATGAATTGTAATAATAATACTTTAGACATAAGCGTATTATTTCCGTGAAAGAAAACTAACTTTAAATTTCGTTTCAAAGTTCTCTTTACACATTTGTAAGTGGTCGGAATACTTACTTAAAGAAGAAGACAAGTATATATAAAACGTTTTAAAACAAAAGGGATATTTTTACTGTGCGGAAAAGAGAGAAGAAGATTAAGAAAAAATGATATTTATTAAGAGACAATTTTAATCAAGAATACTATTAAAAAAAGCAAAAACTGTAAACATAAAAATACTGAACATTTTTTTATTTTTTTTATTTTCAATTATATTAATGTTTTAGTTTTGTAGATGTGAGTTTAACATCGACTATGCAAATGGCTACTTTACCCGAATTGTCTAGTTAAAGTGGTCATGGTCTAGTGACATAACAAATATAGGATAATAAGGAAGTAATTAGTTCAAGCAACATAAAGTTTGATTGATATCATGGAAAAAAATTTGCGACTGTTTAATCTTAGCAAAGTAACATATTAAGGATACTTATTTTTGTTCAGAAATCCCCCCCCCCCTAAAAAAAAAAAAAAAAAAAAAAAAAAAAAAACGTATAAAAACTATTTAAACATGAAAAATAATTAAACCAATTTATATTATATAAATAATTATAAAAAGAGGAAAGCATTTTTAAAATAAATTTATTAAACTTCAAACAAATTGCTTATGGGTTTCTCACAAAATTCAAACAAAAATTCATCTTTATCTTTCGAACCAGCAATACAACTCGTGGACTCTCATTGTACCCTGAAACACCTATTCCATTCCTAGAACATCTAATTCTTATATTTAGAGAAAGTCTCTTTACAATAAAAACCTTCAACAAACTCATATTCTTCATCCTCTGGGTCGAAAAGCTTTTTATTTGCAATAGCGTTTTGTGTCTATTTTTTCTCCCTTTTTTTAATAGTAATAACTGGAACACTTTTGAATGTTGTAGCTTTCGTATCTTTTCTTCCTTTTTTCGTTTTCTTTTCAGATCCGTTTTCTTGGATCCTCTTCTCTTTATAAGTTGAAAAATATTGTCTACCCACTTAGCCTACCGGTTGAATGTCATTTTTTTCAACAAGACACTATTACGTAATATGCTGTTTGAATTCTAACCTAATTGATCTATAAAGAGAAAAAGATATAAAGAATACAACACACAGTTTTAAAAGTACTAAAGAAATTTATTATAATTATATATGGTACTTAGAATACACTAGTAATGTAAATGACTTATCTTACAATAGAAAAATGAAGATAATTACTTATTTTGAAAACCAACATTCAACCAAAAACACAATTTTTATATAATTTACTAATATTAATATGTAAGGATTTCTTTTAATATTAAAGTCTTATTAAATAACTGTTATAATTTATATTTGTTTTTAATACTTAATAATGGTTTACATTTTATAATGACGCATTGTTAAAAAATTTCATAAAAATGAAAGTAATTACTAAAAATTATGTAAAAGACTGAATCTCATATAATGTAATTCATTACGTAGATAAGTTTTTAAATATGCATAGAACATGCAGTGTGACGTTTTTATTGCATGTACGTCTTAAAGCGTTTATTATGAAATTGAGCAAAACACGTAAGCCTTAATGAATGGTCTAGGTTAATTCAGTTAGATAGAAAGTCACGAACCAAACTATTTTCAATTGAGTTTTGAGACTGTATACAAGTTGATCTATAAGTAATACGATATTTGAAAAGTCGATGAATCTCAACAATTTGAGCGCATGTCAATGTAGTTTTCCCTCAAATGATCAAAGAATTTTTTTTACACCAAGAAAGAAATAGTTATTTTTTTAAACAACAGATGGCACTGTAGGAATCTGTGAGCAACTTCCTAGTGTTACTTAAGTAGACTGTGGATGGAACAGGTAATCAATAAAATTTGATGAAATTAGCAATTTGTGATAAAAAATGAACCACTTTTTATCTCGTGTTGAATAAAACCCATTTTCAAAAAAAAAAAAAATAGTTGCTAAAATCTCCTTATTCACTCTTAAATGTTCTCGAATTATAAATTTTTCAAAATTATTAATACAATTCAAAATTACTAACTTTTAATTTTCAATCACCTTTATATTTAATAAACCTGCGAATGTATATAATCTAATCTTAAATAATAATAATTTACATTAAATTAAATTTTAATAAAATATTCATGTTTAAGAAACGTAAAAAATAATAAATGCGTGCATAATTATTAAGACAATTGAAAAACTTCATCTTAGAATTTCTTCTTCAATCCAAAACGCCTGCGACTGAATCAGTCCCTTTCTCTTTTACATGTATGTTTATAAAGTCACCAAAAATCAATATTCATTTCACTCTAAGGAATCAGTCCCTGACAGGTAAGGTGATTTAAGGATTTCATTGCCTCATTTTGACAGAAACCAATTCAAATACAGTTCTTTTTGACGGTGAAATTAATGGAGGCAGAAAGGAGTCGCTGAAATATTCAGCAATAATACCAACCGGGAAAAGTAATGTGGATTTGAACATTCCATTTTAAAGAGATTTTCATTTCAAATCATTTAGTAAGAGTATCATCCATAAAAATGAATTCTGAAATGTGCTTGCTCTTTTTTTACTCTAATTGGGTGATTATCGAACGTGGTAGTAAGGGAATTTCATTTTGTGTTTATGGATGATATATTGGATTTTTTTTTTTTTTTTTTTTTTTTTTTTACGTTTCTTCTTAAAATCTTTTCGCAGTTTGCATATTTTTCTTAAAGTTTTCTAGGATGCTTTGAGTAAACTACTCAAATTCACGCGCAAAATCTTACGAATACTAAGTTATCGAGATTTCATAAACGTAAGTATATTTATTACTTTTAAATTGAGCTCCATAAATTATTTGCATTTTTCCAGCTGTAATTAAATAAAATGTGACATTATAGTTTTAGTGATGTTTTCAATTACATTCTTCGAAACATAAGTTTAAAGGAAATTTTTTAATATCATAAATATGTTTTGAATTGTGAAACCCAATTTATTTGGATTGTACATAAACTAATTTTTTAGACTTCAATATATTGCTTTGCTTAATACATAAACTTTTATATATATATATATACATTCATATATACAGTATTTATCAAACATGTAAATATTATTTGTTTACTCATGCAAAAGTAAAAAGAAAATAGTAATTTTAAAATTCCAGGCATAAAAGTTTATCATCAAATTAATTGTAATTACATCAAAACATAGAATGCAAAAACCAAGTTTTGTTTAATTTAGAGAACAACCTCATAAATAGATTTCTTAATGTTCTAAATAAAAATTGTTTATTTCTATAAAGCAAAAAAATGAATGAGTATAAATTATCTTTCTTATTTATACTCATTACATTTTTAAAAGTGATATTTTTAATAAAATATAATATGAAAGGTTTTTATTGTTGTATTCATTATTATTGCCAAATTCCCACAAAACAAAATTTTTCATTATATTTTTGTATTTATGATCAAAAATAACTCAGAATTATTATTTATATTTTTCAATATTAATAACTTTTACTTCTTCATAACATCTAAATGTTTACTACAGCTCTTTGAATAATTACTAGTATCTCGTTGTTGAGCGATTTATTACTTTTTATTCGAAATATTATTTGCTTTATTCAAAGAATAAATATTATATCACTCTACAATCAGCTTTTCTATCATAACCACACTCTACCTGAATAACTCATTTTTATAATACACAACAATAAATGACAATTTTATAATATTTCATTTTATTGAATAACTTTTTAATTCGTTTTAATACAATTATATGAGTGTTAAAAATATATGTTAATAACTCAACTACCACATGGGGATCCTGGCGCACTTAACACTGCCAAACACATACATTAATAAACACATATATTACCTGCAATGTATGAAACCTGAAATTATATAAAATAAGTAGACATTTAATTTGCTTCCGGAAGTTATTAGGCAAAATATGAAACGATTGATATTTCACATACCTAGGCATTCTATTGAATTCCAAATGACAAACCGACTATGAAATAAATATTCGATTCGTTAAGAATATCACGTGTCAAAATTTTACAACGAGATTACTATATTGCAACAAGTAGGTTAGTTTAATTTTTTTATATTTTTTATGAAAATATTGTTTCAATAATGAGAAAGGTATAATTTTTTTTACAACTTTCATTTTTCTTTGCGTATTTGGAATAAGTTTTTTGTTGTCACTATCACACCATTTTCATCAAACTAATATTCGTACTCATGGAAAACATATACTTTAAATAATGACCTTATCAAGATATTTTATCATATTTTGCCTAAATAATATCTTTAATTATATAGAATGCCTATATATTATAGACAATATCTAAGGAAAGTATTTAATAATTCACATATTTCATACTTACCCAAGATTCGAATCCGACATATTTGCGATGCAAGGCCAGAGCTGTAACCCCACACCTATCATGTGGGTAGATATTGTATAGAATGATGTCATTTCATGCAAAGCTAGTAAAACATACACAAAATCACTATCAAATCCGAAAATCTAGTTTAGCCCTGCCTTATAACGAATACAAACAACTTCTAACCTTATATCCTTTAACAAGATTAAGCACTTCAATCTTTAAATAATTAAGATCGAGGGAGTTCTAGAAATACAGCATGACACAATTGATCGTCAACATCGGAGAAATTAAGTTAGGCCACCCACCGAAACCTTCATTTTAAACACAGACATCATTATGCGTAATATTACATCCCTTCCCCTATCCTGTCAAGTTCTTCAGGATTTCGCTTGGGGTTAAGGTTTGGACACATATTTTGTAGGAAGGCTGTAATTACTTTTATTCATGGAGGAGGTGGTTGTCGTTAAGAATGTGATGTTAATGGTTGTCTAAAGGAAAAATTCTTCCGCGGAGGAAGGAAGTAATTGGAAGTCGTAATTATGCGTATAGGATGTTAGTTGCATCTTTGGTTGGTCATAAAGGGATGGGTCTTGTATGTTTTTCACAATGCTTGTAAATAAAGTTAAGTCTGTTTCTATAAATATGCAAATATTGTCATTGGAAGGAAGCAGTGTAATTTTTGGATGTTTTCTATAAATATTCGTCATTGGAATTTAAACTGTTTAATACTGGAAAGTAATATGTGTATAAAAAAATTATTTGGGTATGTTAATTGCATGGAATTATATTAAAATTTCGACTCTCGTGCATTGTGATTTATAGCATAATTAAACTAATATTAGATAACTATTTTGTTTCGAAAATATTACATTTAGCCGAAAATAATTTTAAAATTTCTAAATTTATTGTTTGCACTTATGACAAAGAAAGAAGGGTTTTTCGTTTTCACCAATTGAAATTGGTTATTTAAATAACATTTTAACTTCTCCTTTATTTGTAAGTGCTTTAATTATTAATTGCAAATGTCAATCACATCTAGTCGTTGGGGATAACTATAAATTTAATAAATCCATACTTGTATTATAATATCTCTTATGCAATTTAAACATGCTTTTACATTTCACCATAGGTGCAATAGTTGACTTTTACCTTCTTAGTCATTAGATGTAAAAAATACTGCTTAATTCTAAGAAATCATCTATATTTTTAAGTATATCAGTCAAAAACGGCAACCTCATTCAAAAAATGTTAAAATTCAGGTGGATGTCTATATGTTCGTTGTATGTATCAGCAAATCTGTTCGTCATTGTTTCACGTTAGAAACTGTACCTTAAAACATGTAATAAAATGTTAATTGGTGAATATTTAGGTGTATGCAGAAGTCTTAATGCTTATAAATCGATGTTTTCAATGGCTTTAAAATGGTAATAATGAAGAATGGGTAATACAATTTAGAACAAAGGGTATGAAATGTTCAATCTTCAGTTTGCTTTAATTTTTTTTATCCAAATATAATTTCAATTTACGACAAACTTTAATTATTTTTTTGTAATTTTTTACTTCTACACTTCTACAGTAATACGCTTATACCTAGGCTGTTATAGTTTATTTATAAAAGCAATGTCAACTTATTTAACCAAAAAAATAGCAACTAACTTTTTTTCACAAAATAATTGCCATGGTCATCAATTCGGAAAAAAAAACTTTTACGAGTAAATATTGTCAAAAAATTTCTAATAATTCAATTTTGCCTAAATTGGTGAATTTTTGTTGCTGCTCTTCAAGCTCTTGTAGAGTGAGAAAGTAAAGTTTTTCTACAAACCAACTTTTTGTCTTTTT
This sequence comes from Linyphia triangularis, assembly GCA_963978545.1. Lineage (NCBI taxonomy): Eukaryota > Metazoa > Arthropoda > Arachnida > Araneae > Linyphiidae > Linyphia > Linyphia triangularis. The sequence continues at coordinate 47,539,308 of OZ021727.1, read as the reverse complement.
TAAGGCTTTGTGTTTCATATTAATCATATAAAGTTTCTATAAACTTTAACTTAACCATTATCTTGAAATACGCTAGGGAAAAGTTGAATCCCCATAATGACAATTATTTATAATTGTTATTCTTTCATTAAAATAATCACCTTACAAGCAAAAGATGTACAACAATATTTTCTTGAAAATATAGCAATTAATTTTTGTCAGTGAAATTATAGTATATGATGCTCAAGGATGCTGCTCAAAAACTTTTTCATTGTTTGAAGAACTATTCTACAATAGAATCAGCAAGAAATTGTTATTGACTCTTTTTATGTGTATTTTTGTCCTTCCTATAATGACCTCCTTGTTACTGTAACAGGAGATATGTATTTTTTGGCAATATCTACCTCTGGCCCTTTGCTCTTGCTAACTCAGGAATGGTCTGGAACTAGCCCTGGGCTACACAGCATCTTTTTCAGTATGTTACATTTGTCTTTTTCCCATCGATATGGCGAAAGAATACGATTTTCTTTTTAGGTCCATCCCTTGTTTTTTCAAGGGTTGTTTTATGATATCGCGTTTACTCTCGAAATAATACAATTACCGATCTTTTAGTATGTCGAGATAGTTATTGGGCCTTTCTTTGTTTCATTAAATGAATGGTTAAGATTAAATGAAGCTGTATTTTTTTCAATAGTTTTGTTTCGTTTTTATCCCTTATAAAAACTTTATCCTTAATAAAAGCGACAATTAATAAGAACAACAGCCATCAAAATGATATGTCACACTTGGTTTTGTTCCAAAATGTAAAGCCAATATATATGTGTATATATATATATATATATATATATATATATATATATATATATATATATATATAATCAGATATGATAACAAGGAGTGCAAAATGATGAAAATTAGTTGATATTGCCAAAAGGGAAAATTACTAGATGCAAAATTATTCTAAAAATAAAATGCAATATATTTCCCTTACAATTGATCCTAACAAAAGTTTGTGGAGTAAGGAAAGTTGTTGATTTGAAATGAATTCTGAAGAATATTAGTTTAATGTTGCAATATTTTACTTCTCCATCAAATTTGAAATAACTATAAATGCTTAGTGTTTCGTAAATGAAATTTACTTTTGAAATCATCTTATCTTATTGCTTTTGGTTTAATTTAGAACCTCTTCAGAACCCCTAAATTTACTTTTAAAAAAATATAAATAAGTTAACTCAATGGAACACCACACCTGAAAGGCGAATGATTTTGCCTACGTCCAAATATTTGCTCTAAAACTCCCTTAAATAAACACTCCAACAATAAACTCCCCTCCAGCCTTTCATTCTCAAAGCACCCTACAATTAAAACGAACCACAATCTTCCGCATTAACTACCCCACCCTCTACTCTAGCCTCCACAGCCCACCTATCAGCTCGCAAGCTCGTCAAAACGAGCAGGAAAATCGGGAACAAACAATCCCGTTTTCGGGGAGAAATTTCCATCTTCCCCCTCACCCTCACTCACCAAACAATCTGTTTACGATGGCCTCATCTGAAATGAGGCAATCCACCCATCACCAATCACGTATTTAAGTGGACCCATCTTCGCCAACATCACGTTCATTGCGAGAATTCCGAAAAGACCCGGACATTAAATGAGAAATCTGAGCGCAGCATCCACATCAAAGTTTGTATCCCACTTCATTGTTATTATTTCCAGATATTTGCTGATGATGGGCTTTCGAAATCATAACTAGTGTAAGCGATTTTAAGTAACGATTCTATTGGATTCTTCACCGAGTGGCTTGTTTTAAAGATAGTTGACTTAATCTATGTAAATGGGATCCCAAAGGTTAAGCAATTCGCCTTTTATGACCGATTCGAATTTCTAATCACGGGCGTTGCGGATGTACTCGAATGGAAAGATCGATCTTTTAGCGAGCGATTCTTGATGAAGTTAAAAGGGTATTATCCTGATGGAATGACTAGGAGGATTAGAAGTGGGTGAAAGTTAACGTTCTGAATAGTTTCTTTGATAATTTTATGAGTAAAGTTTTTTTTATAGAGTTTTAATGGATATGTGGTTGAATTTTTCTTATTTTGAAAAGATACTATATTTTGCAGTTTAAATATTTCGTGATAATTTTTTTGTTTTTAAAGTAGAGAAAGAAAGTTATAAAAACAAAAATGTCGACAATGTCGTTTTTTCTTTGGGGATTTTAACAGTTTCTACTCTTACAGCCGTCATAGAAAATATTAGTTTTGTGCTTTAATTATATGCCAAAATCTGAAACTTTTACACTTATGGGAGTCAGTTTATTTGGTATAGAATCATATACTTAGTAAGGGTGTAATATATAAGCTTTGGAAAATTTTAATTATATTGCCTCTAAAAATTTCGTCACAAAATTCAAAGTATTCCCCTACTCATTTTAACAGAAGTAAAAAATTTTAGAAACAAGTAATGATATACTCAAAATACAAGTAATTATCTTATTTACAATTGAATACAACAATTGATATCTTCATTCAAACATTATTGACAATTTCAGTAATTTTACTCGTTCTTATTTCGTAGAAGCATACTAGAAATTAATAATTCATCTAATATAACAAACCCTGCACCGAGTCTGTGTGTGTGTGTGTGTGTGTGTGTGTGTGTGTGTGTGTGTGTGTGTGTGTGTGTGTGTGTGTGTGTGTGTGTGTGTGTGTGTGTGTGTGTGTGTGTGTGTGTGTGTGTGTGTGTGTGTGTGTGTGTGTGTGTGTGTGTGTGTGTGTGTGTGTGTGTGTGTGTGTGTGTGTGTGTGTGTGTGTGTGTGTGTGTGTGTGTGTGTGTGTGTGTGTGTGTGTGTGTGTGTGTGTGTGTGTGTGTGTGTGTGTGTGTGTGTGTGTGTGTGTGTGTGTGTGTGTGTGTGTGTGTGTGTGTGTGTGTGTGTGTGTGTGTGTGTGTGTGTGTGTGTGTGTGTGTGTGTGTGTGTGTGTGTGTGTGTGTGTGTGTGTGTGTTAATTTCATAAAGTAAAAGCACCGAGAGTGGGATTTAAATTAAAATTGAGGCATATTGTTAAAATTATGACTGGATTTTTTTTTAATACTAATAATAATATTCAAACCTTTTATAATAGATTATTCATGTTGAAAATTCTCTGAAATATATTCATATACTAACATATCTGAAATAATTTCAGTACCAAACAAGCAATACATTAAAACAGTATGTCTTTAAAAGAATAAACATTACAGAAATACAAACACTAAATTATTATACAAAAACTTTATTTTAATTTTGAGAAATAGGAATTTGAAAATTGTAAAGTGCTGGTACCTAATATTCTGATTAAAATTTCATTTTTAAGCAATGTATTTCCTCAAAAAGATGATAAATTATTTCAAATACATATTTATATTTTTAAACAAATAAGTTGGTTGATTTATGTTCTCAACAATCTATTTTTATGTACAATGACAGTTAATCAGGCAGGGACCTACAACTTAAAGTGGCTTCCGAACCATAATGAGCATCCATGCCTTATCCGTGATTCGAACCCGGCACATTTGGCATGCGTGGCCAGTTTAGTTGTAATAGTTTGTTTACATTTTCATCCATCGCTTAGCGACGCTTCAGACAGAGTGCCATCTGGTCGTACCAGGACCGAAATAACCATAGTTACTATAGCGGTGGTCCCGGTAGTACTCCCATTGCCAATCAAGACGAAACATAATTAAAAAATACATAAATGAGATGGTTGGATAATCTCCTTCTTTGTTAAAATCAGTTAAAAATGAGGTGTCAGAAAAAATATTCGAAGCTGTAATAAGCTGAACTAAATTTACTTAAGGTAGTGCCTTCTACTTATGTACAGTACCCCCAAAAAAAATCAGAACGATGGCTATATCTTCGGTTCTAATTATCGCAGAATCTTACGGTTTGCACCAAAATGTTTTATTTACGATTTTCTATATATCTGATGCAATTTTTTTTTCTTAAGGGACCGTTTACTAAGTAAAAGTAACGCTATCTTCGAAAATTTCAATACGAACCCGTATTTTTTATCATTTCATTCGATTTAGAATACATCATTTACTCTATATACCAAGTTTCAATGCATTATGTTGAAAAACACGTGACTTATGAGCGAAAATGTTTCGACCATTTTTTGACCGATCTTCAGGGAGAATTTCCATAAAACGAAAGGTATATTTAAGGTTCTACTTCACAGCGGGAGAAATCGAACGGTCAGTGTGACGTTTCACGAAGTTAAAAAATACAAATATTAGTTTAAAACTTGCTTAGAAACTACTTGGATTTATAGTGTCATGTTTAAGATTAATACAAAAATAGTAAGTAAACGCAAAAGTAACATAATTTATTTACAACATTAAAGATGTGCATTCTTCATACGAAATAAATAAAATATCGAAAACTGAAATTGCAGAAGTATAACGTATACTACTGATAGTTAGAAAATTAATAAATATAAAATGTAGGCATTAGTAAACAGTATTCAGCAAAGCGTGATTATTTATTTTACAGAAACATTTCACTGTAAACACAAATGTAACATGATCGTTGAAATTATTTATAAAATGAAAAAATCACATAATTCAGCAAATTTTTTAAAGGATAACTTATTGAAATTTCTTAAAAGATTTTGTTTTAAATAAATGGAATTTAATGAAAGTAATTTAAAAAAAAAAAAAAATCAGTAGGCTGTATAGTGCCCCATCGTGATCGATAACTTGTTGCATCCATCGGGGCAATGAATAGATCCAACTGAATTTGATGTCCAGATCAGCCAGTAAGGATTTCCAAGAGTTTTCAGCAGCTCTCCATACTCCTGCAACTGATTGCACACCGGAAAAATCTAATCTTGGCTTTCCATAATGCCCACAAATTTTCCATGAGCGTAATTCTCAAATAAATGACTTGCGATGTTCAAATTTGATGTACGGGGTAGTGGTGGCCATGGGAACTGGTTTTCGTTAAAATCGGGCATGTTCTTAAGATTGAAATCTTGAAAAAATCATGTTTTTCAACTATTGCTAAAAAACGGCTTTAACGAATTTGATTAAAAATTCCGTGCTAGCCTCTAAGGTCATTCCCACCTCTGGAATTTCCGTAGAAATGTGATACAAGAGTATGAAGTTGAAAAACGAGCGCGTTTAACACAGAGCTCTCTGTCCTCGAACATCACCCAACAACGATTGAATTTATTTGTTCTTGTTTCATGCCCAAGAAAAGACATTGTAATGATTAAATACCATCACCATTTTTTTTTTTTTTTTTTTTGATTTTTTTTTTGCCTTATAAAAATTTTTACCAAACACGGTAAATAACACCATACCAAATTTTAATGCGATGACCATTATTATAGTGTAATTGAACGTTGTGTGATTTTCCACACCTCTAGTTTACCTTGAATTAATCTTTGATTATTTTCAAAAGTCGTCTACTATACGCTCTCTTAAAGTGAGCGTTTTTTAAATTTTCGCTAAAAAACGAGAACTAAATGTCAAAATGGAAAGAAACAAAATTTGGGGGGGGGGGGTTTAGACCATGGTAAATCTAATAAAAGCAAAAAATATATATGTTTCTATTAAAAAAAAATTTAAAATTTTAATAATTAATTATTAAAAATGAAATTGATACAAAATTTGATTGCTATTTATGTTTGGCCATTTAACAAACTATCTTTTAAAAAAAAAAATACTGAAATATATTAATTATTTAAGTATTTATGGCCAAAAAACCAACTTTTTTATTTAACATTAATTTATCATTTTCGTTTTATCATTTAAATTACAAACCATTCATTAAAAAATTACGAATTTTTGTATTTCGCATTCTTTTTTAATGCTGAATCCAAATATGGGATAATATTATGAGGTTGCTATTGAACTTTTTAAAGTTTGGTTCTGTTTAATATGTAGATGACCACTCATGATAAAAAAAACTATATACAATTATTAAAAACCTCCCACGATTTACAACGGTACGTTTTGTTTGTTATTTCAACAATTAGAACAAAAGATATAGCCATCGTTCTTATTTTTTTGGGGGGTACTGTACATACTAATATACATTAAAATTTTACTAATTTTAAAATCAAACATTAAATGTAAATGGCACGTGTTAAAAACGAATCCTAAATTAAAGTTGTGAATGTCAGGAAGTTCACGATGTAACTGGTATAAGATTACTAACTCCTCCATTACAAAGCCTTAATAAGTATAATTACAAAATAAATTTAATGTTCAAAGTTAAAATTGAAAGAAAGCTTAAAATAATTTTCTATTTTAAAACCATCAAAAATAACAATTCTTTCTTAATGAGCATTTTTAAACAATAGTTTAAACTTAAAGGTTTTTTTAGTTTTTTTTATTCCTACAAAATATTACCTGGATAAATCATTAAAATTTACTTAATGATTCTTACAAATAAATCTTAGTTAACGAAGGAATTTAATATAAATCATTTTTTTAAAAAATCCTAATTAGATTAAAGATTTGTATAAAAGAGGAAAAAAAAATTGTGTATTACTATTCTATTAATTGCATACTTAATAGAGTAATTAAATGAATAATAAATTTATCATTTCCTTACAATTATAGTTGCCGTATTAATAAATAAATTATTATTAGTTAATTAAAAACATAATAATTGTTCCTATAATAAGATATAGTAGCAAATGAATCCAATTGCTCATCTTATCCAAAAAATAAAATTAATCTTATTTAATTTATTTCTTAGATACAATGTAATACTTAAGTGAGAATCAAGAAAACTAGTAATCATTTGTGCATATTTATATGATTTGAAAAAAAAATTATTGTAGGTATTGTTTATACCTAAAATGTCCGTATTTTGTAAACTTAATATAGTTTTTTATATGAGGTATAACTTTATGGAGTTTAGGTAGAGCTTCCAATTAAAATTTTAAAAACCATAAATATAGCAGCATTCTATAAGCATAAGGAATTATGATAAATTTAGTTTCATTTCTTGAACTTCTTAGATCATTTGAACAAGATATTATATTAAATTGCTATTAATATAACTATATACATTAAACTATAAGTTCAAACGCAAATATACAAATAATATTGTGATTATGAATTTAAATTCAATATTATAAGATTTTTCAAACCCCGCAGTGGTAGTTTTTACAACATTTGTCATAAAATGCTCGATCTAAAAAAATTAAAAGGTTTGCTTTTGAAAAGCAATGATAATTATAATTTAACAATACCTATCTAATACTATGTATCAAACATTTCATGCTTCATTCATACACTGATATTTTTCAAGACACGATTTTCACTTTAAGTCCAAAACGCCACATCAATTTTCATCTCACTAAACCAAATACTACAATTTAAAAGAAAAATATCTGAATTGATTCCCTTCATGTCACAAATCATAAAACAAACCTACCAAACCTCAGCGTAACACACAAATCACCAATCTCCAAGTGCAATAACTCAACCAGAAATACCGTGAGAGTGACTAATAATTCGATATCTGTGTATACATTTCCCCCTCAAATCAACGTTCGAGGTAAACCATTTCACACTAAATTAGTCCCAGGATTCCGTAAAGCAAAATAACGTCCCATTTAGACGAACGTTCGAAGTTTTAGCAGTTTTAACGGTGGATCATTTCACACGACACAGAAAAAACAAATCGCTATGGGCCACTGATCTTGAAAGTATTTCCATTTGCAGATTGATATGATTTACTGCCATCACTTCTTAGGCTGTGTATTTCTAAAGAACGCACTTTAAAGTCTTGGGTACGTTGGCTGAGTGCCAGAGCGATACTGCTGAGATTGATATTGTAGTTTTTGGATCTTAATTCAGGACTGGTGGTCTAAAATTCTGTAGAGTTGACATTTGCATTTAGGAATTTTTTTTTTTTTTTTTCTGAATGTGTTTGATTTTATTTGCTTACACCCGAATTTTTTTTATTTTAATTTATAAGCTGAGGGCTTGTGTTTTGATTAATACTTTGTTGAAGCAAGAACATAATATTCTTGATAGCAAATTCCTAAATACTTAAATACACTTCTTCATTAGAGTTTCAAAAAACTGCTTCTATTTTAAAAGATAATTAAAGATTTTAAAATATAATATAAATATAATTATCATTTTGAGTGATATATTTTGTTGAAGTAAGAAGACATTATTCTAGATGGCACATTCTTAGATGCTTAAATACACTTTTTTATTAGAGTAAGAAACTTTTAAATTTTAAAAGATAATTATTCTAATTAGTATTCTAAAGAAATTTTTTCGTTTTGAATTTTAAAAATAACAAAGAAACATCCTCTTCAATATTGGTTGAAAAAATATGTTAAAAGCAAGTTTCTTTACCAATATTGATTTCTAAACTTATTTTAAAATATCAAAATACGCATAAACATGCACTACGATATTTTAGTTTTTTAGATGATTTTCTGTTCATTGTATCCAGAAATATGGATCTTTCAAAGCAAAATTTCAATATCTCCTCACAAATCCCATAAAAATACAGTGCTGTGTTCTTAAATTTTTAAAAAAGTGCATGATCAATTTAAGTAAATTACATTCTAAGCAAAATTACACTTCTTAATGACAGACCATTTTACCAATATTTCTCAAAATTAAAAAAAAAAAAAAAAAAAAAAAAAAAACGCTTTAAAGCATATATTAAAATTTTATTTGAATACTAACGATTTTCTGATGTTCTATAATAACAAATAAATCTTAATTTTAATATGCTGAAGTATACTTTACGTTGAATTCATTGCGAACATGATGTCTTAATGTTGATGGGGAGTATTATCAGAGAATGAAATGCTATTTAGTCTCGTTATATTATGGCTTTGTTAAAAAGTACAAAACATTGAATTGTCATAAATAGACAACTCGAATCTAACCCATAACTGATTCAGACTAACCAAACGCAAACACTTTCTGATATGCTTTTGGAATTATACTTGAGAGTAAATAGATATTAGATGAATTTTCGTATTTTTACATATTTACATATTAATAAAAAAATTAGTTTTTTTTTTTTGCTTAATTTAATGGTGTTATGATTTCAGAAAAAAAGGAATCTTTAAACTGTGAAGGAAATTTTTTCTTACACTACGATCAAGTTTTGCATGCACAATTCAAAAATGAAAATTTATTTCAAACATTTAAAAAAGAACAGTTGCATAAAAAGTAGTTTAAAGAATAAGAAATACAGAACAAAATTCTGGACGTTTGCCTTTTTTGAGTAAATAAGCATATAGCCACTTTGAAATACATTCGCAGCTTGCAATATTGAAAATATTTATTTTTATCATCACTTATATTACGATTTGCTACTAAAAACTATTCGAAATCCCTGATTCTGCTAAAAAAAAAAAAAAACACTCAAGCAAAGGATCTTGAATGGTATAAGCACTTTTTAGTAAAAAAAAATCTTTTCACTAAATTAACTTGAGACGTCGGTAAAAAACTAGAAAATGGTATATTTCATGAATTATTCATGGGGAAAATTCATCGCCGGAAATAGCTCGCTTAAAGTGAGCACCTTTAATATTCGAGACGACTTGAAGGTTGTTCAATGATCGAACATTTTTTACGAACACTTAGATGATCATTCACATTCACCTTCAAATAATATAACTGCAAAAATAATTATCGCTTACCTACTCGGTTTAAAAATAACGATGTTTTACGCTTTCATATTTGAGAACAATGTAAAAATTCATCATTTTTCAAAACGGTGACGTAAATTCTACTGTACAGGAGTCAAAAATAAACTACTAATAAAATAAAATGAAGCATCATAAGAAGAATAGTGTGTATATTTATGGGTAATATAATTTAAAAATTAAAAATATTAAATTTATGCAGACACTTGTAGGAGAAAAATATTATTGACCGAAATAAAATGCATTTTAAAAGTGACTTCAGTTCAGATGTATGTTTTAAGGAAAATCAAAGAATGTAACCAAATTATATTTAGCGATTTCAAGTTAAAAGAATATAACTATTTTCAACTAATAAGTAATGAACTAAAGCAACGTACATATTATGTAAACATTATTTTATTCAATATAGTATCTAAGATATTTAAAATATATAACACGAATATAGATTGTTTTATTGCTATACTAAGCTCATGTACTTATTTTTCAATAACTATATGATTTACTCAAATTAAACTCACTTTAATTTGGTTAATTTAGACATAAAATGTTAATTTTTTGTGTTTATTTTATATAACTTTAAAAACACATTTGTAATAAATCTTTTCCACCAGTATTGCCTTTTTGAAAGTTAAACTCTATCTTTTTAAATATATAACTCTATCTTTTATATATATATATATATATATATATATATATATATATATATATATATATATATTTAATTTACATTGATTCACTTATTTATAATAGTTGCAGAAGTAATATTCACAGTAATATTTTTGTGGGCCCCTATAAAGTGTATCAACTAATGCTAAACATTTATAAACAATTAAATAATAGTTCTAAAAATTAAACATTAACATACAAATATAAGTGCAACTTGAGAAGAGAAACAAAACTCATTAGAAAAACAACACTAAAATTCTACATTTCACATCAAACCATAAAGAGATCAAGAAAAAGAACTTGAAACTAAAGTCATCTCTCTGAAATAAAAGGGTGGCTTTGTAAGAAGCATTAAGGCGGCTCGGTCGTCGCCACCAAATCCCCGTTTAAGGTTAATGCCCAGAGCCCCCCTCATGACCACTGGAATGTTGCCATTCTGAAACGGAGAAGAAGCCAACTGGCATTTGAAAAAACAACAGAAAACAGCAGCCTATCATTGTTATCGTAAGGTGATCTTGAAAAAGATCTCATAAGAGCGGAAATGACGTTGAGGGATGCTGGAGTCTTTCTTGAGGGATTTTGTGTTTCCTTTTTTATTTTGTGTGGTTCCTTGAGGGGGTCATTGTATTCTTCATGTACCAGGGAAGGGTTGATTTCTGTTGTGGGTGATCGAGAACATTAAAGTATCAATCATGTCGCGACAAAGAAGGGCGACTTCTATTCTTTTGTCATTGCTTGTTTTGATTTATTTAGATTTGTTTGTAGAAATCATTTCTTGTTTTGTTTTAAGTATTAATTACTGGCTGTTGTTATTGTTTTTAATCAGGCATTACGTGTAAGCAAATGCAAAAAAATATAGAGATTGCGAAAATATATACAATTGAGTAAACTCTTTTATAATTATATATGTATACCTCCATTATAAATATAGTTTGTAGTATATTAGAAAGTTGCATAAGTAATAGAATTTAATTAATATTTACTTATAAATTTACTTTTGGAAAATGAGACTTTGTTAAAAGGATTATGAACTATTAGAAACAATTATAAATAACTCAAACATTTATATCATACATACAATTTAAAAAAAAATATATATCGTTAAAATGCTTTTTAATATGCTCTAAATAAGTAAATGCAGATTAATAGTCAAATTTTTTATATTTGTATGGAAAATTCGTGTACAATATTCAAGAAATGCAAAATATTAAGACACTAAGTTATATTAATTAGCTAAAATGTATCTATATATACAGAATACTACCAATAAAAGATCTTTCTCTGTATCTTTATTAGAAATTTGAATAATTGTCATTTCATTTTATCTTAATTAATATTCTGCTAACAAATTGCATAATTACTCTCACTAATTTTTGTATTTATTTAGTCACGTTATTAATATAACTATTATTGTCAAAACAAAATAGCAAATGAGAGTTAAGATAAACCAGAGATAATAATGTTTGGGTAAGTTAAGCTCTTAATAAGCCTTTTGACTGATCTGATATTATTTTATTCATTGGAGACCCTATTTTAATGCTTTGTTCTTCTACAACTAGTAATAAAAGATAATTTTGATTCGACAGAAATACTTCAGGTGCTTTATGTGATTTATGCTTAAGATAATTTTCCTTTCCTTTAAGTTTTAACGGAATTTACAAATTTAAGGGATGCAGAATTTTAGCATTTAATTTTCATCTTGATATATTATATTTTGCTATTTTCAATAATATCATGTAAGTGTGTTTAAAATACAAGCATGTATGTTTTATTGTATTATGTCTAATAAGAATTTAAGAGTCTACTGTTAAAACTATTAATAAAAATTATCACATTGGCTACATTAATATTTTTCAAATATTCTTAAATTAAATAATAAATAATTTTATCTTCATAAAATAAATTAAAATTATTTCAATGCATATAATATATACTTATAAAAATTTTAATTCAATATTTTTATTTGAGATTATATCCCAATTTTCTACTATATAAATTACTGACTATATGCCATAACATTTTCAAAGCAATTTGCAATTATGACAAACCTTTTTGTTAAAAAATAAATTACAAATGGATGGTTAATGCAAACTGCAGGTAAGATACATAATGTTTGAAATTAAGATTTCGTTATTCTTTTCTTTAGCTTTGTAGATATCTAGTTATCTGTAGTTGTTTATTCCAACACTTTTTTACGATTTATTTACAGAACAGTAAGTATCTCTCAGTAGAAGTGTACACTCCAAAAACTCTTCTTACGTGTTTTTGGTCGTATACCTAGTATTTACATAGAGCCATCCATACGTAATCAAAATCATAGTTTTTAAAAGACATTTAATACAAATGGAAATTTATTGAAGCATAATTTTTAACTATTACTTATTGTACTGTACAGTAATTATATTTTAAAAAAAAATGAAAATATTACAAAAACGAATTAATATAGGTATTTAAAGCATACCATATATTTAAATTTTACATACGAAAATAAAGCTGGGTATTAAATTATATTTACCTTTCTCTTCATTTAAATATTAAGTTACATAGAAATTTGAATCTTCTACTTTTAACAAGTCATTAGATAATTAAAAAATATTTTATTAAACTAAATATGCCAAAAATTATTTAATTTTGCAAAATGGCTTGAAAAAACTCAAGCTATCAAGATGTACTTTCCTATTATAAAACACACAATGTGCCTTTAAAAAAAAGCCAATAAATAAGTAAAAAATAATGCTATTGATACTAAGCAAAAACAATATATAAACAATTCAATCTATATGCTTTTCCAATATCAGGCATTTTTTATATTCTTGTAATTAATTATACATTCAATAACCTACCACACGCATCTATAAGTTTTTTTCGCGAAACTAAAAATCATTTTTTGCAACACATAATATTAATGTGAAAAGTATATGAGAGTCTAAAACCTCAAGAAGAAATATTTAACCTTTTTTTTAAAAAAATCAAGATATCTTTTTCCTGTACAGAAAAACGAAAAATGGTGATTTTAATACAATCACGATTTTATTCTACGAAACGATTAAAATTACATTCATTTATCAATCTGTATTATAAAATAATATTTTTATTGCCAAACTCACTGATACATTTAGCTGCATTATCAGTTGAGCGTCTAAATAGACTCGAGTAACAATTTAGCACTGTTGCACATCGTTCAAATAGCTCCCATCCAGCGTGAAATATTTTACCGAAATTACCCACCCCCACTCGCTTGAAACTGTAGGATAATTTAATACATTCTACAGTCGTGTTTCACGTTATCCATTTAGTGACCTCCGGGTTGCGTCTCTGTCGCTCATCTTTCTCGAATATGCTGCTACTTTTAACAAAGAAACAATCATTAAAATAGTTCTTAAAGTTTTATGCTGTATAAAATAATGTAAAAAGTTTACTGAGTAATTAGAATGATAAACTGATATAAAATAGAGCTATTTATTTTATTGTTAAATTAAAAGGGTGGACTAATCGGAATAAATTAATTTAAGGGTGTTTTTTCTAATTTTATAATGACATAATTTATTATTTAATTACAATAGTTTTTATTATATCTTTGGTAAAATTTGGTTATTTGAATTTTGGTAAAATTTAAGTACAATTTATTTATTTTTCAAATATAGAATATTTATTCTTACTGTCCCTGAAACCTTCCTTTGAAATATTATATTCTAACACAAACTTTGCAGAAGTAAAGTAAAAAAATTCATTAACTTAGAAATAACTTAGTTTCATTTGTAATAAATATAATATGGGCAATTCTCTGGCTGACGCACAGGACATTTTGGCTCTTTTTTCTACTAGTAAGCAGATAAGAATTATAAAATAAAGATTAATCTAATAGTTATGTTTTTATTTTAAGCCATATTACTTGATGACAAAGTTATATGAAAAAATAATTATTTTAGCCAATTTAATCCAAATATACATTTATATCGTACGGGACACGGACGTGCCTCGTGCGTCAGATGATATAAATGCATATTTGACCTAATTAAAATAATTATTTTTCCATATACCTTTGTCGTCAAGTAGATCTATATAAAAGAAAAAAGCATAATTGCTAGATTAATTTTAGAATTCTAATTTGTTTATGAATAGAAAAAAGAGCTAAAATGTCTCGTGTTTACAGCAGAGAATTGCCCATATCATATTTAAGGTGCTCATATATAATATACTCAAACATGTATATTATTTTAAAATAACTATGTAACAATTGAATGAAAACACACTACTATTTTCGGGATTTGCCGCAATTTTTTGTGTAGTAAAACATTAAATTAATTGTATCAAATGTTTACCACATTGAGATATTGATACAAATTGCTCTTAAAAAAAGTAGTTCAAAGATTTTAAGAGTTTAAAATAAAGAATGTACATATATTTGTGTTTGTTTTTATTTTTATTTCTCATGGGAATTGGTGATGAAAATATAACTTTGAATATATTTGAAACTTAAAATTCCAGTTCGCCAACAACAGACGTTTCCGACGAAGAGAAATAATTCTGTAAATGTTGTTTTTCCTTTCAGATAGATGCAGCGTAGAAAAGAAACAATTGCAACTCTGAAGTATTGAAATTCTTTTTTTCGTGTTTGAAATATTAAAGTCGGATAAAAACTTATTTTTATGAAAATCTATGAAGTATTTTTAAAACTAAATATAGGTTTTTTTTTCACGCTTTTAAAAAGTGTTTGCAATATTTGGAAATTTTACTTTTCCATGAAATAAAAGCATGCATAATATGTTCTCATTTTCATAATTTTAGGAAATTAAGAACAGTAAGCATTATTAAAAATAGTTCAATAATTTTATACTTAACACCATTTTTATACAACCATTTCAAATGTAAAATATAACAATTTTTGGGATTTTAGTTCTCCTGTAACGTTCGTAGATATTTTAGTCTGAAACCACATTTTAGTAAATTTTAATAAACAAAAACTCAAATTCTACTGAAAATTATGATGTTTTAAATTGGTATTTAAATTGTTAAAATGTCCATTGAAATATAATTCTACGCATTCTAAAGTCAGAATTTATGTTTTTAGTATTTCATGCAGTATCATTAATTTGCTTCTAAGTATCACTACTTGAAAACCGCATTTGAACTTATTCCTTAATTTCCAAAATTATATGATTGTCACTCATTTAAGAATATAGAATTATATTACAATAATTAATGGTTTAATTTTATTAGTTTTGAAATTTGAATCAGAACTAAATCCTACATTTATTCGTAAATTGACAAATGTTGCTTGGTTTTATAGAAAGAAGATCTATCCAAAAATTAATTATCCCCTACATCTTAGATATGGTAGTTTCTATCATATGTTTTTCATTGTTATAACTCTTTTCAATACACAACTATTCTACTATTACTGTAACTTCACAGTAGACACAATTTATCAACAAGCTTCACGCCCCAAGCTAACTCGGTCCTAGCCCAGAAGCTGAAGTTTGTAGGGGATAATAGTCTTTAGCGAAAAAACCTATAGGTTTCGAGGTGACAGTAAAAAAAATGTGACTAGAGGGTGGGGGAAAACCGAATGAATCTTTGAATAATTTATCGTAAAAAATGCCATATATCTTTCCGGACATACGCGGAAAGAAAATAAAAAATGTCTTCGTTGAGATTGATTTTTACGTCTGTCTGTTTCTATCTCAACGTCATTCTTTTCATGGTTCACAACCACGTGGGACAAGGATTTGGAGATAAGGTAGGGTGGAAGGTGGCATTCATCGTAAAATATCTAAAGGTTGTAGTGAGGTTGTGGGTCGTAAGTTTTTATGTTTTTTACCGTCTGGATTTTGTTTCTGTTTCTATAAAAGACATCCATTTCTTAAATACCAGGTGGGTAGTTATATCTCATTCAGGTGTAGTATGCACAGTTGGATACAGGAAAGCTGGATATTTAGTACTGAAAATGGAAAAATAACTGTTAATTAAAAAGTTGATTGTTTTGTTATATACGATGGACATGTATTGCTAAAACTGATAAATTACCGGGAAACAATAGAGGTACATGAGCTATAAAGTATTTTTTAATTTCGTATAATAGTACGACTTTGAGAAGATAATTTTATTAATTATCATTGCCAATTTACAACAACTTTAAACTTTACTCTACATTAGATCTCAATACTTTTCACGGTTGTAATCATTGCATTAAGAACTTGGCGGCTTTTTATAAAGTTGTTTTTCTTGGGATTCTAATGCCAAAGAATCGTTTACTTTTAAAACCAATTATCACATTTTAGTAAAAACCAACTACATTGCATAGTTGGATGGAGCAATCTATTTACGGGTAATCAGGGCAGGATCCACAGATCAAAGTGAATTTCAAACCACATGAGACATCCACGCCTAACCCAGGACTAGAATACGGGTTGCACATGGGTACGAGGGCAGAGCTCTAACCACACAGCCATCAGGTGGGCATTAGATAGCATAATTCAACTATGCAAAAATATGTTTAAAATATAGTTGAACATATAGAAGCTTATATATTTTCACAATTAAATTATATTTATTTTGCCTACTTCATTTTTACTAAAATTACTAATTCCTATCAAAATAGCTGTGAATTGTTATTTCACTATAAAATAGTAAATTGGTAACATAATGTTTAATAATATCATTTGACTTTATTTTTTTGTAAATAATGATACATAGTGTAGATATTATTTAAATTTTAATTCCATGTTTATACTACTATCTCTTTTAGTTATAAATCCCTATAAATGATCTTTTTAAACGGAATAGGAAATATAAGCTCCCAAGTAGCGACAACTGTTAGGTTGTTCAAAAATATCTAGAAAGATGTACAATGTAGTCAATCTATAAAACGCCGGCGTTGTGAACTTTTTTAGTTCAGTCGGTTGGAATTTTTGGATTGAACTGCCAGCAAAGTCTTTGTTTGTTAGCTCAGGTTTAGGATTTTTCCAACAGTGGAAGGTTGGAGATTTTGTTGCAGTGGAGTCGAAACGGCAGAAGCTATAATTTGAGCTTGTTTGAGATTTACTCCTGCTATTCCAAGAAGTGTAAAATCCCTGGAGACGAATAAAAAATAAGTTATTTTTGTAATCCTGCACCATCATTTCTCTGGGAAGAAATTCCTAATAATATACAAGCATATTTTTCTAACATTAATGATTCTATACGCTTATGGCGTAAAATAAAAATTCAGGTTTTTTTTTTTTTTTTTTTTTATTATTATTATTATTATTATTCAAAATGGCCTAAGATAGCTTTAACAAAAGACAAAAACTATAAGATAAATATTGTAACTATGTTAGTCAGTTTGACAGAAAAAATACTTTATACGATCTGCGTCGAATATAGGGTCCAATTAATAATAAAACTTCCCAATGAAAACACTGAATAATAACTGAAAATTCCTACTTTTTTTTTTTTTCAGAAAGCATTTTTAAGAGCATTTGTTTGAGAAAAAAAATTTACTAATTAACTCATTTAAATACATGCAATTCAAAAAGTATTAACTAAATTCACCACATACATTCTAATTAATATTTAGGTACCATTTATAATTTTTAAATTTTAATCATTTTAAGACTTATTATAATTAATACAAATACATGAAATTAAAAACTGAGTTTTATTCGTACCATTTGTAAATAACGATCAGCAATATTTTAAATCAGTTTTAAATTTAATATATTTAAAAAAAATATATATATATTTAATTATAACTGGCATTATAATATTTCTATGGTTTGACTTTAAAGTTTTCCATGTATAAAGGCAAGATCGATGTATTGTATACTGTATAAATTTTTGTATGTACTGCTGTTTGATACTTGCGTATAATATCATTGGAATATGAAAATACGGCTGTATTATAAACAATTTTACAAACATTTAAATTGGTAGACTTAAATTCAACACATTATTTTAGGCTGCTTATTAAATTTAAAACAATACAAAGTATATAGCTAACATATGTTTTTGACATATGATAACATATGCTAGGTAACATATGTATGAAAAAAATGTTTTGTTAAATCCAAACCCAGAAATTCAAATTTAATGTGTTTCTAATTAAATATGCATTATGAAAGTAGAATTTCAAGATATATTTAATAGCATATGATTTAATAATGTATGATAGGAAGAGACAAGAAAAAATAATTTTTTTGAAATTTGAAATTATATTTTTAAATTTACTGAAGGCAGTTTTCCTAAAAATTAAAGAAAAAGAAATTATAAAATATAGAAATTCTAAATATAATTAAATTATTTTATTTTTAGATCAAATGTTATGCTTGTATATTTTACAAATCAAACAAATATCATTAAAAAGTATTCAAAACAAACTTGCTGATTTTTGTGGAAACCATACCAATAACAAAAATAATAATTTTGAATAACATTAGACGTTCTTTCAAATTTGTATTACATTTGTAGATAAGTTTTTTTTTAAACCTTTTGTTTTCACAATAGACTCGATAAAAGTTGAACGATAACTGAAAAATATACGAAACAAATTATGAACGCAAAATAATATAAGCTTTAAAAATCACTAACAATGTATTTGTATCAAATAATCCATATCATACAGTTTTTTCAGATTATAATTTTTTTTGAAAACATTTGACTTTTGTTCAAATTATTTACTCTAATTCATTTATATCTAGTGAAATTACCAATAATTGTGTTACATAATTTTACTCCTAAATCAATTAATGGCACTAGGAGTAAGTTTCTTCCATTGCAAAATTGGATTTTTGTCATTACGATATTTTGGATGTAAGTGCTAATTTAGAGACTCAAAAAGTAATTTGTGAAGACAAAAATACATACGCCAATGAATATTTATAATTATTCATATCTGAACATTAAACTATAGAATAAGTTTGTTGACGTACACTTACGTGCAATGTCATGGACAATTTTCTGTTAATACTATTACGATAATAATTATCAAGCTAAATATTATTGTATTTAAGTTATGGATTTACATGAATTAAGATTCTTGATTACTTTGAAATTAAAAGCTAGTTTTGGTGCTTTATTTATCCATATAAAATGCATTGAAAACAATTACATTATAAGTCCTTCGTTCTTCAGATTTCATTTTTTTTTTCTTCTTTTTTTAAAAAGAGTAATAAATGAAAAATTACTTTTATGTAAAAGTTTAATGTAAAAGTACTTTTAAGAATACATTAATTTATAAATGAATGTTAATTAATTATTTAAAAGAGAAATTTGCGTAAATTCTATTTCTAAAAAATTCATGTTTTTCATAATATTAATAAATAGCTCTCACTTTTCCCTTTAAGTATATCTACATCTTTCATAAAATTATGAACCTACTTTTAGTATCACTATTATTATCACTTTTATATAATAAAAGCAAAGTTTTCCGTTTGAAAAATTTGATTAAACTTTACAATATACAACACTCATAAAGTATTGCTCTGCATACATAAAAACCAGTAAAAAAATATTTTTATAAATAAAATGCAATATTACTTATTATTTATTCAAATATTGAATTCCAGAAAATTTACACTAGCGTACCATTTTAAATCGTCAAATAAAATCTGAAGGAAAATAAAATGTATTTCAAAAATACAAATACCATTTTTACATATTTATATTCATCAATTGCTGAAAGTCAGTGTAATAGCATGCTTACTAAATTTATATTAAATTTTACTCGATTTTCAATCTTCATTTTCTGAAAAATAAATTGATATATCTTATTAAATAATATTCAAAACCTACAAAGATCACCATTCAGGGAACAATAAAAAAAAATCTATGTTTATAACTGTTTTCAAAATATTTTACAAATACTCATTGCAAAATAATGTTTAATTGCATTAGAAATTTGTTATTATATAGTAGTATTTTGCTAAATTAAACAGTTGATGCATAAAATTTAATTATTTGTAAGAAAATACACCTCAAACCATATAAGTTCTAACATATGTAATATAATACAGATTAGCAATTTTTTTTTAAAGTTATTGCAAAGTAAAGGGGTATGATCAAGTTTGAATAATGTGTATCCAACAATCCACTTGATTAATTATAATTACAAAATTAAATGTTATGATAATTAATATAAAAATTCAATTCATTTTGCAATGCATTGAGAAATAAAGCTATGTATTTAACTAATTAAACCAGAAATAGTAAGTAAATATATTTTTTAAGAAATGTTTGATCATGAAGCTTACATAATTTTGACACATTTAATACACGGTAAGTAAAAGGGAATCTAAAGATGACAATCGGAACAATTATTTGTCAATTTGAACGCTACATTCCTGATTTTTTTTTTTTTTTTTTTTTTTTTTTATTATTATTATTATTATTGGGATTTGAATATTAGAATTATATTTTTCTACTTAGATTTCAAGTTACTGAATACCTTTGCATAGATACCGAAATCATATCTACATCTATGAAAATAAATTCTAGTCTACAAATTCCATAAAAGTATCTCTTTGAAAGCGTAATGAAGGAATATATTCAAAGTAATATATGTGGAAAGATTATCAAACGCTTAAACATTTTACCTTTGTGTACATTTATTGAACAATTGTTTATTTTATCGACCTATAAGTATGTCTGCAAAAACAATCGACATTTTTGTGTACATTTAGCTCCTGGAACGGGTCCCATAAAATTTAAAATCTCCGAGTTTATCCCAACAAAATTCGTGATCAATCACAGTGGAAATCAATAACTATACCTTTTTTAATAATAATTTTATTTTTCTTCCAATCGCATTGTTCTTCAGACATAACTAATTCCATAAAAGTAACAAATCGGTGAACTTAAAAGACTTCGTGCATTCACAAAAATTATTTTTCGAAAACTAAGTGCCATTTGCTATTATGGAAACCCCTTATAAAGTTTACATGACCATTTTTAAAAGCTACCTATTAAAGAGCCTCCCATTTAATTACCTGTACCTTAAAGCGATTTCAACCAAAGCCAAAAAATAAGTCAAAACGCGTAATACACTTGGTTACAAATGTCTTTTAAACTGTTTAGCTCCATAACAACAACAAAAATTTATTACAGTAATTTTACTGATAATTATATTTAAAAGGTATTTTCAGGTTACTTATAACCTCTCAAGCTATTTCAGACAAATGCTTGTGGATCTAAAAATATGTGTGGTTAATCTATCAAAACTGTTATGCTTAAATTTTATATTCTTGATTCAAGGTACATATATAACCACTGACTCATTACAAAGTGTAATTTTGAGACACCAACACCATAATTATAACATAAGTAGAGGAGTTTTATAAGATGCTAGAAGATTCCACTTCAGATATCAAATGAGATAGCATACTCTGGTAATGTCCAAGAAGCGGCTTCGTGATAAGTTTAAGTCTTCCATCTAACGAGTCTCTGGGGAAGTCCTTTCTTAATGAGATGGTGACATTCCGAAGCTAAGAATCGTCGTAAGATAGCTGTCAGGGTACTTCAGACTGCCCATGCCATTGTCCTTTCATGGGTCGGTCACCCCAGAAACTTCCAGTGGACTTTGGTAATGTTCCCTAACTTTTCCCTCTTAGATCACCAAAAAAAAAAAAACTCAATCTTTGTAGTGAATTTCACAGGAATAAAATATTTGGTAAATAGTGAGTTGAAATTAACTTTTTTTGAATTTGAATATGCTTTTATACGTTATTGTGTTAAAGATGATTACTGTAGAAATGCTGTATTTGTTTATAATATCATAAAGGTTCTGAGCAATTCAATAGAAAATGAATAAATTTTTATTTGAATCAAAAGGCTAAAGATAAATAATAAAAAAAAAATTTAAATGTTTTTTTTTTTTTTTTTCCTTCTTCTTCTTCAAAATATGGGTATTCAGTTTCATAAATTAAAAATAATTATATAATTAAATAAAAAAAACATAGTCATGCATTTCCAATTTTACTTAAATAAATTTGTAATCATATGAAAGGTGTAATTATTTTTAAAAATTACATCTTAAATCAATTAATCATGAGCGAATAGCTATCGAGAACAAAACGAATTAAAAATTATTTCTTATATTACTATATTGAGACACCAGTGAAACATAACAGTAAAATAAAAAAGAATTTTCGCTTCACATAATCCTACTATAAAATTATTTAATTAAATTCTTGTGTTATTAATTAAAATATTATTTTAAACACACTTTGTTATATTTATAATAATGCATTTTGTACTTTTGATGCAAGCTTAAAATAATAAGCACATAAAAAACATTTTGAATTTTTCTATCTATAATTAAATGCATTAAATTCACTAATATATAGATATAATATTCGAATAGTATTATTTTTTGCCCCGCAAAATTTATCGCAATAGTTTTAAGAATGTTCATAAAATATTAAAGAATCTACAATATAAAAAATAATTATGCCTCAGTCAGATTAAATTACGAAAATAAACATTTCTACCTCATATACGTCCCTAATTGATAACGAAAATAACTATAGGTAATTAGAGTATAGTTTTAATAATTATATAGTTCTCATAATTAAATATAATTGTGTATGTACCTTAGATATCATTAGCGTTTCAGGAAAGAAATTGCCATTCAATTAATTTATAAAAATATCCAGCTTCAAAAATTACTAAATAATCTCCCAGAAAACAACTAGAAGTTGTAAAAAAAGCCAGTCAAGTAAAACAATTAGTCAGAAAAAGTTGTAAAATCTAATGTTTGCTGCCAAGTAGCTGCGTTTAGTTTCTTTGGGGTACTTGTACACAATGAGGTAAATTGGGATTATTAGGGGGAATCCCCATAGACCTGGGGTCCGCAACCTGCGACTCTTTTGATGTAAAATTGCGGCTCTCCAGTTCCATACGAAAAAAATTAAAAAATTATTATAAAAACCCTTAAAAAATAAGGAGATATATTTTTAAAAACCTAATTTACAATAGCTACTATTTTAATAATCATTAATTACAAATCCCTGCGCTTAAGATGACCGTAATGAAAAAAATGTAAACTATTGTTTTGTTATTGAAAATCAAAGATTTGTGGAGTTGCAAGTTCACAGAACTCAAGAGCAACTTTAAAGAGTTGGAGGTCCAGAAATTCATGTAAATCGCGCAGCACAAGTGGACAACTCTAAAAGAAATCCCTCGAGTTGGGGCCCTCATATTCGGCGCATGGAATACTCTTCCAGAATGTTACAGTGAAGTGAAGAAGTTGGCATATGGAGTGCTGATAATCTTCGGGTCGACATATTCGTCGAGCAAAAAAGCAAGCGTGAATATAATAAAAAGTAAAGTTAGAAGACAACTAACAAATAAAAATCTAGAGTCGTGCTTGAAACTTAAAACAATCAGTTATAAGGCAGATTTAACTTTCAAAAGGCATACAAAGCCATTGCTCCCATTGATGTAACTATCTATTTTTGTTTTTTTATATTAATAAATATTATTCCGTATTTAAAGCCGTTTATGTTAAATCAAAAATCAAATATATAAAAGCAAATACTGTAATATTGAAACGAAATTTTATGTGGCTCTTTAAAAACTGGGGAATTTTGAAAATTGTATCAACTTAAAGTATCAAAGTCACTTCTTTAAAGTGAGCGAAAGGTAAATATCAAAATCCATTGGCCTGTTTTAATCAGTCATTACCCGGGATAAATTTCCCAATTTCCGGAATCAGTTTAGGAGGGTATAGACCCTTGTTCTCTTTACTTTATACAAAAGACACTTCCTGTAAGCAAGCTGAGAGGAATAAAAAAAGCATGGTATGTATATATTAAAGCGTTTAAGCTGTAGGGTTGGCTAAAATTCCCAAGTATCAGGATCATTTCCGAGGGGATGGACCCTTCCACAAAAAAATCTTCTTAGCAATCTTCTTAATCTTTAAGAAAACCTTCTTCTTAGAAATCATACAAAAAGCACTTCCTCTAATCAAGCTGTGAAGAATAAAAAAAAGATTAGTGTACAATCATCAAACAGTTTTGGCAGTAGCCTTGGCTAACGTTTTGATCACAACCAAAAGAAGAAGAATCAGATGAAGGCGAAGAAGAACAACAACAACACAATTTCGGTGACTTCGGCAAATTTCAAAGAATTTTTTTTAAATGTTCCCTTATTCAATGTTAACAATTATGTTGTTATTTTTCATCTACTCACCCGGGGCAACATGATAGGGGGAAAATCAGGTTTCTAGCTATAATAGAAGCTGAGTAAGAGCTATAATCGAAAACGGGCCTAAGCTCGGTCAACATAATATGCACTTGCATGTTTGCCGCTTTGACTTCAGGATTGGAGATGGAACACTGCCGCGTTCCTAGAAATGAGGCACACAAATATATAATAAAAAAAAAACTTTTTTAAATAATAAAAGACGAGAACTTAATTATATTAAGAAATGACTTTATTTTTACTTTACCTAAATTAAAATATATATAAAATAAAATTAAAGCATTATTATTAAAAAATACTACTAGATAAGAAGACACAGATTGTATTTTAAAATAAAAATACTTAATTGTTTAAAACGTCATGTAAATAAGAAATGATTTCTGAACAAATTATTATGTTTTTTAAAACAATTTACTTTTTCATATCATTTGCCTATTAAAATTTACTTTGATAAATTTCCCAATACTGCCTATATCATTTAATTTTGTTTCATACTTTTCAGTTTTTGGTAGGAAAAATAGACATCAATCATTAACAAGGAAACAATTGCTGAAAATGTATATTTATAATATATTAATAATACAAGCAAAAAAAATATATATATAATATATCGCAAAACCAAAGCTAATATAAATAATTTGTTAACTCAGCTCTAATAGGTAATAATAAATTGATTAATTTATTCATTATGATAACAATTTTTGAATCCATGTTAAAAACACGTAAACTTATTGTTTGACCGAAAAGCAACCAGATAAAATAATGGAAAGTAATTGATTGCATTGTTTAAACTCAAACTTAACTATCCCCATTAACTCTTAAGGGAATTAAGAAAATTAATTAAAATTGGATTAAACAGTGTATAGCTCTACTCACTAGATCTTTTAGAGCGAAAATCTGTAATTAATTGAGCAAACGTATTTTCATTAAAGATATAAACGAAACAGAAACTGTTGCAGCGTGCCAAAATCTTCATTACCTCTAAGAAACTAATAAATCTAAATAAAGTTAAACATTAATTGTATGTATGGCTAAGAAATTAAAAGGAGGAATTAGTAATGGATTAAGTTCCATTCAACTTTAAGATACATGTAGTGTAACACTTACTTTGTCATGCTTTATTCTAGATATGGATCCGTCCTTTATTTCAAAATAATAAACTAAAATACGTAAGCATTTCAAGTAATTGAACAATAAAACTTTCAATTATTTTCTCTACTCAAAATGAACTAGAAGTTTTTGAAAGAAAAATACATTTTTTGGAAGATTAAAACGTCACAGTTTTTTAACAAACTGATCATATATATCATAATTTAACTATAATTAAAAATATGTATCGATACCAACAAAATTACACATAAATATAATTTTAGATTAGAAATATCTATCGTTTATTTGATAGGTGCCATTAACAAACAAAATTTTATGTTTTCAAGTAGTTTTAATGATAGTTTCCTTTCGAATAATGTTGATTATTTATTTTTACCAATATGATAAGAAAGTACTAATTAATATTTATTATATACTAATGAATGATCTGGGACAATACTAAACATATATTAGACGATGCAGATAATTTTAAGATTACGCAGAAATTCAGTATATAAAAATGCAATTATCACATTTCTTTTATGAAAATGCATCTACAGAAAAATACACTTTTCTACCTAAAAAGCCATCCTAGAATTCCACTTGAATCAATTCAATCTTGTTTTCTTTGAATTCCCGAAACTTCTCCAAGCCTTCATATTTCCCAACTATCCTTTCGTCAAATCTTCGACTTATTCTCTTAGCAGTATATATATTACATTTTTTCTTCTTCTTTTAGATAGGAGCTTTCTTCCCAATATCTTTCCATTTACTTCAGCTCTGTGAAAGCTAAAAAAAACACATTTAAAAAAATATCTCTTGGAATTGTTGAAAGACGACTATATTAAAATCGCCATAGGAAGATTGAAAGAATCGATGCAAAAACACACATTTCCTTTCAATCGATAATCCAATATTAGCTATAGAATCTCAATAGATACCTTAAAAGGGAAATCTGTTACTTTTTCCTAAAAATTGGCATTTTTCTAGTATCTCAATAATGTTTCTACAACCTTAGCATAATGATTTGCATAATTACGCCTTAATTTGAATAATTATTACTACAAGACTTCTTTTCATGTCATCAAGTCTGTGGTGAAGTGCAAAATTGTCACCTTAATTTTGATTAAATTACTTAAATCCTATCGAATTTAAATTATATTCAAAAGCATGGTAAAATATAATATACCACCTCCAAATAATAATAATAATCCATCAATCATAATTAGAAATATTTTTTTATTATAAAATCTCATCACCTGCGTTGGATTTCTGATACATAGATATCTATGTGGAAATGAAAGAGGAATTGTGTAAAAAAAAAAAATTGTCAGTAAAATGTGTTTTGAAAACGATAGTAAAAATATACAAAGCCTAATCTTTACATTTGAGATAAGATTGTATTCATGTAATAGAAAACATTTATAACAGTGAAAAGATACTTCTAATCAAGTCAGGTTAAAATTTCCTATATCACATCACTCAAGTAAATTATGGGCTTTTAGTTGGCCAAATCCAGCTGAGTTTATTGTATATAGCTACACTTAATTAAATAAAAATTATCTTGAAGTTACCCTGATGCTTGGCAGTTCAAGTACTAAGTTAGTAGTTAATTACAAATTTGGATGTTCAATAATTTAAATTGTACTTTCTAATGTAAACGAGTAATTTATTCTCAGTAACTACCGACATATTTTTTTAATAAATTTATACATATATTTTTAATACAATTTAAATCCTATAGAGATTATTATTATTTTTTAATTATTCCCGGTGTCACGTTATGGTCATTTGCATACTTAATGTCAATGTACCACACGTGACATTTCTCTCACGTTAATTAAATTTAGTGTGGGAATAAAATATCGCATAATGTAAAAGTAAAAATACATTCGACGTAGGAAAGTATATATTTAATATAGAAAAAAAAAACACTTAACTGGCATCTGTTTCGTTAATCAGCTGAAATTCCTTAGAAATTAGGTTAGGCTTATATTTAAGCTGCGTCCCACACGTGACACTTTCAATTTTTTTTTTTTTTAACTATTAAGTCATAAACTATTAATGCAGTTTTTGCCTTAATTATAACTGAAACCTTGATTATTATCCTTTTAGCACATTAGTTTTAGTCTGAGAAAAAATTAGTTTGATGCAACAATGAAATTTCTATTTAATGGAGCATGCTAAAACAACTTTAAAAAGATGGAAACTTTTATCCTACACGTGACATGGATCTTTCTTGAGTGAAATGGCTGCCGGCAGTAAATTTAATTAAACATTAAATACATTTTTAAACTTACACATAACTAATAAAACAATAATTGAATTGGATTATATAATACTAAAAGGAATAAGAAATATAAAAAGTACTATAAGAAAATGTTTCTAACAAATGCACTAAAAAGGAAACATATAATATTTAATAAATGGAATAAAAAAATACACATTCCTGTCCTGCTAAATATATAAATAACATGCTTTAGTAACTAATTAAAAATAAAAGTGAAGCACCCTCCCCTTCTACATGAATTCATTACTCTTTTAGTTTTGGTTGGTTACAATATTCAAAGTAGCTGAAGGAGGGAATACTTTTATCCATTTTAGTGCACAGTCCAAAAAAAATTTGATTTTTAATAACATTTATTTAGATTGTGCTTATAAATATAAAATTTTTAGGTAGTCAAAATCATTTTATGTTTCAAAAACATAACTTATATTAAGAAATGTTCTTATGCTTATGTACTGTAAATATCCGAATTCCATGTTATGAAATATTTGATTAAAAAAAAAGGGATGGACGGGCAATTGAGTTTCATTCAGATACTAAAACTAAAATGGGAAACAAAACATAAGAGTAGAGTATTAAGTATGTTAAATATTTAGGTTAACTTACTTTTAAAATCTTTTCTAATCACTAGAATAAAAGAAATACTTAAATAATACATTATTATATTTTATATATTTCAGATTTTTTCCATATTTATAAAATATGACACATTTGAATATCAAATATTCATAAGTTTAAAGCTTTTTTTTTTTTTTTTTTTTTTTTTTTTACTATCGATGAAAAAGGATTTTTGCAACCATAACAACCAATAAAGCAATTTATTTTTACTTGCTGTTTTGATGACAACTTTAACAATCTTTCATAATGGAAAGATAATTTTATTATCGATTAAGTGTAGGATAAAATAAGTCTCGAAGAATTTGTTATTCTATAACAAGCTATTTCCTTCAATTACGTAACATCCTTTCCAAAAATAAAGTAATTATATTTTTCCGCACTCAAAACATAGTTAAATTTTTCAATAAGTAAACGTATTTTTGCAATACTCATAATGATACAATGCAGTTATTTCAACGGATAAATTGTCTAAAACAAATTAAATCACAAGCAAACAATTAATCACAACAATTCTGCATTCTCTTGACTAGACAAATCTCCTTTCCGAAATGCTCAATTGAATTAAAGGAGAATTGTTAGATTTGTCGAGTCTTATTAATTCTTTACTGTTCAGAGTGTTTTCTTCTATTTAATTCTAAACGTTTATTTTTTTGTTTTGTTTATCTGAATGCAATCAAGAATACATTGGGTGACTGCACCACATAATTCGCCTTAATTAAAAATGACTCGAAGCTGTTAAAGGAAGAGAATAGCGAGTTTTGTTAATGAAATAGTGATCAGTTTATCAGTTAAATTGTAATTGTAGATCTTTTAATAGCGACTTTGCATTGTTAGGATCTGTATAAATATTTTCCATTTGCAATGCTCGAAATAAATTTAATTCTGTTAAGAATATTGAATTGCGTTTTATTAAAATATCAAACAATACACACCATCACAATTCCAAAAATCAAAAAACTATTATTCCAAGATCATATTATTACCATGATTCTAACTCAAGGTAAATACATGAAGGTCTTAGTTTATTTTATATATTTGATTAAAATCACGTACATTTAATAGAATGCAGATTATTAAAAAATATTTTGAATTTTTTTCAATATTATTTTCTCATAACCCATTATTATTTTTTCTTTTTAATTTTTTCACTACAACCGCACTAAATCAACATTGTTAGTTGACACAAAAAGGATCAATCTCCTAAAAATATCAAAAGGATCCTCAAAACATCAAATATACATTGAAAAGCCAATGAAAACGAGAATATTATGTATATTATTTGATGGTATAATATGTTCACTCAATTACTGCATTCTTAGGTCTAAAAGTATTATATAAATAAATAAATGAATGAATGAATGAATAGTAAATAAATAAATAATTAAATAAATAAATCACTCAATCAATCAATGAATAAGTACGGAGATATTGTATAAATTATTATGGAAAATATAGAAGTTTAACCAGTG
The DNA here is from genome assembly GCA_963978545.1 of Linyphia triangularis. Lineage (NCBI taxonomy): Eukaryota > Metazoa > Arthropoda > Arachnida > Araneae > Linyphiidae > Linyphia > Linyphia triangularis. Next base: position 47,509,339 of record OZ021727.1, on the reverse strand, counting down.
TTTTGAAATAATGAATGATTTGTAAGATAAAAGAACAAATACAAATGTGATTCGACAAGTTTTTAATGAAATATTTATGGAGATAAATAGGTTTTCACAAACAAGAAATAATAAAAGGACTATATTTGTCCTCTCTCCGAGCATATGAACAGCATTTAATTGCCCATTTTATCATAAACAAAGAACATAAAGTTAGAAAAGAATAAAACCCTTAATTAGCAATTATGTTTCATTAGTTCTTATTCAATTATATAAAAATGAATTCCGGATAGTAACGAATATATATACATATTTTGATTTTGTAACGCGCCACTCAGTTATTTCTATCAAGATTCACTTCATTCTGAATTTATATTTATATCACACTCATTACAAAGTAAAAACCATTCTCACATTGAGACCTCATTAATTCTCAATCCTTCATTACAAAAAGCTGATCTGTTTTCAGTTCCCACACACGTGTTTCCTTTAAAGATTTTCCATAGGGATGAATCTTTCAATTTTCCCTTTTTAATACTAAAGAACCCTAGAGTCGTGACGTCAATTTTTCCTTGTGTGCCAACAATCCCTTTTTTTTTTGGACACTCTATCTCTATCTTCCATGTAAATTTGACGCGGGCTGCTGTGTTCTCCTAAATAAACTGCGTTTGTAACTGTTTGAAGAAACACTGACTCGCTAATATTTTCCACGATTTCTTTCATCTTGTGATGGGCCTCTCCTGAGCTCATTACATACATCTCTCTATGCCATATAATAATACTAATCAAATTGTAAGTAAAATATAATTTCTGTAGAATTTCAAAAAGCCTAGCAGTCTATTTTCCCGTCTAATGTTTTTTTTAATCATTTTGAATTAAAAATAATCAATTATAGTCAATTAAAAATAATCCATTTTAATCAATTAAAAATAATCAATTTTAATCAATTAAAAATAATCAATTTTAATCAATTAAAATTTATCAATTTTAATCAATCAAAAATCCATTTTTTAATCATTTTGAATTAAAAATACCTATAGCCTTGGCATTGAAATGACATATTTTCAGAAGAATTTCATTGACACGAATTGGCAACATTAATAAATATATATGCATTAAAAATATTTGTGCCCATAATTATAAAAAAATATTGTATGCAACACGCGGAAAAATATTTTTTCGAACTTGGTAAATTATTTGACTCGTGCTATCGCACTCGTCAAATAAGCTTTTTATGTTTCAAAAAGTATTACTTTCCCCACTTGTTGTATAAAAAACTACTTTTTATTTATTAAAAATTACCTATAATAAACCTAGAAAACAAAAGTAAATGTATATCTTCCTGTGAGAGGTCTGAATAGCTTCCCACATTTTCCTCCTCCAAATAAGAAAACAAAATTCACAATTTCGAACCAAAAACACACCCTCAAGCCATAAATCACATCACGTTCTGTTATTCAATTTTGAATCCCACTGATGAAGATATTCAACTGAGGTCGCATAACAAGTGAATGTTGTTATCCTATATACTTACAAGGTTAAGCACCTCCCATGAAGACTCCACAATTTACTATTGACCCTTCTATAGGGATAAAAGAACCAAGGCTAGTGGGCACAAAGAAGTATGATCTCATTATTTTTATATCCGTTCCTATTACGTTATTAGAAGATCGCTTCAATAAAGAATCTTTACTTAAAAAAACTTTTAGTAAACTTTACTTTAAAAACTTTAAAAAATTATGTTACTGTGTTTAGTATGGACTTAGAATTTAAAGACGAAATCCAGAAATCTTAATCAACGGTTTAACCGTCTGAGAGTCATGGACGTATAGATACGTCCTTTGATCTCCAGTTTTTCCAGCAATATCCAACATTTTTAAATGTATAAATAAAATTAAAAATATTACATTTTTTAATTATTTTTATTAGGATGGTAGCTTAAAACCCATGTATTTATAAAAAAAATAATTTTTAAAAGTTATATATTTGAATCAGAAATATAATTTTAAATTATCGCAGTAAAAACTACTGTACAATTTCGCCCATTCCTTGTACGCTCACAGAGTTTGAAAGCAATTTCTTTAAAAAAAAAAGTTTAAAATTTAAAAAAAAAAAAAAACTCTTAAAATACTATAAATTATTCGGTTTGCCTTCAAGCAAGGATTACAAGAAGGTCCTACTTTCTTCAAAACAAAGGAACAAGTTCTCTAGATAATTTTCTCAAAAAATTCTTAGAACAAGTTCTCTAAATTTATCTCGCGAATGGATTTAAACATAGTATATTTGATTCAAGCAAAATGTCCAAAGTGGAAACATAAATGAAGATACATTAAATTTATATTTATACTCAAAATTGAAAGTGTCCATGTCTCATGGCCTTTAAAATATGATTTTTATTTTGTATTTTGTTAAAAATTGCTCAAAAAGAATTTGCTATTTAGTTAAAAATGAAATAGAAACAATATCGATGCGTTTTTCAAAAATTTATATCCTTAGACCACAAATGCTCAAAAAAGTATGAAAATGCATACATGCATTATCAGAAAAACTACTAATATTCAAGTGGAAGTTTATTTTAAAATATTGAGATTTTTGGATTAGAAAATATTACAAGATAAATGCAGTTAATCAATTTATTTTTTGTCTTAGATTTTTCCATCAAAATACTAAATTCTATAAATAGTTTCATTACACATGATAGCTGTAATTAAAATTCATTTTTATGAAATTATTTTTATATGTAACTAAAAAACACAAAAAAAAAGCTTTTATTTTACACTATTTATATTTGCAAAATACTATTTCATATGAATCTAAGTAAAATACTTGCAATTAGGAGAAATGCAGCGAAGTTAATCACTAAAAAATATATCAAAGAAAACGATACAATTTGATTGTAGGTGGGTCTAGGCTTAACTTATACTCGTATGTTCGAAAGTGTAATGCTAGAATTTATCATCAACATGTTGAGAACTTTTTATACTACAATTGTATACGGGATTCATTAAAAAGTATACTGTTAAACTTAAATTTTAATCAAATTTTTCTTAGAACTTTAGAGTACTTCAAAGAGGGGGACATCAATTATACCTAACAAGTATAGTGCTACAAATACACTGAATTCTTCATGAGCAATGTTGTAACATTATTTTTTCATTATGCCATAAATTAAATTCTCGTTTTTCTAACAGAAAAAAATGTAAGCAACGAGTCATCTCCCCTTCTTTCAAGCAACCTTAGAAAAATACAAGTCAATGGTCTCTGTCTCTCCCTAAATCCAAAGAAGTCGGTTGTTGTGGATGCTGAGTGTTATAGGCGAGTTACAGTGTAGCCGGGGTGTTTGGGTGATGGCCAGGATTGTGGGAGGGGACAAAGAAGACGTTAGCATAAATACATGGGCTTCCGAATGTATACGTACATGGAGGGATTGAACTGTTGGCGCCTTGTATCGTCTGGGGCTGCCCCCCTCACCCACAGTCTGATGGGGGGGTTATCTGGGGAAAAGTGGCGTGTGGTTGGAAAAAATCGTTCGGTTGGTGAGCAAACACTTATTTTGAAACTGAGAAGAAATCGATGCCAAGAAATATTTGTGTCAAAACAATTAATAAAATGAATGCCAAATGGGTAAAACGGTTTAAGTCACATAAAATGAAATAAAAATAAACGTGATTTAAAAGTTTGAAAACGTTTAGAAGCATATTAAAAAATGTAGTCTTTTCTGTGATTTATGTCTCAAACTGTATGATTTTTTCCCTAACTATTTATCATTGGTTAGCCAACATATGAACTTTTCTCACAAAGTGTAAGACTATAACCGTTGTTCTCCCTGTTCTTCATAAACTAAATTTAACTACCAGTGAAGATGATAATATACTTATTTTATATCGTTTAGAAGACTTTAAATCACCCTTTATTAAAAAAAAAAATTATGAAACATATGTTTCACACTTTCATTGTTATTTGCACCATAACGGAAATTTTACATATGCTTGTTATACTGGAAATAAAAAAAATAAAAAACAGCTCTATATCTGTTTGAATGTTATTGCTTTTAACGATGATTCCATATGAAATTGAATAAATAAATACTTAGATCTATATGAGAAGTAAATTGAAAAATAGTTTTATTTCAACAGGTCGCAAGGCCTCATGTCATTACATTATATTTTTTACAACTTGTTTCTTTGCATTTAAAATCACTTTGACTCCTGTAGAATATGACGGAAAAATTTTTCATTAAAAGTATTGATCATATAAAAAAAAAAGGAAACCTACCCCTTAAAATTAAAAACTTATGCTATAAAAATCTAGCTCATTAATCAATTTACAAATGCTCCAAGATAATAGATGTAGTGATGATCCAAAAGTACACAAAAAGTTATTTGTCAGCTTAGAAAGTCTCATTTAGTCAGATCGGTAAGAAAACTAAATAGCTAATGTTGAAAAATCTCTGGTGACACTTTTTTTTTAACTTTTACTTAAATGAAAACTTTTAGCACACAAAAACAGTAGGAGAGACAAGTGTACCTAGGGCCGCAATTTTTCAATGCACAAAAAATGAGCCTGTAGGCCATTTAAAATTGTGAAATTGATATGCTTACAACGTTATAGTAATTATTTCCCTTTGGGATTATTATCAATATTTAAAATAATAGATTCTGTCAAATAGAAAGTTTTTAACGAAATTTCCCAAATGGTCCTAGGTACAATACCTTGTTATACCTAGAGCTAGTAGTTGATGTACCTAGGGTTATTCTCTTCAAGTGAGGTTTCAGTCCATAATGAATAGAAAACAAACATACACAGATGAGTTGTATAAAAGAAACAATAAAAAGTAATTATCAGTCATTGGTTTATCATATAATAACTATAATAAATTGCGATGTGCCAAATTATTAGTGAATTACAAGTATTTTCATAACTTGAAAAACTGATTCCAAAAAAAAATGGGCTGCATGCATTATCGCTTTGAAGCTCCAACACATATTAGTTTTGTTAATTTGAACACAGTAAGCAACTACGTGGCTCTAGGTACACGTTTTGGTAATTTCATATAAAATGTCTTCTACTAAAAATGCTCATGGAGGACTTATTTAAACATCTCCTTAAGTTCTTAATGTTAAAAACAAAATTATTTTCTTGACTTCAAAGAAAAGTATTTGACTTAATAAAACAATAAAAGACATGCAAAATGTTACTGCATACCATATAAAAACTTTTCCACTAATAACTTGCTACAGTTTTCTCCTCTAAGATTTCAAAATGGCAACCAAAAGAGCAATTGGGTGTTGCCACTTAACCAAATGAGTAAAAAAACTTAGAACTAAACATTATTCAATAAAAGTGGGGTGGCCCTGGGTACACAAGTCTCCCCTATATTCCTTTAACTCATATACTCTCAAACATTATGTCAGAGTTCAATTTGGCAGATGGATTGTTATCTCGAGCGACTTTGAAATTGCTTGGGTTAATGAAAGACACATTAAGGTTGTAATTCAATAAAAATCTCCCTTATAATTCGTCACTTTCATGCGAGTATTTTAATGGAGTTTTAATATTTCTTATATTATTTATAAGCCCTGGTTCATTGTATAAAAACTTAGGAAATTGTATTTTTCAGTTAGAAAATTAAAATTTAAATCCTAACTTTTCTTAACACGCTGGTTAACATTGAAATCTTGTTATACATGCATATGCAGTACATACTTTACCCTACATTTTAATGAGTGTTATGTAGGCCTAAGACTAAATTTCATCTATCTAAAGTTTTTAAGGTTTTAAAAAAAAGTAAACACATTTTATTTCGGACGAGTCAGTTTTACGACTTTTATGCAATAATTTTATTCGCGAATGTAACTTCATAAATTAATTTTACTTATATATTTAAATATCCGAAATGCAGTTGATTCCGACATTAGTTCATACAAAAATATCACTATAACCAAATTAAAAATTATGTTTATTAGCTGTCTTTCCTAGTTCCAATAAATTCAAGGTTATGTTATATACTTAAATCTCTCAGACTAAAATAAAATAATGAATTTTCAACACTTTTGCAAGGGATCTGAACACATCACGTATACAAACAAAGACCAGACAAAAATTGGCTCTATTGAAAGTGTATTATATACTTCGAGACAAGATATATGTATTCATGAAGTCATGCAAACTTAGAGGAGTGACATCTCTAAGCTTCATATATATGATAAGCCTAATATATATGAGAGTAACAATATCTCATGCTAAAAAATTTTGTGTTTACGATAATTCAATTATTTTGTTACAATTGGAGAAAGTATGAACTTTTCCTGTGTATGTGAATAGAACATTTCTGCCAGATGATGGATCTGTGAGAAAATTATACAAAGTTTAAATCCTTTAATGGGGTTTTCCTCAATTCCAGTAAGAGGATTTGTTGTTATAAAAAAATTACAATTGTTATGAGTTTCTTGCATAAATTACTTTTGATACTGCAATGTATTTCATATTTTAAACATTTCAAACTACTTAATTACTAATATATTGTAACAAATACCAGAAAATAGAGAAAAATACACCTTGAAGTCTGCGTGTTTCATCAACTGGTACTTTATTAGTAGATTAAAGAATTTTCCTGTTGTATAGTACTTTATATATGCCTTTACATATTTGTAAGTAAATTTAAAAATTGTAAACTCAAATTCAATCCAATCAAAAACGAAATTACACAACCACAATAGAAATTATTTACAGTTAATCTATAGTATAGAAAAAATTAAATAAAACACATCTCATACAGTTCATTACACACTCATTAACCTCATTTTATTGGGCGATAGAAGAGTGTTTTACGAAATTCATTGAATAACATACTAAGTGCCAGGGAACGTAATCAGTATAATGATATTTGCTTGGTCTTAGACAACATTATGTGTAGTACATAGCGAATTTTTTAATATTTCTTTACTTAAAAAAATTACGTACATTTGAAACTTCGTGTTGCCGCTCATAATTGGTCTATTTGTATTTGTACATTTTAATATTCTATTGTAAAGTGTTTCATGCTGGAATAACTAGTCTAAGATTTTCTTAGAAGTAACCTGGCATAACAGCAGTGAATTATTACCAAACAAAATTATACTCAAAATAGCAATGCAATTCTTACCTGAAAAAAATTCATTTAGTATTATAACAAATGAATAATTCAAAAATAAACCAAACGTTAGATTACTTTCGATCCATTTACAATACTATTCTGCAAAAACCTTCTCACGATAACTACTACAAATCTTAAATAAAAAACAAAGAACGCAAAAACAAATTTTACCATTAAGTCTCACACCTATTTCCTAATAGTTACAACAACACAAATGCATTAATCATCCTAACCCAACAAAATCCCACAATGCCTTCAAAAAACAATCCTTCAAACTGCGTTATTCCCAAGACTCAGACACTTATTCCATTTTGTCTCAAACCAGTTCAATCTGGCAGTGAGCCACAGATTTAGTTCGGGAGGTCCCACCCCCCATACCCTCATCCCCGCTTATCACATATCCCTCTCTGGAGGCACTGACAGAACCCCCAAGATCCATTTCTTTAAAACCGAGGAAGACTTCTTGATAAATAACGACCCAAATACAGAGCATAAATAGCGTAATTTGCTGCAGTGGCAAGCATACTCATGGGAAATGGCACACAGAGGGAACGGTCGTCGTAATAAAGTACAGTATTTAACAACAATCGAAAGATTCTTTGAGTTAACGAGGTTCTGGTTCTGCTCTTGTGTTCTTGGTTTTGGTATGCAAGTTCATAAAGATGATGTTGGGATTTTGGTTTGATGGTGCCTTGTTGTGTAAAAAATAGCTGTGTTTAAGTTTGGTTTAAGGTCAATGAAGTTTTCGAAACGGGAAGTTGTTTGTAGATGCATTTATTTAAGCACCACAATGAAGTCGAGGAGTGGTTTTTATGTTTTGTTTCGTGAGAATTTGCAAGATTGTCCAATAGATCTCATGTAAATGCCTTTCAATTCGAATTTAATGGTCTTTGAATAGCGTAGAATAAAATAAACGAATAGCTTTCGAGGTTCAGAATAAATATTGTACAGGGGATTGCAAACTGAGATTTTCTCTTGTAATCTTCCGTAAAAATACATTGTTAAACAAAATAGCATTTCTTTAACAACTTTATCCTCCATAATGCTAGAAAAGTGTAAAAACTAAAGATAGAAAGTAAGCTCTTCAGAAAGTGACTATTGTATTATAAAGTTACCTTATACTTAGGTTGTTGCGAATAATTACTAATATTCAATAACAAAACAATTCTTTCTTTTTGCTTTAATAAATAACTTATTTGGATTTGGATAATTCATTTGCATTAACATTTACAAACCTAATAATTGAATGAAAAGTGTTTTCATAGACTCGTTAATTAATAAATTATACACATAATTTATGAGATTATAATAAAAAATAGTATTTTTTTTTTTTGTGCTAAACAAGGAAGGAATTAGTTAAATAAAACTGTCTGATTCAGAAATATTGAATAATTTTACATATACTAAAATAGAATAAATGTGCAAATATTCTATTATTAAAATAATAAAAGATTTCATAAATGATTTAATGGCTTTGATAGAGACGTTATTTATTGAGATTTATTATTGAGATTTATTATCTTTGTGCATATGTATGATAAAAAATTAAAACTATTTATCGAAAGTAATTTTAGTATGAAAGAAAATTAGATTAGCATTAGAATTATATATTTTTATTTAATGAATTATTTCTTAAATGGTTACATTTGCAGAACTTATTTTCATTGCTCAAACAATTTATAACTTTATTTCTTCCATGGAACATGTTAAATATAAAATTTACCGTGTTAATTGTATTGGTTTTTTCTCGTTTTTAAGAGATAGGTGGTCTTTTCAAAGGGAGAAATCCTTTGAATGCATTTCAATATGAATACGCCTAGGAAAATACATCAGGCTTCCCTAAGAGAGATACGAGACTATCAGTCATAATCATCTTCTTCTATATTTTTTTTTTAACCGAGAGTATATACAGCACCAAACAATAACATTTTAAATAATGCAACATATTACATCATCTTAAAATATAGTAAGATGTACATCTTACAAAATAGTAAGAAGTTAAACTATACTATAATTTATTTTTATATGAAAGATTAAGCATGATAATATAACTCTACATGAAAAATACCCTGCATATTTAAAACTCAGTGTATTGTTTTACACTAATATATATTTTTATTCAATTTTAGTACATACTTTGACAAAAAGTAAATGTCTTTTGATACAAATGTAATTTAATTCTGCATATGTATTGACTTCTATACTACACCCTATTTTTCAAATAAAACTATCAAATTGTTGCATTAAAAAATTAAAAACTAAATTACATCCGCTTGAAGTGTATCATAACTCATTCAAGCTTATAGAGATTGACATATTAACATCAAAATTGTATTATTCACCATCAATAAACCTTTCAGTATTTTTATGATTGACTTAACATAAAATCTTCAATAGTCTTTTTCAATTACTTAAAATTATGTGGTACAATAAACTTACTACAACAACAAGAGATTACATAAGTTTGTAACATTCTACTTCTTAAAAATCATATAAAAATCCTTTATTTATTTTCTCTCATAAACTCGCACTCAAAAATCCTCGAAATAACAGCAGCATCTGAGATTGCGCTCTCGCTATTTTGCGCTTCAAATAAATCCCTATTCTTATAAAATCCTATTTGAACATCATTAAACACACTGTAACACACTCAAGTAATCGACACCTTGGAAGGGAGAGGGATCCTTTATGAGTCTAGAGGCTTTAAAAGCTTCTGAATTTAGAAATAATAAAGATGAATAAAGGCTGAATATCCTTCGTGGCCAATTCATCTTCCGAATCTCGGGAGATTATGAAACAGGGTAATTAGTAATGTTCGTAAGGATCACTCTACAATGAGTGCAAGATGCTTTTGAAGTAGATGAATGCTTAGATTACGGCTAAAATCAAATAGTTGGTAATTAAGATTAATCGGAACAGGGGATAAACTCTAGTGGTATAGGGAGTTAAGATTATGGGAGAAAAATAATGTGGTCAATTATGTATTATCTTATGCATGATTCTCTGCAAAGAATATAGTTGAAATGCTAAATAATATTATAATTTGCTTTTATGTGAAAGATAAAAGCATGATAATATGATACTGCATGATAGAATGGATCTAATGTATTTTTTATAAATATATTAAGAGTAGTCGTAATCTTTTATTCCAGTAACGTTAATTTGGCAGATTTCGTGTAACTATTTCTCAGTAAATAATTGGTACCCAAGGCAATTTTGTGTCGGTACATTCAACAGTATTTCTATTGTTCGATTGTATTATTGTATTGAGATTTTCAGTGTAATTAATTTATTTCATTTTAAAAATGAATTCTTATTAAGGTCACTTAAAAAAAATTCTAATTCTTGCATTTTTTTAGATGAAAGGATGCCAAACAAAAATATTTTTAAAAAAATTAATTTAAGTAAAATTACAAGCGTTAGTTGAAATTCACAGAAAAAAAATTAAGATTAGTAAGACAACTACTTTCTGAGACAGGAAATCTATTAAAATAATACTAATAGTATAGAAGACACCAACGTTTATTAATTTTTTCATTTCTCATAACGTTATTTAAATGCAGATACTCTAAATACTGTTTTGAAAAACAAAAGAAAAATAGCAACAAAAAAAAATGCAAACCTAAGGTACTAATGTGCTTTAAAAAATTACAAAATGAATAAATGATTTTATAGTAAATCGTTCAACAAATTATTAACTTATAAAAAAAACACAACGCACACTCAAATATCATGTTGAAGGAAATTTTAATAATTTTGAAAAAAATTGAAATAGTTTTCAAATAAAATCTTTAAAGTTGAAGATGACTTTATCAGAAATTGGAGAGAGTTACTTTACTCAACAATGTTTTATGTTTTTAATATGTACAGAAAAATAGGTTCTAATGAGTTCAAAAGTGATTGAAAACTTCAATGACGATTAATTTAATAGTTGGAATGTGCATAACATGGCACGTCGTCCTGACAACCCACCCCATTACTTCGCAAGAGTAGACGTTGTTTCTAAGTATCAGCAACTAACAGAACTGAAGTCTAATAACCAAAACTGCAATACCGGAAAAATATTTGTTAAAAAGGTAACTGTGGAATGTGTGAATTTTTTAAATAAAATTGTGCACTCCAAAAAGTTTTTAAGAGTGGATCCCACCGTACTCTAACTTCATGAATGTCAGTAATTATTTCAATAATGTTTCTGTACCACATTAAAACAACATAGTTACACTTAAAAATCTATAATATTGAAATATTTATCTTTTATTATCGAATAAAAAGATAGTAAGAACATATTGCGATATTAGCAAAACTTTTTTTATTTCTCAAATTGAATGAGCATTTTTTATTTATTTATTTATTTATTTATTTATTTATTTATTTATTTATTTATTTATTTATTTATTTATTTATTTATTTATTTATTTATTTATTTATTTATTTATTTATTTATTTATTTATTTATTTATTTATTTATTTATTTATTTATTTATTTATTTATTTATTTATTTATTTATTTATTTATTTATTTATTATTGATATCATATGGATATCTTACGTATGCTAAATTATGTTCTAACTTAAAACTAGTAAATATTTCAATTTAAATGAAAAATAAAACAATTAAAAAAAATGGGTGCGTACTACCTTTACTAGTTATAATACATTTTTATAAATTTTTAAAAGAATAATAATTATGAAAACAAATGTATTATTGCAACTATTACATACATTCATCTCAGAAAAATCACACAAAAAACTTATAATTAAATTATTTCTGTCCTTTGGATACAACCAAAAGGTAAACAAAACAAAGGCTTTGAAAGCTTAGCGAAACTAATAAAATCTTATTTATTTTAGATTAGAAAAAACCAGCTGAACTTATTTTTGCTCTAACTGAATCTAATAAAGGACTTTATAAAAATAGTAAAGACATTTTAACCAATAATAAAAAAGTTGAGTGATTCAATTAGGTAAATCTTTCTGAGAACGATTCTTACTCATTATAAAGAACATTATCGTTAAGAAATGAAACTTTCTTTTGAAAATAAAGACAAGAACTTATGCATTTCACTCTTGTCCCTTCATGATTTTCATTAACTTTCTTTCTTATCTTGTCATAAAAGTTTCCATTATAAAAAAATATAGAATTCTGTATGTCTGTCAATCTACTAGAATAATTAAAGTTAAGGCATTGTTGGTTGGCATGTAATTAGAAAGATATGTTTTTCTTCCAAAAAACTTTTTATTCAAGATATTTTTGGTATTTTAATAACCCACAGATGAGCATTTTTATTTCAAATTGGTGTTTCATTTATTGATCCCATTTTTCATATAAGTTAATGCACATTAATGTTCAACTGATGTCTCTTTTTAACACTTTGTAAATTTTAATAATAATTATATTTTAAATTATATAGCTTATAAACTTAATCAAATAAGCTTACAATATTAATAAATAATCTATAAGTCGTCTCTAGTTTATGAAATAGATTTTTATCTTTATCTCCATTTTAAAACCTATAACTGGTGAATCATTTCAATTAATCTTTAATAATTTGAACTTCATATTTTTATGATACAACCCTAGTAGCATAATTAAGCAAGCGACATTAGGCAATCCAGATGTAGAATATAATAAACCGGCCGGTGTTACATATAATGGCCAACCTCGCCCAATTATGGATAAAATATACTGAAAGTTTTGAAATCTTAAAACGCATTTTTAAAATTGAAATATGTTATTCGTAAGAAAGGACGGAGAGCAAAAAAATGTATTTTGTGACGTTTTGGACATATTTATATTTAAAAAATCGTGTATTTTGAAACGATTGTCGAGTTTCGACCAGAATGGGCCTTTCTTACAGAACCCCTGCTTCCGGAATTGGCCAAAACTGACGTTCGACCAACGAAAATGAAAATAATCTTCACCTCATTCCAGTTTTATATCCTGAAAATCTATTTTGAGTTTAATACAATCATCGATATAGATAAACAACTGGATTGACTGCACCAATATCAAAGCAAGGAGAAAAACGCGCTGATGGTTGATGACATTTGAGGGATGATTAACCAATCACAGTTCACTTTTATATTTGGATGGGAATGCGAAAAACCTTGTAAAGTGCTAGAGTAGATATTTTTTTTTTCACATTATTACTAATTAAAGTCTACTGTAGACATTTCTGCGGTATACAACCCTAAATTTTATTTTCAATCCTCGGCAATCCGTATTTTTTATTCCACCCACGACATTTGGCAACGGCTTCATTTTTCCAGCGTTAAGCAGTCTATCCAGTTGTTTATTTACATCAATGAATACAATAGAAGGACATTACTAAACGTACGACGCGCGAACATAACCTCTTCTTAATTTATTTTTCATTTACTCAATCCATAAACTTATCATTTAACCGCTTCAAAATTTCGTTAGAAATTTATAAATTTATAACAGTTACCCCTTCAGTATTGTTTAAACTGTATCTTCACAACCACTCTAAGCTTCGTTCTGGAACTTTGATGTACTATTAAAAGGTTCTTGACTTCAATCAGTCTTCTTAAACGACGAATCCATCTTCAGGCTCCTCAAAAGATAAACACTACCACACTACGAAAGTACAGAAGAGGGGAGGGGCTAGGGATCGTTTTCGGTCAGCTGAACAAAAGTAAACACAAGTTTTGGTCACATGATTTAGGCCTTCAGCTACGGTCTCGGTTAAGATCCAAATAATAGGGCATGTCAGGTATCCCGGGAGATAAAGTGCCATAACCGCAACTGGCCATTCCTCCAGAATTCACTTCTCATTTTATCCGGGGTAGACATAGGAAATTGGTCGTCCCCCTTTTATATTGGGGGTGGGAGGGGATAGAATAATATACGAAAAAAGAATGTCATGAATCATTTTATGATCGGGGTGGGCCGCTATACTTTTATGGATCGCCTGACTGAAGAATGGAATTAGATTGAAATTTTTTTTTGTTAGATCTTTTTTATGATTGAGAGATGTTGCTCTTGCTGCAGCCACTAGCCATATCGATCAGTAGTGATTGTACTGTGCTATTCATAAATATTATACAGGGTATTTTGGTAAAGCTTTTTGATGTAATTAATCTTGTAGTAGGCTACTTTAGAAGCTATACTCCATTGTCTGGCGTGTGTATTTAATACTACATTCTTTGATCCCCTTGCTGTTTTTTGCCTGAAACACAAAGTACAGTTATTTTCTTAAAAAAAAAAAAATTTTAAAGTAAGATTATGCGCTGATATATCTGATATTCAGATTGTTTTATATTGTTTTAATAAAGACAAGAATATTGCCTTATTAGGTTGATTGTTTAGAAAAAGTTATAAATAAAGTAAATGCACTAATAAGGCACAAGTAAAAAATTGAACATTTTTATTCTAAAATAAACCAGTCTTAGGAAAAGTTAACTTTTTACTAAGGAAGATTATACTTATACAACTTTCGTTATTTTATAACCATCTGTATTAATGGATATATCCAATGAAACTCACAATCAATACTTAAATAGTGTTGTTGGTTATTCTCCTATGACCACTACTTCTGCTTATGGCCTTTAATACATATTAATACTTACCGATCTAACATCTTATTCATTCACTTACATCACAAACATCCAAACTTCAGCATAAAAGCTTATCGCATCTAATTCAGTCAATCCCAAATCAGATCTCTCTTCCACAAGTATTCACTGCACTCTATGAATTATGAATATCTTTCAATCTATATATCCTAATTCATTTATTAATGGATTTATTTAATGAAACCCAAGAACAATCACTATTTAAATAGTGTTGTTAGTCATTCTCCATTGACCACGACTTCTGTTTATGACCTTATATGCATATGAATACTTAAATATCTTACATCTTATTTATTCACTTACATCACAAACATCCAAACCACAGCATGCAAACTTATAGCCTCTAATCCAGACAATCCCATATCAGATCTCTCATGCATAAGCATTCACTCTGCTCTCTGAATTATGAGTCTCTTTCAATCTGTCCCTTCCTTAGGGAATCGACGAATGGACGAAATTAACAAACGTGCGGGAAGTGGAATTTTAACTCGCAATTAGAATCCCCCACGCAATGAAATCATTACTGGGGAGATTGAAAACGCGCCCCTAAGGGTCAGTTGGATGGTCAGTAATGTCCATCCAGTTTCTCATCTTCCACGCCCCTCCCTTGTTTGTGTTCGTACCTCGTGAATTCGGGGGACAATTACTGTTGTAAATGGACTCGGATTTATTGGATCCATCTTTCCAGCTATGTAGTTAGTGCTCGATGAGAACTAGTTGAGTATTGGTGGTCATTTATGTTAATTGAAGCTTATTTACATTTTTGAGACTTTTGATCAAGTTCCATTCATGAAATGCTCAACAGAAGCAAAAAATGGAGTCTATATTATACTGAGTATTTTAATAAACTCCATAGAATCAACAGTATTATAATGTATATATTTCTAATGCTTTTGAAAATTGCTGATTGGATCAATACGCAACCCTCATTTAAAATGCTTATATATAAGGGTAAACGGGATTTTTTAATTTTAAATTAATTCCCATACATCAAAATAATTTTGATATTTATAGTTCTTTGACTTTTGATGGCGTAATTATTAATAAAATAAAACTGTAAGTATCCATATTTAAACAAATAATTTATCACTCTGTGTTAAACTTCTAGATCTTGCACACACTATGGCCCATCTGATGGCTGTGGGTTAGCGCTCTGGCTCCGCATGCCAAAAGTGCTGGGTTCGAATCCCGGGTTAGACATGGATGTTCGTTGTGGTTCGGTATCCATTTTAAGTTGTAGGTCCTGTCATAATTAGCTGTTATTGTGCAAAAAAAAAGATGTCGTTGAGCGTACAAACCAGCCAACCAACTAGCTTGCACATTATGATTAAAATTCAGATGAACTTACTTTCTATGTTTAGTAACTCTAAAATCAATTAAATATAATTATCCAAAAACCTATTATATCAAACAGGCCATAAATATTTTGAACATAGTTAAAAAATCAATAATTTTTGTCTTGAAATTTAAATTAAGTTGAATGAAATAAATTAATTGTAATTTTTTTCTGGAAATAAATTGTACACTGTCGATAAATTATCATTGATGTAAAACAATTTACTAATAATACAGGCAACAATAAAACATTGGAGAATTCAACACAAATAGTCAGATGTGTATTAAATCCTCCATTTCTAACTTGAAGAAAATGTCCCAATATTTAAACTTGTATCGATTAATTATAAAATTAATATTTAAATGCTCATATATAAGCAATGATGAATTGAACAATTACACCTAGATTCAAACTAAAACGTGAATTTGTTTTCGATGTTTAAACCATTGGTAATTTTAAGCAATCTCAAATTTATGCATGTTAATAATATATGAATTTAAGAAATTTATTGCTATAATAACTTATTACCAACCTCATAAATTCTCATGAGCTTTTGCGAATATCATTTTGTTAATGTATCTTAAAAAGTAAAATCTTTAGCTTAGTTACTGAATTTATATGAAATCATGGTCAATGTATACCATCTTTTAATATAGTTATCATTTAAAAGGCTGATGAGAAAGCACATTTAACTATTCAGAAAATTTAAAATTATAAAATTCAACTTTTATCTCAAAAATTACTATCAGCAACTTATAATCATAAACCAGGAATTTTTTTTAATTCAAACACAAATCTGTGAAACAAAAACCAAAAGGGCATCTTTCAAACTCGCCAAAAAATACAAATGGCCACTTGGAAATCCTAGATATCATTTATTCAATTCCACTGACAGCCTGAAATATTTCCCCCGTTGGACGATACTCAAATTCCTTACTGACAGGGAATCAGAATGAATTCCTCAGACAAAAATACGATTCAAGTGAAGGAGAGAAATACCGCCTCTCTCCGTGAAGGGACGAAAAAGGGGAAAAAAATTAGAGTTTTTCATATGCAAATTGATGCCTCTTCTTCGGATCGCCTTCTTGAGTGGGGGAAAAGTTCTCCAAACTTTTCCAGATATTTGCTCGATAGCCTTTTCTCCGTTTGTAGTTTTCCTCCAATTTCTTTGGGAAGGCCTTCTCTGATTGTATCAGTTTTACTGTCTAATCGTATTCCAGGCGGAGGGGATTGGAAAGGACTCGTTCGTGATTATGGAACGGGGTTGATCTAGTCCCAGAAGTGGTATAATACATTTTTCAATGTCTGATTAATTTAATACGTATTTTGGCTCTATTAATGATTACCAATCTTTGATACACATAAAATGATCCATATCTTTGTCATAAGACACAAGATCGAGTTATTTTAATCAATTAAAAAGAAAACAATTTTATTTCTACATAATAATAACACAAAATATAACACAAGCATTAAACAGTTTGTCAATATATTTTACCTTTATTTCTTAACTTTCTGATTTTTCCTCTCCATCAACGGTGAAACTGCTTTCTACCTAGTGAAAGATTTACTGTGACTCTAACAGCCAGAAAATTTTTCAAAATGTAATCTACTCAACTCGAGGCGATTTATCTCTTCTATTTTGTGGGATGTTTCTTTCCGTCGGAATGGCAGCAGTCAGTGTGGAGAAATAAATTCACGCAGTTTCGTTCGACTCAGTCGGTAATTTATCCGACGGATTTGGTGGCTTTACCAATAACCTTACAATATCTCTCCAATACTTTTAAACCTTGAAAAATAGTATATAGGATCATATAACTATGAAAAAACTCAAACAAATTGGGCAGGAATTTCCAGATAATAATATTTTTCGAAGGATTTTATAACGAAGGACTTTTTAAAACAATTCAAAGTTTATGATTCCAAATAAATTCTTGAAAGGTAAATAATACAAACACATACGACTCCCTTAAAGAATAGATTTTGGGAATTTGCATAATTACGTTATTCGACAGATATATTAATTAAATTTTCTCTGCAAAGGAAATGCAATCGAGTCTTGTGTTGCTAAACAGAACAGTTTAATCTCTTATAATCCTACAGTGTTCCATAAAGTTCAGTTTGTTATTCGATTTGACAAGTTGTGATTGCGGTTAGTTAGGTGGTTGAATAGTTATATTGGGATTAAAAAGGATCAACATAATGTCAAAGTCGTCGTTTCTACAAGCAACTGTTCCAATAATTTTTTAATTCATTTACAGGAATGAAATTCATTTTAAAATTGTTAATTAATATGGTTAGATGAATATTAAACTTTAAAGTTCAAATTTTGTGTCTCGAAATTGTCTCGAAAGAGAAATAATATTATATTTAAAATTCTTAGAAAATTAATTAAATTCGATCGTTTCAGATATCTGTAGATGCAAAAGAATTTGTTAGACATAGTTATGTTTGCATTCATTAATATATTCCTTTTGAATAAAACAGAATTTAGCATAAAAGAAAACTCATCATTTATAATAAATATTCTCAAATAAATGCATAACATTTTGCAATATTAATGAGAAAATACTCATTAGAATGTTTATTTTAATATGTAAAGAATACAACTGAAATGTGATTGATTTTTATGTTTTTCATGCTTATTTGTATCAAAACCTCTTTCAATTGAAGTTTATAAAAATAGTTTGATGTTAATTAAAATACCAAATGAATTGCTTTTTGTGCGTATAAAAATACACAGAAGACTTGAAAATTATAATATGGTATTGAGGTGTCAACATGAAGTGTATTCGTGTGTAGAAGAAAACATATTTATTGTACAAGAACATATTTTGTATAAAAACTAAACTTTGAATTCTTGGATAATTTTAAGCTAACATTTTAGTTAAACTAAAAGGAAATCCTCTCTATCATAACAATTGTAACTAAAAGAGAAGAATGGTTGAAGTCCACTTTTTGAAAAAAAAAGTGGTAGGGTACTATCTTACTGCACACTTTTCTTTTTTTTTTTTTTTTTTCTTTCTTTTTTTTTTATCTTCTTTTAGTGATGGTAGGTAATTAATATTGAAGAACTATATAGTCTGAGGGATAATTCACAGAAAATAATAAACATTTTTAGGTTCTTTTATGTTTGTTTGTTTTTTAAATTAAAATTTTGTTTTTCTTAAATTTCTTCCAAAAGACGTAAACCGTGTTTTTCCTCTTAACTGTGTTGTAGAAAGTTTGCTTGATAGTTCAGAATTATTTTCGGTGAAATATGAAGCTACAAAAAACTATCATTGTAAAAAATACTTTGGGATTTGATAAAATTTTAGAGTTAAATAACTATGAATATGTAATACTTCTACAGTATTAATTATCTCTAATGTTTTAGAAAGTATTTAGAGAACATCAAAAATTCACCAAAGAAAAAATGGAGTGCTTCTTTGATGAATGTTTGTCTTCTATTCGCAATTAAAAGGATTATTATGATATTTGAAACTAACAATTATTATGATACAAATTTATAGAATGTGTAATTTCTTAAACATTCATAAATATTAAAGAAATAGTTTTTTCGATTCAATCTGTTAATTCTCAACAAAATCGCATGTTTTTTTGTTTTTTTTTAACTTTTTGCTATTTCTATAACCATAAAAAATCATTCCTACTTACTTAGTAAATATTTTTATACAAAGAAAAACACGTATGGGAAACTAACTGATGATATTCATTTACTGATATACTCATTTCAACCAAATTCTTCAAAATAATCATTGAAACTTTCTGTGAAAGAGCAATCTTAATAATCTCGTTTAGGTTAATTGCTCATTTGAGCTTCAAATGTTTGAATTTTGGAAAATTATTCAAGAAATGCCAGATAGGATAAGTGCTAAAAGTTTTAAATGCTTGAAACTTAAATTACTATTGACTCTTTAGTGTATACTAACCTTAAAATAGATTTGTAGCGAAAATGTTGTTATATATTAATAATATCAAATTATTTTTATAATAATTGGTATTTATACAATCAACAAATGTTATGAAAAATTTCTAATAAAACTGTCTTACTGCTTAATATGAAGCAAAAATGAGTACAGTGCGTAAGCTTGGGATAGTTTTCTATTTATTTTCTAGGAAACAATTATTAAAATAGGAAAACCGTATTTCATAAAATGTTAAACAAAAAAAAAAAGCGCTTAATTTCATAAAATAAATAACAACAATTTCTTACTTTATATAGCTTAAGTTGTAATTAGTTATAATTATTTTTCTTTCACTTATTATTTGTTTTCATGATTGAATGAAATAATTTTTTAAACACTAGCATTTTTAATCGAGTCAGTATCTGTCCTATAATACAGTCATCATTAAGTGGGAATCAAAATATGCTTAATTAGCTTTGTTACAAAAATACTTTAATTATACTTTTAGTAAATTAATACAATTATTCAAGTTATTTTGTGAAATCATGCAGCTGTAGGGTAAGGTGTACTTGAAATATACCCTCACATATAATTTAAGGCTCTACTCAGCACAGGTTAAAATCGAAAAGGAAATGTAGACGAGCCTTTTCAAATTTAATGAATCATTTATTTAAAATGATTAATACATTAAATTTAAGTTAATAAAATTATCTAACATAATGTTGACGGTGGTACTTTTGACAGCAGTATTAACCCCGGATTAATGGCTACAATCCAGAATAGACAAGACTTTGAATCTTGGAATATAAATTAACGTAAAATGTATAAGCTTAAATGATAGAAGAGTAGTATTAGAGGGTAGGAGTCTGCCTCAAAAAAGGAAGCTTACCGCTGGTTAGTCAGGGCAGCAGTCGGATGCTAGCTTGAAAGTCAGTTTGGGCCATTCCTCGCACAATATTAGATTTTAAATGAGTACTAATATTATGCGGGAAATGGCAAAACTAGTTTCACAGGTTTTTTGAAACGAGCAGGAGACGGCATAGGAGTTTGGCTCATGGTAGTAGACTATTTGAAAATAGAAGCTTACCGCTGGTTAGTCAGGGACAGCAGGCAGATGCTAGCTTGAAAGTCAGTTTGGGCCATTCCCCGCACAATATTAGATTTTAAATGAGTACTAATATTATGCGCGAAATGGCAAAACTAGTTTCACAGGTTTTTTGAAAACGACCAGGAGACGGCATAGGAGTTTGGCTCATGGTAGTAGACTATTTGAAAATAGAAGCTTACCGCTGGTTAGTCAGGGCAGCAGGCAGATGCTAGCTTGAAAGTTAGCTTGGGCCATTCCCCGCACAATATTAGATTTTAAATGAGTACTAATATAATGCGCGAAATGGCAAAACTAGTTTCACAGGTTTTTTGAAAACGACCAGGAGACGGCATAGGAGTTTGGCTCGTGGTAGTAGACTATTTGAAAATAGAAGGAAGCTTACGGCTGGTTAGTCACTTGGAAAAAAAGCTTGCAGGCAGATGCTAGTGTGAAAGTCAGCCTGGGCTATTTCCGCACAATATTAGATTTTAAATTAGTACTAAAATCATGCGTGAAATGGCCATGGCTGACGAGTTTCACTGCTTCGATACGAAGTCCTCGAGACGAAAGCACATGTGGGGGGGCGAGATCAGGCTTGATTTAAAAAAAAAAAAAAACTTACCTTGGTATATAAGCGAGATAGTGTCTAGTAGACATCATTCGACTGAGAAAGTAGATGGATTTTAAAATAGTTGTCATTGTATCGCTTGCGATCGCATGCGTTCTTGAATTGGGTATCATTATAGTAAAAAAACCAGCATGCGGAGGGGAAATAAATGTGCATAATGCGAGTTGTACGCATTCGGAGAATATTGGGAGACGCATATTTTTGCATATTTGCGAAAAAGATAGTGAAAAGGTTTATGATCTTCGTCGATTTTGGAGAGACGATAGCGATTATTTAAAGCCTAGCATAAACGGAGTACAATTATTACAGATAGAATTTGATAAACTATGCAAGCAATGCTCAAACTGAAATTTCCTTCGAATTGCATGGTGACGGGTCCTTCTCAGAGCGGGAAAACAGAACTCGTTAGAAGAATGATTGCAGCACGAGTTTACGATTATGATATCACCAAGGTCGTATGGTGTTATTCCGCTTGGCAGCCTTGGTTTACGAGTGAAAAACATTTTAAATTTATATGCGGACTACCATCGGACGAAGAATGCTTTGACTTGTTAGTATTAGATGATATGATGAATTCGTTAACGAATGAAATCGCGCATATGTTTACTGTAGGTTCTCATCATAAGAATTTTAGTGTGATTTTAATTACGCAGAATTTATTTCCCAGAGTGAAAGTAATGCGTGATATTAGTTTGAATACGCATTATATAATTTTTTTTCGCAACAGTCGCGATCAATCGCAGGCGTCTTGTTTTGCTAGACAAGCGTTTCCATCGAAATCAAAATATTTCATGGATGCTTATAAGAAGGCAACTTCTAAACCGTTTAGTTATTTACTCGTAGACGTGCATCCGAGAACGCCCGAAATAGAGCGGTTACGCGAGTCTATATTTCCCGATCAGAATATGATAAACTGGGTTTATATTCCAGTAGAAAAATGAAAAGAGTGAAACGACATGTACACTTGCTGCATGTTTTAGCAAATGCGAATCCTCTGCAGAGAAAAGCAATTTTGAAAACGGCTTCAGAAGATCAGATAAAATCTCTTTGTGAGATTTGCGCGAACTTACTTTCGGGAAATATTCCAATTTCAAACGGCAAAAAGCTGCATTCTTATAAAAGAGTGATTCGCCAGCTGGCCGATAAAAAAATTTCCATTGCAAAGAAAAAGAAAATATTTAACAATCAAAGCGGCAGCGGATTTTTGCCTCTGATTATTCCAGCCGTGTTGAAATTAGTTTCTGGATTGCTAGGCGAATAATGGCACGAAAAATGGCTTTAGTACCTCCAGAACTCGTGTCTGAATATTATCAGATTAACAAACCAGAAATTCGAATCGAAGACACTATTATGAAGCTCCTGCAACAGACAGAAATGCCAGATGATTTAAGAGGAAAACTGCTATCTCAGCTGATTCCGAAATATCAGCGAAGCATGCAGCCTAAAAAACAATTCGAATTCCCCGCTGAATTAAAGAATATTATGGAGCCTCCAGAAGAGATGAAACAAGAATCTGCGGCTGTTAGTATAACGCCTATGATTGCAAAATATTTATCGCATGCAGTTCCAAAATCGAGAAAAAAATATATATTGCCTATTTTGGAAAGTTTGAAAAATGCTAATTACGTCTTTAACGATATGGGTGAATTAGAAGTAGACGGAAAACCGCAACACAGGAGCAATGCTATAGATTTATTCAGTTATGTAATGAGAGATTTAAGAAGCACAGAAATACCTCCAAAAGGATATCAACAATTTTTGCGTGGTATCTATGCTGCTAATATACCAAAGCAATGGATAGGTAATAAGAATGTGCGCGATCAATTGGATTTGACACAAGTTGATTCGATGATGCAAAGTTCGTCAGACGAAACGACTTCTATCAAAGATGAATCATCTGTCGAATCAAGTCCAATCAAGTCAGAATTTATAACTCCCACGCCGAAGAAAGTAAAATGGAAGCAGTGGACCGAATGAAGAGTCTATATTACGATCCACAGAAGCCGGGTTCGTTTGGAGGTGTGAAACGTCTTGCGCATCATAGCAAAGTAACAGAAGATGATGCTCGAAAGTGGCTTTCACAAGAAGACGCGTATACGCTCCATTTTCCAGTGCGCTATAAGTTTAAGCGGCGAAAAACTATCGCCTATGGCATAAATGAATTATGGCAAGCCGATTTGGTCGACATGCAAAAACATGCAAAATATAACAAAGGTTATAGATATCTATTGACAATCATCGATGTCATGTCGCGTTTTCTAAGAGCGATTCCAATAAAAAATAAAAAAGCCCTGACTATCGCAAGCGCTTTTAAAAAAGTGTTTAAACAAGCGAAACCAGTAAACCTTCAAACGGATGATGGAAGTGAATTTTTCAATAGGATTGTTCGAAGATTATTTAAAGAATATAATGTGCATCATTACTCGACGAAGAGCGGTCAAAAATGTGCAATTTTGGAAAGGGCACATAGAACTCTTAGAAGTCGCATGTATCGGCTATTTACATATCGAAATACGTATAAATATATAGATGTTTTGTCGTCATTACTTACATCATACAATGATACAGTGCATAGCAGTCACGGTTTTAAACCGGCTAGCGTGACTTCGGCAAACGAAGCGGAAATCTATAAAAGATTATATGGATATGCCAAGATCGGTAAATTTCGTTTCGAAGTAAATGATTTCGTACGAATTTCAAAAGCTAATAGAATTTTTCGGAAAGGATATCTTCCTGGATGGACAGAGGAAGTTTTTAAAATTTGCGCGAGATATCCAACAGATCCGCATACGTATATGTTATGCGACTTGAATGGAAAAGAAATTGACGGACGCTTTTACGCTGAAGAATTGCAGAAAATTCAAAAGAACTTTTGGGCTATTGAGAAAATTATTAGAACGAAAGGAAAAGGATCTTCTCGCCAGCTATTCGTCAAGTGGGTCGGCTTTGACAAGTCTTTTAATTCGTGGATAAATGCAAAATGGATCAAATTATAGAAAACGATTTTAACGTATTTTTACCGTCTAACGCTAGCATGGATTTGTTCAGAAATACACCTGATAATTATCGAACGAAACTGGCTCAGCCTATTACATTGCGCGGATATTACGAAGTAGCTCTCTCGGAAATCACGCTACCTGGAAGATTTTTTACTGTTCAAAAAGATTATAACGATAGCTATAGCATTGAGAAAAATACTGTCATTTCCGAAATATCTACACTGCCAGAAATATTATTAAATATCAGCGATACGAGCGATTTAGTAGAAGGAATTAACAATGCAGTGGAAAAAGCGATAGACGATATAATACCCCTCAAAGTTGAACAATTAGCTAATAATCTAATACAATGGAATTTAATGGCTCATTGGCGTATGAATATAGATAAAGAATCAGCTCCAGAAATCATGCAATCGCTTGCTCGAACCAGAGCGCTAAATATAGCTGCCAAAGACAAACCGAGTAAGTTCCCGTATCATTATTCGAAACCGAAAAAAACATATAAAAATCAGATTATCAAATTGACATCTACAAAACCTATTGAAAAATATCGAAAAACAATCACAATCACGCACGATATCGATAGAGATGTTTTTGATATTATAAATGAAAATATTCTGAAAATAGATGGAGAAAACTATGCTATATTCGAATATATATCAAGTGAAAATGTAGTTTTAGTATCAACGCTAAAACATGTAGATATTTTCCTAGAAAGTAAAACATGTCCAAAATTAATGAACATGTTAAATATTCGAACAGACTCTCATATAATTCGAGGAGAAACAAAATTTCCTTATACTCGAATAGATAATTTAACGAATGAAACATTTCAAATTATTGTTAACAGTATCTTCATAAGAGAAAAATACGAAAAAACTCGAGCGAATTATCGAATACCGCAAGGAATGTATCGAAATTCAAAGGATTTGTTTTTAGAATTCAAGTCGATTAAATTAAAAGAGCTTCCCGATCAGAAAACGCTATTAATAGTACCGCCTGATATGATTATCACATTCGGAGATAAATTAAAAGATCTCTTAGGATTTGTAAAGGATAAATTCGAGAGTGGAACATATGCTTCTGAATATAATCTCGAATTATCAGCTGGAATTACCGAAGTTTATGTTTATACAGATATAATAAATCCATCGCTTGTAGGCAATGCATATGCTTCGATATTAAAAATCGTCCCTATTGCAAATGAAAAATCAGAGCAAATCGTGAAACATTTTGCAGTGCCTCTCTACTTTACTGTTAAAAAACATCATTTCGATACGATACATATCGAATTGCGAACTAGTCAAGGCACGCCGATAAAATTCATTAGCGGAAAAACTTCATTAGTGCTAAGTTTCCGAAAAAGAAATTAGTATAAATAACTAAAAACATTTTCGAATTTCATTTCATTATCCAAGATGAGGAGAATAGGATTAGATACGAAGGCTTGCGTGGACCACTATTGTGCTGCTCAAACTGGAGGATATTTTGCATCTGCATATCCGATACAACGTGGCTATGGATTTTTTAGTGCATTGCGAAGATTTGCGATTCCTATATTGAAAAAAACTGGAAAATATTTCGGTAAACGATTACTGGCTACGGGACAAAACATTTTAGAAGACATTGATCAAGGCCAATCGTTCAAAGAAGCAGCTCGCAATAGATTTTTAGAATCTGCGCATAATATTAAAGACGATGTGATTCGAAAAATTCAGACAGGAGGAAATAAAAGGAAGCGTCATTCTCGAAAAACTCAGAAGAAGTCTCGAAAGAAGAGGAAGAAAGACGTATTTTCATAAAAAAAAAAAATGGATCGGTGTTTTTGTACTAAAAGCGAATTAGAACTATTCGCTAGTCCTCCTATTCAAATGGCTGTTGACAAATCATCGTTTCTGGAGATCCACCCCGTTGCATCAATTTCAGACAATCCAACAATCGAATTCAACATTCCTGGCTTAGGCGAATCGTATTACGATCTATCTCATCTCTATTTGAAGGTTCAAGCAAAAATTATCAAGGCAGACGGAACAGCGTTTGCAGCTGCCGACAAGTGCGGTCCCATCAATTATCTGATTAACACTATGTTTGCGGAATGTCACATGTCGCTTAATGATCGGCAAATTTCTTCAGAAAATAATTATGCTTACAAGTCTATCATTCAAGCCTTGCTGTTTCATCCTGAGAGATCTCAAAAAAATATATTAAGCGCAGGCTTATTTGAAAAAGATACGGCAAATAAATATAATGATCTCGATATCGCGCAGGGAGCCAATGCCGGCTTGAAAAAAAGATATGCTTATACTAAAGATGGAAAAATATTTGAACTGTTTGGCATGTTGCATCTTGATTTAAGCCAGCAAAGTAAATTATTAGTAAACGGTGTATCTATTCGCATTAAACTCGAAAAAGCGAAGCATGCATTTGTTTTACTAGCGACTAATGGAGACTATCAATTGCAAATCGAAAATGCTAGTTTATTTATTCGACGATGTGAAATTGCAGGCTCTATTTTAGTAGCACACGAGAAAGCTCTGGAATCACAGTTAATCCAATTACCGTTTACGCGTGTGGAATTGAAAACATTTACAATTAGTAGCGGAATAAAAAGCATAACTATCCCCAATGCTGTAAATGGCATTTTACCGAGTCGTATAATTTTAGCATTATGCTCGAATGCCGCGTATAATGGCGATATGCAGAAAAACCCTTTCGCATTTCGCAATTATTCACTCAATCATTTATCGCTGACTGAAAATGGAATTCAAATTCCAGCAACGGCATATTCTCCGTCTTATGTTAAAGATTGGTATTCGAGAAATTATCTCAGTTTGTTTACCGATTTAGGAAAAGAGGATACGAATGTCAGCTACGAGGAATATAAAGATTCCTTATGTTTTTATATATTCGACTTGACTCAGGACTATTCGGCCTCGGCTGAACATTTAAATATTGGCAGGACAGGAGAAATATCCATTCATCTCAAATTCGAGTCCGATTTGAACGAAACGATTACTTTAATTTCATATCTCGAATTCCAATCGCTCATAGAAATTGACAAAAGCCGTAGCGTGTTTACGGATTACTAAAAAAAAAAAAAAAAAAACATGGACACGATAACATTGAGGAGATTGGCGATGGCAGATTCAAGGATTAAAATAGGTTTTGGTGGTGTTTATGCAAAAGATCGGCTTCCATATAGCAAGAAACATTTTCGTAGTTTCATAGTCAACACGGATTTATCAACTGCACCTGGTGAACATTGGCAAGCTATTTTTTTTGAACCGAATGGTAAAGCAAGTTTCTTTTGCTCTTACGGAAGACCACCATGCGATTATGTCAATAAATTTATCATGCGAAATTCGAAATGTATGTCTTATAATCGTTGCCAATTTCAACATTGGAATTCGAGAACATGTGGCTTGTTTTGTCTATATTTTCTTTGGCATAAATCGCGAGGATTAAAAATTAATCGATTGCATGCGACGGATACGTGTGCCAATGAGCGATTATTAGAAGTGTTCACACAGCGCCATTTCAGGCGAGTTAGCGAGGTGAAAGTTAATTTTAAAAATCAAAACTGCAAACCGCTAACGTTTTGATTGGCTTAAAATTTTATTCGAGATATTGCATCTCATATATAATGACAGATCGCTTTTTAAAATTTTAAAAAAAAGCTTCGAAAAAATGGCTGAGCAGCAATATGGATTTTTGCTTTTGGAACGAGAAAATTCTGGTAAAGCGTTTCAGATTCGCGGAATTTGTGAAACTCTTCATGTAAATATGCTAAAATGCGTGGAAGAAGCTAGCATGTGCTATGCAAATAATCGCAATATGAAAATTGGCTATTTCCAAATTCTCTCGAATGGGCAGTTAGTGAAAGCTTTGCATAGCGCTCCTGCAAACTGCCGATTGGAAGAAATGACTCGCCATAGCCAATGAATCTATGTAAAATTATTTCGATCTGTGATAAACAACATGAAATGTTCTGATGTGAAATGTCATGTTCTGATGTTATATTATATGAAATATTGTATTGAAATGTCATGCTGATGTGAAATGTTATATTATGTCTTGCTGCTCAAACTGATGTTAAAAAAAAAAATGTATATGCAATAATAAGATTAAATAAATATATTTCAATTAAATCTTTTTTTCTGTCATTCTTTTTTCAAGTGCAATCCAAGAGGATAAATGCAGAGAGGTTTCGCATATTCTATTCAAATAATCTTTAAAAAAAAAAAAAATTAATGAATAGAATACGTCTCTAGAAAAATATATTAAAAAATAGCATGTTAAATGCATTTTTTTTTTTTATCATTTTTCCATGTGCAACCCAGGAGGACAAATGACATGCACTCGTTTTTTTTATTAAAGAGACGTTTCACATATTCTTATTCAAATAATCTTTTTAAAAAATTACTGAATAGAATACGTCCTACTCGTCTCTAGAAATATATATATATTTTTTAACTCGATAATTTCATATAATAGTTATAACATTCATCATAATATATGCATAGTAAATTCACAGCATAGAACATATTAGCAAAAAATTAATCTTTTGATTATTTAATAGATAAATTCAGAAGTTTTTTTTTCACATATATGACTAAACATTAGCAATAATTAATCTTTTGATTATAGCTTTTTAAAAAGCTCTATGATACATATATGACTAGTAATTTTTAAAACATAGAATATTTACATTTTAACATAGAATGCAACGTATATGACTAGTAGTCATAGAACATATTAGCAAAAAAATTAATCTTTTGATTATTTAATAGATAAATTCAGAAGTTTTTTTTTTTTCACATATATGACTAAACATTAGCAATAATTAATCTTTTGATTATAGCTTTTTAAAAAGCTCTATGATACATATATGACTAGTAATTTTTAAAACATAGAATATTTACATTTTAACATAGAATGCAACGTATATGACTAGTAGTCATAGAACATATTAGCAAAAAAATTAATCTTTTGATTATTTAATAGATAAATTCAGAAGTTTTTTTTTTTTTTCACATATATGACTAAACATTAGCAATAATTAATCTTTTGATTATAGCTTTTTAAAAAGCTCTATGATACATATATGACTAGTAATTTTTAAAACATAGAATATTTACATTTTAACATAGAATGCAACGTATATGACTAGTAGTTTTTAAAAACATGCAATATTTTACATTTTAACATAGAATACAATATATGTGACTAGTAATTTTTTTAAACATAGACATGCTCCATTCACATTTTTTTTTTTTTGAAGGAGGATTTTTTTTTTTTAAAAAGTTTAATATATAGAAAATTTGCTTGATAGAAATTTTTTTTAGAGGATTCGAACTCGCGATGGTAAAATAGAATGATAGCTTAGTAATCTATCGTTTTGACCACTAAGCTATCATTCTATAATCAAAAACGTTGTTAAAATAAATCCATCCTTCATTTTTTTTTGCTTTTAGAGCAGCAACAATTTTTGCGAATTTCCTTAGGATATATTTTAATTTAAAAAGTATGGAATTGTTCTTTGCATTTCTTTTAGACAAGTATGATAACAAACTATGCAACATTCAGGCGGTTTACAATTTTTACAATGTATTCTAAAGTGAAAATTATATGAATTACAGCATTCGTCTTCTGTTAAAATGCTTTTTATGGGAGTTCGCAAGCAATTATGGCATAATAGACTAGTAACATCATAACTTCGAATGAGTTGAAATACGGACATGGGACTGTGCTTGCAAATTCGATAAACAGAAAAATTTGGATTTGTAAAAAGTTCGTCTTTAGCACATTTTATACAAAAATAAAACTTCTCTTCTGAATTTTGATGATTGGTTTTAATCCAGTGATAAGAGATAATATGTTTCCATTCCATAGATTCGCCAAGGTAAAGAAAGCTTCTTTTATAGTGAGATATCATAAAAAATGTTTCAGCATTCAAAGGCAAATCGGCGATTATTTTTAGCTTTGTAGTTTGATATTTATTATAATAGGCAGCAATTTTTCCATATGTCAATTCGCTTGTTTGATTTAAATGTATGCTTCTGTAATTATTATTTAAATCTAGTTGCAGTTGTAAAGGCAAAGGAAGTTTCTTAATCTCACATTTTAAAACGTTGCTAACAATTTTTTTTGAAGCTGCTTGATAAAGTGACAATGGCTGATTGCAAACAGGCCATATTGAAAAAATTGAACTCGATCCTAAAAAAAAAAAAAAAAAAATGTTTTTGATTTGCAAAAACATGAATATATTTTTTTTTTAAAAAAAATTAAATATTCTAAGGAAATTCGCAAGCCTACAAAAAAAAAAACGATCTTAATTCACATTTCTTTAAAAAAAAAAAACCAATCATTTTAAGAATGCAATGTGTTCATATTTTGTTTGAGAATTTCTTAAAGGATGCGTGCATTTCGAAATAGTAATCAGAGGACATCTTAAGCAATGTCGACAAAAGTATATGGATAACCATTTTAAACGTTCTGAATGCCATTTAAATTCTAGTGTATTACTATCTTCATATACAATCTCAGTTACTAGAAATGTTGACCATCCCATTTGTAATCTTTCCTTGGCGCATGATATACATAGAAATACACTTTCGTCAGAAGCATAACAATGAAATATTTTAAAATACTTCAAGGAAATTTTTAAAATGCCATTTAAAAAAGGATGGGCTTGATAGAGCAATGTTTCGAAGCTTTCCCTATCCAGAGATCTTTGGCTGATAATTGAAACTTTGCTCGCAGCTTGCGTTTTATTTTTTCTATGCACGCATAAAAATGGAAAAAGATCTTTTAATCGTTTCACAAGCAACGGAGGAATCGGCAATTCATTCAAACTTTTATATGATATCATTGCATTAATAATCACATTTGAACAGGAATCAAATAAATTCATTTTTTTTTTTAAAAAAAAATGCGCAAATTTTTTAAAAAAAAAATAGTTTAAATTTCATAATGTCCATATGACAATGTATTTATTCCGTCATCGAGCACGTATTTTTTATCATAATATGCAGATAATGCAACTTTGTTCTGAATGCACGTTTTTAAGATATGATGTTTCGACTGGATGCAAAACTGTTCCTTTCTCATTAAGCTCTCTTCCTCCAGTACATTTTTATAAGTTTCATGCGTAATGGAAGCCATTGCGCTTTTTCGAACTCCTTTTGCGGTCTGTTTTAAAAGTCCATCTTGTGTAAGAACAGAATACATTTTTGGTTTAAGACCGATGAATTCCGAAATAGGTTCTGTTATTTCATGTTTTAGTAAGCCTAGTTTGCCCTTATTTCTATTCGAATATAATGTATGAGTTTTATTAAAATTAGATGTGTCTAAAATATCTAAAAAATGTTCTTTTAAATCCTTATATATATCATTAGTTTCTATATGCAAATACAATGAATCCGTATCGCTATATACCATTTCGCATTTTTCTTTATAATAATTTTTAAAATAATTATAATATAATTGATATAAATTTAATTTTGATAATTCTAAAATACAAAATCCTACATAAATAGGCTTGTTCAATAAAAGATTAGGCTTTGTCATTTTGAATAACGAAAAATTTTCATTTACAGGTTGAAAGTATTTCAATAATGGACTATTTAAAAATTTTTTGCATTGTTCACTATTTAAAGCGCCTTTGACATCAATTCTGCGACGTACGCTTTCCAAACATTTTCCGTAAAATGAATTTGATAATTTCTTAAAAAGAAATCGCTCGCATTCTGCTTGCGCTAAATTTCTTTGTTTATTATTGAATTCAATATATTCCTTCAACCATGGTTTTTGAGCAAATACTAAAATTCTATGAATTTTTTTTAATACTAATCCTTGACTAAGATAAAACTTTAAATTTCTATAGTGTACAATATAATTAGTTTTTTCTAATAGCGTAGGAACTAATTTTTTGCTTGGCAATGTATTTTTTAAGTTAAATTTTCTACATAAGCGTTTGCTATAATCAGATAATATTTCATAGTCGATTGTAAAATGTTCGGGTGCAAGAGGCATATCATTAAATCTGTCATGTTCTGATGGATTAACGCTTAGATCGACTTCTAAAATATATCCTTGTGGGCTATTATCACTCGTATTAAATATGTTAAAATTCTCAATTTCATCAGACGTGAGCCAGGAAAATTTTCCATAGCATAAAGGTTGACACATTGAATGACCGAATGAATTTATTATATCTAAAGAAATGATATAACTATGAGGCTTTAATTTATCATAAGTCGATGAAACATACGGATTATTTGCTTTAGCGAAACGCTTAGATAATAAGCACAAACCTCCTCGAAGCTGACTTTCGAACCAGATATAGAGATTAACATCGCTAATTAGCTCTAATTCCATTTTTGTAAACTTTAGACCAGCAGAAAAAGTCATATCACTGATAGTCACAAAATGTAAGGGTTCCAATTCATAGAATTTTAATGACATGCGTCTGAATGAATTAAAAACCTCTGCTAGCAATAAAACATCAGTATTTTGATATAATTCTAAGTAGTCTGCTAATTTTTTACATTCAAACGTTCGATATACCAGCAATGCATGTTTATAATCATCTTCTGAAATATCACTTTGAGTTAAAACATTAAAAAAGTCTTTACGTGACGGGAATTCAACGGTTTCCAATTTTTCTTTGCAATCGACAAATGAAAAAGGATAGCTGCCTTTTTTTTTTAACAAAAAGCGATTTTTTTCATTTTTAAAAAAATTATTAAATAATGCAAAATCGTGATTTGATAAAATTAAATTATTTACTAAATTATTCAAAGAAGAGTCCAAGAAAGCATAACTATCGATGAAACGCATATGATCAATGGTAAACATTAATAATTTCTCTAAATTTATTGGAATTATGGATATGTCTATTCCGTAGTTCGGAGGTATGTGTTTTAC
This sequence comes from Linyphia triangularis, assembly GCA_963978545.1. NCBI lineage: Eukaryota > Metazoa > Arthropoda > Arachnida > Araneae > Linyphiidae > Linyphia > Linyphia triangularis. The sequence continues at coordinate 47,475,743 of OZ021727.1, read as the reverse complement.
TAATAAATGAGTGTCATAATTTTTGCTGTTATGTATTACAATTGGAATGAAATATCTCTTTTTATAATTCAAATTGCAAATTTGATGAGCTAGTCCAAACACATTTTTTTCATAGTGATTATGGTGTCTCACGCGTATTTCTTTTAATTTAAAGGTTTGGCGACAAATCACACATCGAAGAGGGTCATACGAAAACGGATCATCGATTTCAATTTTATCTATTCTTTTCATATTCTGAATTAAAACTTTTGTTATATTTTTTAATGCAAAGAAGAAATGTCGAATAGGGTTTTCCCCCGCATAATAAATATGCTTAATACATCTATCATACTGGTCAGTGACTATAAGTGCATAACTAATAGCTTCATGCTTTTCTAAATCGCAAGTATAGCTTTTTAAATTATTTGGGAGAGCAGTAAGTTCTTTTTTAAGAATACATTCAAAGTCAGCATAAATTACATATTCATGTCGCACCATCTTACTTAAATTTGTAAATTTCAAAGTTAAATTTTGAGGCATCGATACACGCTGTGATTTTATTGTATTATTGCAGAAACCCTTATGTCTTTCTAAAGACTCACGTTTTACAAAACCGCTTAAACATCTTCGACAAAAGTGACATTCATTATGCTTTGTTTTTAAAAGTCTATTAAAATTTTTTATCAAATAAAAATGTTCATCATAGAGGAATAAATCTATTTCGCGATTGCTCGTTATATTCTTGGAATGATAAACTGGGAAAATTAATTTTTCTGCATAAGAAAAAATATTTAATTTTAACTTATTTACTCTTTCGAATTTTTTGATTGCAGAAAGTTTAACAGGAAAAGTCAGATTCTTGCAATTTAAATGTTTCATATATTTTTGATAAGTCGTATGACGACCTGCATTCTTTGTAACGGGATATAGTTTTGCTAGAATACAATAAATCAAGCATTGGCCGTTTACAGAATCAATGCTAAGTAACGCTTTTTTATTTTTTAATATAGTCGGTAGCTTTGAAATCTTACATCCTCCTCTCATTTCCCTATAATTGCCTACATGCAAATCTAAATGTGAAAATTGATCAATAGTCCAATTCGAACCATTCTTAATAAACGATTCAATAGAATTCTTTATTTTTTCGAATGCAATGTCGATTGCTTCTCTAAGCTGATATAAACTCAATATTCTCATAGCATTAGAGCAAAAATAAAACGTCTGTCTTAATGTTTCCCCTTCCGTTATTTTTTTAAAAATGACATTTAAACAAATTACGAGCCTTTGCCTCAAAACAGGCGAATTACTGAGCAGCTCGAAAATAGCTATTTGCCCATCTCTGATCAGGATATCGATATCAATATGACTTATAGCAGCTCGATAACTTCGTAAAAATCCCCTAAAACTACTAGCTATTCTTATAAAATTTAAAGTCATTTTTTTTTTAAAAATTTGCATGTCAAATTAAAAACTTTACTGTATTCACGATTTTTTTGCAAGCGTTGCCCCCCGCCTATTTAAATGATTTTTCATTTGATTTTATAAAATGTTAGAGAACTTCTAAGGATGTGCCTAAGTAAACGCTATTCTTATAAAATGTAAACTCATTTTTTTTTTTAAAAATTTGCGCATCGATTTGAAGTTTTACTGTTTAATGTATTCTTGAATTTTTTCTAATCCTTGCATAAGAACAGGAATTAAATCTAGTGGTATATTCAAACGATTTTTAATTTCATTTTTTTCGTTTGATTTTATAAATGTCAGGTAATTTACTTTCCTATATTCTTTAACTTCTAACGAGGTGCCTTTGCCCAAATAAACGCTGTATGGTGCGATGGTTTTTGACGAAGTTTCTAATTCATTGCTCAAATTAAGGTCGAATTTGCGTTTTTTAGTTGTGGCTTTAGATGAGATTTCATAATCCGCCTCTTCAAATGGACTGTTTCTATCTAAACAGCAAAAAGCGTGCTTTTAATTTTTTTTTTAAATAATCATTATTATTAAAAGAGAATATGTTTAAAGACTCACCACTTTCCATTCTTCTTTATTCCGACACACGGCACAATCGGTGGGAAAGAACGCCGCAACAGCGAGAATACACAAACAGCCACAAACGAAAACACGAACGCACACAGAAACAAAAAACACGAACACACACACAACCTAACAGCACAGTACGAATGCACAAGTACATAACCCTTCCATTTCCAGACTCTATATACGATTAAACATATCAATCAAATCAGTGAAACATAGACTTTTTTCCTCACCGCGCTAGCTCATTAGACCTTTTTTCCTTGTCATTCGATCGCATTAGCTCACTGAACTTTTTTTCTTCATCACGCCATCGCATTTGACGTCTTAGTTTTTTCGAAAATAGCGGCAAGCTTCCTTCTTTTTACAAACACTTTCCTTCTCCTATTAAGCACATTTTTACTATAATAATATCGCAATTCAGGAACGCCCTTCGTATCGAAGCAATGAAACTCGTCAGCCATCTCTCTCATGATGTTATTGTCTTTCGAAATGTAACATTTTGGGCGAGACGAACTGATTTACTTTCATGTCAGCTTCCTTTTTTTGAGGCAGACTCCTACCCTCTAATACTACTTAGAAGAACTTGGAAGAAATATTTTTAAGCATGGAAAATCCTCCAAAGTGTAAATGCCTATAAGTCATATTGAGAGCTGCTACCGAGCCCTAATGGTTAATCAGAATTACAGCCCCTATACAGCTGTAGAAATCCATATTTTTATTGTCAATTATGCTTTTTGGTTTTTTTATTTTTTTCTGTCTATGGTTGAAAATTTTACATTTTAATGCGTTCAATTCACGAAAGTAAAATTGTTGTTCTATAAAAAAGTTATCTTTAAATAAAAGAAAAAATACTTTTAGTTAGCTATGGACCAATCATGAAAGAAAGGTTCTTTAAAATAGGTATTAATAAATTATCAACAAGAACTATGCAACGAATTGATATATTTTTGGCAAGCAAATAGTCCAATTCAAACATAATAACCTGAAAAGGACAACTCTTTCTTCTCAATCGCTATCACCACGTACCATACTTCCGTCGACCCTTTTCCCACGTCGTTTGCGTCCAAGTGAAGTGCTCAACCTCTCTCCATAGATCAAATCTCGATATAAACTATCACGTAAAGTAAGGGGAAGAAATGCAACCCACTTTGAAAACCACCTTCCAATATGGAGAAAAGATATCCCAGCTTTGTTTATTTCTCATGGCAATCTAGTATAGAGATAAATTCGTTTTCTTTCTCTGACTTTTTCTTCAAACGCTTTTTATACGCTTCGTATAGAACACTAGAATGTTTTTCCCGCTCTTTTTAATGCGTTTTTAGCTTTCTTTGTGAAGGACCAGTGGCTAAAGTGAAGGTATCACGTCCAACACGGCCTCTGCGATTAGTGTTGTTTTGGTAAGATGTTAAAATTTGAGATGAAGAGGAAAGAAAACTATCATTTCTTCGAACGTGTTCCCCAAGCAACAGGAAAGAAGATTTCCTGCGGCTTCTTTCCTACTGAATAGGCTACGGACCACTCTTTTAAAGTAAACCAGAAAAGAAGATGTTGGCTGATAGTTTGTCTTTTTATGAGTAGTTACCGAGGTTTGTTTTTTGGAATTGTTAATGCGCACGGTGTAAGAAGCTTTAAACTGTGATTATAAACTTGTAGTGAAGTTCGTAAACTTAAAATGACTTAGAAAACAGATTAAAAGTGTTTTCAAACTTTCAGCAGCCCTATATATCAGGCTCTCCTTATACTTGTTGTGCCTTTTGATACTTGTAAATTGTGTTGCTTGGAAGATTTGTTTTTCACCTCTACTTATTCTCTAAACATGAGTTTGGAGTCTATTACATTTTGAATTTATAGAGAGTAGTATTAATATTTGCTTGGGGGTAATAAAATGTCAACTTTTTTTTTTCGTTTGATAGATTATTTCCAATATTTATTTTTCTCTTTTTATACATATAACAATAGTTCTATTCAATCTTCAGAATTAATTTTATAATTTTTATTAAACATAAAATTAAGGTTAATGTGGGGAATTGTTTTCACCCAAGATACTTCAACCACTTTTTGATTATTAATGAAATTGCAATGTTTTAATTATTTAGACACTGGTGGTGGATGACTCAGGTTTTTAAAAGTAAAAGGTTCATTAGATCCTAATGTCCTCAGCTTTGGTAAGAGCAGCTGTTGTGGGGAAGGAAGAAAATTAGGGGTTTTTTGTCGGTGCTGGGTTAGCATAGAGTGGATGCAAGTTGGATCAATTTCAGTGGGAAACGTCTTGCAAGATGACTTTACGAGACACAGATCAGAGAATTGAACTCTACAAACAAACCAATGGTCACCTGGCTGAGCAAAAGAGTACAGCCCTTAAATCTTGTGGGGCGTAGGTTAATGTCAAATTAAGGGCGCATGAACGAAGAGAAAAAGAAACCTCACCAATCAAGTGGCAAACAAATTTTTAAAAGGTGGGGCAACTCAGAAAAATTATTATTATTCCATTGCTCCCAAGAATCATCACTTCTAAAAACAGTGCGTCCGGAAATGCCATCGTTTCTCTGACCGAGATACTCTCCGGGTGTATCCCAGAAATGTCACAGATATTTCGTGTCTCGCAGACCAACCCACACGAGGTAAGCCGAGGTCGTGCGCGAAAAATCAAGTGTCTTGCTAGATGCTCAGTTTCACGAGCGGAGTGTTATAGTTGTATCAGGCCCGAAACAACCAGATCGTGACGTCACTGCGCAAACCCATCACAACTCACTTTTTAGGTAAGATTGCATACGAAGATGGATAAAGAAGCATCAAAATTGGAATATTTACAATGCCTAACTACATAATTTAATCTAAATTAAAGTATAGGAATAAATTAAAAATTCTTATAATTTTAGGGAATAATTTAAAAAAATTAATTTGTTCAAAATTAATTTATTCAAAAGCTTGCTGTTTCAAAATTAATTGGTGGTTACACTGAAATAATTTCAGTTTAATTTTTCTTAAAAACTAAAATACAAAAACAATATTAAAAATATTATATAAATAATCTTTTACTTCAATAAATAATCTTTTATTTAAAACCAGAAATTCCTTTACGAAAAAATTGAACATTTATCCACAAATTCTTCCTTTAAAAAGACTAATTATATAAAAATATCTTTTAATATTTAAGGAACTTCTCTTACCTAGATTTAAAGCAAAAAATAGTTTAGAAATTTAGTGAGTGATTAAACAAGTTATATTTTTATAATTCAAAGACATTTTTACAAAACTGTTTAAGAGTATTACGAAGTAAATTAAATTCATTTTAATTTTTTAGAAATGGGTTGCTTTTCCATGAACAGAGTTCTAAAATGATAAAAATATCTCATCTAAATTGAAACTATCATGTCCAAACAAAAGACATTTCCAAGAATCTAGGGCGGATGCCTTCTGGGTGGAATTTTAAAGGGAAGCTGCCTCACATTTATGCCTTGATTAGGAAGAAACCCAGAAAACTCCAACGGCAGCTTGACAATCGACGCAAGTGTCTCGATATGCTGTCGTGTCTGTTTCGGAAATCAAAAATTGCATAGCGATAACAAAAGAAATCAAACTAATCGAGACCAAGACTTAGTTTTAAAATAGGTCAATTAAAAAAAATTTACATATATAATCATACAGAAAGAGTGGCTAGTTTTCTTTTCATATTTTGAGATTTTACTTTGTCATTATGAATTTTGACATGATTTTTTAAATGTATGTTAATGCTAAACTTGAAATTTTTCAAAATAATTGTATTAGAAGAATCCTTAAAATCTTTTGGCCTGTTAAAAATATTAGCGAAGCCATTTTAGAAAGGGCAGACATTACTTCAATTGAAGAAGAAATCGGTGAGAGAAGGTGGCGATGGACGGGTTATGCATTAAGAATGCCAAAAGAGAATCTAACACACGTTTCTCTCTCTTGGGCTCCTGATGGCAAGAGGAAAAGATGAAGGCCAAGGACAACTTGGCAAAGTCAAATGCAATCAGACCTAAAAAAGGATCACTTAAATAGTCTAGAGGAAGCAAGATCCCTGGCCAAAGATCGGAAGGTATGGAGAGGCAGGCTGGAAACCTTAACAGCGTGAAGAGCCTAATTAAGTAAATATGTAATGCTCACTGACAAACGAAATTCTATTCAAATTTTCATCTTCGTTCCACAATCACATTGTCGATTAGGAATTTCAGGAAGAAGATCCATCTTTTTCAATACTAGTTCCTTCAAAAGTTGTTTCTGATTTTTGAATTTCAAAAAAAAAAATTCATGTTTAACTCCGATAACTTTTTGAAATTTCTAGAAAATATGGCCTCGAACTACACAATATTTGAATAAACATTTCTAATACTTTTAGAATATGCGAATACAAATCATCATGCGTTTGGTTTCTTATAAGAAAATTTGTTATTTAGTATTCGTTACTTATACTATCATTATACATATATACAAATTTATAATACAGAATCCCACCTTATTTACCAAGCCAACATTTAAGCCACGGTAAAGAAGATAAGTATCCACAGAAAGATCACTAATTAATCCTTGGTACAGATGTAGTATAGGACATTCTTTGGCGCAATTTTATCTTGCATTTTTTTTTTTTTTTTAATAAATGTTGTTTTTGGCGACGATTTTATTTTAAGTTATATTTTAATTCAGTTAATTATTTATATTTTAATCTTCTTTCAGTTACTGTGTTTTTAATTTTGGCGAATTTTCTAAACGCCAAAAGAAAAAGAAAGAAGAAAAAAAAATCTAAATGTCCTATATCACATCTGCTTTCAATCCTTACAAAAATACACTTACATTAAGAATGTCATGAACAATAACTAGAAAATTACACCAAAACTTGGTTAGATTCCTCAGTTCAAATATTGAAAATCATTAATAAATTGCTACCTAATAAAATCCGACAGGAAAACAGCTTAGGCTTAATATACACATATTTAATGCAGTATGCGTTAAAGATTTCAAAGACCATTTTTAGAAATGGCTTTTGAAATAGAATGCAACCGAATCGCATTTGGTCCGAATCATTCCGAATCTCCATCCGCTTTTATATTAATATTTTGAAAAATATGTACTCACCGAAAATATTGTAAACAATAATATCCGTAAGAAAAAAGTGAACCATTTAAAAGTGCAAACAAAATCAACAGAACAACAACTCAAAATTTCATAGCTTTGCGCTGTGACGTCAAACTCGTTTAAAAATTCAGGATTATGGCCTTGTAGACTGAGCATCTAGCAAGATACTTGGTTTTTCGCGCACGGCCTCGGGTAAGCCCTTCTTGCATTCGTTATTCGCAAACACCTATAAATCCAAAGGAGAAGTAACAATTTTCATTGCAGTTAAATTTTAGTTTCGAGGACAGACTATATGTAAAAATGACAGGTTTCATATCGTGAGGATTGTCAACGATTACTTTCTCATTAAACTTAATTTAGTCGCAATGGTTTTAAAATAAGTGCGCTTCATAAATAATTAGCTTTCAAAGTTGGATACTTTTGTTTGGTTTATGTTACAAAAAGGAGAATGGGTCAAATTGAATTTCGATCCTGTTTATTTATAACAGTTTAATGAGCCTCTCGGCCATTAGCACCATGCCGTCTTGTTCCATTATCTATTGTCAATATCGTATCTTCCTTATAAAGGCATATAATATGTTAATCTAAAAAATAAAAGATAGTATTTTACTTAAGAACGGAATCTTCCTTTGTAACTGAGTTGTTATTGGGAGTGGGTGACATGTTCTCTTAAAATATTAGGTATAAAATGATGTTGCAGTTCCCCAACATTCAGCTAAACTATTAGACGATTGTTCTTCTATTGATATTTTGTTGGATTGTTATTTAAACGTGATCTCAATGCACCTCATTGTTAAACTTTTTTTGATAACCTTTCCCTATTATGTTTGCAAGACCCGGTGCTTCCTAGAATAAGGATAAAAAGCACAACCCAATGCTAAACAATGATCAGGGCCCAAGTAATTAATTAATTTACCTTTTAATTTATGGGCAGAGAGTGCGAGAGACTAGGTCTTTACGACAGTTATATATAGACTTCTTACTGAATATTAACAGTACTCTAAGGTGCACTTAATTCAATAAACATTTAATCCCAGAATGAAAGAGCTAGAACAAGAAGTTATTTTTACTCCAATTTTTAAAAATTGTTTCAGAGTACTGTTTCAAATAGTGCTCTTACAATTCAATACATACTGTTCAATCAATTCTAAAGTGCATTTTAAAATCAAACTCTTATTATTATTGAGGATTTTTGTAAATACGGGAAGCAAAAGTATTTTTCATCATATTGAAATATCTAATAACTATCCAATCAAAGGGAGATTCCAGCATTAGATCAAATCAAAATTAAACGTAAAATTAGTTAAGACATTATAAAACATCGCTTTACTTTTAAAGTTTTGTTTGCTTGATTTCTTTCCTAATTCCTTGCTGAATACATATTAGAGGTAAGTGCAAACATTGTAATTCAATAATCGGTACTAATATGTAGCTGCTCACTTACTCGATATACATAAAATCAGCAAATAACTATTTTACTCTTTAGGTTAGATGCAATGAATGTTCATATGCAATATTATGTAGTATCCATTATATTATTTACAACGCAATCAAAATGAATGAACTCATAAAACTCAACTGATTGTTGTATGTAAATACAATGTATGCAAGTAAAATATTATTGAAACATTTATAACTATATTATGAATAATAATGTGTATGTATACTACATTAGATAAGTAACTGAAATTGATTAATAAGAAATAGTTTGATAGAGAAAAGGAATTATTCTTGAATAACATATTGATGAGTAGTATTATAGAGTGCAGCCAAAAACTCAAATGCGTTTATAAAAAATTTTATTCACTATTTCAAAATATTTTATGTAATATACGTGTATTGAGTTATATGTATGATAGATAAAAGAAAAGCTTTTTAGCTCATATGTTATTTATAATACTGTTTTTCTGTTATCTAGTTTGTCATAAAAATTCATACAAAATTTTACTCTTTATTCTTTAAAAAAAAGTTGTAACGTAGTCTATGTTTCTTTAGGTTTAAAATATTTTGAGCCTTAAAGCACATATTAAATCATGGTTAAATTAGTATTCTGCATCAATCACACCTTAATATTATTTATTGTTTTCCAAAAATCTTCAGATGTTGTTTTTTAATAATTTTTGTATATGATGTATACTTTTGCATTTTATTCCATAAAATTTTTCATCTTAATAAAGTTTTAGTTTCAATAGAAAGTACAAGGTTTAAGTATTCCAGAAAACTGAAATGTTTTCATCCACCTCCCACTTTGTAAAAAACGCAATTGATGAACTTTGATTCCGATATTTATTAGTACTGGGAAGTTTTCTTTTAACGAAAATAATATTTGTGGTTTTCAATTATGAGAATTCTATAAAAAAAAAAACTCACAAATAAACTACCTTTCAACCCTAACCAAAATAATATTAATTGCTTAGCTACATTATATGATATCTAAAATAAACGAACGACAAATTAGTAAAATAATATTTTAATGAATAAAAAACAGAAATTCATTTTGGAACTTGCTTTGATTAAATGAAGTTTGTTCAGAATTTGCTTTAACAATATATTGTTCCGGTTGCATACAAAAATATGGTTTTTTTATACACCATCAAAGCGTTATTTCCGCCTTCACGCTTAAAAGAGAAAATGACATAGTTAGAGAAAACGCATTTAAACGAAAGCATAGTAAAGAACTTGGAACTAAATGTCCAATCTCTCTTTTCACTTGACAAAACAACAAATCATCCATGCGAATAAATGCATTACTGAAACTGAATAACTTGCGTTAAGACTATTGCTTTCAAACGCTTACTTTATATTTGAAAGATTTCTAGCATATAACAGAGGCTTCAATAACAAGTTGTATGATAGTTAAATAACCATGAATTTAAATAACCAAACAACCGTTAAAAGATAAAACTATTGATTGCAGCCAAATTGGAAAGAGAATTTTCAATTTAACTTATCTCAATTATCAGAAAATGAAATTATCAATGAACATTAAAGTATTTTACCTTTTAAGTAATTGTTAAATAATTGTGTTCTCTAAACTAATCGTTTTACAAATAGCTTTTGAACGAAGAACTTTACATATTGCTTTATAAAGCATGTACAGGTTGGCCACAAAATAACTTTCTCTGTTTGGCGGCATCTGCAGCTAAAACGAATGAACGGAAAGAAAGCATTTTTTTCTGTAGACTATGGTATGCATGGGGTTACAAAAGCTGTCGATAGGACAGATTTTGGCGCTACTAACGTATGTATGAAGAAATTTGCATATAGAGGTCATAATTTTGTAAAATTCTTAGTGTGTGAAACGCATTAGCAGTGAAACGCATTCCATGTAAAAAAGAAAAGAGTGAACATTCAGTCAGTAATTCGTTCATTGACTGTTGATGTGTGATATTATGCGACTTACCTCAACGTGCTTTGTTCTACAATAGACAGTGTAATGCTGTGCGACTTTTGTCTATGGAGGTACCATAAATCCGTTGTTCATGGTGGTGGCATTCCTAACATGCAATTCTTGAAACAGAGCATAAGACGGGTCATTGCGCACATCCAAACTAAGATGAGAAAAACAGGATGCAATATGTTGTACCGGGAAGGTCAAAATATTGAAATTGTGGCGTGGAGTCCAGGAGACTCAAATATTAATGAATAAAAGCTTATAGTCTGTGTTTCATTAATTTCTTCATAATTGCTCAGTATGTTCTTTTTTTTATCACTAAACCATTATTGACATTCTGAATAATCCATTTTCCGTGAGTACATTTTAGTTATTCACGTGCTTCGGTTCAGCCAGCTCCAATTTTTCCCCTATTGGCAACTTTTGCAATTTTTTTTTTTTAATTAATTATTTGGCAGAATTTACCTCTCCATGCCTTTCTCAGCCTGAATATAAAATATGGTTACATTCGTTTAAGCTGCAGATGTTGCCAAACAGGGAAAGTTATTTTATTAACCGCCCTGTATTATATAAAATATCTATTAACGGAAAATTTTCCCTGTACACTTCTTCATTGCACCATACTGTTGCACAAATTGTCTGTATATAGTGTAAATAGTGACGTATTATTTTAAAACTCTATTGTAATTTATTTTATATTATTTTATTTATTAACAGCGATTATACAGATTAGAAAAAGGTGGCAACACCTAAAGCAATCGAGAAATTTCGAGATGTTTCTTTTTCAACGAATTGGCTGGAAATTTCGGGAATGTTCTCTCGCGCCAAGTATAAATAAGACTGGAGATCGGGAAAGTTTTCAGATTGACTTCGGACTTCGATGAAAGCTGATCGCTTTGTTTACCTACTAGAGTGGACTTGTATAATCGTGGTTTTCGAAGTTGTTCTTGTTGAAGCTTGTGAGCGATTACACTGTTGTCTGTGAATAAATTTTGTGCCTGTGAAGAGAGAATAAATAGTAGTTTTCATCTTAAAAACTGTGCCATCATTGCCTCAGTGGAAAAATTCATAACAATACATTGACGGGATTACAGTAAAATGAATAATAATATACGTTGAGATTTCGATCAATAATTTAATGATAATTTAAAGACAATACGAGGAAACTAACAAAAAAAATATTTGCTTTTCAAACCACAAGAAATATCTGTTCTAAATTTTAAAATAAATAGCAATAAATTAAATATCTCATTTTTTCACAGAGTAATAAAAAAAATGTCCGGTATATAAAACTGTCCGTTGTATAAAACTGTCATCTAAGGTTAGCAATTTATTTCAATTGCGTAACTAACAGCTAAATTCAAGCTATGCCTTAAAAGTGTCACCTTTTTTAAACAAAGTTTTTACAATATTATTATGTATACTAGTTAACGATACTATTAATAATATATTTACTAGTCTTGTTGCATCCATCTTATTTCAAATAATTTTCACAACATACGCAAACGTTACTAAACATCGAAACTGAAAACTTAATAACTCTTAAGGAGATCAATAACAATGACAACCCACATTACCTAACAGTTAAGAGTTCAATACAAAGGGCTACTTCGTAAGCCTTCAATAACACCTTCAAGCATTCCGATTTCTACACCCCTCATGTCGTAAGAGTGTCACTCACAATAGAAATTTAAAGATCTTGTTACACCTCCTTCACTTTTAAAACTTTCCCCTTCTTTCTGACGTGCTTCACTAAAGCGAACGACATAAAAGAACGTTCGACACCGGGAAGGAATTTGAAACGAAGAGGGACACTCTCGAAGCTTAGGAGGTGGAACCCGAAAGAGCATTTCAGACGATCTTTAATTGCATCATCAGAAGAAAGGAAGACTGATAGGGTGTGAGCAAAAAGGTGGAAGGACCTCCTCTACCAACCCCTCTTCTTGCCAAACGACCGGAACTGACTTTCAATTATTTTATCTCTTTTCGGACGAATTTCGACTGCAGGGGCTCTCGAAAGAGAAGGTGGGGGAGGTTTAATTTTTTTCTTCTTCAACTCCATCATCAAAAAGTCATCTTGATCGTCCTCTGATAGGCTGCTTGTTCTTCAACTTCGATGGGTGAAGAGGGAGCCAAAAGCAATTCAGCCACTGAAAATCGTCTGCAAACCTTTTTTTGAGATGAAGTGAGTTGAGGTATGATACAGCGGGGTATCTACTTCTCGTTTAACGTCGCTCTTTTTTTGGAATCGTCCGTGTCTGAAATTTTGTGAGGATGGTGCTTCGCAGATAATATAGAACGACCCCGTGATGTTTCTTTAAATGATGTATGAGGTAGAAGGTAGGCTCGGTTCCTATTTTGATGTAGAAAAAGATGGGTGTAGTTTTTCGTAGTCTGTAAAGTCTAGAATTGCTTTTTATGTTTGGAAAAGTCATTTTTTTACAGATTGTATCTTGGTTAAATAAGATTATGTTTGGAAAGTTGATGATACGCCAAGTTAGGTATAGTTAGGAAAAGATCCTAATATTGATATGCTGCAATTCTAAATTTTGTTTAAAGATATTTGTAATAGAATTTTAAGTTGTGAAAGTATCATATGTCTCTTACTTAAAATGTTTTTAAATAAATACTAAACCTCCTTTTCAATATCATACAAGTATCATACAATAATACATACCTCAAATATATGAGTATAATATTACGAAATGAGGCATCGAATGAATGAAAAATTTAAAATAACTTATAAAGTATTATAAAAATTTCACAGTTCCATTTGTAAAAAAAATTTCGTATTTAAAAAAAAATTGAGATTTGAATAATTATCAAAATTTGTTCCTTTCATTCACCTTTATTAATTAATTAAAATTATTTTGCATTAATATTCAAACCTTTAAACACTAGTTGTCTTTCTTCTTTGAAATAAAGGTTTTCTTCTAAGCCGTGCAAAATAGTCTAGACCATACAGCCTAAAATTTACAAAATCTCAATTTGCTTGATAGAATTATTTATGCATAAATAAAACATTATTAAGAATTGAAATAAATATAATTTTCTTTCTGTCAATATACATTAAAATTGAGACTTGAAACTGGAAACTTTAATTTAAAATTCACTTCATACTTTTTTTAGAAGTTGAGTTTTTCTGTAAACACTAAAATACCAATTTATATTTCTTTTTCATGTGTCACCTTGCTATTCAATTATTATATGAACCAATAAATGCATATGAATTTTAATGCTTCGATATAGGAAATTACATTATTTTAATTCAAATAAACAATTACTCAAAAATAGAAATATTTTGATACACATTAAATGTCAGCAAAATCAAAATATTCCATTACATGAAAATGCTAAAGAAAAAACTATATGAAAAAACTATATGTATAAAAAAAACTATATGAAAATATAATGAAATTATAATTACCTTAAATTATATTGGAAAATTACTTTATACAAGATTAATAATATAGAATTCTATATAAATGCAAGCCCTTTTGTTTACTCAAATCAAGTACAAATATATAAAATTTAAGTATTTTAAATCTAGCAACAATAGGTTCGTTACACAAAGTTGTTCCCAAAATAGCTATAATAGCTAAGCTATAAATTTCGGTATTGTGTGACTCTTTTAGCAATTAATTCTACAAAAAAAAATTATTTGTATAAGTAACTTGCACATCTTTCATGCGATTGAGTACAATGGATGTAAAGTCTGAAATTGTTTTAAGTAATTTTTATACATTTTAGTAATTTTATAAGTACTTTTTATACATTTTCAAAGCCAAATGCAATACTATCTTCTTATTATATTATCATACACTGTTTTATATACAGCAATAAATGTTAATATATCTATAAAAAGTAGTTTATTGCTGTAATCCATGAACCTATACAACACAGTGTGTTGCAATAAAATGATTAAGTTGATTCATCACTGTCGAAAGTTATTCGTTTCGAGTCTTTAAGTTAAAATGAAGTTACTCAAGATTAAAGTCCGCAGTATTTGAAATGTTGCTAAAATGTTTGATAAAACTTACTCTGCATTCCTTCTTAGGAGAATTCCCGTAAGTCCTTTGACATAATTCTGCCTAAAATGCTAGAAAAATACTCTTTTATTTATCGTAGAACAATATTGCACATTTAAGTGATGCAGTCAGTAGCTATAAATTACGTGCTCTGTTTCTGATTATCCTTTTATGCAAGTCATACAAAACAATACTGCTACAAAGTTAACACTTCACTCTTACAACCCAAGCATGCTAACTCTCTCCGCATTACATAACATAGAAATGCAAATGGATACATTAATATATTTCACCAAAACTTTACGAGCAGAAATCTCTTCTTTATTACTCATGATGATACACTGATTTAATAACATTGTAATGAATATTTCAAAACGTCACCTACACGTTTGTCCATTACTGTCGCAACCTGTTGTAAATGAAGGATTACGATGCGCAAAGCAGAAGTCAAACTTTGCGTGCACTGAATCGGTAATGTAAATGGCGTGGAATGTACAAAGCGGAAATCTTGCCATTTTAAGCAAATTGCGTGCTTCGTAACTGGAAATGGATCCTGGAAAGGGCGTATTTGTAGTCAATTGGCAACATACAGACGTTTGTTGAATAGAATTACTGTAATTTGGAAGCATTATTTGGGAATGGAAAAGACATGTTGTTGCACTTCAGAAAATAAATGTAAAAGGCTCAAGATTGCAATACCACTTCAAATTAATTTTTTAATTAAGTTTTTCTTCTAGTAACGGTAACTGACACTAAAAGACCTAGCTTTTGTAAACGTTTTGTTGATACCCAGGTACCAAAAAAAGGTTGTTTATAATTGAATTCAACTTTCAAAAAGCTGTAAAAAAAAAGAAACAAGCTTCCGAATGACCTAAAATTTGACCTGAATATACACTAAGAAGTCTAAAATCCGTATGGCACAAGAAAAAATATTAATTTACTGGTAAAGTTTTAAGTAATTCTGGCCAGTAAGGTTTTATTACAGATCTTTGAAAGTTGAACTTTCATCATAAACACCTTGCATAATATGAAGACATTTAATAGCTGAAAGTATCGACTTTAATACAAAAAATATTGTTGAATTTTGTTCTTCCTCTTAACGATTTCTTATACGATTCCTAATTCCAACATCATTTGAACTTTCCGTTCACTACCTATAAACAGTATCCTCCTAATATACGGAATGATATATACTTCCAGTTGTAATTTCCAATTGAATAATATGTTATCCTATTAATATATTTGAGACCTTCAAACTGAAATAGAAAACATGTCTGTAGTGTTTAAAGTTTTAGCGTAAGGAATTGTAAATTGATTTCCGGTGCTTCCGATCGTAAATTCCGGTTGAATAGCACTTACATTGTCGAAACTTTCATTAGACATATCGAATGTGCTGTATAATTTGTATTGTCATATGAAAATAATGACTTCCTATTGAAGGACTGTCAGAGCCTTTAAGTTCATCTCTACATAAGTGTAATGAATAAGCTAAAACGTATTATAAAAGCGGTTATTCAAAATCAATTCCATATACAAACAAACATTCTGATAATGCCGATGCGTATAAAGTTCCAGAATTTAATTATACTCCTTCAACCAATTTTTCCCAACGTATAAAATATTGTATATTTTCAGTTATATATCTGGCGTGTTAGACTCTACATTATATGTATGTATTTTTTATTATTAATATGTTGATAAGTTTCTGTCAAACCATTAACTTTTTTTGCACGTAAATGCATGAAGTGGATTAATATTTGAAAAATACTAGTTTTTTTTATGCAATTTCATGAGGTGGAAAGCGAACACTGGTAGGAAATAGTATTTGGTCGTTACCTTGACATAGTTAACTCCAACTTATTGCCTTAAGACAGTTAACTTAATAAAACTCAGATGACGAAGTATGCTAATCAAATGAGACTAGAGCAAATACCAATTGTATTTTTTTTTTATATGAAATAAGCACTTTTACTTTTATAACAATAAATTTTTATAAAAATAATAACAATTTACTGGAACATAAAAATTATTAATTTTGCTTTCACTAATGAGTACTCTCTCTCTGAACTATCTTCAATGGAATAGATTTTTAACAACCTTTAATATGTATTATATGCACTTTCAATATTTGTACCACATTGTGCTACCATATTCAGGAATACAACACAAATACCAAGCTCTTGAAACAAATGATGGAGAACACAATTGGAATAGCATCGCACAAAAATGACAATTCATGTTCCTTCCTTCCCTCACTTTTCCCAGATTGTCAACCTCAATGTAATTGAAATGAAAGGCAAGATTGATCACAGCCCATTATTGTACAAAACTGTTTGCTACAATATTAATGACCACTACAGAGAATGGTTTTGGGAATTTGTAATATCACCACAAAGAATACAGTTGTTCATATTTTAACGACTCAAACCGATTGGCAGAGTCAAGAACCTATGTTATATTTAGAATGCCTGAATATCGATTTATCATGTTTTATAATAAACAAATAAGTACATCCGATTCCTTTGAAATAACCATTTGAATGCGAATCCATACTAATACATAATACCCCTAACAAAAGTAAGCATACTTTTGTATGCTAACATAAATAAATGTAAAGATTTCAGTATGTGTTCATTTGATTGTAATGAATACTTCTATAGAGTATTTTAAATAAAATGGATAAGAAGGTTTTTCATATTCATAAATTCTAAGCCTTGTATATCATTCATTACATATAAGTTAAATCAAAATATTAAAGTAATCTGTATTATTTTATTTAAATCGCAATTCCAAACATTTTCTGATGTAATCATTTAATAGTTTCACATGTGTCTTCTTCAGCAAATATAACAGTTCAATTATTTAAGTAATGTAGCTAATAACTAAATAAGCTACATTATTTAAATAATACAAAACTAAATACTAGGTATATTAAAATTTCATTAAAGTTTTCTATTGGCAATTGAATATTAATAAAAATAATAAGTTATCATATTAATGCTGAATATACTGAACTTAAATAAAGGAAACTATTAAGAAATGTATTTCATTAAATAACTTTAAAGCATTTTAAGTATATTCAAGTTGTTATAATATACAATAGCCACTCAACACCAAATATATAGAATAGAGAAAATAATTATCCACTCACAAATATTTATTACATACGAACAATTTCAAAGAAACACTTTCAAAAAAGAAAGTGCTTTACAATTTTCTTATTATAATACATGTCTGCTTAGAAAACATTTTATAATATCTTCTTGAAATTCTTTTTCAATTTGGATCGTCTAATTAATGTCAAGTTAATTTTAAATAATTTGGTCATAATAATAGATCAGTTATAGGTGTTGCATTTTTTATAAACTAAAAATTTTATAAATATTTTTTGTCTTTATTAACGAATAAAATGTTAAAAAGCAAGCACATTTTTATAATTGTAAGTTCTTAAAAATATTTTCTGCTCAAGACATACTTTTAGTATTTAAATCTCTACTTTTCTATTATGTCATAAATAGCACATTCATTGAATTATACATACAACATTTATTAAATAATTGGATAGTTACTTTTAGTATTTTAATTACCATCTAATTCAGGGTATGAGAAGCTCATAACCTTAATAATAATAAAACAAACAAATTGTTAAGAGGCGTTTGTATCTTAAATTAATTATCAGAGTTTTATAAAAGTTTATATACATACTAGACAATGGAGATAGCACTGAAAAATAATTTTAAAAAAAATAATATTATCAAAATGTTAAAAAATGATTCCCGACAAGAGTTGACCTGGAAAGCATACTTCCACATTTTAATTTGATGGCAAAATTTTGAATTGCCTTTTTTTTTTTTATGCATAATTTTTCTATGATTTAAGCAGTACGTATGCAATGTTTTATGAAGATATGTTAATTACGACAGACATCGCTCGGTTCTGAAAAGACAGGAGGAATTTAACTTCTACCAAATACAACAAAAACTTATAAGAATCCATTATTGTTTAGTATTAAATGAAAATAACATGGATTGATTTAAAATGATGATGTCAAATATGAAATCTGAAGATTAAGTAGGGTACATAAGTCTAATTGCTTCTTGTCATAAACGACAATCCTACTAATAAAACCCATTTCAAATTTTCAAAGATAAAATAAGCGAGCCTTCAAATACATTTCTAATATATCGGGGAGCAAAACAAAAGTATAGTCTTACTCCCATTTCTTTTTTCTGAGAAAGAACTAATCAAATTCCCAGTTTCTCCAAGAAGCGCATTGTTTGTCATTAAAATCTCAAACTAACTTCTCTCTCATGTCGGTTTAATTTGTTTTCCCCTTCTCTTATTTCATTTCACTTCTTTTCCAAAGACATCTTTAGTAGATGTCGAGACAGGTTTTATTTTTATTTGTTGTAGAGTCCCGTTAACAAGTCTTTCGATCGTATTTTGAACAAATGGATGTTTATGTGTCTGTAGAGATCCTTAGTTATGTGAAAGTAATTTTTGTCTGGTCTAAATGCTTGTTTATTCTATTTTTTTTTATTTATTTTTTTACGAATGGTCGCTATTACTTTTCTTATCTATGGCTCTAAGACATTTTTTCCCAAATCACATTGCCTGCCAAAATATTAAACTCAAGAGAAATGTAATAGTATATTCAGTAATAATAATAGGAGATGAATGACGAAATTTGAATGCATAGATATGCAGATATTTTCTTATTAGCATATCATTATTGTGAGGCATATGATAGTTATACCCTATGATATTAGCATATCATAGGGTATAACTATCATATGCCTCACAATAATGATATGCTAATAAGAAAATCACTCACCCTATGATATTAGCATATCATAGGGTGAGTGATTATTATTTTTTTTTCCTCAGTTTCAGTCTCGCAACCAACTGTCAAAAAACAAAAATTAGAAAACAATACAAAGTTTGTTTGGGACTTAAAGAAATAAATCTATAATTTATGCTAAAATTAAATGCAGTCCTGTGTTCAGGCCATACAAAATACCAATGTGTCATGATATATTTCAGTTACATTAATCTACAGTACGCAAAAAATAAAATCCGAATGATGGCTATATCTTCGGTTCTAATTATCGTTTGCACCAAAATATTTTGTTTATGATTTTTATATGTCTGATGTAAAAAAAATTTCTTAAGGGGCTGTATACTAAGTAAATTTACCTCTATCTTTAAAAATTTCAATACGAAACCATATATTTTTTTTCCATTCGATTTAGAATACCTCGTTTACTCTAGATACCAAATTTCAGCTCATTATGTTGAGAAACACATCACTTATGAGCGAAAATATTTTGTGCGATGTCGAAGGTAAATTTCTTTATCGCGGGGAAGAATCGAACGTTTTTCATGCTTCAAGAAGTAATCTTACTCGGTCCCTTAAAGTGAGCTTTTTTATATTTTTGCTACAATATCGAGAACCAAAAGTCAAAATGGAATGAATAAAATTCTGGAGAGGTTTTCGACCATGATAATTCTAATGAAAGCAACAAAAAAAAATATGTTTCTATTTAAAATATTTTTTTTTAAAAAATATTAATTAATGATTAATTATTAAAAAACTGTTAAATACAAAAGTTGTGTGTTATTTATGTTTGGCCTTCAACAAACTATCCTTTGAAATAAAAATTGCTAAAATATATTAATTATATAAGGAATTATGAAATTACGTTTTTGTTTTTTTTGTTTTTTATTCTAAATCTAAATATGGCATATTATGATATTGGCATTGAACTTTTTAAAGTTTAGTTTAGTTTAATATGTAGATGGACTCCTCATGATAAAAATAATTATATACAATTAATAAAGATCTTTCACAATTTACAACGGTACTTGACTTTTGTTATTTAATCAATTAGAAAACAAGATATAGCCATCGTACGGATTTTTTTTTTTTTTTTTGCGTACTGTACCAGAAAAGTTGCATTAGGTCAATGAAGATGTTATTAACTACAACTCTATAAAATATGAAGTTAAAAAAAGATCTAAATACAGTAATTGTAGTTAGTGAGGTTGTTGCCATTATTTTGCATGACATATTTTTAACGGAAACCATTTGAGAATGTGATATTGATGAAAAATGAAGTAAACATACATGATAAGTTAGAGAAATAAAACAATTGTTAAAAGTTATATGATTTGTATGTTTCATTCATACAAAATATTATAAGAAATGTGACAAAACAAATAATTCAAAATTTCTAAATATTTTCTCTAGAATTTCTAATTTTTTAATGGAATTCTTATATTAGTAGATTTTTAAATAAGTGATGCCTCTTTATTTATATTTATACTTGTTTTAATATTACCGATGAATTAATTTATTGAGTTAAATCGATACTATTGGAGTGAAGTATCCTCTTTTAATAGGCATAACTTAGTAGTACTGAATCAGCAACTAATTTAAATTTTTTTATGTAAATATAGTAAAAATTAATTGTGGCAATCTCAATCCCTTGATGATATAACAATTTTTTTTTTCTGAAATCATTTGAAAGAAAACGTTCTTGTTATTTTATAAAAATATTTTAATGAATTACTTCATTAGATCTTTGGATAGATCTAAAGGCATTTCCCTAAATTGGATTACTCTCAGTACTCAGCTTAATGTAATCAATATAACTGTACTTTAAAACTTCTTTTGTAGGAATTTATTAAATCTTAAAGTAATTTTTAAAAGTGATGTTTTATAGAATGTAAAAGGTGCAACTTTAATTAATTATGAAAATTATTCTGAACTTGAAACCAATTGAATGTAATATCTATGTATCAAAGACATCGAATTTCTCGGAATAGTTTAATGCATTGTTATTAATTAGTCCAAAACAAATATTTGCCTTCAGATAAATAAAATTTCTGTTTCAATTATAACAGCATGTGGGAGTTTATTATTTAATACAGAGCACTAACATAGAAAAAATTAAATCATTTCTGGTTACAAATTGCCGGATTCCAACTAATTTATTCCCTCTAGTGTTTTGAAAGAATCCAGATTTCTATTTAAGCCTAATTTGCATTCCCGTAGAATTAAACTCGGACGCGCTTTTTTGTTTATTCGCCGCTTACCTTCCAGTAATACAAAGCAAGCTGAAACTTTTCCAGAAAATTGTAATTTGCAAAATAGCTTCTTGAGTATTGCCCCCTGAAGGATTACAAAGTGGCTTGGATTATTTATTGCAGCCGAAATTACAGTACTTCTCAGTACTCTTAAGTTTGCTTTATAATGTTAATGAGGTTTATAAAGCTCTATTTCAAGTGATAAGTGTGCAATAAAAATGTATCTTTTCTACAGTGAACATTGTTGTTTCAAAAATTGTGAAACTATTCTTGACGTTTTACTGATTATAAACTCTTGTAATTAATAAATAAAGATTGTATATCTCAGTTTCATGAGAATGATACTACTTTTAAATTGAAACATCTTTAAATGCATAAAAATACTTTTTTCAGTTGTTTTCTAATATGGAAGCATATAAGACTTACATATCTAAATATTTCAGATAATATTAATACTAAGTTTGACAACTAATACGCCAAATTCTTTTGAGTGTTTTAGATTCGTAAAAATACGTTATATATTTATCACATAATTCAACTTTTATAATTCAGATGGAATTTCAAGTATCCATGAAAATTCCCCTGTGTGATTTCTAAAGTCAAAATGAATGCAGTCATCTGGTGAATTTGAAAGTAAAATGCTAACATTCAGAAAGACGGTGTACTTAGCTTTTGGTGTACTTAGTCAACAATTTCTGCACAACCTTATGTACACTTTTCTGCTCCCAATATATACCAGGTATCTCAAAGGAAATATATAATGGAAGTACATGATATTTTTTCTACGCAGGAACGACAACCAATAGGGTACTTTCCAGTACATAAAAGAACCCACTGGCAACCACCCTTTATAAAGTAAGACCCTTTAAGTCATTCTTCGCTTTTGCGAGCAAACGTGCATGCCATATTTACACAGTCAATACCAACTGTAGTGAACTAAAATCTCTATTATTTATATAAAAGAAATCGATGAATGTTAAAGTAAAGAACTCAAAAGCATTTTTGAACTCGCTTATGCTTGCTCATCGATGTGTTCCTGGTCCGAAAAAGAAAGTAATATAAATCTAAAGCAAACCGCGTCTTATTTATTGTATGAGCTCCTATGCTATCTCCTTTCGTGGTCGGTGAAGGAAAAAGCATCAGACGGGTGGCGCCAGTTGCGGATCTGCAAGCTATTAAGTGGACCCCACCACTTCAACTTGCAGTTTACCAAAGTCCCCCTCTGTACTTATCACTACTAAATTTTCTGGCGATCAATAATCTAAATGCTTTGGATGGTCAAGACGATCGGGACAGAAGTGGCAGGCCTCCTAATTTGGACCTTACTGGTGATGCTGGAAGAAGGCTCTTGGAAAGGGAGTGTCTAGTAAGTATGTTGCTTACGAAGAAGGACTTGAGTTTCTCTGGGAATGTGGATTCAAATGAGAAGTTTTACGTTTTGGATTAATAACTCTATATAAAATGATGTAACAAAAATGTGCAAAATATCAACAAATAATTTTTAAGTTAATAAGATTTGAAAAATTAAAAATATCAGCATCGTCTATTAATAATTTTAAATATTTTTTAGAAGAATGAACTGTGATGGTTTGTAACAGAAACCATCTTAATATTCTGTTGTGATACTCAGAGATGTATGAAAATAAATAGATAGGAACACAAAAAAAATTTTAATTTAAGTATTGAAAAGTTAATTTTTCATTACTTGCATACTTTAATACTTACTTTAACTAACACTAATATCATAAATATTATAAAAATACAATATAAAATCAAAAATTTCTTCTTTTAAAATTAACTATTGTTTTGGAAAATTTATATTTATACACAATAGTTATAAAATAATTATATCATAAAATAATTCAATAATATACCTAAAAAAATGCATGAATATATCATTATAATAATATAAATATATTCACCCACTCTAAAATTTCTTACTAGAGATATGAGGATTTAATTTTAAAAAAATTCATATAAATTTTTGGAAAATTTTCGGATTAAAAAACAAAATTTCTATTTTAAGGATGATTAAAAAAAAATCAGAATATATACAAAATTTTAAATGCTTTTAATAAATGTTTAGAAACTTGTTTAGTTAAAAAATTGATTTAAATGTATAGGGGTTTTAAAGATGGCTAAAAAAAAAACTATTTCATTAAAAATAAAAGTTATGAAAAGGTTTTTACTTTCCGTACTTTATAGAAACCCCCTATGGAAGCCATTTTGTTTTTACTTCTCTTCTAGTTTTGGTTTGGCATCTCAGTTGGGTCTTTTTTCTTCTTGTTGTTCTCTCAGTTTCTTGGTTGTTATGACGGTGGAAGGAGGCAGTTTCTGTGTGTTAGTGGACATTCAGGATGCGCTGTTGAGGGAGTTAAAGAGGACGGCAATTCTTTTCGTTTCTTTTCACGCTGCTCTAGCAGTGTTTGATCTTTTGTTGGAATTAGAGAAGGACGCACTTAGTAACGCCGGGATTGAAAGTAACAGCATGGAAGCGCTTGGGTTTGAAAGAATGCTTTTCAATGAAGGTGATAGGAGGTTTGGAAGGATAGGTTTTAGTTCTCTCGTTTTTATCTAGTTTCATTCTGTCAGTTTAAGATAGGGATCAAAACATTTCTTAACATTTTATTTTTATTGTATACTTTGATTAACATGTGGAATGTTTTAAAGTATTCCAGCAGTAAACTTTCAATAATTATATTAAACTTTTTTCCTAAGATAATAACGTTCGTAAAAATCCCCTAATATTACTCTACAGTTCCATAAAAATATATATCTGTAATATTGATAAGAATTTTCTTAAAGGAAATTATGACACAGCTTTTTAAAATAAATACTGCAATTTATCATTCGTTTCAAAAAGTCACAAAACTTCTCAAAGCAATATTAAACTCACGAACAATCTTTAACAAAAGCAACTTCAGATGTAGCGATAGTTCAAACTTCACAAAAACAAGCGTTGAACTTCTATCAAAACAGCGCTCAAAATCCAACTTACTAAAATTCCGAGCTTTGAGGGTTTTTATATCTTTTCGAATCGACGTTTTTTATAGTACGGCGAACTTTTCCGAAGGATCCACAGAAAACTATTTGACAATCAACATGCACTAGAAAACATCTCAACATTGCTCGATTCAATCAGTTGTTGCCAACATGTCAAAATTATCTCTCTTAACAAATAAACTTAATAAAATAAAATTTAAAAAGAAATATGTAATATATTTAAAATTTTATACAAGAAAATTGTGTAACAATATTTACGCATTTGAATCCTTTCATTGTTATAACAAGGATAGAGAGTTACTGTATTAGAGATTCTCTGGAGTAAGAGCTTCAAAACTACTATGCTATCTTTAAGATCATTAAAATATTTGTTAGGGCAATATCAGGGGGGAACACTTTCTCAGAGAATTTAAGGAGGAACATATGGCAAAAAATTACCTTAACGTTTATTTTTAAAGCTTTTAGCGTACTATAATATTTGAAGTTATCTACAAGATTATTGTTTTCTACAAGACGGTATAATTTTGTGATAAATGTGTTCATTAAAAGCATTTTTTAATAATTTTCAGAAAAAACATCACTATCAAAACATCTACATTTTTATACCTTAAACGCTGTTCTCTCAAAATGCTGCTTTTCCTTACAAATGTAGCTTTTCCGCAAAATATACCCAATATTTTGGAAACTTTTTTTTTCTCTTTATATTTTTGAACAGACATAATCTTTGATAGAAATATAAATTAGACTATTGTTTTAAAATTCTTATGCGAGGGTTTTTTCGAGAGAAGGGGGGGGGGGGGGATTTATAAAAAAGAATTCAATGATAATTTTTAAACAAAAAAAATATTTTTACAAACACACAAGTCATTTCCCAGATAACACAATGCTATTGGCCTATATAAGAAACAGGGGTTTTGGGAAGATTGACCAACCCATTCCAAACATCGAGCATCACTCAAAAGCACACGATTTTTTTTTTTTTTTTTTAAATATAAACATGTCGTAACCATTTCAAAACACATTTTTTACCCCTCCGACCTTTCTAATAAAAATATACTTTAATTTCAAAACTCTGCATCAACGTTCCAAAAGTTCCAGCATCTTTTACCCAGCAATGGAAGAGATTGGCTAAGATCCGTTGTAACGACCAACCTGCAATGGTCCACATCGGAATTAACCAGAGTTGAGCGATATTAGCCAGCGTTTTGGTGTCTATGTAAAAATATCTAATATTTTTTGGACAAAATTTTAAACCAATACTGTGAGTAATTTATGAGAAAAAGGTACATAGAAAATCTCTCTTTAAAATAGATTAGGTGGAGTCTTGCGATCCCCTTACAAGAAAAAAGTGGGCGTATGTATGTAGATTGAGAGAAGAAGGAGAAAATAAATGCATATAATTCAGCTCAACAATTGATATGAGACAATTTTTTACAGTTTCCGTCTTATTTGTTATTAGTTAAAGGAGATAGAAAAACTTATTTCTTGACATAGTATTCGTTGTCTTTGATAATCGGTTTCCTTATAAATTTAAATTTTAGATAATTTAGTATTTATATAAAACCAATATAAAAGTGGTCCTAAAGATCTTATATAAATTTAACTCCAGTTTGGTTTATTTATAAGATATTTTTTTTAGTGAACAAAAAATACAACAGTTTGTTTTCACGTTGTAATTATGCATGTCATTATGTTGTAATTATGTGATGTAATTTAATCATACTAAAATATTCTTAAAGCCAAATTAAAAAGTCTAAACAAACCTTGACTTATAGCTAAATGAATTTCTTTAAATCTAAATTCATATATGTATTTTATATGACACAAGCATAATGTTTACTTTGCACTAAACGCAAAATCATTTACACTTGAACACTGAACACCCAAATTATCATCAAAAACGCGTTGTAAACTTTGTAAAGAAAGAAATTGCTGAAGTTGTAGAAAAGATTTCTTATTGATTTCTTCCTTTACAATGTCATATGCGAAGTTACATTTTTCTCAGGTGATTGATTGCATTGCCAATATGTTAGTAATGGGAATAAAATTGTCCTGCTTGTATGAGCATATTTTTTTTTTACAAAACCAGACGAAATCTTGGTTTTAAGAAGGATTTTAAGGAAAGTATAATTTAAATTGCATGTAAATGTATGTTTACAAGATTATCAAGGTATATTTTACTAAAAGACATTCCAGTTTATAATTTATTCTAAAGAAAGAAATTAAAAATAAAGGTCCTAGATTTATCGGTTAAAAAATCTCTTTTTTTAACGATTTGTGACTGTAAAAAGAAGAAAAAAACATTGTGAAATAAATTTCTTAACCATATAATATTTTTTTATCAAAATAAAAACCGTAGACGTATTATATTATGACAGCTCTGTAATAAATTAAATAATTCTCTTTCTGATTAAAAAATACCCAATTACTTTAGAGCTTCAATATAAATTATATAATTAAATCTATTGTTCAATTGTCCAATAATATAATGATAAATTTAAGTGAAGAACTGGAAGCTATTGTTCTGATTCTGTTGAGAATTTACAAATATCTAACCAAATGCTTTAGGGTTTTATAATTGTATACACATTGTTAAAATCACAGTTTAGTTAGTAATAAAAAAAAGTGAAGTTTTTAGAAATACTCTTTGATTAGTTTTTTAACTTATTAAGAGAGCATATAAACACTGCTCTTAGGAAAACTACATTCCTTTATTTTAATTATTGCTTTCTTTCTTCTTTTAAGTTTATATACAAGATAGTAGTATTGCGTATTTTCTGGCTTGGTATCTACAAAAGAAAAACGATAGCCACTCATAACCATGTAGACTTTTAAAATAACTTCAATACGGGATAACCTTGATTCTCGAGAAATAACTTAGACTACCTAATTTAAATATGGAATATGTATTCTATATGTTGATATATGTTCTATATGTCTTTAAATAATAACAGTCGAAATATTCAGATTAAAGAAACAAACCAAAGAAAAATGTCAGTATATTTTACAACTACATAAATAATGTACAAGATTCTAAAAAATTCTTAAAATAGTGCATCTAAATGAGCTTTCCAAACACATACATAAATCATTTTGAATATGTTTTAACACAAACTGTTCTTTTCAAAAGGTACATTCATAAAAGAATGAAACAAAATTATTTTTACCTATCTATATTGAACTGGTAGTTGTAGGGTAACATGTTGTGCCTTTAAGCAATTCAAAAATTTCATTAATTCCATATATGAATCTAACGCATTTACTCTACTATATGAATTATTTTTTATTTAAATTCAAATTTATAATAAGTGAACTTTTAAGTTAGGGAAGCGAGCCTGTGCTTGAGTACCAATCAAACATTTAGCCAGCCAAGCCAACTTGAGTTTGCGTAGCAATGAACTTTTCAGCAAATGAAGCAAGCCTGGTTTACAATCTAAACCCAATGCCAGGTCTCCTCAACGCGCAATTATTATTTTATTTAAATTCAAAATTTAAATCAATGAACTTTTCAGCTAGCTAAGCGAGCGTGGTTCGTCAACCATCAAAAGATGAGACCCTGAGACCTATACATAATGATGGATTTCTGCAACGCGGGAGGCAAATAAATTTATTTCATTTTAAATTTAATTTAATAAAACAAAATTTGCGAGGCAACTAAACGTGAGTTTTAGGAGGAAGGTTTTTCTTTTTATTTATTTATGTGTGTAAAAGTGCGATTTTGTTGTAACCAGAACCTTATTTATGCTATACATTGAAATGTTTAAACAACGGTTTCACGTCTTAACGAGCCTTAACACAAACTTTAAACAATATTCAACTAACAATTCTACAAAAATGGTATTGCAACTTGCAGTATTTTGAATCAAATGTACAAAAATTTGTATTTAAGGTAGGGGGGGGGGGATGTCGCACTTTGTTTTAGGTTCTTGCTTCAAATATTTCTATCATATATATTCAGACTGAATTTTTAATTGTTTCGTAACAAAGATGTCCTAAATTAAAAATAAAAAAAGTTAAATAAGAATAACTTATCTTGTAAAGATTGTCACCATCATCAACAATGTTTGCAATGGACTTTAATTGAGTTTAGATAAATTATCTGCATTCAAGTGAGGCCTGTCCATACAATACATATTACTTTGAGTAAAGATGTCTTTCAAAACAGTTTCGATCAAAGAAACATCGGGTCAAAGACAAAATAGGCTCTGTTACATACGTAAATAAAGAATCTTTCAAAAGTAGTCATTTTACAAAACCCCATCACTTTCCATCAATATATAACTTCTACCTATGACTCGTCCTTGACCATTAATCAAACCAAAAGAACCCACCGACTCGAATTCCCAAACAAAATGGCAAGTCCATACGCTAGGGATGACTACCGATCAGAAAGAATGAAGAACAGGAAAAAATGACCACCGAATCTCTAATATAACCGAATAAAGAAATACCGCTTAAAGAAAAACGGTCTTCGGACATTTTTCTCCTCGCATTAACTAACTCTGGGAGGTATAGTCCCCTGGTATTCCGGTCCACCTCTTGTCCCCACTTACTACACTGCACATTTCTCATCAAACATTGACACCAACTCTAGGTTGCCAGAAAGCTAGAATAAACGATCAGGGGATTCTTTTCCCAATATGACCGCTTCTATATAGTTGGCGGTGGTATTGGCTTAACTTTTGAGAGTTTTAATAAGCGCAACTCCGTAGATTAACTTTACTCTAAAAGTAGGATGAGAATAAAAATATATAAGCTTTATTGCGGATGTATTTGATAAATTAGAGCTCTTTAAGTAATTCAGTTGTCCAATACAAGAGAAAAATATAAATAGTTCAAGGATTCACACCCATTTTGCTTCATTAGGTGATGCAATGAGCTACCTGGTAGTTACTTTATACGCTGTTCTAAAAGGAATAACTTTTCGCACGTGTCCATGATGCTGCATGCAAAAAAAAGTATTATTTATTTCATATATTTTCTTTTACTATATCGTTGACCTTTCTTTATTCATTCCTTTTCGCGCATTTTCTTGATGTTGCTTGCAATACATGGACATTTATTTTAAATGCGAGCAAACTTTATAGTTAAATTTTTGTATCGATATTTTCAATATTTATTAATATTTTTTTTCTTTTTTTAGAAATAAAAGTTTCAAATAGAGAGAATAATGAAAAATTACGAACCACAAAAATACTTTTCCTGTTTTTAAAAGTCATGAGCCTGAATTTAATTTTTGAAAATTTTTCATTTAATTTTCTCTGTTTATTCCATTTAGACTCCGGAGAGACATATAAATTATTATTATTATTATTATTGTAGTTGTTACACATCCATTTGTATCTTAAAATTTGCTCAAATATGTAGTAAGTCATGTGAAACTGTCTGGAATCATTCGGTGAAGTTACGACATGCGAACTTTTCCTTTCCACTTTCGCGAAGTGATCTCACAATAACGGGATTGAGTTTACAAAATAGCTGTAGACTAAGTAATCTCTATTGATGTATTTGTAGCAAATGATTCATGGTATTTACTTATAAATTTTGGATGATAACCTTGAAAGTATATTTCATATTAAAATGATGAAGATGGAATAAGTATACATAATAATTAAATGATACATGTTTGAAATTAAGATTTGCATTAGCTGTAATAATACTTCTTATCAATTCCAAAATCATGTATTCGGTTCACATTATATGCTCAACAATTGGTGAAACAGCTCAGCATAGCATCACACAAACTCTTGTAGCTTGTTAAAGAATTAACTGCAACGTAAATAAAGGTTCTCTTCTCTTGCTAAAAGTTCATTGCTACGATAACCCAGATTCACATCACTTTCTAAAAGAATCATTGACTTGCAAACCCAGACTATCTTCGCTCGTTAAAATATATATTTTTGTGTAAACCATACTTAAAAATGCTATTAATTAAAAGTTCGAACCTTATCTCCATTAATACAACCTCCGAGAAACAAATGCTAAGCTAACAAGATACTGAAAGTATTTTTTTTTTTTTTTTTTTTTTGTAAAATAAAGTCTCTGAAATGAGAAGACATTTAAGTGATTGATGGTGCAAGCTACCATCTGGGCATCGTTACTGGACCATAGTTTTTCTTAATTCCTTAATATTAAAACTTACAATTGATTGTTCAAATTTCAACATTCTGGCTGTCAGGAGCACAACTAGAGGTTGAATGGTATGCGTTAAAAAGTCATAGTTCTCCTAATAGTGGAAGTTACTTTCTATGGATAGGCATTCACAGAGACCACTCATTCTTTTATACTTTAGATTTTCACAGTATATTTTAATGAATTTAAGGAAATTCATATGTGGTGTGAAATGAAATAAGTAACTCAGGCATTTTGCCTGGTTGGATTTTGAACTAAATTTGCACAACTTTATTGGATTAAAGAGAATGAGATTTGTCATGCCTTTTATATTTTTAGTACTCATAAATATTTGTTGTAAAGTTACGTATTATAAGTTTGACGCACGTCCGTGTCCTGTACGTTTATAACTTATAAATGTATGTTTAATCTAGTATGAATAATCTTTATAAATTTCCACCAACCATAATTATATAAAATAAAAAATTTACCTACTAGATTTATCTTAGTTCATAGTTCTAATGTGTATTCGAATAGAAAAAAGAGTCAAAATACAAATAAAAAAAGGGCCGTCGCTCAGAGAATTGCCCTATACATATTTACCCTCAAATGGGATAAGTAGCCAAAAATAGACTCTACCGAAACGTAAAAGTGTATATTAACGCAAACCATTTACAGGCGTTGACATGCGGCACATTCACTTCCAGTCACTTTTTTTCCCGCCAAGAAAAATGATGGCAGCCCCTAAGAAATCTGTGGTTAATCGTTACTTCTTTTCTCTGTTCGCTACTTCTCTCGCCATTTTTTCCCTCACTTCCTGCCAAAGTCATTTTTCCCTTTCGTTCTATCTAGACATTTCAGTTTTTATACCCTTCTCCACGAAGCCCCCTCTCTGTATAAAAAAAGTATAACATTATTACAGTGTTTATACCTTGATTAATGACACACAGTTTCAACTTTAGCTCTAAAGATGATGATTAACGCTTAGTCAACTTTCTTGTAGGTGGGATTATTTATCCGTATAATCCACTTGAGAGAATTTTTTTTTAATTAAATTTTTGTAGATTTTGAAAAATAATCCCCCTTGATGATGCAAATGAGTGTCTTTAAAATTAGTCGTTTTGCCGAGGAATGAAGTCATTTTAGAAGAGATTAATCGCGGGCTTTATTTTATTGAAACGACAAATTGGTGCGATTATGATTTTGCATAGAAATGACTTTGTTTAATGAAATGTAAATAAACTCTTTTCCTTTCTCACGTTTCTTATTTTTCTAGTTCGTTTTTTTTTTTTTTTTTTTTTTTTTTTTTTATCTGTATTTAAATGTATTTATTATATCTATTCTTGTTATGTACTAAGCTTGTTTATATGTTTTCTTTTATTACGTAATAATATGGCTTAGAAATTCATGAGGGGAGGATAAAAATTTAAATTAAAATTAATGTAAAGATTAAGTAATGTTTAAACTTTTAGATACATAAAAATATAATTTAAAATGTTGCGTTTTGTGTAACGTTTAAAACATATACATAAAGATATAATACAATTTAAAATATTTCCACATACAATGATGCGAAAAAAAAGTCCTTTGTTATCATAGGGTAAAAAGTGTAATGCCTAAAATAAATTTTAATAATTAATAATCTCCAATTCAAAACCATTAATGACGATATGCCTAGAACTTACTACAACTAAATTTCTAATTAAAACTATAATTTAATAACAGAAACTCGAACTTGCTAGAAGACCTGACTGTTTATTTCATAGTAAAAATTATCTAAAATGTTGGATGTGTTTAAATAGTAAAAGGCAAAATGGTTCCTTTGTTTTCAACAGTTATTATAATAAAAGCATTTCTAAAATATTTCTCTAAAAATAAATAATGTCTACTTCTTACACATGAGCTCATAAAACTTTTATAATAAGTTTGAGCTAGTATCGTTAATCAATCCTACTGGGGAGGTGTTATATAGTACAAACAGTAGCAAAGAAAAACGCGTCTTACCTGATAAATAAATAAAAAAAAACTCCGGATGTTTTTCTCACATTGAAATCCTGATATTTACATTAAGCGAGAAGATAGTATTTAAATAGATTGTGATTATAATTTAAACATTATTTAACGATTTTTGCAACTAAATTATTGGCAATTTCAATTCCATTAAAATTAAAATGTAGTCATTTGCTTTTGTGCTATATATTGAACTTGAGAGATAGCTATATTAGAAAAGAGCTATTCTAAATGAAAATTATTTTGAAGCTAATATTTTTTTATTATTATTATTATTCCATTAAATGGTTACAAAATAAATATAATTAAAAAATAAGCAATGTTATTTAATGTTTTTTTCTCTATTTATTATCAGTTGACAGCTCAATCGAA
Source organism: Linyphia triangularis (assembly GCA_963978545.1). Lineage (NCBI taxonomy): Eukaryota > Metazoa > Arthropoda > Arachnida > Araneae > Linyphiidae > Linyphia > Linyphia triangularis. Next base: position 47,442,626 of record OZ021727.1, on the reverse strand, counting down.
ACTATCACTCAGATTGATTTATTCATGTAAAATACACTATGAAAGCACATTTTTCTTGGAATTAATCATTATGCTTCTGATTTAGTTGTGTAATGAGGTATTTATTTCTTGAGGATATATATACATTTAAATTAATGAGAAAATATTCTCCACTAAACAAAAACACGCTGATTGAGTTTAAAAATTAAAGCTATTGTAAATGCTAAAACTCATTAATTGAATAAACGAAGCTGATATACTAAATATAAAGCAACTTCGTTAGGATTGTTTAAAGAAATATTTTGTTTAAGGTATAATGAATCAGAATAACTTCAGAAAATTTATACGAAATTGTCTAACTCATGCAAATAACTAAGTTATTCTTCATAAATTTATGTTGGACTTTAAATTCATATAAAATATTGAATTAAGTGATTTTTATTTCTCATAAAAGTTCAGATTTACATTGATGTATAATCATTACTCCCAATGTTTTTTTCTTTTATTTACTCAAATAATAAATTAGTTGTTGAGACAATATTTTACTCAATTATTTTTCTAATAAACACTTTGTGTTAACATTACATTCATAATAAAATATGATTGAATTTTAAATTGTAAAGTTAATCGACCAATTTTTGATGGCATAGTCTGTAATTTTCTGAGTTTTATAGTGAATGTTGTTTTAAAGAAAGAAATAATTTAATATTATAACAAAACAATTTAATCATGCCTTTCACAAATATTTATATGTTGTTTCGCGTTTATTGGTTGCTGAACAAATACAAATATTTGGTTTCTAGATATTGTAAAGCAATTATTTCAAAACCAGCTCTTAAAAATAATTCTCATACAGTTATATAGTAATAAAAGCCCATCTGTTTAAATTATTTTACTTCACTCAAAAATTAATGTATCAACCTTACTATAAATTCATTTTATCAATGCGAACATACAATTTTAATATAGTTTGTGTACAATATGTAAATTGTATTACAGAATTACATACACACGCCTTAAAAAGAAAAGTCTTTTGAAATAAGGAATGCATGGTTTTCAAACAGAGCCTTAGAAATAAAACAAAAATTTTAAACATAAAACCTTAAGTTGCTGGATCTGAATTTAAACTGAACGTTGACAAATAATTGTAATTTGACAAGTATAGAAAAAAATTAAGTCATTACAATTAATTTTTAGTTTAAGATAAGTTGGAGTAATATGTCTCGTGGAGTAACAAGCTACAGTAGCTCTATCTCAAAAATAAAATATCGGGTGTCAACACCATCCACTGTATTTGGTGGTCTTTTGGCAAAGAAACACCTCTCAAACAAAACTTCGTCGTGATATCATCACAACGTAGTTTTGCTAACTTTTTCTAACTTTCTAACTTAAAAACTTTTGCTAACAGATAGAGGTTTGTAGTGAAATTTTTTACGCAAACATTATTTCAACATCTTAAGGGTGTTTCAATCAAAATACTATACATTTTTGCATGTTAATTAGTTTTGGGTATAAAACCTCGTCAGCGACTATTTCTTCTCGTCTTTGTAGAGACCTCCATGTTTACACCCAACCACGTGACCAAGCTTTTAAAGTAATTTGTTGTATGGGATAATTTGGCACCAATGTTATAGATTTACACCATCTATAACATTGGTGCCAAATTATTTTATAATGGATATAGACATTGTTTTATAATGAATATAGATGACGATGATTATTGCGGGAAATGCAATTGTTACTTTAACGTCAAGAAGGGTCCAAAATGTTATTGGATTTGGTGTGTGCCTTGTATGCGTAGATTACATGAAACTTATTTTACATCAAGACGTTTCTGCTGTAATAGTTTGGAAACACGTGGGGAATAAAGAGTTTGAAAACATACGGTTACGACACTAAATTCAAGTTTTCCTTTTTTTTTTTTTTTTTATCATTAGTTTTGTTGACTGCAGCAGTTTTAGATTTTGTTTGAATTAAGTTGTTTGAAAGTGAAAACAATACAACAATACATGTTATCTCCCAGTGAGTGTAAAATATGGCGTTTTTATAATATTATTTAGTTTTCATTTATTGTATACGTTACCGTGAAGATGTCAAGATTCTCCAGGTTGGTATATATCAACACATACCAAATACGTCAGCGAAAGCAAATTTATTCGCATAAAAGCAGAAACGTAAAGCATAAAACTTACACGTTAACATAGCAAATCCTATGTGCATAATTCTATCATTGATATCCAAAATCCTTTTAAGAAAATGTTTAAATTTTATCACCCATTAATCAGAAAGTGATTTACATTCATGTCTTTTTCATGAAACTGCCGAAAAAACGAGATCGAGCTACATCCAGAAATAATTTGATGAATGCCGTATTATATGGCGTGAATAGAAACAACCCAATTGAAAACTTCAATGCGAAATAGCTTTCGAAAAATGAAAGCAACGGTAAATTTATTTTCCCCGATATTTCACTGTATTAGTGGCTTTTCTCCACTCTCTGTGAAAAGAGATTCTCATTTATACTTTTATATTATTTTTTTCTTTCTCTGTTAGTTTTCATTCAATTCTCAGCGGCCGTCATGATGGCGTGAAATGTTTTCTTTCGGTGGTGGGATATAACTGGAAGTTATAGATCACGAATTCGATTTTTGTCAAAGCTTTTTTCCAGTTTTTGTTCCGGAAGTAATTTTTGGGGCTGACTGATAATAGCGACATGGTCGGAGTTATTAATTTGTTTCTTTCAAGGAGCCTGGAAATGTAGGACATTAATTCATTCTCAATGTGTACGAAATTGATATTTCTTTTGATAACCTAACGGTTATTGAACGTTGTATAAACCATCAGAACATAAATATATCTTTGGTAGTTTATAATACTGGGTGCACAGAAGTTTAATTTGAAATCAGTTATACAAACATGGTTCAATAATTAAAATGTAATCGACCGTAAAGAATGGTTCAAAAGCAAAATAATTCAAAAGTTAATTAATCGAATTTGAAATAAAAGAAACTTATATTATCAAATTCTTTTATTAAATTGCAGTAAAAAATTAATTTTGAAATGGTCTTTAAGGTTAAAAATTATATTTTTGGTAATGTTTTTCAATTTACTTTTATAACACCTTTCCACTATTTCACCTAAAAGTAACTTGAACTCTTCCATCTTGAATTTCCACCTGCCAAAGAAGCTAAGTTCGAATCCTAGAATAGGCAAGGATGTTCGTTGTGATTCGGAATCTACGTTAAGCTGTAAGTGATAAAGTCGTTATTGTGCACGAATTAAGTCGTTGAGCTTAAAAAGCAACCATCTCGAATTCAAATTAAATTTATAGTTGTGAATCTACAAATTAAATTTACCAATTGACTGATGTGTTGTGCATTTTCTTATCCCATCTTGGATCCTACCAAAAATATCGAATTTGCACTTGAATTTTCAGTAAAATTGTAACCAAACTCACTATTTCTATTTATAAAACACAAATTTTCATATTTTATTTACCGTAATAAGTCATTTACCTTACAGTAAGATATTTAGATCAGAAAATATCATTTAATAGTATATGCTTGATATCTGAAAATGTAGCATCAAATTAGAAACGTATGTACAAGCGACATTTTAGTGTGATGGTAAGTGTCACAATCTCAATTGTTTCTATTCATTTTGCAATATAAATTGCTAATAATTCGTCTTTAAAGACATTGTAATATCACAATTCAAAGACGTATTAAATGCACCATTAATACAATTCCACTACGACAAACACCATCATTCATCCATAAATTTTGCCTGAAGTATTGTCTAGCGGTTTTTCTACTACAATAAAACTTAAACCAATATACTATAACCTTTTACATTTCCGATTACAAACTTATAATCCAAATCCTTCCAAACAAAGCCTTGGACAAAACTGTGGTATAAATTTTATCGATATTCCTCCTTGTTGACAAACATTCACAAATTTCTGTACGAAAAATTCTCATCAAAATTCAAAGCGTATATTTTATCCTACATTATGTTCGAAATATTTGACGACCGGATTTCCTCCCTGAATATTGCACATCAGAGTGTTATGACAGGGCGTTGCTGGCATTCGCTGGATGGATGAGCAAAGAATGCAGAATTCATGAATTTCCTCAAAGAGAGATTTTGACTTTTATTTATAACAGAAACTATATATTTTTGAGTATTTCAGGAGAATTTTATATTAGTATGTTGGAGCATCATTATATATATTGACATATTTTGAAGTGTTTATGGATTTTTCTTTCCATGTGTCTGTTTGTGGATGTTAGTAAATTAGAATACATAATGTCAATATTTTTTTTTATAAATTAAAGATGCTTATGTCAGTATTTATTGAAATAAATGTTAATCCTGATTCCAAAAAGAAAATAATCCTTCTAATAACCGGTATTCCACCTGTAATTATTCTCTATGCATCAATACTTCTTTTTTTATTGGAGATAAATGCAAAAATAAGAAGATGAAAATTTTTCACCTTTTAATGAATTTTGATATACAAAATTTAAAAGATAACAGGAAAGCAATCAAAATTTTTAAATTAGTTTCAAAAGAGAAAATTTATAAAAAGTTATATATTGCTGATTTAAGCACTTTTTTTTATGTAAATATAAAGAGCTTTTTTGCATAATGTCTTTTTAAAACTTGTTTTAATTTTAGCTTAAGCTTATTAAAATTTTACAAAAAATAATAACTTAATTTATAAATATTATTTCATATATAATATTTATTCAAAATCGACAGTTTAATCAGAATATTCCAATAAAGCTTTTAAAATATAAATCAAAAATTGATGTAGATTATTTAAAATTCATTATTACACTAAAAAATAACTTTACAGATATCAATAAAATTCAGTTAATATTGTTAATTGGGCAATTTCATACTTATTAATTCTAAAAAATTTTAATTTTTAAAATATTCTCCATACTTATATCAAATAAACAATATCAAAAAATTGCACTTTCTAATAAAGAGTAATCTGTTAATACTTTTTCTTGGAATAAGTATTAGCATAAAAGAAAAACAAGATGATATTAAAGACTTTTGACAAGTTGATTAGAGAATTACACCAAAAGCCATTTAAGCATTAACTTCTATAAAGGAAATAAGAAAATTGAAACTAACTACTTACGATTTTGTAAAGGCTTCTCTAAAAATGAGATTGTCTATAAAAATGTCAGCTCAAAAACAACTTGCTACAGGAAATTCACCAGCATAGAATTTTTATTTTTTTAGTGGGTGTGCTAGTATTTTTACTAGAAAAATCCACTCTTCTGTCCAAAAAAATGAAACACATTTTTATTGTCATTTTTTTCTTAGTATCAAAAGAGACTTTATTGATTTATCGACTAAACTCAAGCAATCAGATAGTTTTCAAAACAGGATAAAAATAATAACTTTTTAAAAATGGCATCAATATGAACTTTAAAAAATGGCTCTCCTTAGATATAGGTCGAGCATTACCACCGAGCTGCTAAGAAACGAGACCTCTTTTGGACGATGCTGGACATTAAAAAACGTTTTAAAGTCATGGTACAAAGAAATGGGCAAAAAAGTACCGAGACAGCTAAAAAGACTGAAATAAATATGCTATAAAAATACTAAATTACAGCCAGGAAGGAAAGGATGTTTATACTTCAGTAACAGTTTAATGGCAGGAGTAAAATATTTATTATCGTAGACAACCTTCCACTTAAACAGCCTCCTAAAAAAGTTGTACCTATATCCTATTTCCTACAATCGCATTAACTCATTTTGGGCTTATTGTCGTGTAGGGGGGAATTTTTAAATATATAGTGGAAATGTGTGTTACTGCTGTTTTGAGCTAATAGCATTTATGTAAAATTATTTAAATGTATCCACTCATGAGGATATTTTTTCAGTTTCACTTAATGTTACTTTTGCGTTTTAAATTTTGCATAAAATTTCGTAACGTCATTATACAATTATATCTATCATATGAACATATGAATATTCATCCTAAAATGATATATGTATAAAAAGGAAAAATTACATTTACAATATAATGGAATGGTTTCAAGAAGTGCTGCACAATATTTAGGTTACAAGTAATTGGAAAAATCACAAAGTGCTTCAAATTATTGGGTTTATATATATTACAAATAATAAGAACACGGGTTGTTGTTGGGTTTTTTTGTATGATCTAAGTAGACTTTTTAAATACAGAAGATTTATATTTAGTAATTCTCTTCAAGTACCATAAATTAATTGAAATGGGGCATTTGTTATAAGGACTTATTTTATAAACAAAATACGATATAATTCTGAGACTCTCTCAACACTTTTCAAAATTAAATACTGTCATAACTCTTTTCAAATCTTATTTATAAATCTAAAATTACAAAGATACTACTGAAAAGCGAGCATAATAGAGAAACTAGAAGAAAAATTTATCAGAAATAAAAATAGAATTCCATATTTTAGTGTAAATATGATGGCATTTAAAATTTCAATACTGATATGGTTTGCATCTTATAAATTACCAAAAAACAAATTTAAGCTCTTACTTATGCATACAAATTGGACTTATGATTTCAATTGAAGAGCATATTTTTAATATATATGTTTATTTGTGGTTGTTAATCACGTCTATAATTTAAGTATTTCTGTTTATTATAAAGAGTTTCAAAAAGAAATTTTTATCCCTTCCAAAGCTCACAATTTCTAGTTTTAAGTTTTTTTCAAATAAAAGGCAAATCAAATATTCCATATCCTTCATTAACCACACATTATTAAGCCCTAATGACGACCACATAAACTACTTCTTAACCCGGAGGTGCCATATAATTTGGAAAGTCTTGTCATTACTTATTTGAATAATATTATCGCAAACTTCATATCCGTAACACGCTTGATGAGCAACAATAAATCCTAAAAAAATGAAAAGCACAAAACAAACTGTTTGTTTCCTGAATAGCTTAAAATTAAAATCGACCGCCTTCCGAATATTGAACAAAGAATAATTCTCCCATTAAAAAGGAAAACTGAATTAGTACCCTGAATAAAGGAGTAAGCCAGAAGGGTGAGAATGCATCTCAATCGAGAATTTTCTGTCAGATTTCCTTAAGGGCATTCATATTAAGCATGATATTTTCTTTACGCCTTCAGAAAATTCAATTATTTCATCACTAACGAATTCCCCAGTGTCCTATTTGGCTGAAGAAAATGTTTGTTTGTTCCTTCAAATGAATTAAGAAACAGTATAATAAGTGTCACAGCACGTCAAAATGTTTTCGTGAATTGCTTCGTGGGGCCATGCTGTGATAAACCTATTTTAATACGGGGATATATTTATCTTCTTTGATGGATTTCTGAAAAAAATACTTTCCGTAATAGAGATTTTGGAATTTTTTAGTTTGAGAAGTACTTTATAGTAATGAGTTATGCTTTCCAAGATTAGATGTCTTTCTATTTATATCTGAAATTTCATAATGCATTCATAGAAAGAACATTGAACACTCTAATTTGTCTTCGTAAGGTTTGTAGATGAAAAATGTCTTCTCCATTTTAGCGAGGTATATAAGCATATGACTTTTAAAGATTGGAAAGGAATTTACTTCGATGATTCATTCTAAAGTTAAAATAAAGAATTCTAGTATTCAGGTTCAAGAAAATTTTCTGCACTGATTAAAAAAAAAATTGTGCGAAAATTATTGTGCAGACCAACATACGTAGTTTTTTTTTTGGGGGGGGGAGGGGAATGAAGGTTCACTAATTAACTTTTTACAATCATCAATTACAATTAAAAAAACTTCACCATTAACATATTTTATAGCTCTGACAATGTCAAGTCGATAATCCAATTCTCATTATGCAACACTAGCAACAGCAATTTTTTTCCTAGCCAACACCTAGTAAGATTTGAATCACAGTCTTGACATTTGCCGAGCTACAAAGCAGGAGCATGTTGAAGCTTTCTTAGGTAATTGATGTTTGTAAAAACTTAATTAATGTACCTTCAAATTCCTAAACTAACATGTATTAATAAGTATTACAGCTTTCACCCAATTATTACTTTATGATGGCAAATTTTTTTTCACACCTCTTGTAAAATTATTTGGGTTATAATTCTTTAAATAACACACCATAAACTAAACATCAGTATCTGTAAATGATACATTATATAAACTTAACATCATAGAACTAAAATTTATTAACGATATTTCAATTATAGGTAGAAGAACTGATTTTTCGTTTCAAAATTCGTCGTTTATTGTCATCACTTAAATAGCTAACCATTCTTTGAGCATAAATAAAAAAAATCCGATTGTTTTTACTAAAATATGAATAATAGTATAGGTTGTTGTTGAACTTATGAAGCTTTATTCCCTTTTAATATGTATTTGAAGCCTTAGGACAAAACACTAAACACACTTATGAAAAAACTTTCATCAAATTACAACGATTCTTGTGATGGTGACGTTACACCATTTTCAATTTTTATATGTATTAAGGGGTTGAGTAGAGACCAACCCTATATATAAGGGCAATTTACACGAGAGGAGACTAGACTTACTGTCGCGGTTTGGCCCAAGAGTTGGCAGGACCAGGTCAGAGGTGAATTTAGGCCTGGAGTGAATTGGGAAAAGGAAAAATTGGTGTGATTTCTTGGAGGAGGATCCTCAAGTCCAATTGGATGCCATGGAGAAGAGGGATCATCCCAATTTAACGTAAGAGGAAGAGCAAGCGATCAGAAGCTACTTTTTACGTACTTTTCCATGTTTCCTGAAGATGCTGTAATTAGCGAGACGGCTGCAGCTCAATTTGTACGTTGGAGCGGCGAGAGAGGGATGGACGAAGCATAGAGGAGATCCAAAAGCATAACGGAAAAGTCCCAATGCGATTCCCACAAAGCCTGCGTTTCCAGACGAGCCAATCCAGGAGCCTTTGACCGATAGAACACAGAAGCTTTTGACTGAGAGAGGCCTGCCAGCAGAGCAGAACCTCCGACTCGGTCTCGATCCCACAAAGCCTATTTGTCCGGACGACCCAAGCCAAAAGCCAGCCACAACGACCATGGTACCAACTTCACTTACTTTAATTATTAATGCACAGAGAACTCTAGCTTGCTGCCCAGTAATTGTTTAGAGTAATTTAAGTTAATAAAGACTGTCTTTTTTAACCTGTTGATGATTCTCTTTCTTGTGTTTCTCAGACTCAATACTAAACGAACATTTTCGATTACAAATTTGGCCATATTTTGTTGAATATTAGTTATTGCGAAACAATAATCACATTTGCTGATACCAATGTCCAGACAATGAAGAGAGCAAACCACGACAATTTATGTAGTGAGCCAACCACGACAATCTTCCAACATTTTCCTTTCATCAATTACAACAATAAAATAAAAAATATAGCATACAGCTGGTGGTCATAAAGTGGAAAGTAGGGTGGGATGGAACACTTTTTACAAAAATACTTCTAATAAATTATTCTCCATTGATACAACAATGAAACTTTTATAATAACACCTTTGAAACATTTTAACACACTTAAAAAATGTAAATATGATAATACTTATTTTTATTTTAGTTTAATAAGCAAATTAAAAGAGGAAGACAAATATCTCATACCTCCCACACATGAGGGAAGGATGGAACAAGTGTCTGAAAATTAAAATACATGTCTAATTTTTAAAAATATTATGAAAAAGGACAGAAACAGTGTTCTCATTTGTATCTAAGGTTTATTGTCTATTTTTGAACCTTTCTTTTATCTAACATCATTTCAAGTTGTAAAAATAAATTTTTTTATTTGTAACAAAGTAAAAAAAGTTATTCCCTTTGATATCTTCAGCCAAACAATTATGATGACTGTACAAACAAAAAAAATTGCATAGTGAACATAGTTATTTGACTGGAGATATCATAGGGAGGGATGGGACATGTCTCATCCCTCCCTTAGGTTTGGTGTCCCATCCCTTCCTACACAGAACATTTCAATAAAATAACTTATTATTATAACCATGCTGGTTTTGGGATTAACCTAATTGCTAATTCATTTAAGTTATATTGCTATGTCTACAAAACATTAAACACAATTATGTTAGCAATAATGAAAGATATTCAAAACTTATAATTGAAAATATAGAAAGGTACTTACTTTTAGTGTTACAAAATAGCTTTTTTGTTTTATAACCTCATAAAAGCCTACAACTGAAATAATTCCTAGCTAGAAATATGAAGCAATGGTTACTTCACCTGGTGGAAAATTCAGAAATACTGCAAAAAAGTTGAATAAATTTTTAATTTAGAATTAATGCCGACCTGATGGTTGTGTGGTTAGCCCTGTGGCCTCACATGCCAAAGGCTTCGGGTTCGAATCCCGGATTAGGCATAGGTGTTGGTTCTACTCACTCAACTACTCAACAGTTCAATTAATTTTCAAGTATTATTCAACAGTAACAACTAAAAACCTGATTCACAAAAATCAGTGTTTGATAGCTTTTTTTTTTTTTTCCCCCAGATAACAAGATTTATATAAAGGCTAATGTGTCAAATTAAAAAGTTAATGATAAGAAACAAATAACAAAACAATAACATTAAAACCCTCTACAATAGTTAAGTTCAATTTAGCTTTCAAGTATTTCCCATCAAACAAAATGTATCCATCGAACAAAACGAAAAATAGCCATCTTTATCCCAATTATCAACCAAAACAAGTAGGAAAATCCTACATTTAATATTAATTAAAAAATAACTACTGCTTAATAAATATATTATCATAAGCATACTTCAATCTTTCAGAATTCCAAACAATTAGTGACGCAAGATAAACCGCATGAATTATTAATTTTATTCGTAGAAAAAGCTATTCCACGCAGCTGCAACATGAACCATCCTTCAGAACCATCTGTTTCTCATTGAAACAAATTTTAGCTTTTCAAGAAAACGCAACTTCTTCAATCATGCCTCGGCAATCAAATCATGGAGACCATTCACTTAAATAAAAATGGCCTTAAAGAAATACCGTACAGCCAAAAAAAAAAAATCAATCCCGTCACTTAAGAAGTTTTCACTGGAGTCCACTTAAAGCAGCTGCGAAGAAAAATTGCGTTGCCAAGTGATAGAGATTCGGTGTTTACATTAATTAAGAGAGTTACAGCTACTTAGGCGAAACTCTTGGGGAATTCTTGGACGAGTTGTGTTTGAGAACACTTAGGAATGCGTTGACCAGCTTGTGGACAAAGACATCTAAAACAAGTGTAGGGGACATGCTTGGAATCTAAATATGATCGTGAGAAATGGGGGTTGGTGTAGCATCTGAGAACGGTGTTCCATTACCCGAGGTTCCCCCCAACGCCCTTTTAATCAATAGGAGTTATTGTTTGGGTAAGATAAAACAAGTTGGGGCTTGGACAACTTCTTGCAGAGAATGTAATTTTGCAACAAATTTTAAAATTAGTTTTAAAAGTATAAATATTTTAATTCATTGGTATTATATTGTTGGGTATAAACACATACGTAAGTAAAGTTTCTCGTTAAAAGAAAAGCTCAGAAAAATGACTAATCACTTTTAATAACGCTACAAATAAAAATATTTCAAAAGAAAGGAAAGTAGTTTAGAAATAAACCAAATAAATACAAAAGAAAAATTAATCTCTAAAAAAAAAAAAAAAAAAAAAAAAAAAACAGCTAGAAGTTGTAAGTAAAATGGCCCGCCAGAAAAAGTTAAGTCTAATTGTTTTTAGGAGTTATCTATTCCTTTCGTAACGCGTGTGATAATCGAGATGAGTAAGATACGGTCGATGGTTTTTTTAGCTTGAATGTTTTTGTGGTGTATGTATGGAGAGGTAACAGGTTTGAAATAAAAACGATTATTAAACTTCATATATTTTATTACAAAAAACCGGTTTACACTACTAAAAACTAAAATCCCTTTCTTACAGCAAAATATAGCAAGGCGAACATTGCCATATGAAATGTAATAAAAATGTTATGAATGAAACATATAAATGTCTTGCACTTTAAATTAATTTATATAGTGCATTTCTTCAAATCTCACGTGCAAGAGTATTTCATGAAAAAATGACATCAATGTTAAATTTGAATCATTCCGCCATATTGTCAATCTAAACGCAAAATTGTGTATGCTACAACAATATTTGATATACAAACTACTCTTGCATTGAGAGCGATAGTAAATATCTTGATGCAATATTGTAGAAAGATTTAAGTTTGCAATCAGAATCCGGTTCATTTCCTTCAAGTAGAAATCCTCATTACAACACCAAAAAAAAGTGTTTATTCATAATTAAAAATATGTACCTATTAGTTTGAAACTTGAGTACAAAAATATGCAAATACATAATAATATTTAGTAATAACAAAAAGTAAACATGAAACACTAAAGAAAAATAAATATCTACTATATATTTTTAAATAATAAAGGATTACTAGCTTTACATACGAATATATTTAAAAAGCGTTTTTCAAAAAAAAGTTTCACTCTAAGCTTGAAAAGTAACATTTGTTTTCATTTTGAAAAAAAAATTAAGGAATCTTCTGCAGGCTAGTGATCATGGTTGAAAATCAACCATTGATGCTTTAAAATTTCATTTGAAAATGAAAGTGGTTTTTCTAACTCAAAGTTGAAAACCGAATTTTCAGAGCTTTAGTAAGCATGCAGTTTAATTGAAAAATAAGCAAATTTTACCTATTCCTAATTGCAATGCTTTAATCGTTCAACTTAAAGTATCAAAGTAACAACTTGAAATTGAACACAACAAGACTATTCTAATTTCGTTGACACATTTTAATAAATAATTATTCTGGGTAAAATTCCCACAATTTCCTGGATTATTTCTTAGGGATACAGACTCTCGTACGCTTTCAGTCTTACAAAATTCACCCTCACTCATCAAACTAAGAGCAATAATAATATAACCCATAAAAATAAAGTTTCGAAGATAAATCCTTCATATGCATATTCTTATGTGAAATTGAAATTTATTGAGATCAGATCAATTTTTCATAGTGTTTGACCACTGCAAAGAATATATCCATTCCGAACTATCTGCTAACTTTTCTTTGCTTCCAAAACTTCATTGAACAGATTACCATCCACAACGCCAAGCTCCGTTCGATTCGATGACGGCAAATTGGCTTATTAATAATCGAAAGCGTGTGTAAAAGTGGCATTTCAATAACAGGGACAGCTCCCAAAACTTGATAGAACTCATTTCCAGCGATAGTGAATGAATCTGCTGACTTTTAAATTGATTGGATCAAAACAAGTGTGTTAATTTGTCATCTAAAGAGACAATAATAGCATGCAATAAAACGGCGTTTTAGCACCAGCCCCAAAACTTGATGGAAAGCTTTGTTATGGACAACGAGTGAATAGCAAAGTTTCAGCATGATTGGAGGATGGGAATTGGATTTATTCGCAATCTAAAAGGCCAAATGAAGCATGCGTAAAAGCGGCCTTTTAGTGACATTGACAATCCCAAAATTTGATAAAATGATTTGAGGCGTCTTTCTAGCTACTTGAGGCGTCGAAAACCAGCTAAGGCTAGGTCAACATAATATAAACTTGCATGTTCTGCCGCTTTAACATCGCATTTGGCTGCGAAACACTGCCGCGTTCCTAGATGTTATTAATAAGTACATAATATCTATTTTAAAAATGATTTATATCTTTTTTGAAATTAAATGATATATTTATATTATTGAAATATTTTAAACTGGTCAATAGTTTTAAAAGTATATACGATCTAGGTCGTTTTGCGTAATAAGAATGCCACCACTATATGAGTCTATTATCTGACTATTGTGCTATTATACTTGTTATAATTGAATTTCTTAATTTCGAAGTCTTAATTATGTATGAACATACAAGAGCCTCTTATTAATATTTTATAAGACTATATTTCATACACTACAAATCTAATAATATAAATCAAACGTTCCTTTAATTTTTAAAAAACAAACAGCGTGAACTGATTAAATTATACTCTTATATTTCATGCGTAATTTTACAATACTCAAAATCTAACAATAAAATCATAGTAAAAGCAAATTTTAAACACACAATAAGTATATTTTATTTAGTGTAAACATGCAAAATCCCCAAACCCATCCTTCTTGCATTCCTCCAGCATCAAAGCACCCTTTCGAATGTTCCATCCCGGGGCGATCATTTGCAGCCGACAATACTTTATGGGTGGCAGACGACGATTCACCATTAGGAAGGGTTGTTCCACATCCGGACGACATTCCCAGTGTTGCCACATGGAAGTACATTGTTGTCATGTTTGACTTTCTCTCAAGACATTCCTCTGATTAATGGAGATCGTCTGATTCCGAGATAAATGGATAGTGATTACGATTCGAAGAAGTTTGTTCTTAAAATTGTCTTTAATTAAGAAATAATGAGATGAACTTTGGTACTTAAAATAACGTCATTTACTGTAAAATCGCGATAGTCTGAGAATATCATAAGGATCTGGTTTTGTATCAGGATCAGTATTTTTATTGTACGTTTTTAGTTATTGTTGCTTGCATATAAACGTTATTTGTTGGATTGTTAATAATACACATAAGGACACAATTATAAGATATCACTTATTCTCTATAACGATAAAAGGAGACTTTCAATTAGTAATTTGTTAAAATTTGGAGAATAGTAAATATATAGCTTCCTAAATTGTACTATTAGTATTAGTATATTTAAATTAGATTTGTAAATTTAAAACGTTAACAGAGATAAATGTATTGCTATATTCATATTGGAAATATAATTAATCAATTATGATTACAGTTGAAAACTAGATTTATCGTCTAGTCATGGGTACATTTAATTTTAATAGAAACATGTTAATTTGGATATATTCAACATATTATAATCATATATACTTGAAAAAATGGATCCAATTCTCAAACATACAAAGTCAACTTTTCAATGGAATATGTATTTACTAGTTTATCAGAACCAGATACAAATTAACTAAAAAATAAGAATTATTCACATAATTACAAACATGAACATGATTTATTTTTTAAAAGTTCTCTTTTAACTTTTTTGTCGGATTCAAAAGTTCACAGATCTTTCAACCTTTATATGTTTTAACCTTATCATAAATTGTTTCATTGATTCAATCAAACAAGAATGATATCTTTATTTTAATATATAACTACAGAAATACCTCCAAGTATAAATTTATATCTCAAAGTATGATTCGATATCCAACAACCGAATAGTTATCAAAACACATTAAATAACATTCAGTTTATTGGATATATTCACTACATTAAAGCGTATCTTACTCGCAGAAACGTCCATTCAAACTTTTTGACGCAGTCAATCGAAGTGTTAAACTAAACATACCCGCTTTGTTCATTAGTTTGGATGAAACGTCTCGAATAGCAACCTCCTTCAAAGCCAAATTAAATCTTTCCCCTAGAGAAATAAAACGGCAAAGGCAGTAGGAGCAAAGCTTCAAATTAAATCGTCCAGTAACGAGATTTTAAACGCCCCACTAACTTAAACTGTTCGGGTAGCAAATAAAAGTGAAACTGCCGCTCCCAGGTTAATTAGGGAATTTGAGAAAGTGGTGTAAGCGTATCTCCCCTATTTATTGACCTTTTGCTGCGCTGCCGAAGTATTTCTAATTATTGGATTCTTTCTGTATAAAGAGGTGGAAAAATCGACGTTATACTTGTCCCGGCAATTAATTGCGAATTTGTATTGCGATCAATTTTCCGCTTTCTGTTTTATTGCTGTATCGTCGTCTTGTAAAAGAAAGGTTTTGTACATGCTGTCTTTCTAATGTCATCGATATTCGTTATTTAAAAGATACCTTAAAGGCTTTTGAAATGTATGTATGAAGTATAACGAAGTATGGTACAGTTAACGTAAGCGTGATTGTTTATCCAAAGACTATTTCGAAGTTGGATATTTTGAATCATCATTGCTATTTTTATTTAAAGCTGTAAAATTGGCATCACATGGTGTAAAAAATGTCTTCAATTATGAATATGAAAGCTAAATCAAATTTGATTTTTAGATAACGTATCGACATTTTTAAATATATTAAAATGAAGTTTCTTAAACAAAATAAAGGTTTATACGGCACTTAATTTGAATACTTTATTCAATCAAAGATATCTTCACTAATATTTCAAATTAATTGAATAAGTATACAAAAGTGTTTTTAAAAAAATGTACTTCATTTCGTACAAAATATCGATTATATCGAACTTTTTATATTATGTAGAATTAAGGAACTGCAAATGAAATTATTCTAAATGTAATTTCAAAAATCTCCGTTTGTAGTGGAAACATTCACCGGGATAAAATAGGCATAATTAGCAAATCATAATTTACAGCTTTAAAATGAAAAAAAATTGAATGATTTACTGTTAAATTGATTTTTTTACTGATTCGCAATAAAAAAAGTACTATTAGCTGTATTCAGTTATTTTAATGAATACATCTGATAATTTCTTAAATGATCATAAATTATTTCTATTTTAATTACACACTATGATTTAACCCTGTGTATTGCTAAATGCTATAACTTAGTTTCAGCTCATTTCCTAATGTCATATCTATTACGAAACGTCTACTGAAAACTTGTCCCTCTCTTCCAATCTCAAAAGTAGTATAACATTCAATCATAACTATTTACCATAAATATAGTTATAATATGACCTCAAACTTAATATAAAGTAAGTATTATTATTTATTATTATACTTCAAAAATGTTTGACAACACGACCTAAACTTATCTTTAAAGAAAACATGTTTTGGAACTTTTAAAACTCTTATTTTCACTAAAATCAGTTAAATTTTAAAAACAAACATCTTCCACCTTTCAGTCAAATCCAATAAAAAAACAGGTGTTTCACTTTTCATAGACATTCCTCTTGGAACAAAATAATCCTCAGACCTGGATCTCTTTTACTATCAACTGCTTCATTTATTCCCAATGTATGTCGTACTTCAAAATCTTCCGAACAAATCGTTTCCCAGTGCACTTTCTCGCATCTCAAACATGACTGGAATATCCCTTCCCCTTCAAATCTATTCTTGGCCAGCATCATTTTTTCAAAACATTTGATGCACTTTAAAACGCCATAAAACTTGACTTACTAAAAGTATGTATTTATTTTTCTCCTCTATTTGGTGGCATTCCTCAGAAAATCCACGCATCTTTTTCAGACGAGAGTTAAGCACATAAACCTTAGATCGCAAACGATTTCTCAGTGTGGATGAAAAAAAGGTAGATTTTTCTAAAGGAATCGCAAATTTCAGCCCCCGTAGCAGCCTTTGAATCAATATTTGCGACGTTCTAAAGCAATAATCTTGAAGAAAAGAAGTAGACAACTCAGTCATGTTCTATAGGTTATTTTTTCTGTTGCCTTTGGGGTAGCTTTCGATTCCGTTTTGAAAATTTGGGATTTGATTAATTTTAGATCTGCCAGATACCTTTGAAGTAAATATGCATTTTTTTTTTTTTTTTTTTTTTTTTTTTAATTGTGTTAATGAAATGAGACTCAGTTTTCTATAACTGTTGATGTGGAAGATGAAATGAATCACGTAAATATAAAGAAATATACAGAAAAACCAGAAATGAAATTCTTTGCTGCAAATTAATATAAATATATTTTATTATTTTGTTAAACTGAAAAAATAACTCTGAACTTTTTATGTGCTATTAGTAAGCATGAGGTTTACAAAAGTAGTCTAGATTTGAGAAAAATTCTAAACATAAAAATTCACAATAAAAAAATTCAAAATTAAGTGACAGTTAATTTTTTTCAATTCTCATTAGGACTTACATTATTTAAAAATTTTGAATCGGAAGTTACAAAATAAAATTTTCTATTATTTTCAATAAATCATGTTAACGTTTGGCCATTTATCTCAAAAGCGTCATTTTCGATAAAACCCTAAAATTTACCATATAGCAACAAATAATAAATTCAAAAGGTGAAGCAAAATAAAAAGCAATAGTAAGTGATATGAAATTAAAAAATGTCCACGAATAAGGAAAGAAATAGAGCCTTTGAAATTTGCCGTTGGAAACATTTAGAAATACTTTACAAAAGCATGACTAAATTTATGTGTGTTAAGTGGTTTCTAAATTCTTGTTTTAAAGTAAATCTTAATTCTATGTTCCTATTGTAGTTAAAAGGATAAACTACGCTTTGTTTGTTTAGTTGAATTCTTTATGTGAATGTATAATATATGAATTACATCATTAAAGCTATGTTATTTTGTTTTGCAAAAATTTGCATGCATATTTTTACACATGCACTTGGAGTGAAGATACTGTCGTTGGACAATTTTAAGTCAAATAAGTAGTAAACACAATTTCTGGTACTTGACTTATTGGCAATACTTGAAATGAAGAAATTTATATCTTTTATCGGCATTTGAAAAGTATATCTAGATTTGTGTTATTAAATGGCATCTGACACTTGCAGACTCCCTTTGTCTACTTTAAATTATAATATAAACTATTAAAAGTAGGAGGGTTACTCAGTTACAAAACAAGATTCGTGAAGTTTACAAGGCAAGAGGGAGAACCATATCATAAGAATAAAAAGGCAAAAGAGACTGTATTTGTTTTGCACAGGCTAACATTCTTTTATTTTTATTGTTTAATAAAAGGCAAATATGAACTATTTTTATACAACAAGCTTTTTCAAAAAATATTACTTACTATCAAGTATAATTTACAAAATTCGTATACCTTTCCAACCTTTTTACAAAAAATTCTATTTTAAAGTTAAAGTATCAAATAATATTTGCAGCAAAAATTATTTTTATCAGAGATTTGTAAACAAATAGCTGTGTTATAACTGATTATCTACAATTTGACCTTTCTATATTTCTCGAATCTAATTTATTGTGTAAATTATTGTTAAGAAGATCGAAAGATTAATTTGTATTTAATATGTCAAAGGTATAATACTCCTAAGCAAGAGATTTCAAATTTTCAAGATTTTCTCCTTACATCTTCTTATAGGTTACATATATGATTACATATGGCACCATTCAAGCTATTGAGTCAAAATAGCAGCCCTTTAACATCATTTTCCAATTTCTATTCCAAAAACTTAAGTTATTCTACAATTTTCTGTTTACAAATAGGTCCGTTTCTTGAAACTAATTAAGTGTTGAGATCATACATCTTATTTAGGATGGAGAAATAAAAATAAACGAAAATTAATCAAAGACACCACATCCAGTCAAGAATACAATTTTCAAAGATGTGCATTCAAGACATTTCCAGTCAAAATATTTACTCAGGTATAAATTTGCAATGTATTTTTTTTACAAACAACGCATTAATGAATTATTCAATGCAACATATGAAATCTGAAGAATCTCTAAACAGCTCTTTCAAATATAATTGTGCTAATGAAGCAGGGAATCAATCAAATCACGTTATATTTAGTAACGAAGAATGTTAAATGAATGGAGGTATTCGAGAAATAATTCATGATAGTAAATTTATTTCCTTTTAAATTCAAAAGAAAGATATTGCTGCTTTCATACCGAAGATATTTTTTATATAAACTTGAAAAATCACTTAAGCGAAACTATAAGGTAATAAGCGTATGATTAAATATTAGACATCATCATCTTTAATAATCATAAGTAATTTCATACGCATTCAATACATTTTTAGTTTTCCTTAAAACCTGTTATAGTTCTACAACAAGCTTAATATTTTAATTTTGAAACTCTTGATATTTTGTTTTAACTCTACATACGATCCGAAATATGCTCAATCGTCACGATGGAAAGTCACAATAAACTTCAGTTTATGGAACATTCGCAAAAAAAATCCTATTGAAATAGTAAGGCTGCAAATTCTCTACAAATAAAAATTTAAAAAATATCGTACACAAAGTATTTTAAAGTATTTATGTTAAATAAATACTTTAAAATAAAATTAAAGGATAATGATTTGTGGATAGTGACTAATGGGTAAGGATTAGTTGAATGAAAATTTTAGTGCAAATTTAAGGTATTTATGTTAAATAGAGAATTGTTTGCCACTTACATTTTCAAACAGTTCTTGTCGAAAAAAAATTTAAATTTAGATTTTATAATAATAACATTCTCAAAATATCACAAAATAATTTCAACACATCCCACAGTTTATTCATTAAATGCACTTTCGGCTCTTCAGAAAATATTGATATTTAAGTATAAACATAATTAAATGCACTAAACATCTGTAATGTTATAAATCATTTTGTTGATATTTTTAATAATTGGCGATAGTAAGTACAATTATAACAATTTTGCTTTTATATTTCAAAGCATAGCCTTTATGCAATTGATCTCTAAATGAAATAAATAAAAAAGTTAACTTTGTTAAAATTAAAACTAAACATTTAGCTCTGAGTACCAAATTTGCCCTTTTCAACAGTTTGAGAAAAGGTTTGCTCTCTTACTTGCACCCATATCGAGGACGTTGTATATGGGGTTGTTGTAATACATACATATGAAAAAACAATTTATACATTTTAATGGTGTTACAACATTTATTTTAATTACTATGCAGTTTTGTTATACTTCGATCGTAGAAAAGTAGTCTTACAATGTTTAAGGCTAGTATAGCTAGTAACTTAATCAAATCTGCATGAAAACCCTTCTTCATAATTATCAATAATTCGGAGGAAAGTCAACTAAAATACATAAATATCTTTATTTTGATAAAGATAAGTCATAAATTAGTCAATACAGTACTTCTACTTAAAAACATTAAAAGTAAAATTGACATTATAAATGCAAGTTAGACAACTTGGCAAATCTTTAATCTCTCATTGAAAAAACTTTTCTTCAAAGAAACTGTAAAGGGTTTGGTAGAGTGAGCAATCTAAGTCAGAGTTTCAGTAAAGATTGTTTTGACGTTAATTTATTCATCTGTCTTGAACTCAGAGTTAAAATGTGCGGGTTTTTTTCTAACCCTATTGCACAAGGTTTTATAGAAGCAAGGCATGTTATAAGTATTAATACACATTCTTCTGCATCTTAATAATCATTTATATGTTTTCAATAAATTTACAAAAAAAGTTATTAGGGTTAATATCCACGAAAATCGTTACATTTTCCCCCCAAAAAAATAATAATCACAGTGATGAGTCAAACTATCCTACACTAATATAATAAATATCCTATAAAACTAATCACTATCCACTAATCCTAAATTCAACCTTTTAAGCGAAAAAACACTCAATAAATTACTTTTTTTATAATTTTATAATTTTATAATTTTTTTATAAATTACTTTAACAAACGAATTGGAGAACTATATCAACTAAAATACTTATTTTATTCATCCAAACTAATAGTGTTCGGGGCAACCAACGGTACTACACATTCATCAATACTTCACTGAAAATCGATTCATACAAGAAAACCAAGTTTTATTTAAAATCACACCTTTTGTCCTATTACAACTGCAACCGGGTATTTTTTACTAATTTATACTTAAACAATTGAATTTCAATATATACATCAATTATGCACGTATCGTGTTTAGAATCAGAACTTGAAATGCAATTTTGCAATTGTTGGTTCCCTTTATTACAAAACTGTCTACACGTTACCAATGAAATTTGATTGTGAAACTGAAAATTAATAAAATATTAAACCATTCGTAATTAATCAATAACGATAAATTAACGAAACATTAAATCGTAATAGAATTTGTCAATTTTTTTTAAAGACTTACATCAAATAACTTTTTTTTATTTTACTAATAATTTATACTATAATCAGCATTTTTACATTTATCCTTCAGTGAGTATTTATAATGAATAAAATGTACCTAGAAATATAAACAACGCAAACAAAATTTTAAACCTAATTTTTACTTATGTTACTAAATTCCAAGTTTCTAAAATAGATCTGAAATTAATATTTTAATTTGGATGTTATGCCACTCAAAAGCAATTTTATTTAAAATCATTTTCGAGTTATTTTACTTTGACTAATTTTTGAGTTATTTTACTTTGAATAGTTTTCGAGTTATTTTACTTTGAATAGTTTTCGAGTTATTTTACTTTGAATAGTTTTCGAGTTATTTTACATTGAATAATTTTAAAATTAACTCTTTTTGCATCAAAGTACACAAAATACAATAGGATGAAATAAAAATGCCGACACTACTTCTAAAAATACAATTTTTATAAATCTGTTTTTAATAAATTAATTTTAACTCAATGACAGCTGAATTGCTTAGTAAAGAGAGTGACATAATTCTGCTTGCTCATCTTGAAAATATAAATATGATCATCATCAATAAAAAATTTAGCAAACGTTATTCTTTTATGCATAAATGTTTAAAAGTCGCTTTTAATTACTGCTTACTGATCTTCAACTTACTGGAGCGTTCTAAAGAATTTCAATTATTCATTTATCTCTTCTCAGCAACTTCAGAAACTTTTAGCGACCTTTTTTAATATATTCCTATTTCTTTAAATAGTAATCCTTTATTCAAATCTTATTCCTATGTAAATGAAAGAATAAAGTCTTTTTCCGGTTGTTTCTGAAAGTGAAGGTGTTGAAATATAAATAAGAGCTCAAAAAGAATGATATTTGACACTTCCTTGAAAATTCCAATAATAAATTGGACTTTATATCAAATATCAATTATATTAAATTAGTAATCATTTGATACTTTAAATTTTCTACAGCAACGTAAGAAGTAAATCATAGAGCAATGCATATGTTTGCACAGTTAACCTCAAATGCAAATAACATCTAATATTTATTTCTATTCAACGTAATTTATTTCCGTAATAATACTTTTTAAATAAAATTATCGCTTAAATCCTGGAAAATATAACTACAAGAATAATCGCCAATTTTCTTTTAAGAAATAAAATCCAAAACAATGTTTTTAGATACACTTTTGGTTATCATATTTTTAAAAATAAAGTTGAATGTTTTTAACCATTTTTCGTTTGCTAAACAATATTTTTATCCAATTGTATGACAAATTTTAAACCCTCACTTTTAAACCATAAGAATTAAAAATATCCTTTTTTTAAATTTCAACTCAAATAAAAGCTTTTAAAAAAATGTACATTTTTTGAAGACCCACTTCCAACTCTCCATCATTTCCTAGGCTTTCAAATTTACCTCCCACCTCTTAAACCTTCCTCAACAAACCTAATCCTCAAGAAATCGGAGTCAGCACCTCTTCCAGAAGGAAAAGCCCAATTGAAACAAAAGCTCTTTCACCACAAAGCGAAGAGATATTCAGTGTTGGTATTTAGTAGCCTGATCACTCCAGCATTCAAGTCTTCCAGTCACAAGAAAAACAGATTCAGACTTCCTTCTCTATCTTTATGTCGATTCAGCTGCCGATTCCTATTCCGGAAACCCTGTGGTATTTTTATTCCACTTTTTTACATAAAAGGTCTCAACTTTTAGAAGATAGTGGATAACAGGAAACTTTGAATTCATTATGGTTTCACAATTGGGGAGAGAAAAAGCAAGGTTTTTTTTTTTTTTTTTTTTTTTTTTTTTACCTTTTATTTTTCATTGCATATATCCTTGGGGGAATATAAAAGTCAAAGTCTTTGATTCGCTTTGGTTGGATGTTGAATTAAAGTTTATTGCGGATTCTTCAGTGGGTGGGAATTTAAAAGTTCTTTTAATGCTTTTATTGTGGAAATCCGAGACAATGAGCAATTATCCAAGTTTCAGAAAATCTTAAAAAAGAATTGACAGCTCTTTCATTTTTCAAAGATAGGATTTCCACATGTAAGCAATTAAAATACTCAAATATATTGTTCCTTAGTTTTCCCTTAAATTTGTTTTCTGATGTATTCATTTTTATAAATATGATTATAATTTTCAGACAAATATCTACATAAATGGTCAGTTATCTATCATTATTCATTTAATAGTTATGAACTGAAAAGGGTTTCTGCACTTTTGATACAAACCAATGGAGGATACAGCGAGGGGCGGAGAGGGCGATCGCCCCTCCGTTATTCAAAGTTAAATAGAACCAAAAAAATATATATAGGTGACAAAGAATATTTTATGTGTTGTTTATCATCAGTGTAATAAACAAAAATCTAACACTGGTGTCCAAAAGTAACACAATTATTTAATTTATATACGTAATAAGTAAATGAACATGTGAAAGATATGAATTACACATAAAACCAATGTACTAGATGATTTTTATCACTCACGTTATAACGTTCTCTTCTCTCAGGCTATGGATTGAGTCAATCAAGATGTGACGAATCCGTACTGAGCATCCTAAAAATTGGGTATGAAAAAGCAGAGGGCAAAGCAAGATAGCAAAGTGCTCAACAAAATATTTCAAGCAATTTTTATTTAATTCTTGATGATCATGAAACATGGAAGTATAAATGTGTTTAGAAGTGCATTTCAAGGAAAATATGAAGTTTGGTATACGTTTTGGAAGAACGTTTTCTTAAAGAAACACACATAAAATTTTTTTTACTATGCACTTCTTGTTTAATAAGTTGCTTGTTACAAAAAGAAAATAATAATGTTTTTGTAGTTTACATATAAACTTGTTCTATTAAATACATCGGAAATTATTGCTTTGAAATCCCATGGTATAGTAGTATAACTTAAAAATAACAAATTTTTATCTAAACTATTCAACAGCCCAAAACTAAAAAAATTTCCACCTCCTCCGTAACAATACTCTGAATCCACCCTTGATACAAATTTCATAACTTGGTACTATCGCACTCTAGTTCATTTCTGCTCATTTAAGAATAGATATTAAAGTTTGTAGGACCCCAAGTTATTAGAAAACTGATAGGTGACAACTTACAAGCGTATATGCAAATTGCCTGCGGTAGAATTATCGGAAATCAATCTGTCGGAAAAGTCTGGAGATTCAAAGAGGATTACACCCACTGATGCCAATTAGTTAGAAATGTACAATATAGTGCCACAATTATTTTAAAATTAAGAAACCAATATTTAAAAATGTTTTCACCGCATCTAGTCCACCATAGATTTTTAGCTAGTAGTAGTAGTGAAAAATGTACAAAAAGGCGATGTCCGTCAGTCTGTCTATCGGTGAGAAGTCAATATTTCCAATCAAAACTATAGTGCTGTTAGACACTTGAAATAGGTAAAACGAACAGTCACGTAGAAGAATCTCCACAACAAAATTTAGCTAAAATTACTAAACATTATGGTGATAGAAAGTGAATTTACAATTTCTTAAGCTGATAACATAAAAGCATCAGACAAAATTTAAAGTCTAGGTAACATTAGTATAAAAACATAAAATTCAACCGTAAATTCCAACAGAAACAGCTTTAAAGTATGACCGGAAGAATGCTTCCACATCAACGTAATAAGAGCTTCATGACTTTGCTCCAAATAGTGATATTAGATTAAAACTTAGATATTCAGTTACAAATTTTATCATCAAGTTTTTCACCAAGCTCTCCAACTTTGCAACATTTAAAAAAAAAACTGCAAGTTAACAAGTTTATTTTATCTAATACCGTCAATCTTACGGGGGTAGAATGTTTAAGTCAATAAATGTTGACAAATTTTATAAACCTGAAGTACAACAATAAAAACATCTGTAGAAGCAGTCTTTTAGAGACAGAGAATGACGCAATCCAATTTACTCTAAAAATTAATTTTGATCCAAAAAAAAAGAGAACCACGCTCCCACCTCAAACATAATTAACCACTCAGTCACAACACTTTTCACATTCAACAATAGAATTAATTCCACAGCTTTAGAAACCCACCTTTCTATTACCGAAGTCTTTAACCCCCAACCCTCCCCCGTTCTTCATCTTCCCCCACACATTTCTCTTGATAAATGCTTCCTCTTCCAAACGATGATGGAATGGAAGCATATTTCGATGTGGCGAGAACTGTGCTCCTCCAATTACAGAAAGCACTCATAAGTCATAACAGTGAGACCAGAAAACGGTTATAAATTTGAAGAATGCGTCCTAGCCTTTACTCGAAGACTGTTCGCTGTCCGTTACAGGTCCGTTTTCAGCAGGGAGTAAATCTTAACAAGTGCAGTTGTTCTCCGGTTAAAAGTAATGATCTAGGTTGTGGATGACAACTTGTTCCTGGGAAACTAGACACTCTACTTAATCTCTGGGATTTCGATTGTGGGAGGCATGTCTGTGGATACATGGCTTAAAGTTAGTTTAATAGATGCACTTGACAGAATTGTGTATGTTAAATGAAAGTGTTTAAAGAAATAATGAGTATGATTCAAGTAAGTTTTATGGAAGAAAATTTTAAAAAGTTAAAGTAGAAGAATGGTTGACTAAGGCATGAATATGATTTTTACATGGAATACATGGAAATTCCAAATAAATTCCTGAGAATTTTTTTGCTGAATTCGAAGTACCCTTGGAATAAAATATTTTCACAAATATATTATGTACATTAGTTTAGTTTAGACCATTACGTGAACTCTGTATGATATATTTATTCATAAAAAGTCTCGATGCAAGATGCAAAAAATCAAAGAGAAGCAATAAATTTCATTAAGGTGCTATCGTAATTTATTGTTGTTAGTTGGAAAACTAAAACATTAAGAATGTTTTGGATATTACTAAAGGTTAGCGTTATAAAAATGAAAACTTTTGCATTTTAAGGAGAAATTTAAAGATTGCTGTTCTATTTTGTCTTTTGCAATTTTTAACATAGAAACCTCAAAAACATTTTACCCTAGTTTCAACTTTAAATACCAATTCTATACATATTATGTAAAAACCTAGAAATATGGTCAGTTGAAGATATCTATTAAGTACATTAAATATTTTTAAGGCAAATTCTAAATAATTCGATTAAAATATGTATCTAAATCTTAATAATTCAATATGATTAACACTTATAAACTAAAACGGATCCATTTCGATTTAACGTCTAAAAATAAATTTTACGAATCTACAAAAAATGTGAATACCATAGTTATTTTTAAATATGCAATAAAATGAACTTTTTTTTTTTCTTTTTTTTTTTTCAAAATAAATTCTAAATAAATTTCCTATACATTTTTAACTGTATTTGAAGAATACACGGAATAAAATATTTTCTTTCTTCACCACGCTTTAACAAATATATTATGTAGACTAGTTTCAATAAACTGTTATTCAAGTAAATATTTTTATTCCAACCACCTGCTCACCAAAGATCTTTTACAACAAAAGAAAATTCGTAGGATCAAGAGAAGGTAATTCGATAAAGTGGCATCCATGCTACTCTTCACCCTGCTCAAAAATATCTAATAGAAAATACCTTCAAAAACTGATAACCCAATAGAAAACCCTCTATCATCAAAAATCACATATCATCATAATCGAATTTGGGAATCCTGAATATTTTCCGAGGTCATTTGGGAATAAAAAAGAAAGTATTTTAAGGTACTTTCTGTTTAATGCACCGTTATTTCTGCAGGGCACAAACTTTGAGAGTACAACTTCGAATATTCATACTTTCTAAAAAAAGCTTTTTTTCTTATTTCAAAAGAGAAAATCAAAGGAGTTTTTAAGGTTCTATCTTTATTTCAACTGGTGTACTCTATAATTGAACAAACACAACCTGTCCACAAAATGGAAGAGTTTTGATGTTAGGATACACCTGCTTGTTGATACAAGAGTTAGTTTTTTATGATGCTTTTTGTAACGTAATTCAATTTAGTTTTTGACAAAGAACAGGAAAATAGGTGCTTGGGTTCCAGTTCTTTTCTGATTCGGTTACTAAACGAGAAAAACTTTTGGACGTTGAAAGTGATCATGTTGGGAAAAGTTTATATAAAATTAAGGCCTTGTATCCAAGTTTGTCTCTTATTTGTCTGATAACTTAATAAGTTCAATTTGGAGAAATAAATTGCCCTTAGAACGTCTCAATATTTTCTTTAACTACAAACTTTTTTTTTCTTTTTTTTTTTAAGATTTTCATCCGTGTTTAGCTATCCAGTGATCGAAATTCGGATAGAGGTAATATATATCATAACAACAACTAAGGAGACAATCCAAATAAATAATTTTCTACACTCAATTGAGAAAAAATACGCATTAAAATTATAAAAATCTGTTCCAATGACAAAAGGTCAATACAAAACAGTTTTGAATTGGGAAATTACAATAGATTATCTATACACATTGGTAACTACTACATGAACAGCTTTGCCAAAATTCTCTACTAAAAAGTCCTCTGAGAAGCTATTCCTATATTCGTTTGACTTAAAATCCTCCTTTATTCGGTCTCAAAGAAAGTGTAGTACCACCAAAAAAAAAAAAAAAAAAAAAAAAAATAATAATAATAATAATAATAATTGCATCGGCATTACTTGCATAAGAAATTAATATAAGTGGAAGATAATGTTAGTGGTAAATTTTCGTAAATAAGTTTGTCCTGTTTTAACCCAGAATCGTTAATTTTAAATCTTTTAGATTCGAGAACGAAAATATTTCATTTAATTGCCCAATTCATTTAGAGAAGAAACTCTCTTTTCTCTTACTTACCTCCAAATGTTCAAATATGCTTCTTAATATACTCTCTCAAAATCAATATATCTTTATCTCTCTCACTTTCTTACTCTCACTCTCTCTCTATCTATCTATCTCTATATCTATCTCTCTATCTATCTCTCCCTCTGTATACGTACCTTTTTCTTATTCTCAAAGTAAACTTTATAGAACTATATCAATGTTTTTTGACTTTATACGGTGGTTTTAAATCAATTATAAAATTTGATAATATTTTGTTTTTATTGTTATAACTAGAAGTCAAAGTATGCTACTTAATATGTATCTATGGACTATCTTCGGCAAAAAACAATATGGTAAGATTAATATTGT
Organism: Linyphia triangularis; assembly: GCA_963978545.1. Classification (NCBI taxonomy): domain Eukaryota; kingdom Metazoa; phylum Arthropoda; class Arachnida; order Araneae; family Linyphiidae; genus Linyphia; species Linyphia triangularis. The sequence goes on along the minus strand of OZ021727.1, from coordinate 47,413,776 downwards.
TATAGAACAAAATGATAAATAAAACAAAAACTCGTTATGAAAACCATTCTATGGGCTAATTTGACACTCATTTTAAACGAAAGCGATATTATTAGTACATGGTTAAGCTTTATTGAAGCAGTGGAAAATAACGTTATTGTGTTCTTTTAATAGAATTAAGACTTATGTAACATCAAAGTTTTATTTTAATGCCCATTTCATATTTGTTATATCTTATAATCAAAAGCAAAAAAACTACTATAACTTAAAAATTAAATAAAAAAATCTATCATATATAGATTTTTTTTTTTTTTTAATTCACATTTCAAATAATGAAACGTTCGCATATGTATATAAATCACACATGTATATAAAGCAAAAGTAATTTGATCAACAAATTTAAAGTTTTGAAAATATCAATTGAATAAAAGTGTTTATTTAAAAAAGTACTAATATAAAACCTTAAAAAAATATTTTTTATTTAAAAATTAACTTATAAATCAATATTGAACCCTTACATTACGCATATTTTTCACCAATAAAATATTTAATTAGGAATACAAGCATAATTTTAAAAAGCTTTTTATAAACATACCAGCAGTAAATATGTAATAATTTCTACATTGCAAAGAGCAAACATATTATTTTCACCATTCGAGAAACTAACTTTTGAAAGTTATTTGTAGCTTAAATTCTGTGACAGAAATATATGTGCTTTGTATAAGAGATAGAACAATATGCTCTTAGATACAGCTTACCAACAACTGCAGCTGAATACACAATCTATGACAACTTTCGCAACTTATTTTTATCTTTTATAACTTCTGGATTTCTCATGGGGACCCTAAGAATCAGTCCCATTATGTCAGAAGTTTTTGTTCCCTATTATATAGATGAAAGGTTATGTGACCTAATATTTATTGTGTATAGAATGCAAAAGAAATCAGCTATATATACGTATGGTATTGGATGGATAATAATTCATAAAAATTATTTATTTAACAGAATTTATTAATATAACTCGGTAACAACTGTCAATCATTAATAAATAAACTTTAAATTTTAAGAATACTAAATTGTACACAAACTTCGAGTAATTTAAAGCTATTAATCGGTGCTGTGTCGTCCTCGTATATCACTTGTTCCAGAAAGACTAATACAAACAACTTTCATACTGGTGAAAATACACAAAATGTACATGTAAAGCATTAAAATACATAATTAGTTAATCTCTGAAAATTGGATTCTTACAGATATTCTTGTAATATTTCTGCATATTTAAACATGCTTTTTAATTTATTTATTTTTTATAATTACTTGCCAATAATCAATACATTATTTTTGTTTATTTTACATTAAAAAAAAATTATATTTTTTTATCACGCTCATAGTAAATTTTATAATGGAACATATTTTCAGTATAAAATTTCAGTCATGAAAATCACAAATATTTTTATAATTTTTAAAAGAAACTTCCTTTCTGTTACCTTATTTTGAAATAATTGCAGTTCCTACATTTAAATCTATGTCCTTTTTATTTATTAGTTAGTATTCCATACCTAGAAGGTCAAAAGTGTTACACTCGCAGAATGACTTCAATGTCTGTCCATCTGTATACCCTTACGAATCAATCAAAGTTAAGTAACCCGGGGACTAAATGGGTGATTTAATTGATTTAGACACCTTATTCATAAATACCTAAACATAGTCAAATAAAAAATGAATATAATGATTTTTTTAAGTTTTGAGTTGAAATTGTTTTTAAATGCTGTTGTATTTATTGCAAATGAACGATACAGATTATTGGCTTTGAAAATATTAGAGTGGTGGGACTTATTATAATTATTGCATAAATTATATTATTAAATGAGGTTTATTAAAATATAGCTTATTACATCAAATATTTCAGTACACATTTACACTACATTTTCATATCTCTAAGACAAATTCCATTATAAATTTACTTGATTTGATGCAGTCGAAAAATTTAAAATATTTATAAATTTCTTTTAAAGGAAATCATGTTCAAAAACAAATATTAAAACTCTTTTTAATATGTCAAATGAATACTGAAAGGTTTTTTATACAATTTAGCTTACTTCGGATTTTCAGGTTTAAAATTGTATCATCATCCACAAATCAATGAGTTACTTACTTACTAAACTTTTAAATGTTTGCAAAAAAGGTGTAATCTAGCCTCAATCTCACAAAAACATATTATTTAATTTTAAACAAGTTTTATAGGTTCATCATTATAAAAATAATAAAAATAGGAAATAAAACGGAATTAAATCTTAGTCAGAATTTCAACTAATTTTTCTTTAAAAAATTGCTACAGAAAGTTAATTACTTGACTTATCCCGATATAGTTATATTTAACTGTAGAATCTGTTTCCTCACACAAAAGGCAAAATGGCTTCCAAATCCCAAACGCTTCAACCAATTTCCCGTACTTCCTATCCTTTAACTATCCTTTAAATCAAATCAATAGAAAGTGAAATTTAAAGAGAGCTGTGGATTCGCAAATTGGCCACCATCTCAACGATGGAATTTACGTTTATATTGGTCCAAGTAAAGTTCTCATTGCAAAGAGCTATATAGTAAAGCAGACTGAGGTATTTTAATCTTTCGCAAATAGAGTTTACCATTGCGGTGTTTTAAAAAAGTGTTTAAGTGGTATTGTTCAAGTGGTTCAAGATATTCTAAATTTATGAATGATTATCGAATATGAACAAAACTGCAGTATTTACAACAGTTTACTCTTTAAAATAAACAATTAGTCGAGTAACCACGTAATTTGAAGCTCTAAAACTATATATGTCATTGAGCCAGATGGATTTAAAGCATTTAAAAAACATGCTCAATTATTTTTGGCTCATAATTATTCATTCTATTTCAAACTGAACTAAAAAGATTTTTCTTTCGTGAATATGTCATTTGTAAATGAGAAAAATAACAAAAGTCCGCATATTTGCTTTGACTTTTGGAAAAAACATACATTTTCAACTTAAAATATCAAAATAAATGCAGAACTCAATTCATTTTCGAAAAGAATTCAATATTTTCTAACAGAAGAAAATATGGCACTGTACAACGATATATATCAGAAAATATCACTAACTTTGCTATATTATTAAACTCAAATTGAATATTTTCTGATGTATCTTCAATTGTCATACAATTAAACAAGCTTAATAATTACAAAATATAAAAAGTACGATCCTGACATTTGAGTCAATACGTTTTATTATTTTTGTATTTAAATTCTATGCAAGCCGACGTATTTAAATTCTATGCCTGTCTATTCAACTTATCACTTGTCTTTTTTCTGCACTCACTGTTTTTCAGTTATGTTATTTAAAAGTTGGAGAATCCTTTCTGAAAGGTCCTGTATACATATTTAACTATACTTTAAAACCAACTTCTCTATCCAACAATAAAAATTAAAAGTTATAGTACAAAAAAAAATAAGGTTTCAAATGCAAGTTCTGTTTTAGTAATTGTATCATGTCCACTTTAGATCACAATTATTGAACTAAACGGCAGATGGCTTGGTTTTATTTTCACATGAAGCTTTTTTTATCAAATTTTTGGATGAATAAACATGCATATCATTCAAAAACTCAGTTTTCAAGTAGCCTGAAATATATTAATTTATTGTCAATCCTTTCTGTACTGGACATTAATATACTTAATGAGAAATGTAATAAAAATAACTTTTTATTTGTGTTAATCAAATAGTTTTAAGTTTTATTGTATCTGATAACATATATTTTCTGATTTAATTAAAAATTAATGATGTTAAACAAATAATTGTAAACAATTGCGTGAAATCTATGACCGGGGGAAAAAATCATAAAATTTCTTCATGAGCTGCCTGCTAAGTAGAACAAAAATAATTTCCCCATAATTAAACTCAGATCATTTATAAAGGTATTAAAATATGGCAATCAGTTGAGGCATTGCTATAATTTTGTTTATTCTTAGTTCATTTCGTTTGAAACTAATCACTTTAACTCCATTTTTATTTCGATTTATTCATTGAATCCAATTTCCTAATAAACTCAATTTAAATTCAATTCTTCAAGATTTAAACAAACAAAAAATTATATTTTTATTAGAAAACTTTCAGTTATTATTTGTTGCATTCTAATAAAAAGCCATTTAACATGTTAGCATTTCCATTTCTATTGAGCTCTTTTTAATAATTCAATATAATCGCGTTTAGAACTTTTTTCCTATTTCAAGATAAAAATAATACTATATGTTCAAAACAGGAATCAATTTGATGTTTTCTCAATTATCCGCTCATACATGATCGTTGCGATTCATCCAGTGCTTTTCATTTTCCAATTTCTAATATCTTTAAATTCATAGTAAGCATTAATGGAGCTACTATTATAGTAATATTAAAAAAGATTTTCAATCATCACATATATATATACTGATCGCATGAAACAAGAACAAAGAAACGCCATTATTTTTGTACCATCAAATATCTATGGACGATTATGATAAGATTGGCTGGCCTCTTAATAATCGCTCAAAAAACACTAAGATAAAAAGACTTATTTAACATCTATTTCCCCCAAATCATTAATAACATTCCCTCCAGTGGCAACTCTGCTGCATCTCGATGGAGTTGAGATGCCGGAGTGCTGCTTCGATCTTCCTAATGGAAGCGATGAGTTATATATAAAGAAGGGGGGGGGGCAATAGACACTGGGGTTTATGATTTGTGTAAGCGAGTGGCGTGGCTTTAATGGACTGCGTCCAGTTGACGCTGTTGCCATTGGTTACATTGAAAGGAATTGCTTCAGTCAGAATGGCATGTTTGTTTGAAAAATAACCCGGTTCTGTTGCGCCATCTGTTGATTTATCAGGAAACAAAAACACTGGTTTCACGAAGTTGTTCGATTTCATTTTAAATATTTGTTAAGGAATTGTACTATACAAAATTGCTAACTATAAATTTTTAAGACATTTTAATCAATAGAAAATTAAGTTCTAATTACTGCTAAGTATTATGAAAAACTTCAAGTTATCAACTCGTTGTACAATAACTCTTTATTAATGCGCATTTTTTTTTTTTTTTTTTTTTATTGTCATATGAGCAAACTAAATTTAAAGAACAGTCCTATTGAAGTAAAAAACAACTTTAATAATAAGTATGGCACAAGTATCATACTCTCAAAACTTAAAAAAATTAAAATTATGTTAAAAAATTTTACTACTTAATACAACTTTAAATTTACGAAATTAATTTGCGTAATTTCATATATTTACAGCTTAACATACATAAAATTCTAAAGCGTAAATAGAAGGCATTTAATATTTATAATAAATAGAAATAAAAGTCTAATTCCGCTATATTTCCCTGCATTATATTCTATTTGAGTGAATAAAATTATATCAACAACATTAATCGAATATTATATTTACTTTTTTCTTATTGTTAAAGAAGAAAAGTCATTTTTTTCTGAGACTTCTAAAAGATTTTTTTTTTTTCTAAAAAGAACTTCACTCCAAACGATGTAGCTCCCTCTCAACTTCCTCAAAAATTCATTTGTTTACATAATAAGCACTCCCCGAAATTGTTTGTTTTTTATGGGGGGGGGGGTCAGTTATTTTATGTATATGTATTGTTGACTTCTTGTATAATCATTTTAACATGAATAAGGCATTTTTTGAAAAACACAAACTTTTATTGATAGAATAAACGTACTCGTAACTCGCTGCATTTACGTACAATTCGTAACATCATTCTAACAGTATTATATTACAAAACCAATCACAACCACTGTTGCCATTCCTAACATACAAATATATGCGCTTTCAATTTCTTATACACTTATTTTTTCTTTGAAGGTCCACCTCCAAAGGGTCCTGAGCCGCAATTTGCAGATGTCATTCCAAACGTGACGGTGGCAGCAGGAAGAGATGTCACCCTTCCTTGTGTGGTTGATATGCTAGGAGACTACAAAGTAAGACGATCGAATTAGTATTTTTATCTAAAATTCCAGATGGTCTTATTGACATTAACTTTGGTTAAGAGTAAAACTGTTAAAAGATGCCAAAACAAATTAAAATTGATTGTATTATTTGTGATTTCATAAATTAATAATTATTCACTAAAAAAATATGTCCGCAATTTCTTTTTTTTTTTAATCTTGAACTAACAATTTTGAAACGAGTGTGTACAAACTATATAAATAAACCATAATGATTTAAACATAGAGTAATAACAAAAATATCATACAATATCACAAAATATAAAAGAATATCATAAATTCCAAAAAATATCGTAAATACCATACAATGTCATAAACACCAAACAATAGCATTTATATCACAAATGCCTTAAACATTACAATTACCATACAATAACATAAATGCCATACAATATTATAAATACCATACAATATCATAAGTACCATACAAGATCATGGGTACCCTAGAATATCTCAAATAATTATTATCACGTCTTATTTTCCAAAACAGTTGATAATATAAAGATTTCAAAAATGAGTCTACAGTAATTTTGTATACATTTTTAAATACCAAACGTGGATTCAAATTACTGTTTAAATAGAACCAATCCATAATTTAAAAGAAAATCATTAAACTCAATAATACGATCAGGTATTTTGTGTTATTTAATTTGAAAGGGCAGAAAGAAAAATCTAAGGCAATGCAACATCGCACAACTTTTAATTACACAATACCTCTGGTGACTTGATAGAAGTTTGAAATGAATTATCGTAAATTTATCGTTTAAATTTTAATATTTTCATTTCAGCTTTTTGAAAACTACCTAAATTCTCGTGTTTGGTAATAATTACTTTTAAAAATTTTGTTAAGTTAACGAACTGAAACACTTATTTGGTAACAAAAGCGGCTTTCAATTTCTAGTTATGTGGTTAAAAACCTTGACCTTGATCAGACATAAGATCATTGCCTATATAAGCTTACGAATATATCTAGTGCCAAACCTACAATTGAAACGATACATTTCCTTTTTAACCGATGTATTTAAATTTTATTACATTCCAAAGCCTCTTTTTACTTAGATTCATTTTAGTTGTTGGATAAAGAAGTTAAATCGTGTAAAAACTGATTTTTATGTAAAAGCCTTTCATTTTTCAACTATTTAAACCTCGAACGCATTTTTATGGGAATTTTGGTGTTGGAAATGTTATTATCACCTGAAAAAACATTAACGAACGATTTTTAACAAAATCGTCCAAACTGAAAAACTAAATTTTTCAGTGACCGGAGCCTTCAGCGTTTGCGCAATTTGAGTGAAATTCTATGGTCACCTTTTATAGGAGCTATTTACAAGTATGCCAAATGTGGATATACAAGAACGATCCATTACGTCTTTATGCTTTTCAGATCATATATCAAAAATTACTTTTTTGAACTTAGGAACTTTTGAAAATGATAAAATACCTGAAAAATCACCATAATTTTTATTCTACATAAATGCAACACTTTTATTATCCTAAATTACATATTAATCAATTAAAAGTAACAATTAAATGTTATGTTAAAATATACGTGTTCTTAAATATATATAGAGAGAGAAAGATATACTGTTTAATTACACCTATTTATGAAAATCAGAATTTTCCTTATTTCATAATATAATAATACATAATTATTCATATTAATACATAATTTTAACGAATAATTTACCTCAAAACTTTCAAAATATTTTTTCATATCATAAATGGTTAATTTTCTCCATTAAATCAAAGTTTTTATAAGCAATGATATTAAATCTCATAAGTCATCATTACCTCAAACTCATATACAAACGTAAATTTGTTAGCATAAATAATTTTAATGAACTTATTACACAAATATTATCTCAAACATAGACAACTTGATCATTAATATGACAGATTAAAAAAAAAGTTCTTTAAACTTCAAGATTTCTCTGATCCAAGCTCGTTTAATTAAATGCAAATACGTCCACCAACCAAGTTACCGAAGGCATAAGATTCCCCATCAAATTGGTTTTTTTAACAATGGCCTTTTGCATCCTCATGTCCCCGTTTATGCTAATTATCGAACTAAGGTGCCTTCATTTCCTTACAAAAAGCAGGCGATGTCGCTGTCGCTCTTTTTTAGATACGACATGTATTGTAAAGTTTTTATTCAATTTTATATTAAACGTTAGTATTCAAGTTTATCATGAATTACTAATTTAAAACTGTTTGACTTTAATTAAAACGTCGGCATTCTGTTAAATTATCCAAAGTGGTCCAAGGCATTTTGCATCAGTTTAATGTGTATCCTGTAAATGTTGCTGTATTGTGAAATTTATAATTCAAAACCTTTACAAATCATCCACAAACAAACATTTAGGACTTTTTCTTATTAAATAATAAAATAGCTTTAATTAGTTTTAAATTATAAATTCGTATTAATTTCTAAAATCTAATTTTCACCACTATATCTAATAAATGAAGATTATACTTATATCGTTAAACTATTTCTTCTATTATATAATTCATTCTAAATTGCGTAGTAACTCGACATTACGCGAATCTACAACTCTGATTTTTTTCTTTTAACCTTTATTGAAACTCTATTAAATAATTTCCAAAAAATTAAACTTTTTAACTTCTTTAAACTTGACATCATAGGAACTGATAATATTTTCAAATTTATAATTTTAATACTTAATTTCAAAATAAAATTTTACTCAAACAATGTACTTAACACTGAAACTATCGTATGGAATATACTAATAGTGAATTAGTCTAAAAAATTTAATTTATTTTATTATTATTATTATTATTATTATTATTGAAATACTTTACAAATTTAATTTGCACACATTTTATTATTATATTTTCATAATAAATTGTGTTTCTTTGTCAAGTTGAACAGACTATGCATTTTATTTGTAATAAGTCAGTTCTAAATATAATTGACATTTCCTTCTTGTTTTTGAAAATTTGTATTTACCATTTCATACTATTAATGCAAAAGCTTAATTTATTTATGCATATTTCAATATCAATAGATTTAAAAATTTTGAAAAAAACTCAATATCTTGAAAAAAAATCAAAACACTGTAGACATAATTATCAGTTTTTATACCTTTTATCTTTTGTTAGAATTTGATATTAAAATATTTAAATTTTCAATATCTATTTAGTTTAATATTCTATAGTAAGTTACTGATCATTCACAATGTTTTTAAATACTGATAATTCTAACAAATATAGTCCATACATTTTAATTTTTAAATATTACAATGATATATCAATTTTAGATACTTATATAAGGTGGTATGGCAAATGAAAAAAATTTTAGATTATTATTTTTGAGTTTATTAATGTTTATAAAAATTTAATTTTTTCTCTTTAAAATGATGCTTCATTTGTAATTATATCTTACACATTTTAACAATTTTTTTAAACAAACAAAATGTAGATATTTAATGCATGTTTTTTAACTTCAAAGCCGAATTTCTAAAAATGCATTTTTTTCATGTTTGGGGGCACGTAGCTGAAAATCTATTTAAGATAAATACTTGAAATTTTTATACATGTTCCTCTAATGTATTTAAGTACTTTAACACGAGAAATAAATGGTAAGTAGCATACTCTTTAAAAAAGTATTTGTCTCACATTTAAAAAAAATTTCAAACTAAACTTTTTTTTTTTAATTAACTTAAACTTAAATTAAAAATTAATTTCTAGAAAGTTATATCAATTTTAATTTTCAAAAAATAATAAAAATCTCGTGTTAAATCATTGAAAAGTTTCCAAATATTATACTGTGAAAGTTACAAAATGATTGAAGAATCGGTTATTAACCCCCGGACCCCTTTAACTTAAATTTCAATGTTATTCATTTAATAATACAAAAGGGAATCGCATTTTTTTAAAAACCGAACGATTTTTAGAAGCAAATTTTTCCTAAATTGTTTGCCATAATAAATGTAAGGAACATCACATCAAACATAATCGGATTTCAAATTATAGTCTTTCCTTGAAACGTTAATTTCCTCTTCAACAAAGTTTACAAATGTTAACAAACCTGTAATTTATCAAACGAACAACTAAACTTTCTAATTCGAACAAAAATAAAGTTCCCCGTAACGAAGCAAGAAAACCTTATTAAAATCAATCGAAGCGAAAAATATCCAAATCGGATATAATACTAGTTCTAGCAATCCAACTGCATTTTTGCAAGCTTATTGCTTTAAGCTTGCAGTCGTAAAAATCGAAAGGTTCTTTCTTGCTTTATTTTCAACAAAATTCGTTAATATTCAAACACGGCAGAACACACTGATACATCGAAGCAGGGGCAACCCAAAAAGGAACTCTTGTTTAGTTGAAACAAAACTGGAGCTAATCTCCAAACAATCATTACTTATTTATTCACGTTTTCCTGCATTCAAAATTAGTCGTCTCATGTCAGCTCTAATTAAACATGCGGACAATAATCGTTTGCGCGATGATGCTTCGTTGTTATAGCTCGACGTAATCCTTCAAGAATAATTACATGCTCCGAAGAACGACTAATGGAATTTTTAACTAAGGAAACGAATTTTCTATGTTTATTTTTTGATGATTTCATTCCTTTTTTTATGCTTCCAGCGAATGAAAGATTATAAGAGAAGCTCGCACTTTCCGAGTTCAGACTGCGCATTCTTTATTAATATGTGCTCTGATAAGATTCCCGCTGACCCTTTGCTAAGATTTGCGAATGAAAAAGACTCGGTAAAAATGACACTAAAGGTTTGTTAACTTTTTTTTTTTTCTTTCCTCGAGAAATGAGAAATAATTTATTTTGTTAAAATAGATAATTAGAAAAACGAAGCTTTAGAAACTGTAAGAAAAAATTTATCGAATATTTATAAAAACGTAATTAATAAGTTGTTTTTTTTTCGCTAAAAGGATAATTTTTTCATTTTAAATTACTGTGAGTGTGCTTGCTTATGATTTTAGTCAAATTTATTGGTTTTGGAAAATAAATTCATTTTAAAGACAAAAAACATTCAAAAACGATTTTGTGTATTGCTGTGTTTTGAAAAAGATGTAGTGGATGATAGCAATTTAAAACGATTTTACGTACACATCACAACTCCACACGTACGGAGATATTTGTTTGTTTAGTATAATTTAAATATGTAAAAATATCATGGTCTGTAAAAATAAAAGTATATTCTTTAATAATTAGAAGTGACTCGGTTGAAAAAATTGCAATACACACAACTTTAACTAACCCAGAGAAATTTTAAAATATAGTAACACTTTGGCAATTAAAATGCATATCTAGTATAAATATTAAAGCTGTACTTAAAATATAACTTTAAAAATTATTTTTAAAATTAAAAATAAAAAATAAATAAAATTAAAAAAAAAAAAAAAAAAAAAAAAAAAAAACCATTATTAGCAACAGTATAATATTTTATTCATAATATGAAAATACATTTTTACTATCAATATCAAAATGTATTCTTATTATTATTATTAAAATTCAGTCTTATACAATAGTATATTATTAATATTGAAATAGTATTATTAATATTATAATATTATAACGAATTTTTCATGATGGGTGGGAAATGCTTTCAAGATATACTAGGCAATATTAAACGTGCGTGGGATTCCTGAGCGTTCTTGCAGAGTTTCTTCATTTCACACACTGACACAGCGGTGGTAAGATGGAGTAGTGGAGTTGGAATGATCTCCGGACATTGAGGAGACTGTGCTAGATCTTGCACAAGAGAATTCAAAATCGAGTACGTGAGCTATAACGCAGTTTGTCGGTATTTCCCGCTGCAGCGTCTGGCAGACACTTCGTGAAAACCACCTGCATCCATATCATCAACAACGCATAACTTCCTTCTTGATTATTAAGCACCTAGGAGAGCTTTTGCGAACTAGTATCTGAAAAAGAACTCTATATGTCCCAATTTTTCTGCCTTGTGTTGTTCATATATGAGGTGACGTTCACAAAGAAAATAATCTTCAATCGTCATAACATCTGGTCGGTGGTGAACTCCCATTTGACACGAAGTCATGTACCACAGAGATCTGTTATGGTAATTGTTTAGGACGGTACCGTGGTGGATCATCTCATCAGACCTTATCTATTGTTGAACTCCTTATGAAAGACGCCTCATCCGCAAAACAACACAAAAGCTATAAAATAGGAATCCGTACCACTCTTTTGCAGATACCATCAAACAAAAGCTCTCCGATGTGCATAAGGTACTTGACCACCTTGGAAAGCTAAAAATACTACATTTTCAATATTTTTTTTCAGGTCCTGTATAAGATATTACAATAATTTTTTTAAACTTTTATTTGAAGCTTATAGAATACAAAAATACTTGATTTTTTTTTTCAAATTTGATTTTTAACAACTATCCAGGAGGCGCCGAAGTCGTGGCCTCAAAAAAATAGTGTCCCACGGCTGACAGTTAATCTCAGGATTGGTGAATCGGAAAAGGGAAAAAAAAGGAATCTTAAAATAAAAGGTAACTTACGTGACAAATTACCACAAATTGCCAAAAATAAAAAAATGACGGATGTTTGAAAAAACACCCCTGTTTTACACTATTCTTCGCAAAAAAAAAAAATATGTGTTTTTTTTGTTGTTTTTTTGGCAAAATGTGGTATATTGGCATAAAAAACCTCTCAATGAACAAAACAAGATCAAAATCATAGAAATCGGCCGAGTAGTTTCTGAGATTAAGTGTCCGCCATTTGAAAAAAAGTAGTTTCGAGAAAAACGCGTTTAAAGTTTTTACTCGCTCTTTTTCTAAATCAAGTTTTTTTCACTTACAATTTGTTAATCTGCTATCCCTAGACCGTTTAAAAAAAAGACCACTTTCATTGAAAGCATCCTCATCCCGTTGGGGGACTTCTTTCTTTGCCATGATGGTCAAGTACCATAATCACCTTAGAGTGCCTGGATGCGCTGTAGGTGATATGGAAGCATGTCGTTTTCACGCAGAGTCCTCCTGACACTACAACGAAAAATCCCAACAAACTGTGCTATAGTTCACTTACTCAAAATAAAATTATCAAGTACAAGATCTAGCACAGTCTACTTAATGTTCGAAGATACTTTATTCTCGGCTGCTCCATCCTCCTTCATTCACTACTACATCCTACTACCTCTGTGAGTCAGTATGTGAGATGAAGAGTCTGCATTAACACTCGGGAATCCTGAGCACATGCAACATCATCTACCGAGTCTAAAAGAGCATTTTCAACTCATCATTACTATGTGATTCCGTGTCGTCTAGATGTATCCTACCTCTCCTAAAAGCTTGTAACCTTGGTTCTAAGACACCCTATGTACCAATTTACGGCGAATGCCAGTAAGGATACAAACTTAATCCTCGCCGGATGTACTGTCTATCAGGAGAATTGTTCTTGTCAAAAAATCTAGATGGTGACAGTTGCCATAAAAACAAGACCAATTTATTACTGGGTACTGCATACCTAAAGTGTTACAGTTCGGCAGTCGTCTTGGTGATGAAAAATTGTTTACTTAAATCAATCTATTTTGATAATCTATTGAAAATCAGTGATACGCCATCAGGACATTCAGCAAGCAATTTTGATGTCTTTCTCTTGGAATTCCCCAAGGAAAATGGGATTAGACTTGTTCCCATGGTAACTGACAACACTAGGTTTCATAGCTAGGGCAATTCTTGTGACAGACAGTATGCAACTTGAAGACATTGAGTAAAATTCGCCTTCTTAACATCAGCTACTCTTCCATTTGCAGGTGGCGTGGATTCATACGGATCGCCACACACTTCTCACTCTACACGACCGTGTAATCTCACGCAACCAGCGCTACAAGATTACGCACAACAATTTTCGTACTTGGTGGCTGCACATCCTCAACGTGAACGAGAGTGACTCCGGACACTACATGTGCCAGGTCAACACATCGCCAATGAAGAACCTGGTCGGCATCATACAGGTGGTCGGTAAGTGATACTTACGTCTGCTCTGTATACTGAGTTCAGATATACACTAGTTGAATGTAGTGTTTACCGGTATACTGATTCAACTCACTAGTATACTAGTTTAACCTACTGGTATTTGTCACATAGATTTTACTGGTTAATTATTTACATGGTTAACCTATTGATCACTGGTATACCGAATTATACTAGTTGTGTTTACATCTAATTTTTCTTCGTATTCCCTTGATGATAAATAATACAACACAAAAAAGGGCAATGTTATGCTGCATATGCCGTAAGACTTCGTGAATGTGGGAGTGAAAGTAGTTCGATAGATTTATTTGTTAAAGTATAGGTTTTATTTAGTCGAGTGTAAAACAATCAGAGAGAAAAGTAACGTCGAACATTGAAGTGAAAAAATATTCTGCGTATTTTAAGGCATTTCTTAAGCAAATTAGAAAACTTTTAATTTTTTAATATGAGTTTGAATTAACAAATTAATAATTTCGAAGACGATTTACTTCAAACGACATTTATTTTCTATGGCCGGTTGATTGGTTGGTTTTCCATTGATTGGAGATATACTGCAACAAAACAAGATAATAGCAAGTTAAGAAAATAATATCTTCTTTGAAACTTTCAAGGAAAAATGACAACCCATTAACTCATAAATTAGCATTAAAAAAAAGAGAGCTTCTATTTATAACGCAACTAATGCCAGAATATTTTTCATTCTCCATTATTTCATCTCAATTTTAAAGCTCAATTTGCAATAAACCGAATAGATAATGTAACCCAACACATTTCTTTGGTTAAACGTAATGCTGATTCTGATCTCATATTTTGGCCATTTTATCTATTAAAATATGTACGATAACAAGTTTATTGCAAATTTATTGTGATTAATTCACATCAGAATGTTTTCGTATAATTTTCTACCACTAATAAAAGACCTTCTCTTAAATATTAGTATCCCAATTACGACAATATTGCTAATAAAATTAGCATTTCACGATATTTGCCTGAGGAATTGACGAAATAAGGGTAATTATATTGAATAAATAAACATCTTTAAGTTTCATTCCCTTCCCTTTGTCAGTGAGCATCCAGTAATGGATGAACTGATTCAGAAATCAAATACTGAATCTATAACAAAAAATATTCTCATCAATTTCGTAAAGGGATCTTATGATACACTTACTGTCTAACAAATACAATCAATTCACACTAAAATTCGAAATAACTTAACACAAATGAGTTCAGGTAGTCAAAGAACATTTCTTTATCAAAATTGTTATCATTTAAGTGAAATACTTGTGAAATTTTGAACCAGAATTATTAACAATAAAAGAAATTCAAAATCTGTGCATGTTCCTAATAGCTACTTGATTATTCAATGTTAATATTTTACTTTTAAAAACTTTATTAGATGCATTCTAATTGTGATAATCAACGCTAAATTTATATTAAAAGGATAATTAAATTGAAGGACAATGGCATCTGAAGCACATTTAGTGAAAATTTCAAGAGGCAATTAGACAAACATGTTTATAATTGGAGCAAGGATTTTGCAATTTGATTGCAATTTCCTGTCTAAACTAAACTTCATTTCATAGCAAATGTCAACTATTAGTCTGAGTACTCATAATGTAAGTGTGCATTGTTTTGAAATTAAATTGTAATTGAAATTTCTAGTCAAGAGTTAAAGTATCAATAAGATACATGTCTAACGTTAAAAAGGGCTGTATGGTATTACAAATGTTAAAAATTCAAAGAATTCAGAAAACTAACAATATGAAACATTTGAAAATTAAATTACGAATAAATCGATCATTTTAAAATACTAACAATTAATGAAAAAGTTATTATTTTAAAGTGATTATAGAACTCAATATTATATCAGTATTAATAAAAAACTATGGTAATAAAATGATTATAAATAATTTACTATAGAATGTATAATTTCAAGAATACATACTACAAATTTTGAAAGATTACTAGAGAAATTTTATGGAAAAACCATTATTAGGGATATTAATATAAATAAAAAATATATTTTTTAACTAGAAATCCCATATAACTTATTTCTTAAGTACTATTCTGAACATTTAAAAACTTTTCCTATTTCTATCATTTTTTGGCAAATACAAGTGGGTTCTGTATATTATTTTTACATAATTTAAAGTATATGTTTTTCCCAAACCTCTATTCAAGACAAAAACGCTTTTAAAATCAAATTCTAAATTCTTCACATTATTTCACAGAATTAAGTAATAAAATTACTTAATTTCTCTTTTCTGAATCAAAATCAAATTATAAAACAGATATAACCTCAAATAAAACATTACCATTAACTACAAATTACATGGAAACGCATTCGAAGAAATTGGAAATTTTCATCGGTAAGCCCATTTTATATTTGCCAAATCTCTGTTTCCTAAAACCAAAAAAAACTTCTACAATATCATAATAGACCAGAAAAAACCCTTCTAGAGAAAAAAGAAAGACATACTTTATGTAATCTATGTTAAACCATTGGGGAGCAATTATCCTACCACAAACTTTTTATAAATGTAGAAAAGAAACGGAAGTTATTTATTACAGAATATTTTTATTTTTCAGATTTATTTAGATTGTTGGATTTTTTTCATCCTCTTGAAAAATACTTGGTAACATTCTAGATGAAAGCTCGAAAAATGATAATCGATTTTATTCAGGAAGAATCCGTGATAATAACCAGTGCTTAACTTTTGTCATTGAGTAGTTTTTTCACAGCAAATACATACAATTCTCACAATGACGCCATTTGTAAAATCAGCGGGACATTTCTTTCACAAAGAATGGAAGATTTAGTGATCATTAATTAATGCAATTAGCTACGTAAGGAAGTTTGCGTATTAAAATTATGGGTTTTCTTCACAGAATCTTTTTTGTAACTAATCTGCATTGGGTTGGGGAATTTTCATTTGAAATAAGTAATTAAGTCTCTAAATTAAGACATATTACTACAGTATTCAGAGCATTGTTTTCCGTAAATGCTGATGAAAGGCTCTTGTAGTTGATTATTGGTTAAGCAATTGGATAACGCGAACAATGTTTAGTAAATAGTTTATTTTATAAATGTAAGACCATTTGAACACAAATAAAAGTGTTTTTTTTTTTTTTTTTTTAGATGCCCTTTAAACAAACCACTGATTTTATTTTCCTGTATTGATAACGTATAAAAGTGGTTTTAAACGAATTTACATAAAGTAGTCAATTTCTTATATTTTAAACTATATGAATGTGTAATTAGGGTTATATTATTATTTCGACACATCCATAATTCTTTTAAATATAATTCATAGTTATTTTTTGCTTTAATTTATTTCTTTGTAATATATCAAAATACACGAAAAAAAGTTTAAGTAGGAATTATCTTTTCTTTCCAATGCACCTCATGCCCGACGCAAACTATTTCGTCTATCAAAAATTATGACCAATCACAATGCGTCTTAAAAAAATTAAAATGTTCAACCAATCATGTAACAATATTGTCATAGTGAAGTCAAAAGAAATGTTAGTGGTTAGTTGCCTATAACTATGCTAAGTATAAAGTACTCGAAATATTGATTTTGATTCATAGATAAGAAATGATATAATAATAAAGTATTTATATTACTTCTTCTTCCCATCATTACAAAAAATTTATATTACTTCTTTTTCCCACAGAAGTTTTGTTCAAATAAACCTCTTCACATACATTTAATTCAATGATTCCACTCTTTCAACTCGAAGTGTATTTTGAGTTAAATCAAGTGGTGTTTGATTCAAAACACGCAGAATTCAATCTCATGGCAATTGAAGAACATATTTGATTTTTATCTGCTATTGCATTTTCTTTTTGATGATGTACATTCCATTCGCGCGATGCGAGAAAAACACGACTCTATTGGAAGGAAAAATTCCATTTCTCAAAAACTGGTACCGAAGCGCGATGACTTATTCAAAAGTGCAATGATACCATATTTTCCCTCCGTTTTACCTCTTCCCTCACCCTTCCGAAAAATGCTCCAATGGAGATAAAGTCGAGAAGACACGGCTCTTCGTTGCCAACTTCGCTAGAGAAAAGATGTAGGGGAGGAGGGAAAAAAACCATTTCGATACACTTTTGCAAATAGAGGAATATTCCAAGAGACCCGTTTTCCATTCATATCTCTTGCAAGCGATCGAAACGGAAAAGAAATCGTCTGTTTCGATGCAGAAAAGAAGTGAAGAGAAGTCCGTGTCATAGATTCAGACGGTGATTTCAAATACAGCTGTCGCAAATAGCAAGTTTTACGTTTATTTTCATTTTTTCTCAGCAGAAAATGAAGCCCTTTTTCTCTACATTCCTCCCCCTTTGTATACTATTTTCATTCATTGCAGTTGATTTTTGAATCAGAAATTTTTCTTATTGGCTTTCAATATTGTAAATACTTTGGATTCAGAATGTACATCGTTAGCATTTTAGGGTTTAATGCTTTTTCTTTTTTCTTTTACGTGACTTGACCTTAAGTGTATTTCACATTAGCACTTAGGTTATTTAGAAAAAATATGTATGGATTCTCTCAGAAATCTTAAATTACTTCAGGATGACTTAAGTTTAATTCCTCAAAAGTGCTCTAATAAAACATCACCATAATCTACTAGATCTATGTTTGGATCAATTTCATCATTGTCCATTGTCATTGAAAGAATACAGTGTGGTATGATATGGGAACACAAACTCAAAGCAAATTCCATTTAAAAAAAAAGTTGCTTATTACTTTAGGTTAATGAACTTTTAGTTTTTTTTTTTTTTTTTTTTTTTTTTTGCCCAATTTATTTTATCAATGTAACTGTTAAAATATATCACTTACATCACAAATGTTGCAATTGCATATGGATACTTAAAAATATAATTTGGTTGGTTGTTGTTGAAAAATTCTTTCTCAAGATCTAAGTGTGAAGAGCTGTTCTGCATAGAATTATCACTAGATCAAGATATAGTCTGGTCATAATAGTCCGAGCAGAGTGGAAAAACGTCTTTCGAAAGATTTTTTAAAAGGACAACTGCCTCCCATTTTTATTTGGAATGAAAAAAAACTCTGAAAATTCTCTTTAGGAAAATTCCCTCTAGTCGAAAAGTCTCTCTATTCTCTCAATCAGACAATAAATCCGAGTTTATCCGTTATAATAAAGGCCACATCTATTTACTTTAAAAAGAGACGGCAGATAATGTAAGACTCAATCCCATCACCTCTCACATGCAGGCAAGCATTATGCCTCTTGACTGGTGAATCAGGACAAATAATAAAATTTTATTATCAGGCACAAAAGATATATTTCTGAACACTTGTTTAGTGTCTTTTAGTAACCAACAGTATCAAATCATTTACTAATTTACTATGCTATTTACTTAAAGCAACTGATTTTATCGAACAGACTTGGATAATTCCAATCGCGTCATTTTGATCTGCATTTATATTTTAACTCATTACTCTTATTCCGTTTTTAACATTTATAACAACCACCTTAATCGTGCTTTTTCGAAAGGGACAAAACTAACTTTATTTTTGTTTCAGTTCCTCCTAGGATATCGGAGAATGTAACAAGCTCAGACACTGACGTTCGGGAAGGTTCCGATGTGCTACTGAGGTGCCAGGCATCTGGTTCCCCAACCCCACACATCAAGTGGAGGAGGGAAGATGAGAAAGATATCACCATTGGCACAAAGAAAGGTGGGATTACTTGTATTTTATCAACCTAAATCTTATTACTGAACATCACGAAACTATAAAATTCAAGTATTTATTAGATTGAAAACTTAAGTGTTTCTTTAAGTATTGGTGCATACAAATTAACTTATTGTAGTTGTATACTGTATATCACTGTTATGGCGAAACAATGATGCAACTGCAAAAAGAATCTTGCAGAAAATGCAAATAACCAAATTGATTTCACTATTAACTTAGTGAAGCCTTTCAAATTGAAACTGCCGTAATATGGTTGCAATAGGTGTTACAATTTCAGATTTGTTCTCTTCGATTAGTTAGGTACTCCTTGACACAATAGAACTCTTAACTCAGTTTTTAAAAATGTTGCAGTAGCATCCTTGATTCCCTATAGCGAGGATATGATGCTAGTCAATTAGTAAGTCGATTAATTGGGGCTGAAGCATAGGACATTGTGCTTTTTTTTCTACTTGTAAACACTTAAAAATTGCAAGTTTACGATGAATCTAGTACTTATGTTTGTTGTTGATAGAAAAGTTATATGGAGAAATAGTTATTTTAACTAGCGGAAATACACAATTTTAACACACTGGAGACACAAATGTATTCCGTGAGTTTATTTTTAATCTACTAAACATACTACACTTCTAAACACATTAGTATTAAACATCATCACGACCTGCGCCCTTAATTTCCATACAATTCCATTCAAGATCTGGTTTTGAATACTATTAATTACCAAACAAAACTTCATCAATTCTTAAATGTCTACATTGTGAAACATAAATTCAGATGCGTCTAAAAAGAAATAACTTTTATACGTACACTAATGTTAAAAACATGAATACTAGTAAAACAAATATAATCAAAAATAAACGACATGCCAAAAAACAGAAAGTTTTACCATTCAAGAGATTTTTATTTTTTAATTTTGGGTCAAACTACGTTTTTTTTCTATTAGTCTCATCAATCATAAAACCAACCAAATAACTTTAAAAGGTATGCAGTATCCTCAAAATAAAAATCAAACTCCATCCCTGGGTCTTAATACATACAAAAATCAATAAATCTTCAAGTTTAAAGAGTCCCGTGCGGCATTCCTTGTTAAATGGGAATCTTATGTTAATCAGGATGCAACTTTCTTCTTCCGAGCAATACTCAGGTATGGTATATGATTAATGATTCATCAAAATCCTCAAACTGATACCGAGGGGGGGAAATCGCTGCATCGCAGTCCATGGCCATCTATTTTACATCTGCGCAATTTTTGGGCCTAAGATCCACTAAAACTGTTTGACATGAATACTGGGTACGTTCCAGAAAACTTACAACGGGAAATATCTGACGCTTTAAATTTATGATATCGTGCTTAGTATTGAAGAAGAAGCTACTTGGGGGGGTGGGGGGTTTTGAAGCGGAAAAATATAAACTCGATGTTAAATATTTGATGCAAAATTGGAATCGTTCTTTCCTAACTGCCCCATACCGTACAAAAAATGATATATCTTATGACTCTTTGTTGTATTGTATCAATATGTATGCAATGAAATTGAATATATCAGAAACCATGTGTTACTTTATTGTGCTATGTTAATGGGGATTTGATAGTAAATGTTATTTGAAGCCTTGCAATACCAAGACCAGTTTGGTGTACAAATAATACTTATTTTAAATAATAAATAATTAAATTTTTCTAAAAAGAGGAAAAACTTATCTTTTGAAAATTTGGTTGCTGAGCACTCAACTCAAAAAAGCGTAGGCTACTCTCGATTTAACTCTGATGTAAAAATGGGACATTTATATAATGTACAGTTATTTGACGTTGTAGCCACCGTTTTTTGCTCAACATATCATAAAATTTATAAATATTATAATAGTAATAAACTACGATAGAAAATTTTGAAGGATTGATTTTTGTTCATAAACGTTTTCTCTAGGAAAAGTTCATCCCAATATTAGTCAAAATAAACAATAAATGAATGTTAATTGCCAAATTTGTACAGAACAATCCTAAATTTAAGTTTTATGATTACTTGATTTGCAGTATTTCATTCATTCATTATCATAATACTTGACGAAACATATTGCATAGAGCAAGGGTTTCCAAACTTATAAAAATTAAGCCCCACTTTTTAGAAAACCAATCTATAACGACTAATTTAATCACACTTGCGAACTGAATTTTTTCGAAGACCAAAATCACACGTTTTTTTTCTGAAATAAATTGTTTGGTCTAAAAAGGAAGTTTTATAATAAAAATAGTTATTTTTGCAACTAGTTGGGTTTATAATACTTTTTCAAACAAGGCAAAATGCTTAGTGGACGAGTTTGAAAAAGTGATTTCCACGTGTTGCTTACAATATTTTTTATAATCACGTGCAAAAATGTCTTTAATACAAATACAAACTAAAGCTGGCTGTTCTAGTCAATTAATCTCTTCTAAAAATGTCATTTCTATACCAAAACTATATAAGATTCAAGGAGTTGGAGACTCAAACAGTAATTTTATGACATTTCCCCCTCTCCCTGTCTTGCCAGTTTTACCATCGGAGACTCGGAGTCTGATGTTAACAAAGATCTAAAAGTGCTCATTGTAAATTATTTGTCATGTAAAGCCAGACATGGCGACATTTTCTGACCTTTCTCGCGACAGGGTTGACAAGCATAGAGGAATTTATTACACATAAGTAGCCACAGCTGCAAAAACTGCTTCATTTTTAGCCATACAGGATTGAATTAGATCTAGTGTTGTTTAGATACTATATTCCACTATATGAATTACAAGTTTTCGGTAGTGAGAGATTCCTCTAGTGTTGTATAGATACTATATTCCACTATATGAATTACAAGTTTTCGGTAGTGAGAAATTCATCTAGTGTTGTATAGATACTATATTCCACTATATGAATTACAAGTTTTCGGTAGTGAGAAATTCCTCTAGTGTTGTATAGATACTATATTCCACTATATGAATTACAAGTTTTCGGTAGTGAGAGATTCCTCTAGTGTTGTATAGATACTATATTCCACTATATGAATTACAAGTTTTCGGTAGTGAGAGATTCCTCTAGTGTTGTATAGATACTATATTCCACTATATGAATTTCAAATGTTCGGTAGTGAGAAATTCATCTAGTGTTGTTTAGATACTATATTCCACTATATGAATTACAAGTTTTCGGTAGTGAGAAATTTAAAGTTGCAAATATTGAATTAAATTTAGTTATAGTAGCCGGCTTTTTCTGCACTCATAACCAGAATTGTGTAAATTGGAGAAGTGTAACATTCGTATTGGTGGTCCATAAAACTAATTTTTTACGAATCCTCAAATTTTTTTACGAACTGCAAATATTTATGTAACTCTCAACCTTAAAAGTATAAGTTAGATACATTAAGTTCGTTGAATATGTCAACTAAATACGTGAGCTTCAAAAAAATTTCAGATTCCACAATAATTTTTCTAATTAGTTTCTTCCACAAAAAAGATTGCGATTTCTTTCTCTCTATATTATCCAGATCCAGGTAATTCCTTATGCAGATGAAAACATTTGTAGTGGCTGGAAGAGGTTTTTTTTTTTTTTTTTTTTTTTTTGGGGGGGGGGGGTGATTTTAAGCCCACATCAAATGTTTGCAAATTATTTTTAAACCATACCAAGATACACCAAATACTGACCAACGACTCACCAGTGAGTAGCAACCCACAATTTGGGAAACGCTGGCATAGAGGATTGCATTAAGTAAAACTGTTTTCAGAAATAACATTAGACCTCAGATAATAGTACCTCATTCATTCTTTTATACCTTATAATATACATGCATAAATCATACTTATCTTAAAGGGATATGACTCATTTATGCTTCTTTTTTTTTTCTTTTTTTTCCACTTGCTATATTAATGTTTCAGTCCCGACAGTGGAGGGTCAGTTCCTGAACATTACCAAAATAAGCCGCCTACATATGGCAGCATACCTATGCATAGCATCCAACGGCATTCCTCCCGCTGTCAGCAAGAGGATAATGCTCAATGTTAACTGTAAGTATCTTTACCTTTACTTATAAATTACTAATAGTATATTTTTGCAAATAGGAACAATTCATCTACTGGAGATAAATTGAAAAAAACGACGTTTGTTTTTGTTAACAATATAAAGATAACTTGTAGCGAGGGATTATTTTGCGAGAATACCTTCATTTCCTGACCTCTCGTGAATTGAGATTGATTCAGAACAATGCGCCTACAAGACAGTTGTATTTTTTTCCTTTTTAAAAGTTAGTTGGATTCTTAACGCTGTGAAGAGTGCTTGTAAAAATTAAAATCTTAATTCTTCAGTATCCTCTCTTTTATGTTTCCCTTTAGTTAAGTAACCTGACTATAACTTTACTTATAAGCAATGAACAACAAAAATTGCCCGATTTACTGTACCTCAATAAAGCAGGCGCGATTGGGTGTCAAAAGTGGGGGGGGGCTGTAAATTTAACACGATTTTGCTATCAAAATCAATATATTTCTAGAGTAAATTGTAATAGTAAATAGCTCTAAGTGAGGAGGAAATCTTCCCTTTTATTCGCTGGCAATGCCCTTATCACAAGAAGTTTAAATAAAGTAGGTATGATTATAAATAAAGTTATCAACTATTTAAAATGATGTGCTTGGTTATAAATTTTGGAGGGGCTGACCTCTAATAAAGGTCAAATAAATCTATATTACCGTATTAGCGATCAGATGCATTACAATATCACCAGTTGCTTGACACTTTCAATGATGACCATATGAAAGTATGTAATAAAATAACAAAAGAAATAACGCATTGCTTGTGAAAAAGAATTATTGAGTCCCCGGGTTTTCATTTTACAATATCTGATTAAAATAAGAGTAGCACGACTGGAATTGTGCTAGCCTTCTGTTGTGTGTTACATCACATTTACATCTTAGAACCTATCTTCACGATAATAGTTTCTGAGAGCTCATTAAAATAATACTATTCCAAACATTAACTCCTCGATTCTTGCTGCTTTCTTGCAGTTGCCCCCATGATCTGGATACCCAACCAGCTGGTGGGTGCGGCCCTCGGCATCGACGTCGCTCTCGACTGTAACCTGGAGTCATACCCGAAATCGGTGACATACTGGACGCGCGAAAACGGTGGATTTATGATACTTTCTAATACAAAGTTCAACAGTATACTCATGGACACGGGCCTCTACAAAGTGCAAATGAAACTCGTCATCAAGGATCTGAAACAGGAGGACTTTGGTTCGTATACTTGTGTCGCAAAGAACTCACTGGGTGAGACGGAGGGAACCATCAGGCTATACGGTGAGTATTCTTGTAGTGTAGGAGATTGGAATATAGAACCTTATTCTGAAATATATAGGATGTATAGAATAACAGGGTTTTTTTTTTAAATCTCTTTAATAACTTATTCAGATTTGGACTATCTAGTTAAAACAAAATCGCTTTACTTTTCTTTTTTTTCTTACAACTAAAAAAGCACTTAATTGTTTCAGCAACAGAAGGTAATGTGTATATCTACTGGTAATTTTCCAATTTCGTTTACGTAGGCTGCGGACACTAATAAGTAAGATACTTGGAAACACTGTTTTTCTTTGTGTGAAAAAAAAAATCTACTTTTTCTAAACACATCTATGAAAACTGCGTTATTCGACTATCTGAAATTTTGAACTATTCATTTTTCCAACTTTCTGTTACTTTGAATCACAATGTACATGGAATGTATATAAATGACTCTAGTTTAATAATATATTGATATTCCGATGAACTTTATTTTTTCGGAATGAACTATTCCAAGAAGGTTGAATTGTAAACAGCATGCTGAATAGTCTTTACTTGATCAGTTTATCACCATTACTTGAAACTATTTCAATGATTCGTTGTTTGGTACACCATCAAATCTTAATCTTAAATTTTCATAAAATGCAAGTAATTTTAAAATGCCGACCGTACAATTGCCGAGTAATTTTAAATAACCGAGTTGGTATTATTATTATTATTATTATTATTATTATTATTATTATTATTATTATTATTATTATTATTATTATTATTATTATTATTATTATTATTATTATTATTATTATTATTATTATTATTATTATTATTATTATTATTATTATTATTATTATTATTATTATTATTATTATTATTATTATTATTATTATTATTATTATTATTATTATTATTATTATTATTATTATGTCTAATAACCCTTAAAATTTGACGAAGATCTATTTCATAGATATAAAATTAAATCATAGATATAAAATTAAATTTTACTAGATAGGTCGAACAAATTTAAGAACTGCCTCTATTTATTGCCGTGCTAAGCACAAAGAACATGTCAACATTTTTCGGTCAAACTTAGAAATTATTACCAGTAATTTGTTCAATACACGTAATTTGTTCTGGATAATGGTAAGGTTTAATAGTCATATCTGCACAGGAAATATTTAAAAATTTAATATATTAGTCATTAAATTAACATCTACTTAATGAAGTTCATAAACTTTAAACCGCAGTTTCTAATTTTAGATCAGTTGCAGAAACCACTCGTGTTTAGCACGGGAGTTTACCCATAACCATTACGATTAGAAACAGTCGCCTGTTTTTCATTCTGTTTTTCTTCTAGTCACTCTCTAGGTGATTATGACAAGTCGTTATTTTTCTTAATTTTGTAAGATTTCCACACAAAAAATAAAGAAAACCTCAATACACCATCAAAAAAGGTTTATTTTGAAGAAAAAAATGAAAATTAGCAACAAAATTGGGTTTTTTTAATTAAATTTCATTAGAAATAACAGCCTTTCACAGCCATCTATCATATTAAATGGTAAACAATAGATTAATAAATAATAAAATAATACATTCAGTTTTTTAAAAAATAATAATAATTGGCTTCTTCAATTCACTAGAATGAAATTCCTAGAATCCTAAAAAACTATAAATCTGCCTTAGAAAAATAAATTGGATTTATCCGAACACTAAAAAAATTAAATAGAAACGTTTCAATGAACTAATACAAAAAGTCTAAGAGAACTAAACAAAATAAAAGGGTATATACAATTTTAGTATTTATGGATAAAAAATTTGCCCATGGCAAAGTTCTATTGATGCTGGGAACTTTTCTATAATTATTCCCTAGTGACGTTATAAAAGTCAAGGACTAGGGACAAAATCGCAAGTAAACTCCTCATTTTTTTCTCTTTTTGCTTTTTCCTATTGCAAAATCGAAAAGTAAAGTATTATTTCTATTTACTGGAATAAATTTATTGCTTTTATTTTTTTTAAAAATTCATTATAAATTAACGACGTTTAATAATTTTAGAATCTAAGAGGAAAAAGATTTTGTGACATCGCACTAAAATAACTGGCACATACGTGTCACCTAATGTTACTTTAGTGGTCCTTTTACCACGATTACTGCATTTATCTTCGGTGTGAAAATTCAACAGAGTAATCTATTAAACCATTATAATTTTTCCCACAAAACACTTCCACTCACTAGCCTTTACGGTATTCAGAATTCATTATTAGCAGAGTAATCTATCTGGTAAACAGCCTCAAAACTCAGTTTAACTATAATAAATAATACAGTCAGTAAGAATACCACCTTAACACTAAGTTTCATTAGTTGGTTGGTTTGTAAGCTCAATGACATATTTTATACACAATAACGGCTAATCAGGCAGGGAATTACAGCTTAAAATGCATTCCGAACCACATAGAATATTCATGCCTAGCCCGGGATTCGAATCCGGTACTTTTGGCATGCGAGGTCAGAGTGCTAACCCCACAGCCAACCAACTTAGCCAGGTGGACTAAGCTTCATTAGTAAAATAATAATAGTTACTTAGCATTTCTGTAAATAAGTACTTAGAATAGGTACTTTTGGGTTGAAAGAAAAATCACATTTAAACTTATACTAATATAAATTGGTTTAACTAAAAAGAAATTACGCCAAACTTAGTGACATTTTGGCCAAACCTATTATTAATTTTTATTATTTTCAACTTATTAATTAATATAAGATATTAAAAAATAAAAAATGCAATAAAATTGTGATTTTTTTTTTTTTTTTTTAATTTATACCACAATGTTTTGTATATTAATGTTTATTTTCCCTATTTCTCCATAAACACATTATTTTACTCAAACAAACCAAACGTAGCCATAAAAGAAATTAGTCCTTTCTTATTCATAAAACAAAATGCTAATTTCCCAATAAAACTTCATTACAATTACCTGAAGTACTTTCTCCTTAGCCTAGAAACAAAAACATAACATTTGCACAGTAAATTTTTTACAACTTCTGAAGACCGTCCCATAGGAGTTGCCTTCTCTAATTACCCTTCCCATGTAATGGACATTAAAAGATCTAACAACTGTTAACAGGTCACAAAAGAGTCACAAACTTCACTTATAGAGGCTTTGTGACCGAATTAAGAGAGCAGGGCTTACATTGTCTCTAGTTTTTACAGAATTTTTATGCTCCGCTTCATTTGTTGCTCTCTCGAATACAAAGAGTTCGAAGAATGCTTCAGGGAATCTAACTAGACTCATGTAGAAGACATTTAAAATGGAATTACGTTGGACTAAAAAATGCCCTAACGTCAAGCGTATTGAATATTTAGAGGTGTTTTTGGTACAGAAAAATAACGGACAAGTATTCTAGTGTGGTCTGTGTTATTTTTCTTGATGCTTTGTTATCGAAACGAGACCAGAATATGCATGCAACATTTTAAACTATTGCATTTAATAAAATCTACGAAAAAATAGTGAAAATATATGCTTGTAGATATATCTAAGTAATAACGAAATAATTTAAATTGTGAAACACAATTTTTATATTTAAAGCAATAAATAGTACAATATCAATATATTTCCTTATTGAATATCGGTATTAATATCTTTATTACACTTTTTTTGGCGCTATATATCTAAGTAACAACTAAGTAATTTAAATTGTGAAAACGCAGTTTATATATTGAAAACAATAAATAAAACAGTATTCAATATATTTTCTTATTGAAGATGGGTATTAATATCTTAATTTCACTTTTTTGGTGCTATGATCCAAATGTCAAAAACTGAACATTTATAGGATGACTTTTATGTCAGTCTATCCACCTATAACAATAAACCATGGTAACCAGCCACTCAATTGGACACTATATGACACCTAAACATAGTCAAAAATTACAATTTAAAAGAAAATGAAATTTTAAGATTTTATTTTCGTGCTAAACTATCATCCTTTAAATATTTTTTTGCTTAATATCAATTTAAAAGTACTCATAAAACTGTCAGACCAATTGATTAACATTGCTCAAAATGAACATTTCTCAAAATCTGGTCCCTTCATCCCCTGCCCTTCTGATAGCATTCGGATTAGCATGGTTGCTTGTTGTGGTGTTCCGAATCCAAGTTAAGCTGTAGGCCCCGGTCAGATTAGCCTTGATTGTGCACAAAAATTTCTCATTCGGTATCCAATTACTTGTCATTCTATAATTGGATCATTAAAATCTTCCCCCCCCCCACCTCCTCTCCTTCTCCCCTTTCCTAGATTCATAGCTTGCAGGCAGAAAATTAAAAAGTATTGAAATCATTAACAAAAAGAAAATGCTGATTCCTTCATCAAGGAAAATATTTTGATTAATAAATTTAACTTAAATTCAGAGAAACTAATTTTCGTATTTCATATAATGTGTGTTGTAAATATAATTTTAAATAAAATCAATGCATTCCCTCCTGCACCAGTCAGCGCAAAACAACGACTGTTCGAGTACTAGCCTTTGTTACAAACCATTCAGATAGCTGATTTTAACAATCGTTAGCACAAAGGAAGAAAATTAAGAATGAAAATAGTTAATAACTATTCATAAGCAGTATTCTTGAATAAATTTTCAATTAGGATACGAGTTAGATTTTTTCTACGAGATATAATATCTACCCTCTATTATTTCTTCTAGCTGTAATAGAACACTTATGTTATGGAAGCTATTACAAAAATTCAGCCCATGTATGATTCCAAATAAAGTTTAAATGCTAAAAACACGTATGATATGCATGATGAGAAGTGTATCATCGAACAGAATTCCCATAGCAAACTATAATCCGTGGTTTTGGAAATTATGAAAAGAAGTTAATTTTAACATCATTAAGCCTAATCTATAAATGCTACAAATATGTGTCATAGATCAAATTGTAGGTCTCAATATTATTGAAATGTCATGTAATTCAACTGAAATAGTAATTTATAGTTTGATCAGGAGATTGCTTGCAAAATTACACTATGGTAAATTTACATCTTGGCTCTAAATTGAGGTATCAGACTAAAAACAGAATATACAGTGACAAATACACATTGAAGAAATAATGAATGAATACACATTGTTAGTGAAATTCGTGAAGTTAGTGATATTTTTATTTATAAAAAAATTCTAAATTTTCATGTTATATGTCTTCAAAAGGAGACACGGCACCCTAAGGAAAATGAATCAATTTTGAGATTTCTATTTCATTTTGTTTATGTCTTGGCCTTTCCATTGATATATTACTTTAATTTCTACTTAAAAATTAGAAGTTAACTATATTTTGTTTTAAGGGGACTTGGTTCCCTTGAAACTATTTTTTTTTTAACTTAAGCCTTTAAAATTAAAATTTTTACTTATTTAGAAGTACTGGGTAATTCAAAATGAATATAGCTATTACAAACAGCTATAACTATTTAATGAAAAAGAATTTATCGATAAGATTAGCACAGAATGTAGACGGAACTTCAAAATTTCTTTACTTCCGTCTACATTATGTGTAAATCTTATCGATAAATTAATTTTCAATAAATAGTTATAGCTGTTTGTAATCGCTATATTCATTTGAATTACCCTGTATTACCAGGCAATAACTAAGTTTTATTTTTAAAAAATTCACATAGTACTCTAAATTTTCAATATTTCAAAAAAATTTAAAAATTCATAAAATTTGAAATTCTACTTTTTATTTTTCAAATTTTTTTCCTGATTTGTTTTAAAAAATTCTCCTATAATATACTTTAAACATTTAGATCCTCGAATTTTGAACAGGCAAAATAGTTTTGGACAAAAACAATAAATATTGTAAAAAAAATCGTAAAATAGGAAATTTTTAACATTTAAATTTGTAAAAAGAAAGTTTATAATATATTCAAAAATCCATACTCATTTTTGTCAAATAGACCTTCAGAATGACACAAAATAAATTTCAAATAATTTCATTTATATTTGCTGTAGTTATATCATTTTGCGTAAGGTGGGAATTCCAAAAAACAGGAACTGAGAAAAATGTGTTCGAAACATTGAAGATGATATTGCAGCTATACTAAATATTCCACAAAAAATATAATTTTATTTAATTACAATTATAAGATCAGCTCAAAGGCTTGACAGAATATGAAAAATGTTTCAAAGATAATAAACGTGCAAAAAATTGAATATCGGTATTTTTATAATTTTTTGGGGGGAAAACTTGATTTTCTTTAAAATCGATACTTCAAACTTCAATGTATTTTTTCTAACTATAATAGATATACTATTCTTTTTTTATGAAGCTCTAGTAAATAACCGACAGATTAAACTAAGCTTAAAATTGTCCTGCTATTTTTATAATTATATTTTAAAATCCAAAACCTCCGCAGAAAAAAGATGGGTTTCGTACTAGAAATGTTGTAGAATTGAATCTTTTTTTTTTTTTTTTTTTTTTTTTTTTTTAATTCTAATACTTTTTTACCGAACTTTAACTTCTGTATCTTGTAAAATATCTATTTCTAACCTATATCAAAATTTCAAACTGAAACTAGAACTTTCTAAGAAAAGATGAATAAAAAATAAGCAATTTAATATTACAGGTAAAGGGATTCTGAAAATGTGTTATAAATTGCACGTGCTTGGTATCTGTACCTAATGTTAGATACAAATAAAAACGAATAGAAATGTGTGTAAATGCGGAAATTTAAGAAAAAGGGACTGTCTCAATCCTACTTGTTGTATACCTAAAACTATAAAACTAAATTACTTAATAATTTTCTTCGTGAAAATGTAGGGTTTAAAGCAGCATGTATTATTCAATCGTCTTCATTCCCCTCCGCGTAGAAACTAAACTCAATACACGATTGACATTTCTGTAGAAAACATCTCACAAGGTCCCCCCCCCCCCCCATTCCTTAAAGATTCACATTTTTATGACACTGCACGTGAGATGAATACGATGTTGTGCCTCATAAAAGACATTCGTCTAAGATACTACATTATACATAAACAAGCCAAATGTCCCGTGCTGCATGTTTACCATCGTTTCCGCATTTGCATAATCGGAAAACGTGACTGTACAGCAGACGTGCGCTTTGTCTTTCAGGATCCTTTTGTTTAAATATGGTATGAGGAGGAACATGGAGCAATGTTCTGGAAATGTTTAAGAGATCATAATTGAACTTCGGTTGATTGTTATCACTGCGTACAGGTTGTAAAGTGAATTAAGTATTCAAAAGGAAAATATGGGATTATCTAAAATTAACAGAACAGTTCGAAGCAATAATTCATGAACATTTATAATAAGGACGATGACATTTTCACATACTCAGGTGAAAAATCTTGATTTTTCCAGTTAAAGGAAAAAATAGTTAGCTTTTTCACCAACAGATGGCATTATAAGTATCTATGAACAACTACTCAATATTATATAAAAACTGAACTAGTTCGTGTACTTCGTTTGGTTAGTGTACTTTATTTGCCTCATTTTCATTGGTAATGAGCAATGAAGAAAATGATTTCTGATATTTTTCAAATTTCTCTCTGGGCAAAAACACCAATGTTGAAGAGAATGGTTAATATTTCAAATTTCTTTTAAGGTCTATGAAAAGTTATTTTCACACTTCCCAACACAAGAGACGAAAATTTACAAAATTAAACTAAACATTTTGCTGCGTCTCGTTTGTATGTAATGAAAATAAGATGATTACTTTCTATCAAGTAATTAAAGCTCACTCTCAATTTCTAAAAACATAAAATTTCTATTTTGTATAGTTGGATTAACTTACAATTCAAAAATTGTGCAGATAGATATCGTGGGTCGCTTTTATTTATTTTTTTTTAAATCAATGGTTATGAGGGAAAATGCTGAATTACTTTGCAAAAGGTCCTGAGCTTCAATAGAACTTTGAAATCTCGCTGCAGTTGTTGGACTGCCTCTAGTGGAGATCCAATGTTTTCTCTCTTTCAAAACACAATTGCGGACCTGTTTCTTCAGGAAAGATCTTCCGGAATTATTTTCTCCTTTCGTTAAAGTAATAACATTGTTTCGACGTAGAACAGCCCTTAAGTTGATCTAGAAACAAAAAATCCGTAAAAGAAACCATTAAAAAAACTTACATATAGAAATATCATTTATTTTAATGGCCAAATACTGAAATAATGTACATAAACCACTTATATTCACTTAACTCCTCCCAGTTTTATTAGTACCTAGTACTATTTACTACATAACTTCAAACTGAGTAATAAAATAATTAATTTAATATACCACATTTATATAAGTTTACTTTGAAAATATAATTATATTTCTCTCTTAGGTAGTTTTCATTTAAACTAATTCCACTATATTATATCATAAAGTTGGAGGTGGATAAATTAAGTGAACAATTCATTTCCTTTGCAATTCAGAAATTCATCGTTATCTATTAGATAATAAGTTACGGACTTATTACACAGTTTATAAATTAAAATCTTTCGGAGTTAATTCCGGAAAGTTTTACACTTAGACATCACAAATCATTAAAATGTATAATCATTTTAATTTTAAAAATGTCCGAACGAAAGTGAAAAAATTTAAAGCTAGTAGTATACGATAATTTAAAACATTAAAAGAAATTGGTTATTATCATGGTTTCTTTTTAGCTTAAAAATTTAAATTTAAAACATTTTCCTGAGATTCTAAAATAGAAGTTAAAAGCAACTTGTTGTATCTTAAAAATTAACACGAATAAAAAAATTGCATGCACCTTAATTTTACCAATTACCTGAATATTAAATTAGCAACAATTCCGAAACTAAATAAAAGAAATTAATAATAAATTATAGTTGACTATATTCAACATATGTATTTACTTCAACATATTAATTACTTTACTATTTCAGGCACTTCAAATGCTAATTTTTAAAATGCAATCACTTTTTTTTTTTTTTTTTTTTTTTTTTAATATTATTATAGAAACTAATTTTATTTCAATTGAGGGGGTCCGGGGCAAAAAAT
Source organism: Linyphia triangularis (assembly GCA_963978545.1). Lineage (NCBI taxonomy): Eukaryota > Metazoa > Arthropoda > Arachnida > Araneae > Linyphiidae > Linyphia > Linyphia triangularis. The sequence continues at coordinate 47,379,803 of OZ021727.1, read as the reverse complement.
TTTAATTTCTTTAATATTTGTTGGATCAACACAATTTTTTTATGTAATTGTAGAACAGTATACTGGTCTATAAAATCTATTAAAAAATATAATTTATTTTTTTAATTAAAATTTTATAATTACTAAAAAATAACGCATTAAATATTTTTATGCAACTTAATGAAATATATCTTAATAAGCTTAAAAATTATGTGTATGTGTTCACAAATATATAACAAGAAAAGTTATCAAATACAATTTTGATATTTATAGCAGAATTTAGAATAAAAAATTTTAACTATAAAAGTTCATATTCTTTCTTTCATAATTAAAAAAAATTATATCTGGAGTAAAAAACATTGTTTGGTAAATATCTTCTAAAGAGTTAATACAATATTCATGGGAAAATTGGTGTATGTTACTTAATTACAAATGGTGTTATTTCCAATTATGTAAAAAAAAAAAATCATCAGTGAGAAAAAGCTGTTTAAAGTTCATGCAGAAACTAAGTCAGCTTCAGCTATCAGATATTAATTTTACAAATGCAAGCCAATGGAAAGGGGTATAAATGAGGTATCAAAATGATCGTAATTAAACATATTTTTTAAAGCAAAAAAAATGTGACAATTTTTTTTAATATTTGAGCCCTGGATCCCCTTAAAGGAGTAATATAGACCTTTTAAAATATTATTTTCAATTTTCTCACTCTTTTTTTTTTTTTTTTTTTTTTTTTTTAGAATTTGGTTTCCTACTTTTCATTGATACTTTTTAATTTTTCTGTTATGCCATGAATAATATTGTATTAAACCAAAAAACAATAACGTAAAATTGTTTCCGTGTATGTCTTCTAAAGAGTTATTACATACAATATGCATGGGAAAGTTAGTTCACACACACACAATTCTATATCATAACAAATATTAAAATGAATTTCATACATTAATTTCAAATTAAAATCATGTTAGACATTTAAACAACAGAAGCATTAAAACTATTTTTACAAACTCATCAAAACTGAAGTATATAGATTTCTTTCCCTGGGAGGCATTATATATTATACTAACGCAAACTAAGATCGAGTTTTGAAATCCTATGAACTTAAAACAGAATTCGAAAATATTTTAAATATTAACAAAAATTAACGCATGTTCATTATTAGGCATTTCTACAAGAACTAATTTCGAGTGTAAAACTAACTTTTAATCTAATCATTACATCTTCACTCAACAGTCAAACTAACCATGTTTTGCAATTGAGCTGGCTTCACAATTCAGTCTATAAATGCTAAAATTTATTTGCTACCATCAAGGCTTTCATGACCATTCTTCCAAATGTAATTAGCTTGACTACATTAGTTGTATTTCGTCTACGATTCTAGTCCAAATGCAATTAGCATGACTACATTCATTGCATTTCGTCTACGGATCTAATCCAAATACAATTAGCATGACTACATTCATTGCATTTCGTCTACGGTTCTGGTCCAAATGCAATTAGCATGACTACATTCATTGCATTTCGTCTACGGTTCTAGTCCAAATACAATTAGCATGACTACATTCATTGCATTTCGTCTATGGTTCTAATCAAAATGCAATTAGCATGACTACATTCATTGCATTTCGTCTATGGTTCTAATCCAAATGCAAATAGCATGACTACATTCATTGCATTTCGTCTACGGTTCTAGTCCAAATGCAACTAGCATGACTACATTCATTGCATTTCGTCTACGGTTCTAATCCAAATGCAATTAGCGTGACTACATCCATTGCATTTTGTGTACGGTTCTACTACAACAGTAAAATTTTCTCTGGGTATCAAGGACCTTCTGTATTCAACACAGTTGTTCTTATTCCACTTTTCTTTTCAAATGAAAGAGCGCGTGCCACCCAACCATCTATCCAATTGCCGTTTGCGATAAACTTACGCCTCTTCTACGTGAAACTGCTTACGTTGAAGCCCTCTCCCCTGTTCAATTTTTATTGCGCATTACTTGAGAGCCATTTGCTTTTCGTTGCCTTCACTGGATTTCTGACACGAGTTGAATCGCGTTTGTTGCATGAAAACAAAGTGCTCTTTTTTTTCGCTTCCATTCGTTATTTTAAAAACATAAATGCCCCCCCCTTTGGTACAGTAGAAAAATGTTTCAATGTCTAGTTTGTTATTTATATATATCATCTCGATATGCATGTAAAAAGAATGATGTTGAAATCTGGCAAAAGTACGCTTTCTTTCGACTGTACGAGGTATATCCCGTATAAAGGTTAAGTGGTTTATCTAATAGTTAAAGATAAATAATCAATTGTACTTGAAAAAAAAATCATAAAACTGTGCAAAATATCATAAAAAGACAGTGTGGGTTCATGGATAATTTATTTTAAAAGTTAAGAGCATATGATCAAATCTTATTTATACTAAAACACATCCTTAGCTTTAAAATTGACCGAAACACAGCGCATTTAAAACTGGGACTTAAATCATTCAAAAGAGTTATGTGATAAGGGAAATTTTGGGCTGACCAAATTTATCATTTTAATCTCCAGATCAAAAGTATTCTTATGATTACAAAATATTTTTATGAACTTTAGAATAGAAGTCAAATCATTCCGTTCAATAGAACGTTATATAATATTGTCATCAGCACGCACTACATATATTTACTTTTCTAAATAAAGAAATATTTTCTCCATTTTCTCCTTCTAAAGTTCTGATACTAACAAAATGGTTCAAAAACAGACAAATGCCATTAATAATCTTTCGCTTCATAATCTGTATTAGAATTAAAAAATGTATATGTCATTTCATTTCATTTGAAAACTTTATAGATAAAATTCAATTACTATACTAAAATCGAATTTTTTTTACTTTACAGAAATTCCAAAACCTCATTCATCAACGTATCCATCAAAGAATGGCTTGGCAAGTAGTAGAGCTGAGGGTAAGATGTCAATTTGTTACAATTGAAATTGTCCGCAAAAGTACAACTTTAAAAAAAAAACACTCTTCAAACTTTAGACTGTTACTGTTAAAATTAATTACATAAAAAATAAGGAAATGCTCAAAGACATCTTATTTATACTTGAATTTAACACTATTCTCAGTTAAACATAGAGCATAACTTGATACATTTTAAGCAGTATTCTTTCAAACTCTCATTTCCAGTGTAGAGAGAAATTAACTTGATTTTTTAAACCAGAAATAAAACATCTATACAAGTCAACGCTTCTTAAATTTTTTTCATAATTAACAGTGAGGGAATGCTTGAAAAACTAACTAACGCTATAGAAATTTATCTCTAACGTTAAAAAATTTATATTGAAACAGTTTAGTTCCACGAATGCAATATATGTATTTTTAATAAGTATTCAATGTTCATGGTATTAATATATTTATGTGCAGTTATTTATTATATAAAATAAGTTTTAGTGCAAAGAGTAATCATCAAATTAATTAACGATATTTATAATGCATTATCGCTGCATATTTTTACTCTTCAACATATCATTCAGAACTAGCTAATTTATTGTTAAAAATTAATTACAGGAGCACATCAAACTACAGGTGAAAAAATGGTGCGAACTTGGCATAAAGATGGAGTCGAGGAAGGTATGTTTGTTTATCACTTTACATATGAAAGTAATGGCATTAACGAAAAATAATGCAATATATTTTAAATGTGTAAATTAAAATTTGTTCAACATAACCATACAATTCTAAAAGAAACAGTTATATTTTGAACATAATAAATCTGCAAATTTTATGAAACTGGTTTTAGGTTGAAAAATTAAATTCGGCCCAAAATGCACTTACTGCAGTGCTTTTTTTTTTTTTTTTTTTTTTTTTTTTTTTAGGAGGAGGATGAGTAGTCTAATATAGAATTTGTGTTTGACGGCATTTGGGTCAGAGTTGGGGATTCCTAGTGGTATAAAAAAATATTACTGTATCTTAAAAGCTCATTAATATTAATTTCGTGCTTAAAATTTCGTTTATGAACTATTTCAAACTTCAAATATATTTTACTCACTTTTCCAAGTTGTTTCTTGATTTGCAAATAATTAGTATAGGTTTCTAATCTTAGTTTTAAAATATCTTTAACGTTACAAATATATAAATAAGATATCGTTTATTATGTGGTTCTATTATTTAACTAATTACTCTTAAATCATAATAATGGTCAAATGTAAGATATAGATTCTGGAATTATAAAACCATGCTCTATTTAGAAAATAATGCTGTAAAGACATAGAAGTTTTCCAGTTTTAAGGAAATAACATTGAAATAAAGTTTAAAATATGTTTTATGAGGCATGTTATTCAATTATAAGTGAACCTTTTCTTAATCGTAACGTATGTTAGAACCGACCACGATTCTACAACGAAATTGACTACAATTTTTTTACAATAATTGAATGGTGTGGTTGATTTTTATAAGTCATTAACAATTTGACATCAAAACATCATTATTAAATTTTAGCTGATTTTTAATAGTTTCAAAAGAAAAGCATCCCCACCTCGTATATTGTATTTCAGAACATACAATAAGCTAGAATTGTGTTATTCTCTTAGTTACAATCTTCTGTAAAATAAACAAAATGTATATTAAAAATACAACTTTTGGTTGATTAATATTAATATAATACAAGTAAAACATTTCATTCGAACTTGAAGTTACATTTTGCAAACCATTTCTGTCTTAATGGCACGGTATTTACCTTTTCCAGGTCATTTACAAGACTTATCAGACGGCGACTTGGGGAAACGAGACTCACCTTCACCGGTCACGGTCTTCTCTGGGGGGTCGGACAAAGGTATTTAGTCTCATATTCATGACGTCATTTCAAAATATATTTCAAAACTAAATTAGGAATCAAAAATGTTTTACTTGGCACAATAAAAGCTTAAACGACATCAAATGGCGCTGGTGATTTTTTTTTTAAACTATGCTTTCTGACTCAATATACAAATCCTTTTGTCCTAAACAATTTTATATTAACTTAGGAAATGAAATTTCGTTATTTTTTCTGGCTTTAGATAATTTTTCTTTTAAATTATCCATAAAGAAATTTATAATTTTTATCACAAATAGTATAATCTAAAATAATAAAACTTTACTTCCCGCTCAATTATATTGTATTTCAATTTATCAAAAGATTTGTGTTCCAAATTTCTAAATTCCTACTCATTTGTTCTACAAAGATTATTGAAGATCAATAAGTCTGATATTTTCCATTAAACAAGGAAACCTAATAGAAAATAATGTCTAAGAATTTCTCTGAAAAATGCGAAACCAGACATGTATAAGACTTTTCGAATCTTTGTATGACATATGTAATCCGCCCTATACATTTCAAGTTCCAACTTTATTAGTGACTTTTCAAGAATTCCAGTGATTTAAATTTTGGATTTTCTTTTAATGTTATTTGAAAAGTTATATTAAATTTAAGTCAGGTAATAGAAGAAATTTTAATAAAATTACTTTGTAGTGAAATCGGAATAAGGATACGATCACCGAGTTTAAATAAGGTAATTGATGTTCTGAAAGACATGAGTACTGAACTTGCCTTTCTCAAAACAGCACATAACAACCAGTATAAAAGTATTGAAGGAAAATTGTTAATACAGACAAAACTTCCTTCTAGTCCTATATATATTTTTACGATATAAATACAACTTTAAGATAATCTAAATTAATAGCAAGTTTTCAAAATCATATTAAACTGAAAACACAGGATGCCTTATTTTGTCACAGTCTAATTTTCAATCAAAAAATATGAATTTTTGGGCAAATAATTTTTCTACAGTTTTATGGTGTAGTTGTTAAACTATGTTCTTTTGTACATATAAAACTTAAAATAATAATTTTTTTTCATAATTTTATTTTCTGTCTTGAATTAAGCCCAATTTTGATTTTAAGTTATGGTCCAATGATAACTCACAATATTTACATTAAAAAATAAATTAGTACTAAAAAGTATATTTATTAATATTTAATTTATTATTGATGTTTTAATAAGAATTTAGGGTGGGGCTATTTAAATAGTTTACTGGCTAACGCCAATTTTAAAAATATCCAAAAACATTTGAACATATAAAGCTAATTTGAGACTAAAAAGCATAGTTATGTTAATAAATTTTACATGCCTCACAATACAGAGAATGCCAACACTAGATATGGTCACTTATGTCAATCTGTATCATATTCCTCCTCTAACAATATGTAGATAATTCTTGCATTAAGTCTCATAATCACTCTATTTCCCCTATTATTATTATTATTATTAACCATCTCATATCAAGAAAAAGTATTTGAAAATTAATCATCAAGGAAATCGGATTAAAGTAAATGCATCAAAGATTTTTTTGCCCTCGTGCTGAAAAGTTGTGTACTAGTGAGTAAATTATGTTTGCAAAGTTTCGAGTAAAACAAAAAATATCTTCTGTTTCCATTTCGTCCGTGATTTTTATCATATATTTAAAAATATATATTTCCATTGCTTTCTATGCAGCTCTTCGCTTTTTCCTGAAATAAAACTCAGAAAAAAACCAGACCTGACCACGGGGAGGTGGCTGCCTCTCAGGTTGCCTTTGTGATTAACCTTATGAGCAGTTTCCATTTTTAACTGTTTCACAAATATCCCAAAGGTATCACTCATCTGTACTGAGAAATTCTGTCGATTTTCTGAAATTTACTCGAAATGACTACAAATCTCACAGCTGGGAGGTTTTCACAATTTGCCAATGCTTTCCCTATTGAACCAGAAAATAAATTCGGACCACTCATTCCACCATCCAAGTGCTGCACTCAATGTCGGTATAGCAACTCATTTGCTTGTAACTTGTGGATAAACAAGTGTAAAGGTTTGCCAATGGCTTCCTCAAAACGGTGAATTACGCCAGTTTTACAGACAGTATTTACGACTGTTTCATCGCCTCCTATTGCTGCCAATTGATGAGTGTCAATATTCTTATTCTTCATAAATTGAAACATCATTTGAAAGATGCTCAAAGCTGATGACGAGGTTGGTGCTATGTGTCCATGGTACTTGCTTCCTGGTTCCTTAATCATTGTAACGTGTTCTTCCAGGACCGTTGGACCGTTTTCTGGTACATCTTTCCCACTACACTCTCTTTTATTGGAGTTTGGTCCTTTCTCCCATCAAAATAAAGTCCATTCAGTGATCTAGCTGTCTTTCATTTCCCTCTTGATATTCTGCACGAAATTTTTCCTCTCTCTTCTTATTTTTTTTCTATCAACCACATTTGATACGTTCGATTCGTTCATCATATTTAAATCTTCCAAAACAGCGCTTGCAATAATTGCTCCAGCCCGGTCTGA